>SIJG01000018.1:341946-941946 GCA_023374025.1 Heterodera schachtii
CATCCATCACGTCAATTTCCTTTTCCCCTTCTCCCTTTTCCTTTTCGTCCTCTTTTTTTCTTTTTGGCCAATCAATGGATGACTCTTTCCCCAATTCTTCCGTATTTCGTCCACCGTCTCCGGTGTTGGATAGATTTTGCAGTCCCGACGACGGCACCACCTCTCTGCCCGATCCGGCACTGACCAGCCTCAAATCGACTTTCCGCTGCATAATGGTCAGTGCCATTGGGGGGGGGGGGGCTTAATCCGATCGCGTCCTTTGGATTGATTGCCTTTCCACTGTGTCCAAAGGTGGCAATTTCGCTGATCGGTGTCGCTGGCAATGTGCTCAATTTGGTCACTCTGCGCAGTCCCTCCCTTCGCAACGTCCCTTTTATGTTTATCCGCGCGTTGGCCCTTTTCGATTTGGTCAGAATTCACAATTTAGAAACAATTGGACCATAAATATTGAAATATTTCTCCCCAAAAGATAAGTTTGGCTGCCATTCTTTTGCACTTTGTGTTGGACTCCGTTCATATCAATGCCAATCCCGTGGTTTTTTACGAAGTTTGGGTGCAGGTAAAAGTCTCCGCAAATGTTTTAAATGTATTAATTAGAAATTACCTTCTCTCTCAGGACGTTTTAATCAATTCGTTTTTGGTCGCCGGACTTTACTGCGCCGTTTTGCTTACCATCGAAAGGTTTTAAATCTAATTAAAAGTGACTTTGAATGTGTATAATATAATTCCGTTGTGGTCTAGTGGTTAGGATTTGTGACTCTCACTCACAAGGCCGGGGTTCGATTCCCCGCAACGGAATATATTTTTAATTTTTTTCAGATATTTGCTTATCCGAAAACCTTTCACCACCGGAGGCCGTCTCCTCTCAATTGAAAGTACCGTTTTGGTCAAAATATGCTTCGCTTTGCTTCTCGCCATTTTTCTCCATTCGCCGATGGCACTCCAAAATAAAGCGAAATGCACGCGGATGGAAGCGGGAGAATGTGCGGGACATTGGGCCAAGGGAAACAATGTGAGAGGGGGAAAAGACAACAGGGGATTTAAAAGGGAAAAGATAGAGAGAGCGAGAGAGAGAGAGAGACGAGAGAGGGAGAAAGGAGAAATGAGAGAGAGGGAAAGGGAAAAAAAGGAGAGAGAGAGGAGATGGGAAAACAGAGGAGAGAGGGAGAGGGTGTAGAGGTACAAAGAGAGAGAGAGGGCGACAGAGAGAGAGAGAGAGAGGGTGTAGAAAGAGGAAAAAAGAAGAGAGAGAGCGAGGGGAAATAGCGAGGGGAGAGAGAGATAAAGGGAGAGAGACCGAGGGGGGGGGAGAGAAAGAGAAAAAACGAGAGAGAGAGAGAGATAAAGGGGGAGAGAAAGAGACCGAACTGGAGAGAGAGAAAAAGAGAGAGAGAGAGATAAAGGGGGAGAGAAAGAGACCGAACTGGAGAGAGAGAAAAAGAGAGAGAGAGAGCGAAAGAGAGGAGAGAGAAAGAGTGAAACGAACAAATTGAAGATTTAGAATCAGCAGAAAAAAAAATTAAAAGTTTTACCAATAATTGCTGATTTGAAACGAATTTGCCATTGGCACAACATTAAGGTGGAATTGTTGTGCCATCAGCCGGCGTGGGCTTTGTTTAATTATTACAAAATGGGCCGTGAGTGTCTCCGTTTCTTTTGTGTCCTTTTGCTCATCGTTTTGAATGCAAAAGTCGCGCGGTCTCTCCAAGTGGCAAAGGTTGGAAAACTCTTCTCACATTGACCAATTAGCAACCAATTAATAACTAATTGATCATTTCGTTGATTGACTGTTCTTTTTCGACTTTCTCAGCGCAATCGTCGTCTTCTGATCAAACGCGTAAGCATGCCACCCGAGCCGCAACAGCAGCAACACACCCAATTGTTGGCCACTCCCACCAACGGCGACCTCAAAGGGGCAAAGTGATGAAGCGGACTAAGGGCACAAAGCCGAGGGAGGGCCTTCCACCCAAACTCCAAAAGCGGAAATTTTATGGAAAAATTAGATATTGTCCGAATTTTCATTTCAAAATTCCTCTGAATTTCTTTGGCAATTTTGAATGGGTAATTGGGTTGATCAGAAGCGAAACGCAACTCCATTTCGAATTGTCCGTTTATCAGAAGGGAGATGAACTCGCTGATGCGCTCGTTCACTGAGAAGAAACTAACCGCGCTAATGGTGGCCATTTGTGTGATTTTCGCCTTCGGAAACATTCCTCAGATGGTGCTGTCCTACTGTAAATATCCCTTTGTATTTACCGTACCCTTTAGGTGGTTATGGTGGTTCAGAACGAGTCACTGGTGAGCGCAATTTGTTTCCAAACTGAACTTTTTGTTTTTTCAGGAACATTCCTACAAGTTCCAGGCATTTTTTTCCATTTGTCCCCTTTTCTAGCAATTTACCCCCCTGCCCATTTGTCCCCCCTTTGCCCATTTGTCCCCACTTTTGCCCATTTGTCCCTTCGCCCTTTTTTCCCTACTCCCCCCCCCCCCAAAAAAAGGTCTTTCGTCAACTCGCCAATACTGCCGAGGTGTTGAACCACTGTCTGAACTTCTTCATCTTCTGCATGGCATCCTCCGAGTATTGCCGTGCCTTTCTCTCCCTGTCGCCCGTCCGTTGCCTTCTCCATCACTTCCCTTTGTGCGCTTCGTTGGCAAATGCGCGTCTTAATGGGTGGCTAATTAACTAATTAATTATTATGATCGGTTAATTGCCTTTATTCTTCCGTTTCAGTCATTTTGAGGCCACCGCTTTGACCACAGCAATTAACGAATCGGCCGCCTCCAACTCGGCCCATTTTGGAGCTCAGCAACAGTCATTTAAAAGTGCAAAAACAACCGCAGAAAATGGCCAAATTGCCAGCGAACCTTTGAAAGAACGGACAAATCCGAAAGGGACACAGGGCGAAGGGGCCGCGCGGGGAATGGCGGCGGGGAATTCGCCAAAAAGCGGGGACAGTGCCGGGGGCAAAATGCCAGTGCCAATGAACAAAGGCAAAGGCGGGAGAGAGTGCATTTGGCAACACACGACGACAATGGCACTGATCGGGGAGGAACACGACGACTTTCTGTGATCAATCAGATTCATTTGGATTTTTGCTTTTTTATTTTTTTGTATTTCTGTTAATTAACCAATAAATTAATTAATTAGTTCGCGATTTTTGGCTTTTCTCAGCTGATCCCTCCCTTTTCCTCTTCTGCTAATGCCTTTTATGTTCAGTTAATCGGTGCCTTTCTTCTGCTAATTCACTCATCACTCTTCCCTTTTTGTCTTTTCTCTCTCTCTCTGTAATTATTTGTCTCTTTTCCCCTTTTTCTGTGCCCTCTCCGATTCATTTTTATTGAGACTCTTTCGGGCGTAAGTTGTGAGCATTGAGTGCATAAATTTGGCTTTGCTAATATAAATAATCAAAGAACGAAGGAAGACGAGGAGAGGGAGAAGGAAAAGCGAATGAGGGAAAGCGGCGGGGAAAGGCCGGAAAAGGGAGGAAAGGGAAGAGAAGGGAAGGAAGGAGAGGAAGAAATGAGAGGAACCTGCTGCTGCCCCAAGGGGCTAATGGAAGAATGGGCGGGGGGGGGGGGAGGGGAGGGGCGGGGGACTGTCGCAATTCCATTCGCTGATTTTCATAAGCTATTGGCATTGAATATGAAAATGAGGGACCAATTGCGGGGGTCGCTTCGCTTTGCGGGGACTCTCCTCTCCCCGCTCCCCCCCCCCCCCCTCCCCGCCTCTCTTTCTCTGTTTTTTGAACTTTCCTTTGTCTTTTTTATTTATTTTTTTGATCGCTTTGTCTCTCACAAATTTCCTTTGTTTTTTCAGAAATGGCCTCCTTCTTCCCCCTTTTTGCTGTCCTTCTGATCACTGGTATTTTCCATTCCGATTCTCTCCAACAAAATGCAAAAGACGAAAATGGCATTTTTGGTAAGCAAAGACAAAATCGGCATTTCTGCTGAGTTTTCCTAATCCTTTTGCTAATGATGCCCTCCCTTCCCTCTCATTTCTCAGCTGATCCCCTCGTCCATTGCGGCATCGATTCGCTTCTTCTCGACATCCGAACCCAAAGGCCCTTTTCGGGAAGGGTTTTTGTGAAGGGTTTCAGTCGGCAGTCTGAAGTTTCTCTCCCATCCCTTCCATTGTTTTTTTAGTTTTTCAATTTCAGTGCCAATTTCTTGGCAATGGCACAACTGACAGCCATTAAATTCGGCGTCCAATTCGACCGGTGCGGGCTGAGACGGAGTCGCGAGGTCAGCGGCGTAAGTGTGGCGGCCGTTGTTGTGGTCTCTTTTCACCCCGTGCGCATTTATTGTCCAAAATGGACTGAACAATTTGCTGGGTTCAGCTTCTGATCACCAAATCGGACCGCGCCTTCCGTTTGAATTGCTTTTACAGCGAAAGTCACAAAATGGTGGCCCAACAATTGGAGGTCGGCCAACTGAGCACTTCGGCAAGCATTCAGGGCCAACACACAATGCCAAGTTGCAGGTGCACTTTGGCATTTTGGGAGAAGGAGCCGTCTCAATTTGCAGATACGACATCCTTTGGATAAACGCCAACGGACCGCCAATTCGATTTGTCAAAATTGGGGATACTGTAAGCACAGTTGGGCCTTAGTTGTAGCAGCAGCACTTGCTGAATGTCCAAAAGGTGTACCACCGATGGAGTTGTCATGCCCGAAACACCGACTTACTGTATGAGGGTCCATTCGTGTACGGTGTCCGATGGACAAGGCGGAGAAGCGGTGGAAGTGTTGGACAAACGCGGGTGTGCGGTGGACGGAGTGCTGATCAGAGATTTGGGTGATTGGAGATGAATTGGCACAAGTGTTTTTCCGATTTTATATGTTTCATTTTGTTTCAGATTATTTGGGCGATTTGAGTGCCGGACAGAGTGCGTCGGTGTTCAAATTTGCCGACAAAGTTTGTCTGTCCCCCGAGCTTTTTCCTCCCCATAATCCCCCCCCCCTTTTTCTTCTTTCTCTTCCTATGCTCTTCCTTTTCCACTTTCTCTTTTCCTTTCTCCCCTCTCTCTTCCTCTTATGCTATTTTCCCCCGCTTCCTCCGTTCAGCCGACTCTTCACTTTAATTGCCAAATCGAACTGACTCAGCACGACTCCACCAGGGATTGTTCAGTGAATGTATCCATAAATTCTCTTTTTTTTTTACCTCTTCGGGATTTGTTTTAGCGCCCAAAATGTTTAGCTGAAGAAAAATTGCCAAAAATGCAAAATAATTCTGCTGAAAATGGCGAAGAAGCGAATGCCGTGGACCCAAATTGGGGGGACGACGAAAGTTACGGGGCTAATCGACCGCCGGCTGAGCAGCCGCCATTCACGACGAGGTGGAACTTCGCTTCAGGGCTTTTTGTGCCGGGAATTGCCACAGAAAAAGCATTGGGCGCGGCACAATTCCGATTGATGCCAAACAAAACGAAGGAATGGGCAAGCGAAGAGACATTGGGACAAACGCAAGTCAAGCCGAGCAGGCAAAGTGAGACTGATCAGCGTGGGGGGGATGGCGAATGATCGGAACAATTGGCAAGCAAAGGTAGGGAATTCGAGTCGGTCGTGCCGAACCAAAGGCACGAAACGGTGGACAACGACTTGGCGGAGCAGCAACAGAATGGGCTTGACGCCATGCGGGCTCGGAGAGGCAAACCCTGCCCAATTTGTTGTCTGACTGATCACTCTGTTCAGAGTTGGGCTATCGCCGTGTGGCCGATTTCGATTTGCCCGAGCGTTCGCTGGTGGTAATCGACGTGGACGAACATTCTGTGGCACAACAGCAGCCCCTCCCATGGCACCTGCTGAACGCGTCCGCCTTTGGCGGCACAAAAGGCGAACGGTGCCAAGTTCAGTTGGAGCACAAAGGTAAAACAAAGGCACAAATTGTAAAACATTTCTTCCATTTTTGTTTATATTTTTGTTACGTTTTCCCTTTCTTTCAGCACTTTCTTGGCACATTTTGTTGGCCATTCTTTTTTTGCTTCTGAGTTTTTTGACTTTTTTACTTTGGACAAATTTAATGAGCCAAAATTGGAGAAGGAAAATGAAATATATTGTGAATGGAACAGTTGGGAAGAGAAGGAAAAAGGACAAATCAGCAGAAAAGGAAAAGCGGAGGGAAACAAAAGCCGAGGGAAGCGAAGAGAGAATTTGAGGAGAAACGGAACGGACGGACGGAGCAAACGGACGAAAAACTCTTTTTTTAAATATTTATTGTTTTTTTTTTTTAATACCCGCCGTTTTCCCTTTTTGATAATATCACTGTTTTTGTTTTGTTTTGAATTCGTAGTGAATATTAATGCATTTCCTCCGTCTGTCTGTTAGCCATTTCCATTCGGCTAAAACTATTTGAACGGAATGATTTGGAATGATTGTGCGGGTGGGGCGGGGGGGAGGGGGGGGGGGCTTTGGTGGGAGTTTATGATATTTGGCGGGGGGGGGCGACGGATGGACAAAATCCGAAGTTGGGACGGAGCAAACTGTTGGTGGTATTGAACAAACAAAAATATTAGATGGGTTTTCCTTTTCCTCACATCAAATGGACGTACTATGGGATGGTTTTGGACGGACCGACGGACGGACGGATGCAGTGGGAGGGCGGGGGGGGGGCAGAGGGGGGGAAAAGAGTGGGGAGAGGGGTGTTTAGTAGGGGGGGGGGGGGGGCGTTGCGCCGCCAGCGCCAATTGGGAGCGGAAAATGCCACGGGCGGCGATCCTGAATCACGACATTTTGGGGAGATGACATTTGGGATCATCGTTTTGGGAGGAGGGAATGTGAAAGAATGAATGAATGTTGGCGGGGACAGAGCAAAGGCTGGGGGAAAGAGCGAGGGTTATGAGCGGCCGAGGGAGAGGAGCGGGACGGGAGGGGGAAATGGGGGAGGGGTACGGTCCCCGCCCTTTTGAAGGGCTTTTCTGTCCCATTTCCATTCCGTCCCCCCCCCCTCCCTTTTACCGCTAGCCGAATGAATGAATCCCCATAACGATTCATTCATTCATTCCTAGCACAAACACAAAAGGAAGAGGAAGGCATAAGAAGAGTTAAGAGGAGAAACTCTTGCTCATCCTAACCCATCGAACGGAAGGGACGGGCAAAGGGAGGGGAGCAAAAGGGGGAAGGGGAGGACAAGGGGAGGGATTGCGCATCCCCCCCCCCCCCTCATTGACTGACTGACTCTTCTGTGACTGCTTCAGTATCAAACGTCTTCCGCCCACTCCCCCCGTCTGGCTCGTCTTCTTCTGCTGATTCATCCAGTCTAACTCATCATCTTCCTTCGCACCATCAGTGCCCCCCCCCCCCCCCGATGGATGCTCCTCCTCCCCCTCCCCCCACCGCCGAATTGTTCGAATTGGCCCCGCCCATGGACCCTGCGGCAAACAATTCCGCATATGACAGCCATCAGTTTCATCTGGGCACCCCGAAGGCACGGCCCTGCTCGCTCTTCTCGGCAGGAATTGCCACAATCGCATCCAATTACGGAGGCATTGAGCAGCAAAATGAGGAGGAAGGACAAATTCATGGGGTCGGAGTGAACTCGGAGCAGCAGCAACAGGTGAGGGACAGAAGAGGGACAAAGTGGGCCGTTGGGGACACTCATTAGCCAAATGATTAGTCTTCGGCTTGCTGATGAGCCCATTAATTTTAGCCGCCCTCGCCGCCCCCCGCGAGCGGTGCCCACGCGCCTTTTGTGATGGCTCCGCTGGTGGCCGCCGCCTTCCGTCGCCCCTCCGCTTCAGTCGTTCACCAATCGCCACCACTTTTTCCCACCGCATCCTCTGCGCTTTATCCCCACGTTTACTCCTCCGCAGAATCCACGCCGTCCGCGTTTTTCCCCACCTCCGCGGTGACGCCAACGTACGGCGGATGCTTTTCGTTGGACCCAATTGGAATGGCATTCGCTTGGAACTTTTTCGGCACCAACGACCTGGTGAGTCACTTATCATGGGAGAAGAATGAATGCACAAAGAAAGGACAAACATTTTGCTAACAAATAAGTTAAATGCCTAAAAAATATATGCCCGAAATTAAAGCCAAAAAAGGAGTTTCAGTTTTTTGTCCATTGTTTTTAGGCATGGCATTAAATGAGTAGTGAACTTATTCTTCAAACTACCTATTTTTTAAGATCTAATATGTAAATAAAATAAAATTTTTTGTAAATTTTGTAAAAAGGAAAATTTAATCGATGGTATTAAAATTATTTCTCCAAAAGAAAAAGTATAGAAATATTCGCATAAATTCTTAATACTTTCATGTGCTAATGCTAACAAACTGGCTAAAAAATTGTTAGATTTTTGAAATTCTGTCCGGTTTTTGAACTCTTTATTTCGGTCGGGTTTTAAATTTAGCGATAATATCCATTCGAAAACGATGTTTTTTAGAGAGGAAAATTGCAATTTTTTATTTCAATACCTCTTGCTAATTATAAGAAATTTTTATCAATTTTGAGTTGTTTTTAAGCAAAATCCTCAAAGGCATTTAAGTGAAGAAATAAATATTAGGATTTTTTTGAGAAAAATCCTCATTTATTTGCTATAATATAAATTATAATCTTTGATTTTTATACAAAAAATGGATGGGAGCCTTAATTTCAGAGATGGCTTAAATTCGGACGCAATACTTTAGGAAATGCTACGGTAATTAATGAAATGCTCACTTATTTTTTACTTAAATGGTCTTAATTAATTAAGCCTACCGTACTTAAATAGCCTTAATTATTAATGTCTACTGTACTTAAATGGTCTTAATTAATTAATGTCGACCGTACTTAAATGGTCTTAATTCATTAGTCTAATGTACTTAAATGGCCTTAATTAATTAAGGTCTTCCTCCATCGTTGTTTAAAACTGAATCAAAAAATCATTCCCAGAAAATTTCACGAAAATTACCCAAGAATTGATCTGTAAGCTGAAACAAATACCAAAATCCGATCAACAATTTTGTTTTTTTCGCCTTTGCAAAATACCAGCCAAGAGTCAATCTTTTTATATGATCAGTTCTTCGGGTTTTGGTGATCACCTGATCACTCCAGTGGCAAAAGGGCCTCTTTTCTCTCTTTCTCTCTCCCCCTCCCTCCCTCTCTCTTTCTTTCTTTCTTTCTCTCTCTTTCTTTCTTTCTTTCTCTCTCTCTCTCCCTCCCTCCCTCTCTCTTTCTTTCTTTCTCTTTGTACTCTTTTTCTTTCTCTCATTTATTTATTTGTTCTATCGATTTAAAACTCCTCTTCTCTTCCCTCTCATCCCTTTTTTTTCGTTTCTTTTTGTGTTTTTCCTCATTTTTGAAGAGTTTATTTAATCAAATTATTTTAAAGAAGGGATAAACAGTTTTCCTTCAGCAGATCGGCTATGAGCTGAACACCTCCAACTCTTCGGAATCGCCTTCCATTGAAAATCCGCCTTTGATTCCTTCCGCCGTTTATCCGTCCACTCCGAGTGCGCCGCCCCCTCCCCAAGTTCAACTGAGTGCGCTCGTCCTTCCCCCTTCGTCACAATCATTTAACATCGAAAGTCCCATCTCCGATTTAAACTCTCCACAAATTTCGAACCGTCCAACAAATAAAACTTCGGCACTATCAATGCCCCGGGGCACGACCAAAACGGTGGCACAGCGAAGGGGCGGGCGGAGACCGCGAGAAGCGGAAGCGAGTTTTAAAAAGAAAAGGGATAAAACTAAGAAAATGATTTCAAAAGAAAAGGGATAAAACTAAGAAAATGTTTCAAAAGAAAAGGGATAAAACTAAGAAAATGATTTCAAAAGAAAAGGGATAAAACTAAGAAAATGATTTCAAAAGAAAAGGGATAAAACTAAGAAAAAGAGTCGATTTAAAAAAAACAAACAAAAACAAACCGAATTTTAAATTGATAAGCTTGCAAACATTAACAACACCATCACGGCAGGATCACCAGCTAACGGATGAGGACAAAGACCGACGGGCGAAGCGACGCGAGCGCAACAAACAAGCGGCGGCACGATGCCGACGGAGGCGGGAGGAGAAAATGCAAAGTTTGCAGGAAGTGAGTGCCAACAAAGAAAGGGAGGCAAAGGGACGGAAAAGTGCCACAATCTGTCATTGGTTTTTTGAGGTTTTTAGCCCTTTTATTCTTTATATGAAGAAGAAAATTTATTTGATGATATTTATGACCTAAAGGATTAAAAAACTCAAATTAAAATCCAATTTAGACGAAGACGCAAAATTTAAAACACTATCAAAAACCTAATTTTGTAAAAGAGTTATTAAATAATTTTGAATTGAATTGTTTCGGTGGTGCCGAAGTGTAGTGTAAAAAAGTTGAGTAATTTCGCTGTGATTTTTTGGTTTTTAAAATTGGAGTTTCAATTTATTTCTTTTTAGCAGGTGGACGAATTGCGGAAGCAAAATGAACGCCGGGAGAATGAAATCCGAAAAATGCGAGAAAAAGAGCAGCGACTTTTGGAAATGTTGCGACTGAGAAACGGCGGAATTGTGCAGCAGCAGTTGCACCACCATTTGCAAGCAGTTCACGTCCAACAACAGCACCAATCCGTCGCTGATCATCCGACTGTCAGTCGGCCCACTTCTCTTCTTCAGCCTTTTCTGGTCGGAATGAATAACAAAAAGAGATTCTGCGAAGCCCCGGCAGTGCCATCCTCGTCCTCTTCAGCAGCATCAACGGGGAGGAAGGAGGAATCGGACATGGGCAGCTCGACGGACGAGTCGCCGAATGGCGAGGGCGAAGGCCGGCACTTTCCACTGGGAGGTCCGCTGGTGAACGGGACAGACCCTGGTAGTTTGGGCATGGATTTGGGGAGGGGTTGGGTTTTCCTGGACTTTGTTGGACGTTTCCCACCCCCCCCCCCCCCCCTCCCTCAATAAAAATGATTGAATTAGTCCCTTTTTAGTCATTTCCGTCTCCGCACTGTCCCAACCCATCAATTTCGAGCCCGCCACTTCAGTCTCGCCTTCCAAACGGCCCAAATTTGAGCCGTTTGACGCTTCGAACACCCGGCCAACCTCTCTGCAGCTGAACACTTTGTACAGGGAGGGCTTTGTGGCGGGCACTCCGTCGAAGGAATTGACACATTTTGGAGTGAATGGGGCGGAGGTTGAGCTGACGCCGGTGGCTGAACTGACCCCCGGGCTCAGTCAGTTGACCCAATTGGCCGGTGAGAGTGAATTTGTTGGCACAAATGACTGTTGACTGATGGCGTTTCTTTTCCAGAACACCCCACTTTCGGTGTGCTGATGGCTCAGGAGACCGGGCTCACGCCGTGTCAGCACGGCCCGGTACTGATCCAGCGGAACGGAGACCGTCCTGCGAACGGCCAACTCAGCGAATTGCGGTGATTTGGCAAAGTCCGAAAACACTGAGTGCCTTAGATGCCGTTGGCACATTGTGTCATTTCCACCCAAAAACATCGGCTTTTCCCTTTTTCGCCCCTTTCTCTTTGCTCCCCCCAATTAACGTTCGTTTTCACTTAACTTTTAAATTTGCCTTCGTTCACATTTCTCCGTCGCTTCTCTTTTCCTCCCCTTTTTTGCCTTTGTCAATTCGATTAGAAAATTGAAAAATCCAAATTTCTATTTCATTAAATTAAAATTGTTTTTTTGCTATGTGAAAATGACTTTAGCATTTACAAAGTTTTATTTTGTAATAAAAGGGAATATCAGGCAATTATATACGGGGCACTGATCAGAACTCCGACGAGTGTTGCGACCATAAGGGTGGAGAACAGATAAAGGCACAACCGATCGACCACCGAAATTGAATTTCTTCTTCGATTTTTCAAAACATTTATTTACCATTGCTGCGAATTTCCAATTGCTTGACAATTCGCCTTCTCTGTCCGCTTCGGTCATTCGGCGAGTGATCAGCTGTTAAATGTTCAAAATTGAGAATATTCGACAATTATTTGGACTCGGTGCCCACCTTAAGCTCTCGTTGGATCTTCTGCAAGGTCAGCAAAAGTGCCGGCCCGGCCGAGTCGGACAGTGCCGCCAACTCAGTCCCTCCGGCAGCCATCGATTTGGAGGCGCCTCGTCGGAAGCTCAATGCTCGGCCATTGCCGAACAGCAGCTGCTGCACTCGGTGGTCAATTTCGATGGATGTGCTTAATTTGCTTCAATGAGAGGGACTCAACAAAGCGAATCCATTCGGAAATTGAACCGACCGAGCGCCGCTTTCGCAATCTTTGACATTTCGCATCAGCGATTCGCTATGCTTTTTGGACTGCAAAACCCTAAATGATTTCAGTCAGCATTAATAGGCAATTAAAATGGTTTGCTTTGAGCAGGGCAAAAGCGACGGAAGCGTTTCCTTAATTAGGCGATTAGGAGCGAAATGCGTTTGACCGAAGTTACCCAGCAAAGCACCACCCCGGGCCGTTCCATCCGAAGCACCCACGGGAGCCAATACAGCAGCAGGGCGCGGGCCTGACAAACAGAGAAATCGGCCGTCCGTTCATTTCCCAATTTTCATTTCAAAGTGCCATTCCCTCCCCCGTGCCATTTCCAAAATTTACCTTCTTTATTCCCAATTCATTTCTCCCACCTTTGTTCCCATTTCGTGTGTTTCGGGCGTCCGATAGTGCAAATTCAGCACATAAACAGTGAAAACGGTGGATGCTGTGACGATGAGCATGCAACTCGAGAAGAAAAGGCCGAGGAGGGGCACCGCCTCGGAAGTCGGCGGAGACATTTCCGGAAAGAATGGAGAGAAAGAAGCAAATGGACAACAGGACGGTGATCTCTTAAATACTGTCATTCTTTTGAGTAGCCAACACCAATTTAGCCATAATTTGCCAATTACTCTTTCCCTTTGATCACTCCTCAGTTTGGCCATTCGCCAAGGGTTTACCCGGAGGCATTTCCCGAGGGGTGGGGCTGTCGCGCCCCCCCCCATTCCATTTTCGCACTTACGAAGTGTTATTTTCTCTCCCGCTTCAGGTGGTAAGGTGAAGCCGAGAAGGGACATTGTCGTGGTGAGAAGGCACGGCATTATCAAGTTAAAGCCGTAGTAAAGAGTCCGTCTGAAAGTGCCAACGAATAGGCTTAAATGGTCGACTTTGCCATTGGTCACCTTCGCATGTGTAAAAAGAAAGTCAAGTCAGGGTAAGGCTCATTAGGACAACAATCGTAAAATTTCTCAGTTCTGGCTACCGTAGTCACTGTAATTTCCGCAAAAGTATGGCATTTTAACAAAATCAAATTGACTTGGCAAAGCCCATTCTCCGTTTGGCAAATATTCGCTGGTGTCAAAGCCGCCTTCCGCAGGTTGCAAATCGACGTAAAACCCTGGCAAAAAAAAGGGAAAGTTAACCAAGGATGGGATGGATTGGAGCATGGACGGCGGACGAACCCGAATATGTCCAAGAGCCGAATTTGAAGAAGCAACGCTGCTCATCAAAAGGGAACCTAAGAGGAGAAAAGAGAGTGCGGGGGACTGAGAGAGAGAGAGAGAAAGTGAGGCCCAATTGGAAGGAAACACCGTCCATGGCCAACCGACAAACGAACCAAGTGATGTCGATTTTGCAGCTGATTTTAAAGATGCCCGGGGGAACCCAAGACACATTTCCGTCGTTGTACACGATCATATTGGTGGGGAAAGTCGAGTCGAAACTGGCGTCCACAGAGTTGTACAACAGAACGTCCGGCCTCCAAATTTTGCCAACAGGAAATCGGACATTGCTACAAGAAAAAACGCGAAAGATTGGAGAACCCGCGGAGAATGGGACAACCGACCTTATGTTACCGTACTCTGTCGGGTCCCACCGTAATTTATAGTCATTCCATAACTGAAAAGGCACAATAAGAAGTGCAAATGAGCAAATTAAAATACGTAGTCAAGCCAAGCACTGATGTGAACAATCTGAATTGGGAGGAGCCAACTTCATATGGTCACAAATCATCAATAATGTTTTCTAAACGGCTCTAACATTCTGCCATTGATTAATTCGTCTGTCATCCAATGACCGATAATCAATATGAATCTTTGATCGAAACAAATCGATCGATTGTCCCTCTCTCGCCATGCCCACCACCCACTCACTTGGTTCTTCTCATCCACATCGATCAGTTGTTGGAGAGACACTTTCAGATGGACTATCACCGGCTTCGCGTGGTACTCCACCGGTCGCTCCAAATTGTTGTAATCGCGCAACAAATCCTCATACCTTTGGTGCCATATAATGGTGGTCCAATTAATGCCATGGCCATTCATTCTTCCATTCGTTCCCCTCCCCCCCCCCCCCCGCTCTCCCACTTCGAATTTCGACTTACAATCGCCGTTCGTCGTGGCTGGCCAAAATTGGGAAAAACTCGCAGTCGAACAATGTCCAAAGGAAGGCCAAAGAAAAAGCAACATTCTGTTTCATCAGAATTTGGGCTGGGGAGTGTCAGCGGACGGTGAAAAATGCCATCCGCCGATGAAATAATTTTTTAATTGGGGGAATGAATTGATAAGCGGAAGTGACACTAATGAGGTATTTATTATAAGATCAGCAGCAGAAAGACAATGGTCACTTTCTAATGGAAAACAATTAGATAAATTAAGGACGGGAAAATTAACAAATAAATAAGGACAGTCCTTGAAAAAAAGGACAATGGAAGGGAAACGAAGTGATTAAAAAGGAAGAAAGTATTTAAGGATTCAGTTGCAAATGAATGGAAATGCGAAGTTCGCTGCTCATACGATAATCTCCGATGACAAATTACACTTTCGGATGGGTGGGCATTTGGCCATTTCTTCCTAATTCCCTTCTCCCACAAAAAAAAACAAATTTTGTTTCAAATGCTTTCGCTTGGGTAATTTAATCATTCATTTTAAATGAGAAACAATTTGGCCTTTACTTTGAGTCCTTTTCATTTTGTGTTTTTCATAAAAAACAACAAAAATTTCTATCGCTTTTTAAGTCGGTGAAAATTGACTTTTTTGATCGATCAGAGTGAAATTGGAAGTGCTAAAGCGGGGGGGGGGGACGAAAAGCAGCTGAAAGAGAGAGAGAGAGAGAGAGAGAGGGGAGGGAGAGAGAGAGAGGGAAGAGTGAGAGAGAGAGAGGGGGGGGGGGAGGAGAGAGTGCTGTGGTGGAAAAGCCATCAACACCTTATCGCATCAATCCGTCAGAGATGCCAAAAGACGGACAAAAGAATAGGGGGGGGGGGAATGGGAGAGGATTTGAAGAATTTGACGGAGAATTGAGGGGTGCCAAGCCTTTTCGATTAAAAAGTTAAAAAGACGGCATTCACTTTTAATGGCACCGAACGAAAAAGGAAAACGAAAAGGACAAACGATCATCAACGATCCAAATGACTTAACAAATCACTTCTCTTTTTTCTTATCGTTTTCTCTGCCATCTCATTAATTCCCTCCAATTTGTGCCTTCCCTTTACTGTGTGATTAAGTTCATAATGAGCTCATTAGCGGGTGGAGAAATGTCGTCCCTTTGTCCCCCCATTCATCCGCCGTCGGATTAAATAAATGCCGGGGATTTTGCCTTTTAATCCTTGAGAAATGTCCAATCTTTGTAATTTAAATGATTTTTTTGGCTGTACATATTAATTATTTTCGTTTCGGCCATTTGTCCGTTTTGTACCTTTTGTCCGTGACTTTTACGTCATTTGTCTCTCAAATTACCCTTTCTCTTCATCATTTGACTAACTTTTATATATTTTTATTTTCTGTAACTTTCCAAATTTCTTTGTTTTTTAATATGTCAAAAATTCTCACGATTTAATCTCTGCCTTATTTTATGCTAATTTTTTATGAGATTCAATTTGAAATTCATTTTTATTTTTTGTTATGCAAATTTTAAAGGAAAAGAAAAAATGGGAAAAGTTTAAAAGAGAGGTCATAAAACAAAATGAATAATTAAAAATTGTAAATAAAATAAATATATAGGTAAATAAACAATCAAACGTTTACCGAATTAATTAATTAAATTTGCTTCTAACTAGTAATTAATTGTCATTGGTTAAGTAATTATACAATTTTCGGACAATGCCATGGGAAGTCTTCTCCGACTTCGGATTGCCCTCTCTCTCCAACGGTTCCCTTCGGCCGCCGTTTCCCTCCGACACTTTTTAAAGTGCCAAAAATTCCTCAATTTTAATTAAATTCGTTTTTTGTCTGTGAATTCCGAATTCTACAAAGTTGCACTTTTTGAGGAGTGTTTGTGCTTTCGGTCATCGATTTGCTGATAATTTGCCCAATTACTTTACTTCGTCCGCCTCTCTCTCTCTCTCTCTCTTTTTGGCATCGGACGGAACAGTCAAAGGGTCTCTCAGAACGACACCTTTTTATGGCTACAGGACATCAGCCAATTTCTTAACTTTGCTGTCTGATGAGACTCCCCAATTTAGCAGTTAATTAGTCTCTTTAGTCTTCCTAATTTAGTAAGTACTCAATGAATGCGCTTTCTTTGGTTGGCATTAATTACATTTTTCCTGCTCATCCAAACGCCAATTATTGCAATTTGTGCAGAGCGGCAAAAAAAGTGTTGTGATCACTCCACGGGAATTATAAACGATGCTAATTTATCAAGCTTATCAGTGGTTAGAGTTTAACAGAATTTGCAAAACAATTGACAATTTCATTGTTGTCCGTTTGCTTCCTCTTTTCTTCTCACTTTTTTTGTGCTTTTCCATCGATGGCATTTTCAATTTGATTCATTTTTTGCCATTTTCCCTTTTCTCGCACTTTTTCCTCTCTTAAGTTGGTCTTTGATCGCTTCTGTTGGATGGCAAATCAATCACCCCAATGAATGAGCTTTAATGCGGCGGCGGGCGGCGGAATGATGAATTATAATTATTTACCATCGGTGGGATGGGATGGGATGGTTTTGCTGGTCACTCTCCCCCCCCCTATCCCCTCGTCTCCCCCCGTTCTTTCCCCCATTCTCCGCCTCGTCCTCCTCCGTCTGTTCCTTCCTTTCGCTGATTGATCATTCATTTGTCATTTTGCTGGCCAATCAAAGAAAAAAAAGTCATTCAAAGCGAAAAATGAAAGAATTCTTTTTCATTTTACACATTTTTCATATTAGTAAGTTCAATTTCCTTCTTTCCCTCTGTTGCATTTTATTTATTCACCTTAAAGAAATTCTGCCAAATTAACAAATTAATTTGTAATGCCAACAGAAAATTTGCCGCCCGAAAATGACACAATGCCATATGACCCGAGGGCACGGGAAGAGAGTTGTTGGCACGAGGACAGTGTTGAGGACAGATTCGGCCGATATGCCTTCAGAAAGTACCCGTAAGTACCGGGCAGACAGAGGGTAATTAAATCTAATTGGCTTTACTTACCAGGAATGAAAATCCAGCAAAGATTATGGACTCTGTTCTCGATGCAATTGGACACACGCCATTGGTCGGGCAAAGTTTTGGGGTGATAGGCAAATCGAAAAAGTCGCAAAAAAATATTTAATTGAAATTTTATTTATTTTAAAGAATATGAGAGAAATTACATTTTTTGAATACAAATTTTAATCCCTTTTATTCTTTCCTTCGGAATTATTTCTTCAATTAAAATTCCCTACCACGCAAAACAAAGCTCGGCATTCCATTAACAAATGCAATAAAATGTTAATATGTAATAATATGAAAGCATTTTATACATATTTGTAAATGTTTCCGTTTGATTTTGCATTGAAATAATTAAATTAAAATACATAATTTACAATTTTATTGAAACTTTTTGGGGGTTCACCTTGGGTTGTTCTCCAACCCAATCCTGGGAATTGCGTATTTCGACAGTCGCACTTCAAATTTTTTGCATGTGCTTCCTTTTCTTTGATCATTGTTTTGTTTAAAGGTAAAGCTTCAGCGAATTCCGGCGGAATTTGGCATTGAGTGCAATGTTTGTGAGTTTTTGGCATTTCACAATTAGTGCACAACCTCAAAATCAACAATGAATTGAGCTAAATTTCTGAAATAGAGAAGAAGAAGGAACCATTCCCGAGAGGAAATCCCATGGATCAATTAATGCGATAATTGACCCTAATGAAATGATCAATCAAATTAGGCTGGGACGGTAGTTTAATGGTTAATTTTACACTCATTACCAATATTTTGAGACGGCAAATGCGAATTTTTCAATGCCGGCGGTTCGGTGAAGGACCGAATTGCGCTGAGAATGTTGGAAATAGCGGAGCAAAGCGGCAGACTGCGTGCCGGGATGACAGTGATTGAGCCCACCTCGGGCAACACGGGCATTGGCCTTGCTTTGGCATGTGCCGTCAAAGGATATCGCTGTGTCATTGTGATGCCGGAGAGAATGAGCCGAGAGAAGGAGCTAACGCTGAAGGCACTCGGGGCAAAGATTGTGCGCACCAAAGACAAAGCGCGGTACGACAGCGAACAATCGCACATCGGCATGGCGTTCAAATTGAGAAAGGAAACGCCCAATTCGGTGGTGTTGGACCAGGTCAATCGCAACGGAACGGGTGCCAAAAGGGGAGGGAACAATCCTCGGCACTTTTAGTACAAAAACATCGCCAACCCTTTGACACACTTCGAAGGCACCGCGGCAGAGATTCTGGACGCGTTGGATGGCAAGGTGGACATGGTCGTGGTCGGAGTCGGTACGGCAGTCCAAACTCAGCCTTGTGCCATTCATTGGCCAATGAATTGCCTTAGGCACTGGCGGTACCATCACGGGCATCTCTCGCAGAATCAAAAAGGCCAACCCGAACTGCATAATCGTTGGCGTCGACCCCATCGGGTCCATCCTCGGCGGAGAGGACGAACACGCAGGACATAAGTACAATGTGGAGGGCATCGGATACGATTTTGTGCCGACGGTGTTGGACATGGAAGATATCGACAAATGGGTGAGTGGCATTTCGGTGCTGTCTTATCGGACGAATTGCAGGAAAAAGTTGGGGACCTGGACACTTTTCAAATGGCGCGGAAAATCCATCGGATGGAGGGAATTCTCAGCGGAGGATCCTCAGGTGGGGCAAATAGCGGATAAAGTGCTAATTGGCAAAATGCCTTCCCTTTTTATGTGCCATTCTCTGTGGGGCAATGCGAGCGGCCAAAGAGCTGAAAAAGGGACAAAATTGCGTGTTTTTGTTGCCTGACAATGTGCGAAATTATCTGACCAAATTCGTCAGCGATCGTTGGATGGTCTTTTCTTTTCTTTCTTTTCAATTTTCGCTTTTCCTTTTTAGCTTTCAAATGCTTTTATGTCGGAGCCAAATACGAGAAGTAAAATTCAACCCAAAAACGAATTGACCATTTCTGTGGACGAATATAACCCGGAAAAGCCGGGCCAATTTGAATTTCAAAAAGTCCGCAAGCCTTGGCAAAGTGTGCCATTCAGGTGAATGACTCTCAGCATTGGCGTTTGTCAATAAATTTAGTTTAGTCCGTCTGTCAAATCGATTGTCGTCAACTCCATCGACGGCGCTATCGGAAGTACGCCGCTCGTCCGCTTAAAGCGAATCCCCAAAATCTACGGAATCGAAGGGACCGAGATTTGTGAGACTCTTCACTAATTGTATTTTGAGAATGAGTCCGTACGATACAGTGGTGAAATGTGAGTTTTTCAACCCCGGCGGGTCAATGGGCGACCGAAGCGCACGGCGAATGGTCGAAATGGCCGAGTCGCAGGGCATTTTGAGTGCCGGCAGCACAATCATCGAGCCAAGTTGTGGAAACACTGGCATTGGCCTGGCGATGCTTGCGGCAAACCGCGGCTATCGCTGCATTATCGTAATGCCGGAGAAGATGAGCCACGAGAAGGAGGCCGTCCTCTGCTCGTTGGGTGCCGAAGTGGTGCGGACGCCGAACGGAAAAAGGCATTGGGAAAAGGAGTCGCCGTTCGGCGTGGCGTATCGCCTGCAGAAGGAAATCCCAGGGGCAGTGGTGTTGGATCAGGTGCCAAAGGATAAACGACCCTCCAAATCCACGCTTGTTTTGCTCAATTGCAGTACCGCAACGAAGCGAATCCTTTGGCATTTTATGAAAGCGTTGCCGAGGAAATTCTTTTCGGTTGCGATGGGAAATTAGACGCATTCGTAGCGGCGGTTGGGACGGGCGGAGCATTGACCGGAATTGCGAAGCGAATCCACGAGACTGTTCCCGAGTGTAAGGTGAATGAATGAATGATGGGCGGACGTGTCGACGATTGGCACACCCTTTTAATCCGTGCCAATTTGTGGACCGTACGTAGTCTTTGTGTAATTAAGCACTCATTATCTTAGATAATTGCCGTTGACCCAATCGGCTCAATTCTTGCCAATCCCGAACATTCAACAAGCGATGAATACGAATTGGAGGGCATTGGCCAGGGTAAGGGCATTGGCATTGGCATTGAGTGGGCATTGGCGTTTCGTCTGCTCCCCATTTCCTTTCTTTTCCATTTGAAAATTCCCCTCCAATCTCATCAGAATTTGTTCCGTCCGTTTTTGACCCTTCGCTCGTCGATGAATGGGTAAAATCTTCCGATTCCGATGCTTTCCGCGTCGCTCGTCAATTGATCCGTCGTGAGGGCATTCTCTGCGGCGGTTCTTCGGGTGCCAACGTTTGGGCGGCACTGAAAGTCGCCAAACAATTGGGGCCAAACAAACGAATTGTGACCATTTTGCCGGATAGCATTCGCAATTACATGTGAGAAATTGGAGTGAAAAATTTAAAAAACAAAAACCAATTAAAAAAAACATTAGGAGCAAATTCTTCGACGACGAATGGATGAAGGCAAAAGGATTTTCCACGGGAGAAGAAGAAGAAGTGAGTGAAGCAGCTGAAGAATGAAAACGGAGCAAAGAAAGCGAAGGGCGAAATTAAGCAAAGGCAATTAATTAATTAGCCCAAAAAATTAATTAACTTAATTACCCCTCCCTCATTTTTGTTTGAATTAATTTCTCTTTTTGTTCCATCGTTTTGCTTAATTACCAAACTCATCAATGGCAAAATGGGCTTTTGTATCTTATTTATTTACTTCAAATATCTCTCATTTTGTAATAATATTTACCTTTGAACAAAAAGCGACAAAAACAGAAAAAATTAAATTAAAATAAATTTCGCTTTTAGAAATGACAGATTTTTCTGTGGATGGATTGGCATTTTTAGTTCTTTTGTCATTCAGCCGGGCATTACGCGTTAATTATGAGGAGGAGGGGAGGGGGGGGGAAGAATTGATGGATGAAAATGATATGACGGACCGGTGGAAGTGAAAAGCGCAGCAAATGACGCAATGTCCGGACAAAATGAAGACAGAGAGAGATAGAGAGAGAGTGAGAGGAAAGAGAGAGATAGAGAGACAGAGGAAATAGTGAGAGACAGAGAAAGAGAGAGAGACAGAGGAAAGAGTGAGAGGAAAGAGAGAGAGAGACGGTGAGAGAGAGAGAGAGAGTAGAAGAGAAAAAAAAGGGGGAAAAGATGGGAGAGAAGGGAAGGGAAAGTGAGATGAACAGCAACAGTTGGGTTAAATAATGTTTCAGCCAAATGCTTCTTTGATGTGTTCGAACGGACGGACGGCGAGGTCGACGGGGAGATCTTTGGGGTGGGGATAAAGCTAATGGATGGGAGGAGATATATGGCCAATGCATATCGGCCATTGCTTTGACATGCAATTGGCCAGTGTTTAAAATGTACCAAAGTTAAAAGCGTGGAGTCCTTCCAGCAAAGGCCGAATGTCCTCAACGCCTAAAGGGACTCATTAGTGATGGTCAACTAGGGATAATTAATTATCATTAATTAATTGATTCACCTGTCCTCGCCACGTAACTCCACGTGTTGTAACATTTTGTGAGAATCAATTCGGAACGGAACTCAAAAAAAAGCCAAATTTAAAGTCAAAACGAATTGGAACGGTTGGCCTGACAATGATTCGAATCCACGCGGGCAGTCGGTTTCTGTTCATAGCGGCACAAACACTGACAAAGGCAAGGGAAAGAAAGGCATTGGCAAAAGCGGAGGGAATGGCACAACTCACAACGCTTTCCACATTGTGTCGGGGGAACGGCGCAACTTCCCGTGGGAACTGTTAATGTGTTCAATGGTGCACAGAAGGATCTGGACAGTTTGAAAGATTTGATGATGGGAGTTGTCCTTCGCTGTTCCATTCCCTTTTCTCTGTCCTTTCTCCACCATTAATTATGCCTAATTAACCTAATTACCTGCTTTGAAGTTGCCGTTTTTCCCGCGACACTGTCCAACCTGAAAATGCTTTGTCCGTCTTTTCCTTCAATTGGTCCGTTTTTTCTCTTCTCACATAAACGCGTCACTGAGTTGGCCCACAACTGCGTCTCGCATTTCCAATGCTCGGCTCGTCTCGACAAAAAGCTGTTAATTGGCCATCATTATCTGTCATTAATTGGAATGGCTTTCCCACCGAAATTACGTCCCAAATGTGCTCCAATTTTCTCATGTCGAATTTGCCCATGTCTTAAATAAACGTTTTAAGCGGCGTTTGCTTGCACTGCTTGCCGACCTGGTCGAAGATGTCGCGAATTCACTCGTCGACTTTGGTCGGGGAAACATCCGATGGCACTGAGCAAAGGGTTTGGGCGTGGCGACGGTGCCACCACGGGACGGAGGCCGTGCTCCAAAAGTGCCCTCAGGGCGGGGCAAAAGCGTTTTCGGACGGACGAAAGAACGGCTTCTTGAACGCCGTCCAAAATGCACTGAGATGAGAAAGGCATCAGCAAAGCGGGCAAAGGGCCACCAAACAAACACTGTTCAGTTCGTCCACACTGAGCGCCGCCCTTTCGGGACGGTCCACCGCCAAAATTTGATTCTTCCTCAGCACGGTGACCAACTCATCGACAGCCAACTCCAAGTGTGCGCGTTGGTCACTGAGCAAAGGACCATTTAGCAGTTGATTGATTTTTATTAGGACAGTTAATTAGTCTAATCACCCGTAATGGTTGCCCAACGGCGTGTTCTTCAACTCGTTTCGCTCAAAGTTCTTCTTTGTGCCGCTTTGTGCTGCTGCCACTGTCCCATTTTGGCCTCCAAATGCCAACCATTGGCCAAACCATCCGCCGATTGTCTGCGAATCATTTGCCGTATTAAACACGGAATTAGATGTATCAGTTTTGGCAGGAGCATTTAGCGGTCCCTTTGAGGGTGAGCAATGAGCAGAGCCAACGGGAGAGAGTGCCGTTGCCGCCACTTCCCCCTGCAGAAACCGAACGTACTGCTCGAGGTCGACTATTTGGGTGCGCAGTTGGTCCACCAGTTGGTCCTGCAATTGGCCAGATGTCTCTCGTTGGCACGGCACTATCTCGCCTTTTCCCTCAAGGGGTTCAGTGCCTTCTCCAAGTTCTGCTCCAGTCGCTGTCTGAACTGCTCCATGTCCTTGTCCTCCTGGCAATGGTCCAGCAGTTCCTTAGGCAATCGCATTTTCTCCCGCAGTTTGTCCAACAACAACATTTGTCGACTTCGCAATTCCCTCAATGGCAATTCGCCGGGCCCAAGTTGTCCGTTTTGCCACGCGAACTGCTCCAACTCGGTGAGCTGTTGGCGCAGGTCGGCAATCAGTTGGCGCATCTGTGCCGTTCTGTAGTCCGTCTCCCGCTGCTGCTGCTGTCCCTCTTCCGCTGCTCCTTCCGACCCTTTCGCTGGTCGAAGTGTCCCCACACCGATGCAACTCCGTGAAGCGAATTCCTGCAGCTGTTTGATCATTTCCTAAATCAAAGACAGGATAAGCCAATTAGTCCCCCGTAAAACTTCCCCCCCCCCTAATTGCCAATTTCCTTTCGCCCGTACATTTCGCTGTTCGTCCGGTGCCTTCGCAATTTGTTGAATTCGAAATTGGACTTGTGCAAAGTGAGTGCTCAGTTGCTTAATTGAGGGGCCATTCATTCTCTGCCGTTCTTTGCCTTTGCCCTCCTCCCAAAATGACTGACCATCACCGATTCGCTCAGTCTCTGCTGTTGCTGCTCTAACTCTTTGATTCTGCCGGTCGATTCGCTGCTAATTTCAAATTGGAACTACTAAAAAAGATGCCATTGACGAAAAACCTTTGCCGAAATGCGCCATTGGCACAGTTTTCCTCCTCCTCGAGCGAAGAGCACGCCCATCGGTCGATGTCAGCACAGACCGAGTCATCATCAGCTGAACAAACAATTGGGGGAAAGTGATTCTAATCACTAACCATCAGAGGAATGGGCAAACAGAGGAAAGGCGGGACAATTATCATTAGCAGCAGGGGACTGAATTATCGTAATGGGCGGCGAATGGAGCAAAAGGGAGGGCGAATCAGCGCGAGAAACGCCGCCAATTGGGCGGAGGAGGGGCGACGGATCGGAGGCAATTAGCGAAGAAATGGGCGGGACAAAACCCCCAAAGGGATCACTCTTTTCTTCATCCATTCCAAAGCAGAACAGAAGCAACGATCGGCGTATGAATATGATCAAAAGGGAAAAAAAAGAGGGCAAATGTTTAAAAATGGAGAGAAATGAAAAGGGAGAAAAGTCATTCGGAGAAGGGAAGAGAAAGAGAGAGAGAGAGAAAGAGAAGGGATATAGAGGGGAGAGAGAGGTGAGAGAAATGCCTGCGGGGATGAATTGAGAGAGTGCGTGCCGTTGGATGTTCGTTCTATTCCGTTTGGATGCCGTCCTCATTCTTTCTATGCTTTCTCGGTTTCTCTTTCTCACTTCTCCTTCCATCAATATTTAATGGACATCGCCTCACGGCACAGAAAAGGGGAGAGTGCCAATGCCAATGCCAACAAATGTAGAAAAGAGAAAAGAATGACGAGGGCGGAATAGAGAAGGAGACAGAAAGTGAATGACAAGGAAAAGCCGAGAGAGAAAAGTGGCACAATTTATTTAATGCAATTAACGGACGGAATTGAGAAATTCAAATGGGAAGAAACAACGAAAAAACAAAGTGACTTAAGTAATTGTGTCCACAAAGCAACCAATGGCACACAATTTGTTGTGCAAAACTAATTGCCTCAAAAATGTTTATTTAATTTAACTTTTTAATTTTATTCCCTATTAACTCGCGAAAAGGAGAGCCGAACCTTTTTTCATAATGGACAATTATCCGCCGTAATTGGCTATCAGATAGGATCATATAAATGCAATTTTCAACTTGTTTTTTTTTTAATTCACTTTACGATGAAAGGGGGCGGGAAGAAACGGCAAAAGGAATTCACTCATCAAACAATGACAATACGGTACAATGATGGAACGGTACATATCGTGTGATTGGATAGATGTCACTGTCTCTTCGTCTCTTCCTCTCCTTCTGCCTTCCTCTTCCGTTTCCCCCTCCTCTTCCTTTTCCTCCCCTTCCTTCCTTCCTTCCTTCCTTCCTTCTCTCTCTCCCCTCTCGTTTGCCTTTCTCTTCCATTTCCTCTTCCTCCTCCCCTCTTCTTCCGTTTCGTCCCTTCTCTTCTCCTCCTCTTTGTGTCTCTTCATCCGACCAACCATCATTTCATTCTTCACGCCGCTGTCTGTTCATCTCCTCACTCACTTCCTCCGTCCCCAAGCCCAGCCCAAGTCGTGCCAGTCCGGGCTCTGTTTGCTCATCGAACGCACAACCCGATTGGCGACTACCGACTGAAATTGTTGCGATGGCTTTTTGTCCCTCCCCTTTTAATGGGTTTAATAAGTGCCCCCCCCCCCCCGCGTGTCATTCATCTGAATGCCCTCCCCCTTTTTATTGCGTCCCCCTTCCCGGTGCTTTGCCCTCCCCCCCCCCCCCAAAGGTCTCACCAAAATTGGATCCGTCCCGTGCGCTTTTGCCCTCCTTATCGCTTCGCCTCCTCCGCCGGCCGACGATCGCTTTCCCCACGCCCACCCCAAATCGTCCCAATTTGCGCTGCTCTGTGCCGACTTTTCCGAATTTGGAAATGAACGTTTTCCCCAGGCCCAGCCCAAATCCTCCCATTGTGGCGACTCGGACTTTTTCAGAACGTACAGACGCCGATTGTCGACGGAATTCGGATCTAAAAGATATTTATTTGGTAGCAAAAAGTTTAAAATGGATGAACCAAATCTATCGAAACTTCCGAAATGCCAGCCAAACGCCGAAGGGAAGGCAAAAATTGGAAGCAGAAAAAGCAAAGAAACGCCGATGAAGGAGGGGCGACCCATGGACAAGCTTTAACTGTTTGGACTCTGCTAAATTTGTGGGAGATGCAATGATCGTAAGGGAAATGGAAAAATTGAAACGGACGAATGGACGGAATTATTAGCCAAATGAATGGGGAAAAGGGGGGGGGGGAAAGACGCGAGGGATTGGCAGGGCCAACTTTTGGGAATGAAAAGCAGCGACTCTTAGTTTAGCTTAACATCACAGCGAGTGGAGCAGGAGTATGAGAAGTGTGAGATGATTTTGGGAATTATTAATGGAAGTGGTGGCACGGGGGCGGTAATTGGAGAAGTGCGGCCCAAATTGGATGGATTTTGACGGAGGGACGGGGGGACGGACGGAGGGGGGGGGGGGGGGGGTCATGCCGCAAGAAAGCGTGGGGGGACGGAACGAATGACCGACGAACCGAACGAACGGACGGACGAATGAGCGAATTGTCCCCCGGGGCACAAATTCCCACCAAAAGTATAACTTATGTTTGCACTTCACTTGCAAATTGATCTCATTTATCAGTGGTTTAGCGTGTTTTTCTTTTTCCTTTTGCTCTTTTTTTGCATTTTCTTTCCCTCCAAAAAAATAAATTAGCAAAAAAAAATGAATTGCGATTTATTTCGGTGCGAGGCGATACGCAAATTAGGCAACAAAAAGATGAGTATGAAAATGAGAATAACGTAACCGAATTGTGATGCCAATGCCATCAAAAGACGGAAGGGAGAGACAATGGAAAAAGGGAGAGCGGAGAGGAAGAGAGAAAAGGGAGGAAATGGGGGAGGGGGGAGAGGAGGGGGAGGGGGAGGGGGAGGGGGAGGGGACGGATGCGCAGAGATAGGCTAATTAAAATTAATTGGTCGGAAGAACGTAAGGAATGTGATAGGGCGGCGGCACTCATCCGAAAAATGGGCAAAGTGAGGGAGGGCGAAACAGCGGCAGAAAGTGGAGAGATTTTTGGGGGGGGGGGGAGGGAATCATTATTTTATTGTTATTTGGCAATTCATTGTGTTTATCATTAGCAAAAAAAAAGAGGAAAAAACACCGGCACAAATTGGCAATGATGACGAAAGTAAAAGCACAGAAGCGGAAGAAGCAAAAGCTGAACAAGAAGGAGAAGAAGCAGAAGAGGAGAAGAAGAAGAAGAAGCAAAAGAAGTGCCGATCGATTTTAAATGGCATTTGAATTAATCAATCAGTTTCCCTTTTCCTGATCAGTGATCAGTTCTGTTGCTGCTGATCGGTGAATTCCCTCCCTCCTCGCACTTAAATCACAAATAACAGTTTTAATTGTCTTGTAAAAGGCAAAACGGAATGTATCATAAAACAAAGATTTCTTCTCTTCCTTCACCTTCTCTTTTTCTTTCTTCCATTTCTCTTCCCTTTCCTTCTTCTCCCTCTCCCTCTCCCTTTCCGTCTTCCGTTTCGTCTCTTTCTTTTTCTCCCTTTTCCGTCTTCCGTTTCGTCTCTATTCCTTTTTCTCTTCTTCCTTTCTCCATTTCTTCTCTTATTTCATTTTCTCTTCTTCCGTTCTCCGTTTCTTTTCTTCCTTCCCCTTTACTTTTTTCTTCTTCCATTTCATCTTTTTCGTTTCCTTTTTCTCCTCTGGTTTTTCCTCTCTGTCCCTTCACTTTTTCCCGCCTCTTTTCTGCCATTTGTCGTGCGCTTTTCGCTACAAAAATTCTCAATTGCCTTTTTGGCATTGTGTTTGCCTCTTCCACGGGCGAAAGTGAAGAGCAGGGCCGATCAGACAAAGCGCCGCCGCCATAATTAGTAGTATTAGCCAATGATTCGTTTTGGCAATGATCGGCGGATGGCCCAACGGCGGCGGAAACGGAGGGAATGTCGCCGACACTGCCGAAATGCAGCGGAGCTGAAAGCACTCATTGAACAGCATGTTGAAACAGTTGGACAACAATTTATTACGATTGGTCACCTCGCCTTTGGCCACCGGTCCGTCCGACGAGCGTTTGCTGCTGCCTTTCCCTGGCAATTGCCCCAATTTGGCCAATTTGCTCATAGCTCGGGGGCGGAGACTGTCATAAGATTTTTAAGGCAATGTGCCAATGAGTAACAAATTGCCATGGATTACCGAAATTCGCTGCGGAGGGCGCCGTTCGGTCAAAGGGTGCGGCAAAGGCAATTTGAGAGCTGAAAAGAGAAGAAATTAAGGACAAATGGACAACCAACAAACCATCATCATATTTTGGGGGGAGCGGAAGGACATTTTGGAGGAAGAAAAGGCGAAAAAGCGGGTGGGAGAAGGGCAAGGGGAAGGGCAGCAGATCGGCGGATTGGTGGAGGAAGAAAAGGGGGGACACAGCGGCAGAAGAAGCGTCAGGGGGAAGTGCCGACGCGGAACAACGGCAGAGGGACTGACCGGAACAATAGGGCGGCTGATCAAAGGACGACTGATCGGGGAAAGGGCTAAACGGGCGATCAGAGACACCACCAGTAGCAGTAGGGCCATCGAAATCCAAATCTTAGAAGGGAGGCACAAATAGGTGGTGAAAATGCCACTGCCATCGCTCACTTTCATCGACTGAACGATGAGTGTGCCAAATTGGGGGGTGACGCAAATCGGACGAACAACGGACGGGAGACTGACGACATCGCCAAAAGAAGAAAAGCCGGTTTTGGCACTTTCGGAGCAAAATGCGAAGCACACAGAGGAGAAGCAGAGCAGCAGTAAGGGAAAGCCCAAATGGGGCGAAATGATGGAACAGTGAAAAAGGGGGAGACGAAGGGGGGACAAAGCCCCGGCGGGGGGACGACGAATTTGGGGAGGGAAAGTGCGCGAGGAAAGCAGTGGCAGGGGGCATCAGAATTAACGGAGGAGAGCTGAAAATGGCAAAAATAAAGGAGCAAAATGAAGAAAAATCTGATGATGGGATGGACAACAGATGATCAATTGGCATTTTGACCGTTTTAAAAGGAAAATGAGACGAAATTGGCAAGGGACGTCACCAAAAAGCAAAACTGAGAAGAGGGGGGGGGGGGGATAAGCAAAGGAGGAGAAAAGCTATACAGGAGGGATTTGGGGGGGAAGCAAAAGCCAAGGGGGCAAATGGGGAGAAATGACCGAGGAGGGAGACAGGGGGGGGGGGGGCACCTGCGCAATTCCCACGGGTCCAAAGAAGACGGCAATTAGCCCAAAGTGAGCAAAGTGATAGGGGGGGGGGGAGAGACTGTGTCGTCATTTGTGCTAATTGCGGCAATGGCATTCAGCAAAAGTGCCAATGCCATTTCATTTCCTCCCCACCGTTCGTCATTTTTTGCGTTGAAATGAAAGCAAAAAAATGACAAAATGCCATCTCATCTTCTTAACATGACTAAATATCCCTTTTATTATAACAAATGAAAAACAATAAAATTTTAGTGAATCTTTCGAATTCTTTTTGACCCGTTTTTCCTCCCATTTTTTCGTCCGTTTCTTTCTCAGCTGTTTTTTCGCAATTCAATGAGAAGTGCCGCGTCCGCTGATGCGATTGACCGTGCCGATGCTATTCCCGAGTCTTGGTCCCCGCGGTCGTCCTTTGAGGCGGGCAATGGCGGCAAAGAGAGGTTTCGATGGGCGGAGAACGGCGAACGGTTGGACTGCGAGTGGAACCCATTGGCGGGCGGAGTTTGGGCTGAGGCGGGCGGAAGGGCGGCGGACGCGGGGCACGACGGCGGAGGGGGCGCCGCACGCGGCCGAGGCAAAGGGCGCAAAGTGTTCAGACTGAGGGGCGGAGGGCGTCGAATGCAATGCCGAAGTTTAACGGTGCCTAAAGAGGGCGGCGGAATTGGGGGAAAGATAGGGGAGAGAATTTCGGGAGAGGGAATTTCAAATTTACCGGCACTTTCGTGCAGTGTCGAGTCGTGGGATGAGCTTGATGAGCTTAAGCTTGGCTGTGTGTGCAACTTTCGTTCTGCCATGCTTATCAATCCCTCCTTAAGTGACAACGAATGATTTGCTTTCAAACAGTCAAAACTCACTACCGTACCTCGTCAATTTGCCTTGTCTGATACGGTGGGAAGACGGCTCGGCACACTCCGTCGCCCACCGTTGGCATCGATTCGTACGTCGACGTGGTAATGCTGCCGCCCTCCTGGGCCGAGCTGAGCACCGTGGAAACAGTGGCCTGAGGAGGCAACGGTTTCAAATCGACAAGTGCAACGATTGCCTGCGAAGTTGTGCTGGTGGGGTGAGGGTCGCCCGAACGGCTCATCGACGGAGTGGCGGACACTGAACGTTCGTTGGCCAAACGGTGCCGAATGGGCGGCAGGGGCTCGGCCATCAGTTCGGCCCTCTGTTGGCAAAGCGAACGAATGAAAGCGACAGAAGAGGGAAAGGACCTTCAGAAGCGAGTCGAACAGGGCGACCAAGTCGCCAAAGCGGGGCCTCTTCTCGGCATCGGTGTTCCAGCAGCACAACATTATGTCGTACAGTTCGCAGGGCACGCCAATGGGCGGATCCAAACGGTCGCCGGCGACAATTAGTCGCATCACCTTAATGGGCAATTAGTGAACGATGGTGGGAAGGGAAACTCGCGCACTTCGTGGTTTTCTCGGCCTGAGTACGGAATGTATCCGAGCGAGAAAATCTCCCAAAGGAGAACACCGAAGGCCCAAACGTCGGTCTTTGTGGTGAACAGTCCGTCCAGAAATGACTAGACAACAATTCGCTTTTCTTTGTCTTTTTCCAATTTGCCCACTTCCGGCGGCATCCATCGAACCGGCAAAAAGGCTTTTCCGCCCTTTCGGTAGTAATCGTTCCGGTAAATGTCGCGTGCCATGCCAAAATCGGCGATTTTGACAATTCGCCGCCCAATTTTGGCGGTCAACAGACAATTTCGGGCGGCTATGTCCCGGTGGACGAACCGAGTCGCCTCGAGGTGTTCGCAGCCGCGGGCGACGTCTGCAGCAGCGGATAGTAAATCGGCCATTTTCAGAGAGGGATCACGGTCCTTAAACGGACGGAGCGTATGGAAAAAAGAGAGGGTCAGAGAAAGAGAGAGGAGAAGAGAGAAAGAGGAGGAGTGAGAGAAAGAGGAGGGAGTGAGAGAAAGAGAAAGAGAGGAGGGAGAGAGAGAAAGAGAGGGATACAAAGAGAGAGAGAAAGAGGGGGGGGGAGGGAGAGAAAGAGGAGGAGTGAGAGAAAGAGGAGGGAGTGAGAGAAAGAGAGAGAGAGAGGAGGGAGTGAGAGAAAGAGAGAGAGAGGAGGGAGTGAGAGAAAGAGAGAGAGAGGAGGGAGAGAGAGAAAGAGAGGGAGAGAAAGAGAGGGAGACAAAGAGAGAGAGAAAGAGGGGGGGGGGAAGGGAGAGAAAGAGGAGTTTACCTGCCGGGGGCGATTTTCCCGTAAGAAATTCTTAAGGTCGCCGCCCTCGAGAAACTCGAGCACAATGAATTTGGGCTGCTGTTCAAAGGAAACGCCGAAAAATTTGACGATGTTTTCGTGTTTGAATTGGCTTAAAAATGAAATTTGGTCCGATTTGTGAAGGGATTACCTGAGCAGCCGCGCTTCCGTCTCAAAATCATCGCTAAAATCTCGCGCCGACTCCACCGGAAGTGACTTTATGGCAACTTTTATCGATGAACCCGTCGCATCGGTCAAATATCCTTCGAACACTTCGCCAAACGCACCGTGGCCAATGCTTCTGAAGGATTAAGCAGCAGCGCTTTGGGCATTTCAAAGCAAAGCGAACTTTTCAGTGCGTAGTAAATGCCGTGGAATTTGAGGCAACGACGACAACAAAAGGGGCTCATAAATGGGATTGCTTAAGGAAAGTGGAGAATGGCATTTGATGAGCGATCGAAGGAAAGACAAATGATTTGATTTGATTTTGGAATGGACAATCAAATAGCCAATTAAGTGATTTGGTTTTGGAATGGCACTCAAATGGCCAATTAGCGAACCCGCTGATCCGATTGCCACCGCAATGTCCGCCGCGCCCATCGGACACCACCGGCCCTCCCGCCTCCGCTGCGATGGCCATAAGTTCGTGCACATCGGTGCAATGGGTGGAGGATTTTGAACGACGGCACAATTGGACACAGCAGAGAAGTGAGAGAAGGGCGGAAAGGAGCACGAGGAGAAGAGAGGCTGAGAAAGAGAGAGGGACGAGACAGTACAGAGACAGATGACGAAAGGAAAGGCTTACAGAGGAGAAGCATCGGCGGGACCTGATCATGTGGGGGGAGCAGCCGGTCGAGAAGGGAGGGCACTGAACAGACAAAGCAATGGCCAGTGGCACGCTGCGCTAAGACTTACACTCGACACAAGAACCATTCAATGGCACTCTGTGTCCCCCAGCACAAATGCAAAATGCCCGCGGGGCAATTTTGGATTGAGGCGGGGCGAAGGAACAATTGGAAGACGAAGGACAAAGCGCCTGAGGACAAGCCAGAAGAAGCAGACGACCAGGCCCAGGGTTGGCATTGGGGACGACGATTCGGGGGACGGAAGAGGGGAACAGCAGGAGAAGGGAGGAGCCGGGCTGACCCGGGCCCAGCAAAATGCCATCGCCACCTAAAATTGAAATTCAAATAGTCCGATTGATGCCGTTTGAGGTGCCATTTGCGGCGGTACCTTTGAAGCCCCCGCCGCCACCGCCTCCGGGGCCACAACTCGCGCTAAATGCCAATTTTGCACTTCGTTTGATTGCCCACAAATGAACTGACCCTCCCCCGCCTTTGCCCCCTTTGTGTGCCCATTTTGTCCCCTGCGGGCATTTCCCGGCGTGAACGTCGCTCAAATTATGCCCAAAAATATGTCCGTCGATGCATTCTGCGCCCTCACAGCCATCATTTGCTGAAGCGTTTGAATTGGCACCGGCGCCTTTCCCTAGGGAAACGCCGCGCCCCGACACGCGCCGTTTGCTTGTCAAGTCGCTAAATTGGCAAAATGAAAAGCAAAATGCTAAAATAAGTTTGAAAATTACCCGGAAGTTTGCGTGGGAAAGTCGCCGCCTCCGCCGCCGGCGATTGCCGCCAAATTACGTCCATAAAAGAAAAGACTCGCTCCGCCACCACCACAGCCCGGCAATTGGTCGGCAGAAAAAGCGAAGCCCTCGGGGGAAAGGGCCAAAGGGCGAGAACAGAGAACACTTTGCTGAAGGGGAAATGCCAGGGGCAAATTGGGGGAATGGCACTGACCAATTTGGCAATTTCACTGGAAATGACTGTCGCCGTTTCATCGCACAAACATTCGCCCCGCCCTCCCAACAGAACGCCAATTTCTTTGCCCGCCTCCAATCGCACATTTGCCACTAACAAATTGCCCCAAGAACTTTGCCTTGTCGGAAAAGAACCGCCGGCGGCGCCTGCCAATTCCAATCTGAAAATTTTTGGCTGGTTTTTTTAAACAGTTTTTTTTTTAATTGGCGATTTTTGGTCTTGAAAATTTTTAGAAATTTCTTAAGGTACGTACCAATACAGGCAAAAATTATTGATAAAAGGTGGAAATAAATAGAAATGTGAGGACAGAATTGATTTTCCCATTGGGTCCCTCCTTTCTTCATAAATCCCAAATGTTTAGGTTGGCTTAGTCACCTGAACTCTCCGCTGGTCGCCACTGTCCATTTTTGGTCATTGTTTTCCTCGTCGCATTTTTTGTCAGAAGAAATGTCGTCGCATGCGATTTGAGTGAAGCGATCGGGCAAAAGCCGACCATTGCCTGTGGGCCATTGGAGAATGTATTAAAGGAAGGAGAAGAGTCCATTGCCATTGCCACCTTTGCCATTGAAACATCCCGGACTTAGCGAAAGGTCGTCGATGGCAATTGAGCCGAAAGAGTCGGCCAATTTGGCAAAACTCAATTTGAGCGAATATTCGCCACTCTGTGAGCAAAGGGAAAGTAAAAAATACGTGTGGGAGTAACGGCACAAAAACCCTTTTGAACTGTTTTGTTTAATCTTACGACAATCGCTGGCGTTATGCCCACCGCCGCCCGGCGCCATTCGCACGGCTCCCGGCCGAAGTCGTCCTTGGAAGGGGCCCACAACGGCTTGGCCATCTCTTGCGGAGAGTTGCGACGGGAAAGGAACACTTGGAAAGGGCTGTAGCCGGTGTGGCAATAGAAAAAGCGCAACTGTGAAAAAGCGGATGAACGTTCGATAAGCAGGCAACAAACAGCACCCAAACAGCCGACCAAATGGACCAACCAATGGGCCAATTAACCAAATGAGTTAATTAATCAATAGGCCAATTAACCAAATGGGCCAGTAATTACCGCGCATTTGGCGTCATGGGAAAGGCGTGGGAACGGCGGAGAGATGGCGGAGGAGTAAACGATGTCGTGTTGTCCGCTGTGTTGATGGTGCTCGTAGCTGGAGAAGAACAGAAAACGGCCGGTTCGGTAGTGCCGCCCCTCGTAAAAGTATTCGCCCGGGGGAATGCCGGCGCGACGTTGGCGCGCGTCGGACACAGAGACCAAATGCCGCGCGGCGGAGGAAGATCCGTTCATCTGCGGGACGCCGCCCGCTTGGCCACTGAAAATGCGCCAATGGGCGCAGCCGCCGGCCCAGCGGCTGTCCTCAAAATCGCATTTGGCGCCCTCCGGCACTTCGGCTGCCAATTAAAAATTTAAAAAGTGAGTCAGTCGAACACGCCTTTCTTACAGCAGTGATGGACGTCCTCCCGTTCGTCTTCGCCCTCCTCGCAATCCGTGTGCATGTCGCAAATTTGGTCTTCGTTAAGACACCGTTCGCCCTCGCCCCCCTCCGCCCTTCGGCATGCCAATTCGCTCTCTGCGCATTTGCCGGCATCGTCGGCGCCTTGCCAAATTTGCTCTGAGCAAAAGGTCAACTTTGAACCCACTGCTTGTCACTGATAGGTTAACCTTGGCAGTTGACCAACTCCAAGTCATCCACCGAACATTCGACTCGCAATTCCGCCTCAATTGGGTCCTCCGAATTTGAATTTTGCCCATCGGAAAGTTGCGGGGGATGGCACTCGACTCGAATTCGTGTGGGAAACCCAAAAGTGCCAATGCCGACCCGGGCGTGGGACCACCTGAAGAATCACTGCCACACATAGCAGGGATTGCCCCATTCCCTTACGGTTCGCCCGAGGCGGCGTTCACCTCAAAGCGCGCCCGAAGGGTTGGCCGTGTCCAATCGTCGTCCTCCTCCTGAGGCGAGTCGGGGTGAAGCGAACGCAGCGAAAGCTGTTCAGTGGCCACCAACAGTTCGGCGCCGCGTTGGCCCAGCAGACGGTAGCGGAAAAGCAATTCGCACTGCGTTTTTACAATTATTTAATGGGGGTGGGGGGTAATTAAGAAGTGATCGATCACTTGGGGGGCGGTGCGACCAAAAAAGGGGCTGACTAACATGGCGATTGGCTCCTCCGCACTTTGTTTTGCCGAAGCGGCCACAATTTGTCGAGTTGCGTAGTGATCTAAGAGAGAAAAGAGACGGGATGATCAGAGGAAAAGCCCGAAGGATCGGAAGGAAAAGCCGAAAGGACGGCACCCACTCGACGCACTCCCTCCCCCACTCAGCACAACGTAAAAGTTGTCGCTGAGCGAACCGTGCCGAAATGACTGTGCCGTGCCGTTGTTGTCAGTTTGAGGAAAGGCACCGAGGGACTGGTGCGAATGGGTCGGACTAAGTTCAGCCGAATTGGCAAAGGTCCAATAGGGACAGTCCCCAGCAGATTCAAAGGAACAAAGCGGGGAAGACACTAAACAATTAAGGGGTTAATTGACTAATTAATTAATTAATTGGCTGATTATTACGACAATCATTTACTCAATTAATAAATTGTGCTCTTTCTCACCTTCGCCATGCTCCGATTGACCATTCCTTGCAAATGTCAACGAAAAAAGAAAAGCGACGGTCGCAACAAAAAGGGCCATTCGCCCCTTGGCAAAATCACAGAAAAAGCCGAAAAATAATGCCAAAAGCGAACGAAAAAAAAGGGGTGGGATAAGGGGATAATCACATTCGAAAATCCAATCAATGGATAAAAAAGGGGGTATTTTGGGAGATATTTGGGGAGAGAATGAACAAAAGGGAGAGGCGGGGGGGGGGGGGGGGGGGAGGGGGGCGATGAGTGATCGAACCCTCCGCTGATGGAAGCCCACCGTCCCCCCTCCCCTCCCCTCCCCGAGGCCTGGGCAGCCTCCCCCCCCCCCCCCCGGGGCACTCCCGTGATTGCTGTCGCCGAAAAGCGCTATAAAACTCTCCTCAATGAGAGAGTGCAAAATCAGTGCCCGATAGAAAATACGAAGCCAAAGCGCAGCTGACGGGTAAACGAAGGACATTGACGGGTTGAGGTGGAATCAGAAGCTAAGGGGAGGACATAACAAATGGCCAAGGGACAACACCACCACCGATCGAACCGATTGATCCGCCGGGGGGGGGGGGAGTGATTGTTGTTGTCATCCATCGGTAAGAGAGACGGTGTAATTTTGAAGGGAACTTAATTTTATGCATTTATCCAAAGGAAAGGGAGACACACTTTTTGTCAGTGAAGCGCAGAAAGGAAAAGTTGAAGCAAAGAAAATAAATTAATGGGCGACGAGTGATTTTGGGCGGAGCAAAGAGAGAGCATTAAAGCAGAAAAGAACCGACGGACGGACGACGACACACTGACCAATTGGAAGTGTGCCATTTGAAAAGCCAAAGACGAAAAAACGGAGGGACAAAAGACGCCCAAAATCACCCAATTGCTGAAAAATAACAACAGAATATGATCATCACACGATCAGAGAATAAATCAGAGAGAGAAATTTGAATGCGAGTGAAAGTGAAGTGGAAAAGAAGGAACATTCGCTTGTGGGACAGAACCAACAACCAAAGAAACAACAAAACAGTGACATCACTCTCAACAAATGCGAGGGACTCTTCCGGTCGGCCCGGGCGATCATTGCTCGAACTGTGCCAATCTCTCCTCCAATTCGGCTATTTTCGTGTCCTTTTCCCGCTCCAATTCTTCGGCAATGCGCGACACTTTCTCCAACTGATCATTCTAAATTTGAAAGTCGAGCAAATGATCAAAGGGTCAGTGGGCGACTGACCAACGAGTCGAGAGTGCGCTTGTAACTCTGATTCTCCTTAGTCAATCGGTCCAACTGTTCGGAGTTAGCAATTTGATCGGTCGTATTGGCAATTTCGCTTTTCGGCCCTCCGTTCATTAGCGAATGTTGCGCCGATTGTGCCTTCTGCTGAATGTATTTGCACAATTTTCACTTTGTGCTTTGCTCACCGTGAAGTCGTCCATCAGTTTTTCCTTCTCATTTTGCATGTCCTGGTTCTTTTTCTTTTGCTCTTCCAAACTTTTGGTCAGTTCGGCAACCGAATTCTGATGGAAATACCATAATTAAATTGGATATAAATAAAAAAAGTTCAAAGCCTTTACCTTAAGTCCGTCGACCTCTGAGGCGCATTTCGCTTCATTTTTCAATTGACTAAAATATAAAAATTGTCGCTTTTGACTCATAATTTTAGGATGGAATTTCATTTAGTGGACGGCCAATTGGGCAATGAAATGATAATAAATTTTTTAAATAAATTAAATTCGCAGTCCAAATGATCCCAAATCCAAGGCACTGTGCCGTTGTTCCAAATGAATGTTTCTGCCTGATTTCCTCGCCCATCTTTTGGTTCCGTGCGTTCAGTTCAGCACACTTTGCGCTGTCATTGCTCTGCTGTTTTGCCAAATTGCCATAAGCCACCAATGCCTTCTCCAACTCTTGGCTCAACTCTCCGACTTGCTTCTGCGCGTTCACCATCACTTTCATGTGATGGTCCTTTTCCCGCTGAATGGGTTAATTGTCTGTCATTTTACGACACTAATTGTTCATCAATTACATTTAATTCGTTTTGCAATGTCTGAATTCTGTCGTCGTACGCAGACTTGGACACCATCGCGTCCTTAAGCTGATTCTGCGAGTTGGACACGTCCGACATCATTTGGTCCACCATGTTTTTTGCCATTTGGCACTCTTTGTCCTGCGCCTTTCGTTGCTCCCTTTCCTTCTAAATATTATTATTATTATTTAATTACCCCTTAATTAACCCTCTCCGCCTAATTTTCTGTTAGTAATTACAAACGTTCAGTTCCGCTTGAAGCGCTTTCAAAGTGCCTTCAAAATTAATGTGCGCTTTGCGCAGTGCTTCCTCCGTTTCCTGCTTCGTTTTCATTGCTTCCGCAGTCACTGCGTCCGTATAATTTTTGTGTTTGGCGCACTCTTCTCGCGCTTTGATCAGTTCGTGGTTTATCATTCCGAGTTTTTGTGTAAATTGATGGTCAGTTTTGACGAATTTGGCGTTGGTCTGTTCAAGCATTTCCACGAGCTTTTTGTTTTCTTCTTTCAGCTAAATTATGGACAAAGTTAAAAATATTTTGGAAATAAGGGCAAAAAATATTTCGAATTATTTTATTGTAAATTTCCATTTCAACCTGAACGGTCTCCACCAATTTTTGCCGTACGGTCTGTTCGAAAATCAAATGGCGGTCATTTTGTTCCTTCTTTTCCTTCATAATTTTGTCCGTTTCAAAGCGCAAAGTTTCCATTTCGGCCGTCGCATTTTTCAAATTCTTTTCGAATTCGTTTTTCTCAGTTTTGAGTTCCTAAAAGTTGGAATGAATACTTTTTTCCTATTACAGTATGGTTTCACCTTAATCTCAGTGCGAAATTTGTTCTCCTAAAACAGTAAATTATATTTAAAAGGGTAATCCGCTGACAATGAACAACCTTTGCCTTCACATCGTTTGACATTTCCTGCAAATAATTGATGTATTCCGGCTCCAACTCCCCAATTTCTTTGAGACGTTCCATAGCCTGCGGCATCGAAATTTCTTTGAGTGAGGCTAAAATGAAGCAAAAACCGATAGGCAAATTAAATATTTATTTATGGTGTTTTCTTCGGCAAATTGAAGTGCCCACCGCTCTTTTTGCTCTTTTTCGCCGTTGGCTGTGCTTCGACTGCCCTTTCTTCCGTCACTTCTTCGAATACATTTTGCCTCTTTTCCTCTTCGTTTCCCAATTGTCCGTTTGGAATTTCCTTTTCCTCCGCTCCTTCCGAATTCGTCTCGGCTTTAGGACTTTTTGACTTCATTTTCTGTTTGTGCTTGTCGTTTTTTCCGTTTTTGCTTCGAATTCCCTTCCTCCTCTGTCTTCTTCTCTTCAGAGTCAATCATTTCGCTCTTTCCCACTTCAGCAGATGGCATTTCGGACTGACTAACGTTTACTAAAACAAATCCAAAATGAATTATTGTTGTAAAACCGTAATTATCCGGTCTTAAATCCAGCAATAACTGCCGAATCATCCGAAAGGAAAGTTTTATATATGGAATTTTAGGAAGATAAGAAAAGGATCGATCTTTCTGTTTTGTTTTTACAGGTATTCAAAAGCGTTTTTTGATAATTGACACCCAAACAAAACAAACCCTCGTCCTCCGTTTGCTTATTGTTAGTCTGTCTGCCATCCTTCGGGCTTTGCTTTCTCTTCGGCTTATGTTTGTGCTTGTCCTTTTTTGTGCCTTTTTCAGTAATTGGCTGATTCGTGAGCAGTTTAATGGCACTGTCACTGTACGCCTTAAAAACGAAAAATGCTATGGGAAAAGAGAAATTTTTTGTCATTTACGGTACCTCTTCAAAAGTGGTCTCACGACTTAGCAACTTGAACATGATAAAGCAAGCGGCCAAAACGAGGACCAACGCAGACGCAATCCCTCCGATTGTTAGCAAATCCATTAAAGAATTTAGGTTTCACTAAAATGGAAAAATGAAATTTAAAATGCTTGATTTACAGTCAAACATTTCAGACTTATTTTGTTTTACACGTTTTATTTTGAACAAAAATATGTTGTGGCTAAATGTTTGGTGAACATTGGTTGGTTTTGATTGAATGCTGAATTTCCTTTTCGTCTGCTGTTGATAGGTATTTTATTTTAAATTTATCTTTTCCATAGTTTCGATAAAATTCCAAAATAACCTGTCACTTAATGTTATGTATTTCAATTTCAGATAATTATTGTTAAATTTCCTATGATTCGTTTTATTTTAATCCAGAATCGAGCAGGTACAATCATTTGTTTTTTTCACCAATTTTGGATTTTCAAACTTAAGGAAAGACAAGACTGGCCAAATGGTACATGAATTTTGATGACGACGAGAAGCAGAAGCTGATAGAGGAAGTGCACGCTGTTGTAACGGTCAGAGACGCGAAGCACACAAATTTCGTCGAGGTTTTAGCCGTTACTTTTCACCCCCTCCCCCACTCAAAACAATTTTACTTTCAGTTTCGAAACTTCAAAATTGTCTATCGGAGGTACGCCGGACTTTACTTTTGCATATGTGTAGATATCGCTGACAACAATCTCTATTACCTCGAAGCCATTCATAATTTTGTTGAGGTAATACAATTTTATCCAATAATTGATGCTTTTGTCTTATGCCATTTGTTTTGAAGGTGCTCAATGAATACTTCCACAATGTTTGTGAGCTTGATCTCGTCTTCAACTTTTACAAAGTGATTTATTTAATATTATTATTTTTAAAGCATTGGTTTCATTTCTTTATAAAGCATATTTCGCCATTTTTTTGAGTTTTTCAATAGCCTCATTTTGAGGGATTTCCTGGGTCGTATAATGAAAAAATTGTACATTTTTTAAATTATTCTTCCTTTTTTATACGCCGATTCGAATTGACGATTATAAATCGTACATTTTTAGGTTTATTCCGTCGTCGATGAAATGTTTTTGGCAGGAGAGATTCGCGAAACATCTCAGACAAAGGTTCTGAAGCAGTTAATGATGCTCAGTTCGTTGGAATAGAAGCAGAAGAACGGCGGCAGCAGTCACTCGCCATTTCCTTCTCATAATTCGCATTCCCTGGCCCAAATTGAAAAGTTAGACTCTCTCTGAAGGATCATCGGCAAAAATGCACACATTTATAAATTATTTATTTTTCTTGAATACTTAAATAAATAATAAAAGTAAGAGTTTAACTTCTTATTTATGTCTTCATGTGGCACTTCAAGACGATTCTCTCTAACAATGACTGCCATATTCATAATAAGCGACGCCAAAAAATAAATTAAAATCATTTTTTTGTACCTTAGAATATAAAAGTGCCTTTTTTATTGTTTCAAATATTGTGTCCACAAATGTCGTGCCACGTTTTGGCAGCATTCTCGTGGCTGAGGAAGTATCGACTGGGAATTTAAAAAGCGGAAACTTTAAATATTTATTTATTTGTTTTGGAAGATGAACGTTGGAGCGGATCATTGTGGAAAATAAATAGGCCTCGTATTGTCGGGGGGTCCTTTGAGCGCCTTTGCACGTTCGGCGCAGCGAATGTGTCCTCGGATTGGTGCGCACTGTTTCTGCCCCCCCCCTCACCAAATGTGCGTAATCCCTCCTCGTTTCTCTCGTTGTCACTTCACTCGTTGGTGACAATTTGCGACCGGCGGAAGGGTCCAACCGGAATTCCCTCCCTCCCTTTCCCCCGCCGGCGGGGAGGAATTTCACCACCGCAGCAGCAGCCGCGCCGGTGGCGGATCGCTTCCTCGCGCAGCTAAATTTGTTGTGTGCTTTGGGTGTTTTGTCCCCGTGGGACGGGGACCCCTCCCCCAAAAACCCAACCTTTTGATGTTTTCCGCCTTTCAAGCACTTCCCTTTCGCCACACGCACCTCTTTCTTTGCCACTTTATGTTCTATTTACAACACTTTGCCTTGTCACAATTGCTTTGTTCTGTTCTATTGTTAGAACGTTTGACGGGGGTGCCAAAAGATTCCAAAGTTTCTCTCCCCCCCCCCCCCTCCTCCCTCACTTTCCCCCCCCCCTCCCAATGGCCCCTTTCTCCCCCCTCTTTCCCCTTCCCCCCCCCCTCCCCGTGGGCTCCTTTTTTGCCCCCCTTCCCTTTTTCATGTCCCATCACTTCCAAAATCGAGATTCACAGTCTCTGCTCTTCTCACCCGCCGCCGTCGGTGTTCCCACAAATTCCCTCCCCGTGAACATTTGCTGATTCGTCGTCCGTCCCATCGCTCCCCTCCCCCAAATCCCCCCTCTTTTCTTCCTCTTCCCCTCTTCCTCTTCCATTCTCTTCTTCGTCCGGTTGTCCTTCCTGCTGATCCTCTCTCTCCGTGCTTCCGATGCGCCACTCTATTCAGGTGGGCTCATCCGACTCGCCCTCCTTCTCCCATCGCTCCATTCGGCATCACCAATCGCCCCACCCCCCTCCCCACCATTTTGACCACCCGGCCCAAACGGTGGCCGAACGCCGTCGCAGAATGGCATCGGCGAAGATGTACGCGTACATCTCCTTGGGCATTCGACTGTTTGTGTTGGTCAGTGGGGTAAAAAGAATAGTGAAATTCAGTTACCAATTGGGTGCTTTGGGGTGCCAAAGTTTTAGGGGGGGGGGGGGGCGATGACGGACAAAAAGTAATATTATTAACTCAATGGGCCAATAACCAACCATTCGATTGGCTTTTGCTTCTTCCGTCTCTTCCCCTCGGATAAAAAAAGCCTTTAGCTTCTCGTCATAATCGCTTTGATCCTCGTCTTCACTGCTCCCGGAGTTTGCTTTTGGCGAGAAATCAACGGTTCTCAGGTTTTGACGAAAGTGCCAAGTGAGAGAAGAGCGACTAATTTTAGCAGAGCCGTGAGATTTGTCCGCCGCAGGGCACACTTTTTCCGATGAACATCGACCGGTGGAATTCGGCATTGCATCTTCAAATGCGAGGACAAAAGTAAGTCGGTAGAAAATGATCGATCTGATCAACCGATCGATAGATTTGCCAGTTTTTCCCATTTTTGTTCATTAAATTTTCAGTATTTGGGGCCAATTGGCCGTTGTCATTTTGTCTGTTCTCTTCGCACTCCCTCCCCTCATCTTCAGCTGCATTTTCATGACCTCCGGACGCAGTTTAGGCTTTTCGGTTGTGCTTTTCCATTACGGTTTTAAATCTCAAAGTTTTCTTTCAGCAAATCATTGCCTCTGGCGTCGGAGTGATTGCTTTCCTTGTCTTTGGCGCATTTGAAGTCAGTATATACACTCAAATGGCATTGCTTTTTTAGGGTTCGTCGTACTTACGTTCCCCCCCCCCCGTTTAGACTTGGTACGCCACAGGATTTGGTAGGTTATGATTTTTTGTTTTTTTTGGTGCCATTCTTCTCACAAAGATCACATGCCAACTTTCATCCGACAAATCGGCGCCGGCACATGTTTGTATTTGGGATGATCCATTAATTTTATGGCTTGGCTTAATTTAGTCAGCGGATGCGTCGGACTGCCGGGTCAGAGCAGGCGGAAGCTGAACTGATTGATCGCTTTTTGGTCTGTCGTCCATTAATTCGGCTTTTTAAGGCTGCGAAGTTGGCTTCGTCGTCAAGGGATGGGCCGTGGCAGCAGTGCGTTGAGTCGATAATGACCCCCCATTTGCTAATTGCCTCTGCTAATCTCTTTCGCCCCCAAGGCCTTTTACTTCCTTTGTGCCCTTCTCTTTGTCATCGACGCCGTTGTTGTGTTTATGCGACGCGACCTGTGAGTTTGGCATTTGCCACTCATTCATTGCCGAATTTGGTCAAATTATGGGCATTTAGCACAACCCAACGGAGAGTGATTTTGCAGCACAGTCAGCCGGTCCGAGGCTCATACTGACAATGAGAACAGCAGAACAACCCTCCACATATCACTTCTCTTTCATTTCACTTCCTTTTTTATCGTACCAAATACAAAAAATGGCATTTGTTATGTTTTTCCGTACAATAAATTTAGTTTAATTTGATTAAAAAACTGCCAAAATTCTTTTTTGTAGTTTTTTCTTTTGAAAATGCATTTGGCCTTCCGTTTTCCAAAAGTTTTTCGTTTCTTTCGCCCCGTTTTTCTCTTTTGTTTTGTCCCTCATTCTTTCAAAGGTATCTGAACTGAGTGAGCAATTCTCTGCGCGTTTTTGTCCTTCTTTGCTTCTCGTCCATAAATTCCTTGAAGGAACGGATAAAAAGGGGCAAATCGACGTCGAAATCCCCGCTGATAATTGCCGCGTGGGCAATGTAATCCAAGTGGAGGCGATTGAACTCGACGGAGCAGAGACGCGGGATTTGGACACCTGCGGAGAGCATTCAGAACAGCAAAGATTGGGCAAAAGGAATTGTCGGCATGCCTTTGTAATTGACGACCAAACGAAGCCTTTGCTGGATTTTGGGCCAAATGGCGCGAGGGATGAGAAAAGAGACCATTTTTCGAATGGCACCCGCCATAATGCCGTCCATACCGCCCTTGTACACCTTGAAGTCCACGCCTGTTAACAGCACGTCACTGTACAAGCGAGAATGCCGAAAGTGGGGTTTAATCTGTGAATTTGGAGAGAAAGAGCATTGATTTGTGCCGGGGGAGAAGGCCGACCGACCGCGACACGAAGCTGTCCTCGGGCGGACAACAAATTGTGCACTTTGTTCTTGCGCCGGAACACCGCACTCACATCGCCTTCTAAAGCCAAAACGACGCCATTCACATCGACCAAAGCGCGCGGAGAACTAAAAAAGGGAATTGGGAGGGGGGGGGGGGAATCGGCGAGAAAGCGAAAGGAAACTTACGCCGTCAAATTGGCACCGATGACGAGACGACAATCGGCACATGCCATTTTGGCGATGGAACGAAGAAAGTGCGGCATATGGCGATGGGAATAACTGACAGTCACATGGCCCAGCTGAGCGTTGAAAATGTGCCAGAAGAAAGTGTTGGGGACGTACTCGCTCAGAATCAGGCCGAGCATCTGCAAGTGCAGCATCGTCTCCTTCAGCCCCTTCTGTTTCTTCCGATTCTGACCTGGTCCCTGACTTCGATGTCCTCAAACTTTGGCCGTTCCATTGACTCCAATGGCTGTTTTCCGTTGTATAAAAGACCTCCGTCAATGCCGAAAATGAGGTCGCGTTTTGAAAAGGTCGGTGGGTAGCGAAGCGTCAGGTCGGGCATCCAAGTGCCGTTGAGCACTTCCAAGTCGACTTCCGGCGCATCCTCCGCTTGCATTGCTTCTTCGCCTTGCCTCCGTATGGCCGAGGGCGAACAAAGATGGTCAAACACGGAGGGATCATCATCATCATCATCATTAGCGGAAGTGGACGAATCATCGGCCGAAAAGGGGGCCGAATCGGACGGAGGAGGCCGCGAAACTAATTGAATCTGTTGTTGGCAATCATTGGATGGAAGTCGGAATGATTCAAGCTGACTTTTTCATGGACGAATTCGCGGATAAGCGGCGGCAAAATGCAAATTTTGTCCCGAATTGCCGCGTCAATGCCCGATCTGATCAGGTCACTGATCGCGTAAAATTGGCTCGCCTCGGGCCCAAAGAAATTGATGACGAAATTGCCCGGGTCCACAGCGCATTCAGTGACCTTCAAAGCAATGCGACGGACAATGGGCAAAACACAGTAGGAAAACAAATCTACCGTAACCGAGGTGGAGGAAGCGGTCAGATTACGGTGGATATTCACACGCATATTAACCGTAAAATTGCCGATAATGGCGAGAACCTCAGCACTAAAAATGGAACAAAAAAAAAACAAATGCCAATTTCGACAGCCAAAACGAAACTACGGACACACTTTCCCATATCGAAACATGCTTTTTTTGTCTCAAAATACACAATATTTCTGTTGCCAATCGGCCTTTTTATTCGAATTTATTATAAGGAAAAGGCAAATTTTGCGATTTTTGGAATTTTTCACGATTTTCCATGTGTTAAGCCCTTTTTCACAACAATAATTAACAGAAGAAAGACTGTCCGATCATCAAAACCTGTAAGAGGTGAAAAAGACGGACAATTCCTGAGGGGAAAGCCAAAAACAATTGCACAGACAAAGAAACGGTCATTAATTGCCAACCGCACTTCCGCGAATGCTCAGCTCGGGCAAATGCACCGAAAGATCGACGCCTTAGGGGGAGGGAAAAGGGAGGGGAAACGAAACGGACGGACGAATTATACCATGATCGGGCACGAATTTGACGCCAATTTGGGGCTTCTTGAGGCCCGTAATCACCGCATTGGACAGAACGAAATTCATCTCGCGAATGGTCGGCAGAACCATCCGATGCTTTGGGGGGGGGGGGCAATCGTACGGATTTCGGACGAACTCACCAAAATGCTAGGGAGACCGTCGGAAGCCAATTCCGCCAGATAATCGACGCCTAATTGTTGTTTGTCATGACAAAATGTAAACGAATTCAAAAATAAAATTGGGACATTGGGAAGGCGCCCGGGGGGGGGGGGGGGGCAAAACCCAAATACGATGACTTTCTGCTTTCAATTATTATGCATATTTATGCCGCATTAATTTTGTTTTTTGGAAATGCGGGTGATTCGAAGTGCCGACGGACTCATTGAGGAAAAAGCTTTGGTCCAAATAAAGCCTAATTCACAAGGGAAAGTCCATGGGTCCGTCCCCTGGCTTTTCCTCCTTTCCTACCGACCGACTTAACCTCCTCCCCCTCCCTTTTCATCTGTTGAGACTGACCTCTTTGACTGATCCGAAAATAAATGCCCGCGGATTTCTCGGCGGGGTCGTCGATGAGAACAGTTTCATACGGACTGTGCTCGGGCTTACAAAGGCCGAAGTTTGGCAAAGCAGCGACAAACAAAAGCAGAAAAATGGACAGACGGAAAGGGAGGGAAAGGAAACCATCGGCGGAGGAGGGCACTTTCATCGCAATGTTAGCGAATTTGGGGTTTTCTGTCAGAAAAGAATTAACCGTGGCATCATTCATCAACCCATTAAATGAAATGCCAGAAGCAAATCACTTGTTTTACAATTCCTTTTACTATGCAGAGGAAGGATTTGCACAACAATGGGGAGGGAAACGAACGAAAACAATTGTCGTAACAAAAATGCCCAATTTGAAAAATGGGAGCGCAGTCATATGGCTTAAGGAGGAAAAGCCCTTGGCATGAAATGGCCGCAAATTGAATTAGGGAAAAGTGCCGCCGCCAGATTAAATGGGACCACCACCACCACTCTTTCATTTTTATCAAGTCAGAAGAAACCACACAAATGCTATTGAAGGATTTTCGTTTTATTCGAGCAATTTGGGCGGTCTTAGCCATAACCACATGAATGCTTCATTTAAAAGTTGACGATCGAAAGGGAAGACAGAAGAGAACTGAAAATGCCAAAGTCATTTTGAAAAAGTCTAATGTAACAAAAGACGGCACAACACAGCGAAAAATAAAAATAGATTTACTCATACATAAAAGAAAAACAATATCCATCAAAAAGAAAGTGTTGATTAAATTCAGGTAAGGAGAGAATGATGAAGAGAGAGAAAGAGAGAGCCCGTCGAGAGATTGGAAGGCAAAAAAGGAAAGAAAATGGAAGTCAAACAAAGAAAACGATAATATGTAAAGAAAATAAAGAATCGAAGCTCAATAAGAGTGCCTCAGTCCATCGTTACACAAATGTCAGTCACTCCGTCCCTCCACTCATTCCCTCCATCCGTCCGTCCGTCCATCAGTTCCTTATCAATCCGTCGTCGTCAGTCACTGTTGTGGTGCCCCACCAGCGCCTTCTCCGGAGAAACCGAGCACATTCAGCAGACGATTCTTCAATTTGTTCGACGATTGGGACGGGGTCATAGACACAGAAGTGATTAGCGACTGGCTCATTTGATCGCCCCCGGCCAGCAGTTGGGCATCGTCATCGCCGGCGGCGCCACTTTGCTGGACTGACGGGTGAGGCCCAGGCTAAAAGCGACAGACAAACACAAATGGCAAATTAATGAGTATTCATTCGCTTTATGGAAGGACCGATGGCCTTTGGGAGAAACCCTCAAAAAAGGAGAAAAATACGGAACAAAAAGGGACCGACAAAGCAAAAACAAAGCAGCAACACAAAACACAACAGCGCATTATTCATCCATTCATTCCTTCCTCACCTCACGCATCGGAAAACTCCTTCAGAGCCAACAATTTACTGAATCGGTCTTCCTGTCGGATTTCACCCACCGACTAAAGCTTTTATCGGCATAATTTTTTAAAGTTTTTAGTAAAGTAGCCATAACCAAAATTTGGAGTTTGTACAAACCGGCAATATATTAAATAGCGGGGTAAACTAAGTTTTTTTCCCTAATTGTAAGGCGTGGGGGGGGGGGGGGAATTTGCGAAAGGAACCGTTTGTAAATCGACAAATTTTCTTGCTTTTAAAACCGCTTTTTTGTGGCGCGCACCTTTAAATTTTTTTTTTTTTTTTTTGGGAACGGGGGAGGCGGAGGTGCCGATAGGCGCAATAATTAGACACAACACATCAACAAAACAGCAGGCCCGAAGTTGGTAAAAAATGGAGGGACATATTTTTAATAGTAAAAAGATGTTAATTATGAACTCCCGAGAAAAATTCCAATATGAAAAAAAGTATAGAATTGCCGCCGTTTTGTAATTGACTCACAGATAACTCTTAAGGCATGTACCCCAACTCTTAATCGAGCAAAAAGACCGATCAGGCTTATGCATAGGATTCAACAATTGAATTTTCATTTTATGATAATTCATTCCGAATAGAAAAACGTTTTTCAATTATACTTTTTTTGTTCGTGAGAATGGCTATCGGCACTGTTTTCTGGGTATTGCTCCAACCCCCACAGTTAAATGTTTATATTACCTGTTTCTTCGCACGAAGTGCGGCATCGTCCAGCGTATCTGCCGCCTGATATTTCCCCTGGCGCCGATAAAGAGCGCCGAGGTTCTTCAAAGTTGTCGTCACAGTTGGACTTAAAAAGGAGTTTTGCAACAAATAAAACAGTTTATTTAGGACTCTAATTTTTTTGACCGAATTCTGAGGGATACGCCAAAACATTCAATTAACGTGTCTATTGCACCACTCACTTGTCAACTTTCATCGACCCTTGCAAATTATCGTGGTAAATTCCGCTGTCCGCTTGTTTGCTGTCCTCCCGGTCTTCCGCTATCATCCAAATCGGTTTGTTCTCATCGGTCACTCGGCCGTACTGTCGTTCGTGCGCCCGTGTCAAAATTTGTTTGTACAACATTTCCGCCTCCTTAATTAACAAATCGCCAAAATTTGCAAATATTAAGAGATTGTCCGCATTTTTCCCCCACTTTTGACTATTTACCTTGTATTTGCCTTGCTTCAGAAATGCCGACGAAAGATTGTTCTTCGTCTTCGCCACATTCGGATCGTCCGGTCCCAATTTCGACTCGTAAATTTCCAACGCTCGACGGTAATATTTTTCAACTTCGTCGTACATTCCCTAAAAATGGACAATGAATGGATGATTCATTTGTTGACAATTGCCTGGTTTTGACAAATCAATGCCAGGTTGTTCAGCTGTTTGGCCACGTCGGGATGGTCGTTGCCCAAAACTTTCTCTCGGATTTCCAACGCTCTCTTGCAAAGTGGCTCCGCCTCTTTGTACTTGCCCCTCTTCCCATAAAGGACGGCCAAATTGTTCAGAGTTGCAGCAACCGCCGGGTGATCCTCGCCGAGGCATCGCTCGCGAATGGCCAAAGCCTCGTTGAGGAGGGCGGCAGCCTCTTTGTACTTGCGCTGGTCACTGAATGGGAAACATAGCGTAAAGAAAGAACCGCGGGACAAACCGGTAAACCAATGCGAGAATGTTCAGCATGGTGGCAACGTCGGGGTGGTCGTGGCCGTTGTTCTTCTCCAGGTCCTCCAGGGCCTGCTTGCACAACGGAACGGCAACTTCATAACGCCCTTGGGCAGCGTATTGAATGACCTAATTAACAGTTAAATAGTCAAGAACAGAGAATAGCAGACAAACTTACCAAATTGTGGAGCGTTTTCAAACGCTGCGGAATATCGTAACCCGCGCTGGCACTGGCAGCCATCGCATTCGCCGGAGTCGGTTGTGAAAAGTGACTGGCATCTGCTGATTCAAATAAACTCTATTTTAAAGTGGAAGTGGATTAAGACTTTTTTAATTTTAATATGGTACATGATGTTAATAAAAATTGAAAAAAATAGAAGACAAATGTGGGAAGCGTATATTTTTATGGTTGTATAAAATCCAATTGAACCGTTTTCTAATCCTAACTCATCACTTAGCAAAACAATTTCTCCCAACTCACTGTGCAAATCGTCGTCCTCGTCCGGTCCAAAACCAAGCTCTTGCAAAGTCGTCGACGTGTTCACTTCGTTGGATCGCAGTTGCTCCGATGTGTTTTCTTCGTTCTCCGATCTGTCCGGCAAATCCTCGTCGAACTTCTTGATACTGTTCATAAATTTCAAGTGCTTGTTCTCTTCCTCGAGTTGTGCCTTATCCTGGGAAGTTAATAATTCGTCAATTCAATGAAAAATTCATTTATTGTACTTGTTCGCATTGGCGAAGCTGTTGTTGGGTTGAGTTCAGCTCGTCCCGAATCCACGCATTTTCCTGACAAAGACGACGCACTTGCGCCTTATATTTTTGTTTTTCCGCCTCCAAATTTTGTAAATGCGACGCCAATGCCAACATCACCTTGAAAAGTTTAATAAAACTTGAAAGAATTTATTGGAAAAAGAACCTGCGATTCTTCCAGTCCGAGTTGGATGTTTTCAAGATTTTTTTCCACAATTGACGCCTTCTCATCAATGAGTTGACGTTCGTCAGGTGTCAACACGTCCATCCCGACCAGCAATTTGTTCTTGATGGCCTCATTTTCTTCCCTCAATGCATCCAATCCTTGGGCAACAGTTCGTGTATTTCGAAAAATTTCTTCTTGTGAAAGCATTTTTCTAAATTTTTCTTTTATCCTTTTCCTGATTTTACTTAGGTAACATTCATTTTCTTCAAAATGACTAATGCTGAGTAAACAAAATCAATTTAATGAAAATGGAAGAAGAAGAACGGCAAAAAGAAATGAAAGAATCGATCGATGAATTGGATTAGAAAAGAGAGAAAAAATTCATTTGGCGGTAGTGGAGGGAAGACTGGCAAAGGGTAAAACTTGGTAATTTACAAAAGAAAGCAAAAACGGCATGACATCTCCATTCGCTGTGCTGTTATAAATATTGAGATAAATACATAATTTTTAAAATTAAAAATTCTTGTCAAAAAATACAAAAAATAAATTTTAAGATAGATTTTTTGAGAAATTTTTCATTTCTTAGGGTGTATTTTTCTGAAAAATTGTGGGGTCAGTTCTTAGGGGTGTATTCGTTTTTAATGAATTTTTGTTAATAAATTTGGGCAAAACGCCAAAATAGATGAAAATTGGTTTTTTCAAAAATTTTAGTTTTTTTAAGCTCTAAAAATAAAAACCTAGAAAATAAGCTCTAATAACTCAAAAAGTAGCTTAACAACTCTCTAACGTTTTAAGCCGCTGGGAGCTCAGGAAAAAATCATAAAAATAATAGCCATGCTTCAAAAAATCAAATTCGAATCCAAGTCTAATCTTCAACTGATTGGTCTTTATCACTAACTCATTAATAATGTTTTTTCGCCGGATTTATCGTTTGGAAATTGACAAGGATGAGAAGAAGCGTTTGCGTTGGCCACAGAATGCGCAGGCCAATAGCACAGCAGTGGCCAAACTCGCCACGTTCAGAATGGCCAATGCTTTCACCGCTTTTTGCGAGTTTAGCAAGGCTTTGTGTAGTTTTTGCTCATCCGTCTCTTCCTCATTTTCGACCGTTCGTTCTGTCGTAAAATCCACAAAAGCTGTCTTCAGTTGGGCTTCCGAACTTCCTCCCACTTTTCCATGCCTTTCTTCGTCTGTTAATTCGTCCTTTTTCTCTTTTTTGTGCCGCTTTCTTCGACGTTTCCGTGTCAAATCCACAGAAATTGCATTTTCATTGTCGCATTGTGACGTCTGTTAGTAAAATTGGTGCCAAATGACGTGCCATTCCTTCGCTTTCTTAACTTACGGCTGTCCTCACACATTGCGGGTCGCTTTTGAGGCAGGCGTACAAAAGGCAGTCAAAGAACACGCGGGTGGAGGAGGAGAAGCGGAAGACGCGAGAAGCGGCAAAGGCACGGCTGGCATTGGCGGAATAAATCGGGTGGGGCATCAGGGACGGGTCGGTGGAGCAGCTGAAGCGATCAAAGGGTCAATCCATTCCCACCCTTTGGCCATCATCCAACAATTAACCCCTGATCGTTGATGATTTGATGCCGTTTGTTCCGTCCGTCATGTACAAAGCACCGATACACCTAATAAATCGGTACAAAATGGCCGTTTCAAAGTCAAAACTTTAAGCGCATATTCGTCGCCGCAGCGCCACCGATGGAAAACGACGTCCCCCAAATTGACTCGGCCAGCCACAGTAGTGGACTCTTCGGAATTGATGTGAATGCTGACAAATGACGTGGGAACAGAGAGAGAGTCAGCTCAACGAATAGAGGGGGTGCGGCAGTCACTTGCCTGTATTTGCATTCGGGTTGCATTTGGGAGCCATTGGAAGGCGATGGCTGAGAAAGGCGCCCACCGAGGGCGTCCAAAGGGCGTTCTTGGACTACGAAACCACTCCGATGTGCACTGAATCGCTTATTTGGTGATTTTGACGAATCAATGAGAAATGCGGTTTTTGAGTGAACCTCAACTCCATCACTCTGCCCGAGAATTGGTCATGGTCGGGAAAGTATTGGCAGCGAACGTCGAAGATGCGTTTGATTGGGTCCAACACATCCATTGGTCCGTCGATGAAGTGGAGAAGAATGCGCAAGGAATACTCCAAGCCGACCCTGGGGAAAGTCAGTCGTCGCGAGTGGACGCCGCAGGGCAAAAACTGCAGGGGCACCTCGAGACGGAGGAGGGGGGCGCCCGGGGGGAACGGCTGGGCGCAGATGGACTGGTCGAAGTGCTGGTGGGCGAAGAGAACGGTTGCCGAATGGTTGGCCGGATTTGGCAGGAGAAGGCCGATGCTGTCGTGGGAGCACAACGAAGCGGGGCCCATTTCAGCGGACGGACGAACGGACGACGCATCCGCGGAACGGAAACAGCGATTTATGAGGGAAATTGCCGAGAGGAGAAACGGTAGCAAAACGACGCCGGAGGCTCTTTTGTACAGCATAATGTGTTGAACAAAGCGAGAATGGACTGTGAAAGCGCGGTATGATGACGATGATGACGGTTTCGCCGCGAGGGATGCGCATAATCGTCCGCATGAGCAGCGGGGGGGGGGGGGGGGGGGGAAGTGCCGCCGCATTTCGAAGGGTAGCAAACGCCGTCCGAAGCGATTCCTTCCCAATTTGGGGGAGCGGGGGAGTGCCGAACCTTTGCCCTGCCGATCTCACAAATCTTCAAAGATTGTGTGCGCATTGAATGAATTGAAGAGAAAGGATGAGTGAACGGACGGCAAGAACGGTGAGCATCAGCAGCAGAAGAGAGACGATGAGTGACCAAACAGACGATGACAGATGAGCAGCCCAAAAGGCCCCCCCCCCCCAATTCCACCCAAAATCTCTCCCTCTGTCCCCCTCCCCTCCCTCTCTCCTCGCATTTCGTCCATTCTCTACTTCTTTCTGCTTCCTCTTCTTCTGCTGATCATTCATCCGTCGTCACTCGTCCGTCTGTCCTCCGCTGAGTTCGTTCCTTTCTCTAAGCATTTCGATTCGTTCACCCATCAATTTGAACTGTGCTCCCTTCCCCCCCCCCCGCTTTAAGTTTTTCTATTTTCGCTTTATTCACTCAAAACGACCTTAAAAGGAATTGGATGATGAAAAACAAACGGTTCCTCCGTTATAAGGGAAATGGCCGGCGAGGATTTATCAGATGAAAAAAAAATTCAATAATTATATTTTCAAATAATTTTTTTTCTTTCACGTGCCATTCATAAATTCTTTTTTTCTTTAAGCTTTCTCGTGACTGCCAAATGAGTATCGATTTTATTCTCTGCCCTCGGGCAAAAGGGTCTTTGTGCCGAAAGAGGCGGGAGAAGCATTGGAGGGGGGGGGGGGGGGTGAACACGAACACCAGAAGAAGAAGCAACGGAGGAATGAAAATTCCCCCCGGGCGAGGGCGGCGAAGTTCAAAGCGCCGCTGCTCCGCCCATTCTCAAATTCCAACCCCACGGCGACTTCTTTAGCTGCTGTCCGTCCTTAACAAAAAAGCAGCGGTTTCCCATCTTACGTCAGTCTTCGAATTTTCTCTGCTCGGTCTTTGGCCCATCCCTTCACAATTCGTCGTTTTTCGTCCTTTTGGCCAATCATCCGAAGTTCTCTCCGCGTCACATTCATTGCTAATTATTACCAGTCAAATCTTTCGACACATTCAATGGGCTGGCAATTGGGTTGTGCAATGCGATGCAATTACTCACCTCCCCCGCCCCTCCCCCCGCCCATCGGTCCAAAAGCCCTTTCTTCCCCCGCCTCGCGCATTACCCCCCCCCCCCCCCCCCCCCCCTCTTCCGCAGTCTTTCCCATTTTCCCCTTCTAATAAATTTCTCCCCCTTTCCCTTCACATTTCACTGATTCTTCCTGAACCATGAAATTTGCTTTTGTGTTGAATTTGTTTTCCCACTTTTACCCCCCCCCCCATTTTCCCCTCTTTTCTTGGCTTTTCCTCCCTCTTTTTCATGGCTTTCCCCCCCCCCCCCTCCTCCTCCCTCATGGTTCTCACATCTTTCGTTTGTTTGGGTTTTGCTGGAAGAGACAATTGAGTTGAGTACGACCGAGTGCATGGATTGTTGCGCGACTCCTTCCCTCCCTTTTGCTGAATTGGAAGGATGGATTTGTCTGTCCGTTTGCCCCCCCCCCCCTTCCCCCCGCGGTGCTCTCCAGTCAAAAATACCCTCTCAAACTGTCTTTGGCCAGACCTGCTGTTGTTGTCCTTCATTCCTTCCGCTCTCCTTAAAAGGAAGCAGAAAAAGAAGAACAACAGCAAAGCACACAAAACCGGTTGGAATAATGGGCAAAGGGGGGAATTTGGTGGGACCAAATGGTGCGCAAAGGGAAATGGCCTTGGGGGGGGGGGGCATGGCCGCGAATCTGCCGCTTTTCTCTCAACCCTTGGCTTTCCAGCTGTGCTCCTCCTTTTCATCCATCATTTAACAAAGGCGGGCGAGGGGTCGGAGTGTTTGTTGCCCCTTGCCCCCCCCCGGGCCATCCCTTTCCCTTCGCATTTCGCCAAAAAGCATCGATTCGATGTCCCTCCCTTTCCCCCCCCCCCCCCCCCCTCTTCTCATTTCCTTTGCCATTTTCCACTTGTGTTAGCTTTTCATGCTTTTCTAAAGAAGAGGTTGACTGACATTCATGCGTGTTTACTTCCAATTCACACGCTTTTCAGCAAACATTTCTTCCATCGATTGCTTTCTCCGCCATTGGCCAATTCGTCCCCTCCCCCCGCGCCTCCCCCTCTCCCGTCCAAATTTTCAATTTAAAAACCAAATTGAATTTCACTTTCCCTTCCCTTTTTCGTTCTTTTCCTTAATAATTCTTTCTTTAAAAAATTCATTAATATATAAGACAATTACAATTTGATGATGATTATTATTACGTTGACCTCACACCACCGCCTTTCCTTCTCATTCTTTTGGCTTTTCACACTTTCGGCCATCGAAAGTTTTGGGGAGGACGGGAGGCGAGGAAAAGCGCGCGAGGAAAGCCCGGCCCATGCCGAGGCCTTTGTCGGTCTGTTGGTGGCCAATCCGTGCAACAAATTAATTGTCATCGTTTGAGTTCAGACACTTTCCCAAATTTGTCGTCAGTCTTCTCTGCTGACAATGACTCTTCCGCTTCATCTTCCCAGCCCAAAAACTTCAGCATTGTCTGCTGCATGGGCGGAGTGCCCGAGGCAATTTTCTCCACTTTTAATTGTCCCTAATTGACTGTCCTCCGCCCGGACTTAGCTCGTCCATCCAGACTTGGTCAGCAACTTCACACTTCACTCGGCATCCTATGTGATTGAGGACCGTGGCATCGGCTTGTCCGTCGCCGACTTGGCTTCCCAAAATTGCCGCCTCTTCCATGGCTCCGTCCTTTTGTCGTGGCCTCTGAGTCCGCTGAGTTACGCCGGGCAGCAGGTGACCTGCAAATGCCCAGGTCGTAGTCAGTGGTGCCGTGCCAATTCACTCGCTGTCCTTCAGAGTTGGGAATGAGTCGAACTTTGGACCGGAACTGTCGCCGTTTGCCCTCGTGTCTGAACAACGGAATCCATTCTCTGATGGATCCCCGCCGCTGTTTCTGTTTGGACCCATTTTTTGGAGAACGATGCGAAAAAATTTGTGATCAAGGGAGACGCATAAAAGGTGCAATTGGAGGGAAGTGATCAGTGAGTGTTCACTCCCCTCTCTGTCGCTGCTTAGGCTCGGACGGTCGCGACCGGTGCAGCTGTGTGCCGTTCTACCGGGGCGAAGAGTGCCGCGAAGCGATTTGCCTCAACGGGGGCCGTCTTTCGGAAGGGGGGCATTGCGAGTGCGCTCCGTACTTTCTTGGCTTTCATTGCGAAATTGACGCAAACCGAACAATTCCAAGCCGTGCTCATGAATTCGGGAATTCCCGGTTTCAGCGATTTGGTGGAGACAATGTGAGACGACATTTTCAGTTAATCTCTCTTCTCCTCTTCGCTGGGTCCCTTTCCACTTTTAGTGTCCCATTTCAGTCCCTCTCTTTCCTTTTTGGTGTCTTTCATTTCAGTCCCTCTCTTCCTCCCTTTGGTGTCTTCCATTTCAGTCCCTATCTTTCCCTTTTTGGTGTTCTCCATTTCAGTCCCCCTTTCTTTCCAAGGGCAACGAATTTTTCTCGCGCGACGTGTCCGGGACGGTCTTCTCGCTGGTGATGATCGTTGTGCTGGTTCTGAGCATGTACCTGCTGATGAAGCATCGTATGCAGGTCATCATCATCCTCCCCCCCCCTTTCGTCGTTACTTTTTCGCTCTCTCCGCCGGCCATTCGCCGCTTTTAGGTTCAGTCGCGCTATTTGAGCAGCCGCCGTGCCGACCTTCTCAGTGCGTGCACTTTCCCCAGCGGCAACGCCGGGGGCAGCCACCACTTTGTGTCGACAGTGCCGGGCTCTGCCCGCCGCGTTGGGCTTTTCCCCATCGGCAACGATGCTAATCGCCCGGCAAATTCGGCAGCAAGTTTCGGCTCGCGAACATTCCCTTCCCTCGCGCGGTCATTGGCGCCGTTTCTGTTAAGCGGAGCCGACGCGGGGCCACCGCCGTACGCGCCCCCGGGACAAAGAGGTGGGGAAAGGATGGAGAAAAAGGAACAGACACTAACGGCACAATGCCAAATTACCATTCGAATATTTTGACAGTTCGTCGGTCACGCAACGAAGCGTTGCCGCCTTTGCCTTCTTATGAAGACGCGACCAAACTTCCCGCGCTGATCCCAGCGGCACAAGAAAATACGGACGAACAGAGACACGGGATTGAGGAGAGGGCGGGAAGAGAGGCAGAGGAACAGAGACAAAGGAACGAAGAGAGAGCAGGAAGAGAGACAGAGGAACAGAGACAGAGGAACGGAGAGAGAATGGGAAGAGAGGCAGAGGAACAGACAGGGGGAGAAGACGAAGCAGTAACAGAAGCAGCAGCAGGACAGGCGGAGGAAGGAGCCATCGGCCGACCAATCCCCCGTTAATTTTGACCCCCCCCCCCCCATTTGACACTTATTACTTTAAAAGGGTCAGCCGAATTAAATGAGTGGCGATCTCTAACCTTTTGTGTTATTAATTAGCCTTGTTAATGAATGGTGATGCTCGAGACTCAAAAACGACAGAAAATTAAATAAAATTCGATTGTTTTTGTTTTGTTTGTTGAGCAGCACTTCCCCCCCCCCCCCCCCTCGCCGTGTGAATGCCATGCGATTTTCTTTTATTGGGTAAGAAGAAAATGTTCATTGGTGCACTCATTTTATCAATTTTGGCAAATTATTACGTTGGCTAATCAAAAGAAATTCGAGAACCGAATGGCAATTTCGGTTGTACTGCCGCACACACAAAGTTTAAAAAAAGTGCCAATGATGGCGTGCGAGATAAAAATCGCATTTGGGCCAAAATTGATTTTTTATTTATGCATTCGATAAATTATAATTATGCATTTACAATGTCAAAACGATAAATAATGCGAATAGACAACAAATTTAAATAACAAAAATTATGATGTGAAATGAGATGAAAGGGAGAGAGCAAATGGCGAAGAAATAATCGTCGAATGAATTGAATTTAAGTGTCATCATTAATTAGTAAAAGTTTCGCTACAAAAGAGTAAATATTTCCGTGACTGAAAGCAAAGGATGAAAGTGTTAAGAAAATTAATAATTAAAGTGTTTAAAAGTGGGTAATTATGGTCATGTCCGTTTCAAGGGTTTCTGAGTTCGTTGTTTTTCTCGGCCCCAATTCGTTCACAGATTTCGTACATATATTCGGAGAAAACGGAGATCAGACTCAGTTCTTGTTCGGATTCACCTCGCAAAAATTTAAGCAGGAAAACGTGACTTTCGGGAAGGATGGAATAGCCGACGATGGCGGACCATTTCAGAAAAAGGGTCCTCGTCTTAAATAAACGGACGAACAATGGGAAGAATTTGGCATAAAAGCAAATGGAAGAAAACCGAACCGAATTTAGAAAAAACAAATGGAAAAAAGCATAAATACCTTTTGAGTGTCCTCATGTTGTACTTTCAAAATGATGGAATGTGAGCTAACGGACATTGTGGCAAGGCCGCCCTCGTCAGAATTGGGCACTTCAAATTGACACTGCGGAAAAACGACGCTCGAATAGCCGTCCAATTGGCGTGCCATTTCCAGGTACTAAACATAAAACTCAAATGTGGTCCGAATTTCGGTTTAAGAGATCCATGAGTTCTGCTTTATTGTGCCAATGGCATTTGCCGGGTCTTCTGTTTGGCTGTTCCCCCCCCCCTCCACCTGAATGCATCGGTCGTCCCTTTGCAGTGCCTTTAATTGGTACAATCGCTCGCCGGCCTTTATTATGCCATTATTAACGTCCTCAACGGCTTGATAGAAGCCTAAAGATTTTAAAATTGATCAGAAAACAATGAAATTGAAAATAATATATATCCCGCATTCCCAAACTTACAAATGCTACGAAACAATTTGTCCTTCTCGCATAATTGCTTTTCCTTCTCAACGTCGAAACAAAATTTGCGCATGGCCAGGCAAGAAGAAGCAGCCGAAGAATAATTTTGGATATAAATGTTGTGGGGACACTCGCGGTCGTGCAATTTACGTGCGAATGAATCCTTAAAATCAGACACATTCGGGCGTTCAGGGGAATTTCTAATTTAATATACCACTTGAACAACATAAAGAAAAAGTTTAAGCGATTTCAAAGAATTTTGGCGCCCCAAATTGGGTATTTGTGTTAAAAAGTCTCGTTTTAGCCATGCTTTTGACAATTCTTGGATGATTTGTCACCTCGATCACTTCAAACAATGCGCAAAAATGCGCCGCCTCCGTCCCCAACTTCAACTCCTCGCACACTCTGCCGAACACTTCGCGCGTGTCGCTGTGCCTTTTGATGTTCAGCGAAAGAGTGTTGCCACAGACAATGACGCGCAACGAAACGTCGACGAGCGGAGCGGACAAAGCACCGCCGGAATCCTCCATTAGAAACTCCTGAAAGGCATTGGGAAAGAAGTCTGAAGAGCAGTGCCACGGCACCTGCACAGTGTCACTCTCGGCAATCACTTTCACTGCGCACACTTTCTCCAAGTACTGCTCCAACATGCGTCTTCTGCTGTCCAACTGCTGTTCCGAGAGACGAAATGGCCATTTCCGTGGCAATTTCGGCAACGGAAAGTCGGGGAATTCTTCCTTGAGCAATTTGTTGAGCTGCAGAAATTCGCTGTACCGTCGTGAGCCGAGATGCCTTCCGGCCATGTGAATGGAATAGGCGGCGAATTGCTCCCCGTTGGCGTTCACTGTTTGATGGCATGGAATGGTAATGGGCAGCGACCGCTTCTCCGAATAGTCGTAGCCGACCCCGCCTAAGTAAGGGTCGTCGCAGCTTAGGGCGGAGTCGGCCAAGTCAAAGTTGTCGAGGGGGGCGGAGATAACGAGTAGACGGAGCCGATCACTGCCCGCTTTGATCAGTTCCACGACTTGGCGATGGTTGGCCCCCTCCACGCTAACTTCATTTCTTAAAAGAAAACATACGAATATATTTTTGAATTTGTTAAAATATTTAATATTGTAATTTTTGGAGGGAAATTAAAAAAAAGTCGAAATGGCCAATTTCACTGACACTTCCAAAATGCGGTCGCCTTTTCTAAGCCCGGCTTTGTCCGCAGCGCCTCCTGCTAACACTGCGCTAACGTGCTGAAGAGGCGCATAAAGTTGGCCTAAATGCCATTGTTTTGTTTTGTTTAAATTAATTTTGATTTCCATTTGTTGTGCCTTTCTTTCCCTACCGTTTATGCTTCTCAGTTGCCCTCCCTCACTGATCTGTCCTTTAACATTGAAGCCAAAACCTAAATGGACAAGTTTTATAAAATGTACAAAGAGTAACATTATGACCGGATTCGGATTTGACGATAGAAATAAGATGAGGCCCATTTCCACAAGCTGTTGATGCCTTTGGCACATAATTATTGTTGTAGATTTCGTCGTCATTATCATCATCCACTCCCATTTTGGCTAAAATATTACCAATTATACGCTTTGAGTCGCGATCACAACTGCTGTTTAACGAAAAGGCCGAGCTGTGAAGGTTTTTTTTTATTTTTAAGAACTGACATTTCGCCATAAAATATTTTATAATGAATTTTAAAATAGGTAAGTGAAAAACCCGATCAAAATCAAAAAATCTTAAAAAGAAAGAAAGCCCTTACCCTTACAATTAGCACAACTTTAATCAAACAGTTAAAGAAATTAACGAAATCTTTGCCATAGAATACTAGGTTAAGAATACAAAACATAAAGGAATTATCAATTCATTAAATTTTATTCGATAAATTTTATAAAACAATAATTAATGTTTTGAAAATGAGATCAATTTGCGATTTTGGAGCTGTGACTGATAACAAGAAGAAAATTATTGGGGAGGGAAAGGCGCGAATTTGGCAGAGGTAAACGAAGCGGCGCGCCGTTTTGGCCATTCAATGGCATCCGCAAGAATCCACGCGCATATCCGCATAAGTCTTCACGACAATCACATTGTTAATGTCCTTGTAAAGAATGGAAATGGCACTCATCTGAAGCGAGAAAGGAAGAACTTTTAGCTTGTTTTGCGCGAGAATGACTTGAACGGGCACGCAACTCGGGGCCGACACGGAGTGCGGGTCAATTGAGTGGATGAGCGATTGGACGATGGCATGGTTAGTAGTGTTCAGTTTGGCCGGCAACGGATGGGCACAACGGCCACGGCATTGGTAGGCTTCGTAGCCGGCTAAATGTGATTGAGTTTTTCATGAAAGTGCCAAAAAAGGGAAGGGCTTTCGAGTAGTGCGTTCGTTGTTTGGCTGTTCGTTTCGTCCCTCCGATTAAGCTCCTCCGTTTGGCCACTCACTTGGCGCTATGATCCAATCGTCCCAGTTCAGCTCCCTGAAGTCCACGTACAGTGCCGTCCTCCGGCATTGCTGGCGCTGTTCGCTTTCCGCCGTTTTGCGGTGTGTTCGGTGCCTTCGCCGTTTGCTCGAATTTTCCGTTTCGTCGTCGTCGTCGTTCGCTTTTGACGCCGAATTCGTCCGTTGTGAGGAAACCCAACGTTTAGTCCGCTTTTTCGCTGTGCCTTTCTGCCAAATCGTCCGCCCTTCGTACTTTTCGCTGTTCGTAAATACAATCAGTGCAACGCCTTCCAAAAGTTCGGTTGCCAAAGGGTCACTCCCCGGGGGCAAACGCCACGCCAATACCAACTGAAATTATTAGTTAAATGGGGGCGGACACTCGGCCATTGTTATTACCTGTTCCCTGTCCGTTGGATGTTCTCTCAGCAAATCGGCCAATTCGCCGCCTCCCCCCAAGGCCAACTCAGTCCCGACCCCTTCCCTCGAAGGCCTTTCTCTCAGTTGGCCCACTCTGTGCACCGTTCCCTTTGTTTCTGTTGTTTTTGGCAATTGCAATTCGGCACGCACAACTCGTTCCTGCTGGTCAAATTTTGGTTTTCGTTTTCATTTTATTTGTACTTTTTTGGCATTTCGTCCCGTTGCGCTCAGATTGAACGCCATCCACACAATTCCGTCTTCTTGCGCATGCGTAGAAACAGCATAATGCCGAATTGTTTCCACCTCCGGATTCGCACTTTGCTTTCCATAGAGTGCCCAAATGTACGGTGGCACTTTCTCCGCTTTCTTTTCGCCGTAATTAGTGACACTAATTAATGTGTCGAGTCCAAATTTGCGTAGAAATGCCCGACGCAACAAAAGGCGTTCCTCCGAATTCAATGCGCCGTTGGGAAGTGAAATTGTCGTCGTCGTTTTCACTGTTTGTTTCGGCTGAATGTGTGCCTTTTGGCTGCTCATTGGGAGTGGTCCCTTCAGCAGAAGCAAAAGGGCAATTATTGTGCAAAATGTCCTCTTCAATTCTTTCCCCGTTTTATGGTTATTTCTCGGCACAATTCCATGGCATTTCGCACAAAAACAAAAAATAGGAACGAAATGGCGGAACATTGGCACGGCCAGTTTCGAATTAGCTGAAAAATGATTGGATATACAAGTAAATTTTGTTGACTGATTTATTGACCATAAATAAGAAAGTGGACATTTTGGCTGGAAATGATTGTTCAAATGGAGGGGTAATAATTTAAGTTGGTTGGCTTTGCCCGGGGTCGTCCGGAAAGAGACAAATTCGCAAGTTCGGTCACTCCATCCAAAAGCCGCCCCTTTTGAGGACCCTCCCCTATTATTAATTGGACCCTAAGGGTTAAAACAGAGCTCCCCTCTGCCGGTCAAAGGCCGACATGCTCAATTTAAGAGTCGGTGACAAACTGCCAAAAGAGAGACAAAAACGGGGGAAGAGAGGGGGGGGGGGGAAACGGGGAGAAACGGGGAGGGGATGAGTGAAGCGTAAAATAATATTATGATGACATTTATGACATCAATTGGGAGAGCAGTGAATGTCCGAGGCCCTTTAGAGAGGCCGTCTACTGAACTTTCCCTCCGGCAAAGAACGGAGATCAAAGGGAGACCGCCGAAGCGAAATTCGATACGAAAATGTGAATTTGTGGTCAGCAGAAAGTGCGGGAGGGCATAAGGGAATTTTGAGGAAATAAAATGGAGGGGGGGGGAAGGATATTCTGCTGATGTTTTTGTCATTTTATTTTTGTGGGCTGTAAATTTAATGAAAAACGAGAAAAAATGCGTAAAAAACACAACGTTAATATGAAGGGCAATTATTACTTTTAAATGTTCTCAATGATCAATGCCCCGTCGGTCCATCCAAACGATCGCTTTTAACGAAATGCGCTTTAAACCAGGGAAATCCAAAGGGTTAAATCCCCGCCGACATTTAAAATGTGTAAAAGTTGGAGGAGACGGCGCCTGTGACAGTTTGCTTCAACGATCAAAAAGCGGAAACGGGAGGAGACTGATCGACGATCAGCAGCAAATGGAGGGGGGGGGGGGGAGGAAAAGCGTGGGAATGGAATCAAAGGGAAGGGGGGGGGGATGGAAATGCGAATGAATGGGCGGGCATTTGTGAGTTGATCAAATGCACCCCGGGGGGGGGGGGAAGGCCAATGGTCCAACGAATTGCACTTCCAATGCTTCGCTGTTGGGTGCCATCACTCAAAACATTATGGAAAATGCCCTCTGAGCCATCAAAATACAGTTGCCCGCCTCATTAACAAATCAAATATTGCGCTTTCCTCTATCCATCGCCAATTAATGCCGAATTTGACGACCGACCAAATCATTCATTCATTCCCACCCAAACAAAACACTTTCAACAATTTCCCAAATTATGTAGCTTTTTTTATTGAAAGATTAATAATTAATGGTAGTTTTCCTTCCTTTTTTCATGTCTCTCCTTTTAACGAAAGGACCAAATTGAGAGTTTGACCTCAAAATTAAGATGTTAGCAATCTTAAAAATAAGGACAGCTCTTTGGTTGCTTTTCTCTGGTCTGACCTTTCCGGCTTTTCCTTTTGTCCTTTCTTTCCGGCTTTTCCTTTTGTCCTTTCTTTTCGGCTTTTCCTTTTGTCCTTCTCGGCTTTTCCCTCCCATTCATTTTCATTTTGTTTTCCTTTATTTGTTGCTTCTCTTTCCCTCCCCCCCCCCAAATTTGACACAAATTTTCCTTGACGTTCGTTTTCCTTTGCGCATTTGTCTCTCTTTTCTCATTCTTTCATTTTTCGATTTATTCAAACGGCGGTTTTTGTGCCAATTAATTTGGACATTTTTTAATTTGTCTCCATTTTTCGAATGTCATTTGTTATGAAGGAAAAATTAACAGCTGAAGGATTTTTCGAGCGAAAAATTGGATTTTGTCTTTCGTTTTGTAATTTTTGCGTGTAACGAACGAAAAGGGGGGGGGGCGAAGCAAATGGACACAAATTGGAAGGGATGGGAGGGGGGGGGGGGGGGAGGGGAGGGATTGATGATCCAAGTGGGCGGGCGGGGGACTAACGACGGATGGGTGACAGGGGGGGAGGAAGCCCAAGAAAGGCAAGGCAAAGTGCCAACCCCCCCCCCCCCCCCCCCCCCCGCAAATGAAATGCCATCCCCGCCCATTCTCCCCCCCTTCCCAAACCCTCCAAGTCCATTTGTCTTCTCCCGCGTCCCCTCAATCTTCAACTTTATTTGTCCACTGAAATTCGAATCCCTTCCACCGCAATGAGTTGTTTTTCATTTCCGTGGGCGACTTTTCTTTTTTTCTCCGTAATTTCTTGCCTAATTTCGCTGACAGAGGCCAACCCGAAGTTTCTCTGTGAGTTCGCCTTCTTCATCTGATCATTTTTTGTCGTTGATTTTCTTCTCTCCCTTCTTCAGCCTTTTTCCATTAATTTTCCCCCTTTTTTCAGTGTCCTGCAAAGTAATCGACGGCATTTGCCAAAATGACGAACTTTGCTTGGAAGAAATGGGCATTCGTTTCCCCGACTGTTATTTGGAGCGCAAAATTGGTTAATAATTTCCCAACAGATGATCCTCCTTGGTAAATTTTCAATCTCAGATTTTCTCCAACCCCAAAAAAGCGCACTAAAATCCACGCCATTCACTGAAGGGGCAAATGGACCACAACGATTTCTGAAAAGGACTCCAGCGATGAAACTGATGAAGGTGCTAATAAGAGGGGAAAGTGAACAGCATAATGTAATTAATGCCAATAAAGGTGCTAATGATGAAAGATCGGATTCCGGTGGGTCGGAGATGAGCGGAGAATGCCAAACGAATAAAAGTGAGGATGAGACGAGCAAAGACAAACAAATAATAATCAGAAATTGCCACCTCAAACAGTCCATTCATTCTGTGCAAAAAGACATTTAGAGGCGAATGTTTAATAAATGGAAGAATCAATCGGCCTCCGTCGCTTCTTTGGCCGTCCGTCCCTCTCCGATCAATGCTTTTTCTCCCTCCGGGGGATTTACGTCTGACAGGCCGAGTCCCAACGGAATCGGCTTCCGCCCAGAGGCCACCATTTCGAATTCCCTTTGGGACCATTTGTACCGCTCTTTTCGTGTCCATCGATTGACCACTCCATCAGCGAGCAATCGGATGATTTTCTTAAAAAAAAACAGTTATACAATTCGCCATCCCAAACAAAAGATTCCCATTTGTGCCGTCTACTTCGCCCTTCTCGGGGACGACCCTCATGGCTTGGGTGGGGGTATACCCGGGCGTATCCCCCCCCCCCCCCTCACTCGAAAAAACCATCCCCCGTATCCCTTGCCCACCTTTTCCATGTTTCGGTACGGATGCTTTCTCCACTCGGCGTGAAGATGGCCAGGACTGTTAGCATAGAAAGGCAGTGGCTCTGCCTTCTTCAACGGGAAACGGCCTTCGCCGTAATATTCGTCCAATTTCATTCGCTAAAAGGGCATCGATTGCTTTTAGCATTTTGTCTCCTTAGCTTTTCAAATCCGTAACCGCTGTTCACCTCTTTCGTGTCAACTTCGTCGTCCGCTTTGACCGGTGCGGTCAGTGGCGAGGCGACAATTCGCGGAAAGAATTGCCGATTGGGGGAGAGTTCGACCACGTGAAGTCGGGTGCGTTCGGCCAATTGCTGGTGCGTCTCCTGGTTGAGCAGGCCGGCGACGAAGGCATAGGTCAAAGCGATGTAATTGGTGGTGCTGCCTTGCACTTTGGCGTGGAGGTCTTTGATGCCCAAAAGCTGAAAAAGCACCGCTAAATGGGTAAATTGGGGGGGGGGGGGAGGGGAGAGGTCACTTCACAAATCTTCAGCAGCCGCGGGTGCGCACAAAGGCCATAGCCCTCCACTTGGCGTTGGACGAAAATGCGCGAATATCGGCACTCGGCGAAAAAGTCCTAAAATAAATCAATGGGAGGAAAAACAAAACGCAAACGCTAGCAGCACAGACTTGGAAGACGGTTCTGTCCTCGTGCAATTCGATGTGGAAAAGGTCGCGCGACGCCTTTTTCACGGCACGGGCAATTGCCAAATTCACTTTGAAGCCGGAAGCCCTTGCCAATGCAAAACCTTTCGAAAAATGGAACCAATGATGCACGTACAAATGTACAAGCAAAATGCCCAGATAATTAAAAACAAATTTGCACAATAAATGCCCTCCTTCCAACTCACCGCCAACTTTGTTCCCATTGCCGACAAAAACGAGTGCCCTGGTGCTGAAAACGCGTCCTCTGATCGAATGCATTTCCGTTATTCGGTCGGTCTTAAGTGATTCGGTATGTGCACGCGCTGTTTTGTTACTTACAAAAAGGCAAATGCACTCGAAGTCGGCCATGTTCACCCCGTCCATGTACGGGGGCGGTCCCATGCGTTGGCCCATAAAAGTGCCGCCGCTGAAGCCCCGTTCCAGCGAAGTGAGGCGCTCTTTGCACAAATGGCGCTTCTGAGTGCTCTTCTTGGCCACTTGGGTCCTCACAAAGTGCAGCACCTCCTCCCTTTCCTGATCCGACTGTTCCTCAACAAAGAACGGTCTCGAGGCCAATTCGGCAACACTTTGCGGGACAATGGGCGCATTTAACCCGGGGTAACGGATGCGCATCGGACCTAACGAATGAAGGCATTATGCCAATTGGGAAATGGAAATGCCCGACTAACTCACTCGATTTGAGCATGCCGACTCGGTAAAATTGGGGTAACGGTCGGATGGGCTGCCGCGTCCGCGCCCTCCCCCGCTTCATCCCTCCCATGGACACGTTCGTCACCGTCTTCCACAAAGTGTCGCCGGTTCGACGCATGAAAAAATTGACGGTGTTTGCCGTCATCCGAATTTGGACAAAGCTCACGCTTCGTGACACTAACTGCGACGGAAGCCGTTCTAACATTTCCGAACTTCAGACCGAACCGTAACAGAAAAAGCTAATGGCCAATAAAACACAGCTAAAAGGACGGAGACAAATTTAATCTTTAATGTATTTTGTAACAATCAAAAGTTTAAAAATCAACAAAGATTTAGGTAAACAAAGATATGATAGGTAAAATCGGAAACAGTTCTCTTCAAAATGCAAGTATTTCTTTTACTGATAAATAAAATAAATAGCAAATCACAGAAAAAGTCACTCATTTGTCAGTGTACACCTTCCGATATAAAACTCTTCGCTAATTCCTTCCTCCGCCGTTTTGTCTGTTCCTGAAGTAACAATAGGCCAGCCACACGATAAGTCCGAGGAGCAGACTCATCAGGTACAAGTCCCAGTCGGGGCCCAAAACGGCGTCGAGCAGATCAAGCGACGGACTGCGGTGGTAGAAATTCTGAATTCCCGAGTTTATTTTGCTCAAATCTAGCTTTTCAGGTTTACCATCAAAAGGTATTCGAGCATAAACTCCACCCTCAACTTCATCAGTGCCATCGCCACCGGCCACACGGCTTCTGTGCTCGTCTCGGCCGCCAAGTCGTAATAGCGTTTGGCCAAGTGAAGGTCCTTTTGCACGCCAAGTCCATGCTCATGCATGTATCCCAAGTTGAACATCGCTTGCGCACTCTGATGGGAAGTGGCGGCCAATTTGTAGTGCTCCGCGGCCTCCTCCATGCTCGGCTCGCTGCCGAGCCCGTAGTATTTGTAGTCGCCCAATTTCACACGGGCTACTGGGTAGTCCTGGTTGGCCGCTCTCAACCAGTTCATGAACGCCCTGCGGTACGCCTCCTCCTTTGCGAACAAATGCGTGTCCTCACGGTCCAACAAAAATGCAAAGTTTGTCTGGGCCGCTTCGTATCCAAACTCGGCCAAAAACAAATAACGAAACGCCGCCTCATCCACAGCGCCACCGTTTTGGAAGCGCAAATACGCGTCCATAAAGCGTCCGCCCCAGCGGCCTCTTTCCGCCACATTTTTGTACAGAGCGACCGCCACGCGACAGTTCCGCAGAACCCCGGTGCCCTTGGCATGCATTTGTGCCAAATTGTAAATGGCTAAAATGTGCCCGGACTGAGATGCCAACTGAAAGTATTTCAGAGCCTGCTTGAAATCCCTGAAAAAAGAACAAGGTCGGTTCATTATGTCGTCCATAAAACGACCTTTTCACGCCCAATCCCTTGTAATACATTTGTCCCAAATGCAACTGCGCATCGGGTGAGCCTTGCTCGGCCGCAAGTGCAAACAGTTTCAACGCCTTCTGTGGCTCTTGTTTCACACCGTACCCGTAAAGAAACATCATCCCAAGCCCCGCTTGACCGATGGAATTGCCCTAAGAATTTATTTACTAGTACAACCGTGAGTTTAATTTAAAAATTCCCCGACTATTTTTGCCATAAAAATATGTCAAAATTGACGAACAAATTTGATATTGTAGTTAATTCTTGACAACCCCGACGAACTTTGTCCGCCGCCTTCTTGAAGAACTGAAAGGCGGTGATGTTGTTCTGCGGAGTGGCGTGCGTCCCTTCCAAATACATTTTGCCCAAATATCCATTCGCTTGACTGCTGCCGGCCTCAGACGCAATTGTAAAATATTTAGCTGCTGAATTCTTAAATTTTTAAAAAATATGAAGATTTTTTCTTTGTTTTTTTACCAAATCCATCGCTACTCCCTTTCCGCCGGTTAGATAAAGCTGAGCCAAGCCGAGCTAAAAATAATAATCCAACAATAGTTCAAAACTGACAACGACTCACAATCGCTTGCATGTCGCCCGTCTCCGCGAGATATTTGTAATAGGAAAAAACATTGTTGTCCAGCAAAGTGCCCGTAATTGAGGAAGACTCCTTTATGAAAAAAAACAACCAATTTGGATCAAAATGATATAGCAAATACCAATTCGTCAGGAATTCGAATGCGCTGAATGGAAGGAGTCCCAGTCAATTTAACTTGTGAAGCAACTCGATCGGCTACTTTTTTGTACCACATTAAACTAAAATTTCAAAATTTAATTTTGTTTCTTCCATTTGCGGCGTAATTCTCACGCCGTTTCGCAATTTTGCTTTGTTCCCACTCCGTTTGCGAAGCGATAGCCCTAAAACAAATTCTTTAGATGAATGGATCTTTATGATGTATTCTTCGATTTTTCCGTACCAAAGCCATTTGGGCAAGCGGATTTCCACCGAGAGCTGCGAAAGTGTAGTGGAGAAAGCCAAGGGCGGGGTTCGGCTCGGCCATCCCGGCCCCCGTGGAATGCAAAAATGCGAGGCCCAAATGCGCATTAGGTGAGCCGAACTCAGCAAGCTTCTCGAAAATCGCTTTCGCCTCATCAATACTCCATCTATAGTCACCGAAAAGGTAGGAAAAGCCTAAAATCTTTAAGTGCTGGGAAATGTAAAACCATTTTACCTAAAATATTTTGAGCGTCGAAATGGCCCAATTGCGCTGATTCTTCAAGGTCCATGTAAGCCGTTCTGATGTCGCGTTGAATCGCATCGGACCACCTGCGCTTGCTTAAAATGCGTATCGCCCCATTGAAAAGGGTCTCGGCTTTTGCGTCGTATTCCCTTAAATGACAAAAAAGCATAATTTACACCCCTGAAATGGTGACCATTTTCGCTTTTCGGGGATGAATTCTTCAAAGCCATCAATTTCCTCGGAACTCTTCGGTTCTTTTCCCCTTTGCTCCTCCTCTTTGATGAATTCACCAGACAATTCAACAACTAAAATTTCATTTTCTTTCCTTAATTTGTCGGAATTTGTTTCAACCTGGCGACTGTTTTAAAACATCGGTTTCACCGTCCGCATTTAAAAGAACGACATTGTCCTCTTTATTCCTCTTCACCAATGGGTCATCGTCGTCTTCATCGCCGTCGTTAGTATCCCCATCGTTTTGTCCAAGTGATTGAGTCGTGGTCAAAATGAAAGCAATAAAAAAGGAAATTACCAAAATTTTTAAATTGGACGTCAACATTCTCACTTAACTAAAAATTTTTATATCTTTTTTATTAAAATTATGCTGAAGCGAATTATCTATTTTTAATGGCCATTTTAGCCTATTCATTTTCTTTAGTTCTGAGGAAAAAGTCAATTCTTGATTTCTTTACGTTTCTTTATTTAAGCTTACGTTTCTTTTTATTTAATTAACTTATTTATTTTATGGATTTAATTTAATTTTTTGGCAAAATATTTAATAACGCTAATTTAATTTATTTGGCAAAATATTTATAGCGTTAATTTAAAGTCGGTACAAAGCATCAAAATGGTTTCCATGGTTTCAACAAATGCGAATATGTGGATTTGTTTTTTGTTTTTTGGTGCAATAATTCTTTTTCTGATTGGCGATCATCTCCATTTACCACTTAACAACAATTTAAAATGAGTCATCAAAGTTGGCACAGTAAAATGTTGTAAGTCATTTTTTGCTAAGTCATACGGTATTTGTTTAATTGGGAAAATCCCATCATCAGAAGGTCAACGGCACTGCCAATTGCCGGGTTAGGAGACGAGGCATTTTCCACCGGAGGCGACTCACTGTACATTTTGGAGCTGTTCGAGCTCACCTTCAAGCAGGTCACCCGGGAGGGGAGCGGAGATGGACTTGGGGTGTACGCACCCCCCCCCCCCCCCCCCCCTCTTCATAAAAAGTATCTCGAGAAAAATACAGTGAAAAACTGAAAACGGACACTGAATTCCCAGCCGAAATTCTTCTCGTCAGTCCCAATCCTCCGCCATCCCGGACACCGCCCTTCGCCCTTCCTCCTCTTTTCCTCTTTGGCACTTTCCCCGTTCAGTTCCCCAACGGTGCCTTTGTCCTCCGACTGTCCTTCTTCAACTTTTTCTCTCGTCGCTTTTGCGGTTCGCTTCACCAAATCCCATGCCATTGCTCCTCCTCTTCTATCACGCTGAACATCACTTTACATTTTCGGGCGTTTTCATCACATAAAAATGTTTTTATTGTGCTTGAATTGGCAAACAAGTATTTGTTTCTTCGATACGGTAGTTTCTAACTCTAACTACAGTACCATTACAGTGATGGGGCTGCTCTCTGTTGGACGACGGTGCCGGTGTTTGAGGTGTCGCGAATTGCGTCTGACTCGGTGCCCTCCGTGGGCGGTAATCAGCTCAGACAGAGGTGGGGTGGGCTGCTTTTTGTTTTTTCTTTTCCCCGTTTTTTTTTCCCTTTTTCCCTCCCATTTTCCATTTTCTCTCTTTTGTTGCCCCTTTTTCTTTTTTCTTTTCCCTGTTTTTCTTTTTTGTCTCTCCCTCCCATTTTCATTTGTCTCTTTTCCCCCCGCTTTTCCGCTTCAGTTTTCCCCTCTTCGCCGGCTCCTGTCGTGTTTTGCTGTTCTCCGACTCTCTCCCCCCGCTCGTCCCCCATTTTCTTCCGTTCAATGCCATTCTTTCGGCCTCTCTTCGCCTTTCTTCCGAACTTCCGTCCGTCCCTCTTCCCGAATTTCTGCTCCTTTCCGGCTCACCCAAACTCTCTTCTGACGAAGCTGACCCCTCGGCTTTCACTTTCACTTCCATTCTCGACAATTTGCTCCTTTCCTACGCCGTCCATTCCGATTTGTCCGATTCCCTCATTCTCGACCTGATCAGTCGTGAACTTTGCTATGGCCGCAATCAGCCACATTCCGAGGCGTCGCATCAGCTGCGCGTGGTGGAGAGGCGCCTTAAGGCAACGCTTTCATTTTCTGTCCTTTGGCATTTCTCCCGGCATTTCCAAGATTGGCACTCATAATGGACTGGGATTCGTTGAAGAACCCCTCTCTGTGCTTCTCCATTCCAATTCGTCCTCCTCTGCTGCCGTCGCTGTTGGAGATTCGTTCCGCCAACGCTCTCAGTCATTGGGCCGACGGGACGGGAGCAACTTCGGGTGCCGTTGGCATTGTTAAATGAATCAAATAGGAAAACAATGGGGGGTTTACTCAGTTCTTCGGAGTTTTGCGCACGGAACAGTGTCCGACTCGGCCCTTTGAGTGCCGCCGACCCATCCACCGCCATTGTCTTTGTGCTCGAATATCTCGTCGCTTCTCGCACAGCAGCCAATGTACGAGTTGCACACGATGTTTTCTTCTTCAATCAATACTTGCTTTTCGGGATATCCTTTCCGATGTTCGGATGGTCCGCGTCGGTTGGGCCGCGTGGACTCCGTCGCCCCGGGGGGCGGTCAGTCTCGCGGACACAGTCACCCTTCAGGTGGGCCGTTGTTCGGCGGGGGTTCAATCCTTCGGTTCAGCTGCTTGGCGGGCCCCGTCCTGCTCCCTTCGACGGCTTCTGTCTTCGCGACCTTTCCCATTGCGCTTTCGTCCGCCATTCGCCGATTGTCCAACGCCAATTCCCTTCTCCGTTTCCCCTTTCCTGCACCAAAATTCAAATTCGCTTCAATTTTGTGCCATTGATGGTTTTGTTGAACAGCCGAACACAATGGCATTTTTGGAACATTTTGGCATTTCTAAGGAAAGCGATCGCATCGGCGCGCTCTCTCTGCTGTCCTCCCATCAGCAAACTCCGCTGCCTCGGCCCGACCTTCGGCCGCGCTCCTCCGCTGCCACCCGTCAAGTCGAACACGTACTTCCCCCATTGCCACCCGCGGCTCAGACAAAAGGCACTTCGGAATCGCAAAAGTTGGCATTTGAAGAAGACGACAGAGAAGAAGCGGAATTGGAGGAATTGTTGTCGCCCGTCGAAGAATGACCTAATTTACATAAAAAAGCAATTAATTGTTTGAATTTAGAAAAATGACGAAACATTCGCACGCCGCAGAACAATGACAGAACGGCACTGTTCGGTGTCGGTGCTCGAAAGCTGGCAAAATTCCATCGAAGTTGAACTCCCTTCGGCGAGGTAAATCAGCAGCAACCGCACTTTAAGCTTTGTCCACCCGCCCCTTCAGAGTGTCGGCTTTTCCTCGTCGAGTCGTTCGCCAATTCATGCGATTTCCTTTCCCCAAAATCATCGAATCGGACCAATTCGCGCACATCGACCCGATGGAAAAACGACAAATTCGGATGGAATTGGAGCGAATTGACAAATTCGGGGCCAACGAAGTGTCCATTCAGTTTTTGGCATTTAAAAAGTACACAAATTTGGCATCATTTTCCCTTTTGTTCGCATATTTATTTATATGTGTTCAGATTGGGCTCCTTAAACACAATTCCTTCTTCTCATCGTCTCTTTTTCTCCTTCCAATTTTTCTCTTTTGAGCCCATTATCACTGAAAGGTGTTTTTCTTATTTATTTCTGATCAGTGATCAGTGATAAAAGGTTATTGATTAAAATTCTTTCCTTCTCAGTCTTTTTTTGGACGCCGAAAGTGCCGAAACGAACGACGGCGAAGAGCCAAACGTACTTTACCGAAACGGCGGGGAAGAGGAGCAAAAGGCCCCGGGGCTTATCGTAAGCAAATTTAATTGTCAATCAAATGCCAATTTGCAAATTGAGGTTCGTTTTGTCATTGGCAGTCAAAAAAAGGAATTTTTGCGTTATTTGTTAGAAGAAAACGTCCATATTCACATTTGGGAGGCCGATTCATTGTGAGTTTTATTTTAATTTTCAATTATTTTTAATTAACTATTTTAGGTTTTACGTCGGCTCAACTTCCGTGCCCCTGCAGGTCAAATGGCGGAGAGAGAGATAATTAAAAAATAAAAAATAAACAAATTTATGTTAATTCGGTCAAACAGCCCTCGGGGGGTGCCGCCGGTCCCTCCCATTCACTTTTGCCTGCCCTTTTGCCCCCCCCCCATAGTGCCATTCCCACCCCCCCCCCCCCTTTTTGGTGGTTTTTACCATTGTTCTCCCCCCCCCCCCCCCCGTTCAGTGCCTTCTTCGCCAGGGTTCCGCTGCTCTTCTCTCCTCCATCCAAGCCCCGGTCGTCCAATCGGCTTTTCTCCCCTCCGATGGGCGGAATCACTTCGCCGGCCTTCTCTTTTGCCGCATGGCAAATGTTGGAAGTCGCGCAATTTATTCAATTGCTTTTTAGCAGCTAATTAAATTCAGAAAATTTGACCAAATCACAAATTAAACAACGCTCATTAATTAATTATGGGAAGGCACAATCTTTGAAATCGGCCGATGGAATGAATCCGTTGGAGCGATTTTTGGCTTTTCAAAGGTGGGGAGGGGAAAATGAGAGATGATCTTTTGGCATGTGCTCTTTAAAGGATGGACTTGGAGCAGAGATCGTTGCGAATATTCGGAGGGGACGAAGAAAAGCGGATGAGAGAGTGGGCGAAACTGAGAGGGCGAGAGAACGGACCTTTGGGCCAAGTCGCAACGGACGCCGCGGCCAAATTTTTGTTCAGCGAAGAATTGGCCGCCTACCGGGCACTTCGCCGGGAGGGAAAAGCGTTGGCACTGCTGAGGACGGTCAGCAACAGAAGGAATTAATACCTAAGTGCATTTCAACAAATTGGGGGCGTCCATTTCAGTCCTGGTAATTTCAGTCCCTTCCCCTTTTGATCATTCAATGATTTCTCAGTTCCGTTATTTCAGTGCCTTCCCCTTTTGATCATTCCTTTCAATCATTCATTTCTCAGTCTTTGCCATTTCAGTCCCTTCACCTTTTGAGGTGTTTTCCTCCATCACCACTTCCCTTCGTGCGGAGGCAATTGGCGGCCAATTGGTTCATCTCCAATTCCAACTTCGAAATCCGTTCCCCGAGGATTGCATTTGCGCAATGGAAGTGAACGATCAGCGACTGAGCCCGGTCATTTCGAAAACGGAGTTGGAATATCTGAGAAAAAAGCACCAAAAAGAGGACTTTGGCCGTTTCGTATTCGAATGGGAAGAAGGGACAAATGGATGGACGACCGTTTTGAGGGGAATGGAAAGGGTTGGTGAGGGGAAAGAGAGGATAGAGATGACCAATCGAACAAACAAAGGTCCAAGTGGCACTTCGATTCGACACGGGCACCGCCGAAAGGGCGTGGGCATCTCCCACGGAAGCGAGGGTCGGCGCAGGCATTGGCACTGAAATGCCAACCCTTTTCTCGGTTTAGGCATTTTTCCGGCGACTTCCCCACGGCAATCCGTTGGCCATTTTGGAAGTGTCCGTTTCCGTCTCGCGCCCTTTCCTCAGTGAACACTTCCAGTGGTTCTCCGACGAACGTCGGAAGTTGGTTCGGGCAGTGCCCATCAGTCGGTCGCCACTTCCGAAGGCATCGTCCGTCAGAGTGTCCGACCCGGCGGTGCTTTGTTCGCTTCAGCCGAGTCATTCCTCCGCCGATGCCATTCAGCTGTTGCGAATTGAAGTGCCGTCCCCTTTTTGACACATTCTCTCAACATTTCTCCACTTAAGTGCCTTTCTCGAGGACTGTCCGAAGTGCGCGACTTTTCCGTCTTTTTCTACGCCGACCCTTTCCTTTCCGAACTTTTTGCCGTCCATCGCTTTTCCGTTCATTCAATCGGTCGGCTCCATTCCATGGCGGTCCAAGGCCAAGAAGTCCGTGTCCCACTCGGCGGATTCGTCCGCCCTCCGTCTGGGGAATTGGTCCGTCTGTTCTGCTCCTCTGCCGTGCCGTGTTCCTCGGTCGGCCTTTTGCCGAGTCCGTCTTTCGCCTCCTCTGCCCATTCTCTTTCCCAATTGGCCGTCCTTTTTCGTCCCCTTTCTCTTGGCCATTGTCAGCTTCTGATCAGTGCGGTCGCCACAAGCACTTGTGCAATGGTAAGAATATCAAATTGGGTAAAATGAAACTGAAGAATTGAACAGTTGGGCCAATGGCTTCTCGGAGTAACGGTGGACGAGCCGAACATTGCCAAAGTGTTCGAAGTGATTGTGCCGCGCGACAGCGACGGCGTCGTTCGCAAAGTGAGCGGTGCGGCTGATTTGGCCCGACATATGCCAATGCCATTGATATAATTCCCATTATTCAGCGAATCCCATTGCACAATCCGTTGGGCATCCCCCGTCAGTTCCGACTCGTCTCTTCCGATCCGCTTCTTCTCTCCCTGCCCATCCCTTTGCCCCCTCCAATCCCTCCCAATTCGTCCTTCCCTTTGCCTCTGCTCATCCAAACTCCCCAGGCCAGGCCATGCACTGTTCAGGTGGGGCAATGTTCGGCATTTTATGCCTTTCAAACGGCCTTTCTTTCTTTTTTTTTTTTGCTCATTTACTCTAATAACCGTTTTGCTCCGCAACAGAGTCTGCTGTTCGTGGAGGACATTCAAACGGGGGCCCCGGAGGGCGCATTCGCTGTGAATTTGCGATTCGAATGAATGACGCGGCAGAGAAGAGATGAAGAGAAGAGCACAGTGCCTGCGGATGTTGTTGTTGTTGCTGGGATGGGACGGAATGTTCTTCCCCCGGGGGCGTGGGGGGAGTGGGACAACTGCTCAGCCTTTCTCTTGCTCAATATCCTTTTTCTTCCTCTTTCTTCCTCCTTTTCCTCCTCCCTTTCCTCTTCCTTTTTCTTCCTCTTTCTTTCCCTCTTCCTTTTCCTCTTCTTTTCCCTCTTCATTTTCCTTCCTTCCTTGGCCCATCCGTCCTACACTTCCCCCTCCCCTTCCCCCCGCCCCCCCTCCACCAATTAAACACATTTCCTCCGTATCCCTCAAACTTTTGCCTCAAACCCTTGCAAATACTTTCTTTCGTTTGGCAAAGGCACTTAGTCGAGGAGAAGACACAGCTGTTGATGAATAATACGGCGGCAGGATCGAGTTCATCCAAACAACTCAACTCAGCTCTTCCGACGCCATTTGCCCAGCAAAGCAAAGAATGTCCGTCCGATCTGTCGGTCCCTCCTTTTTGGATCGGTTTGATCGGAGGGAAAGACCATTTGGCGAGGAGAGAGCGGCAGAGAGGGAGAGACATCGCTGCTGAGAAGGAGCGCCTTGGGCATTTTCTCGAATTTCCCGACTACATAAATTGAATGATCGGAGAGGGGGGAGAGATTGGATTGGAGTGGCGATGCATTTTTTGGCTGCATGGAGGCGGCTGCATGGGATAAAGCCACCACCCGGGCGGAGAACAAGCACCGTTGTTGGCTCATCGTCCGTCCGTCCCACTCGGCCCACCCCCGGCCCATTCCCCGCCCCCCCCCCACCCCACGCCATTGATAAACTCATCCCCCGACCCATTCAGAGTTTTATCCGTTCAAATCATTTTCCACCGAATCATTGGCTTAAGGAAGGCCAAGGCTTTAAACTCAGTAAATAAAAGCAATTGTTTATTTAATTTATATTGTAAATGTAATGCAAATATATTTGTTTTGTTCAATGGTTCTTTTTTGATGAAAATATATTCGCACAAAAATTCAAAATAATAATAACGAAAGATTAAAAATTATTCGTTTGTTTTTCTTTTCTAATTAATTTTTGAATGAATTAAATTAGCACTTTTCTTTTGTATGTTATTCTAAATTTGAATATCCAAATTATGCCATTTAACGTCAGAAGAGGAACAAAAACCAAAGCATTCAAATCGGATTTTCTTGTAAAATAAAATTTAAAAAGCAAATTAAAAAACAATTCGTAAATATTTTTTGCCCCTTTTCCCCTTTTTTCGATTTTTTCCTTTTCCCAATGCTTTTCCCTCTGCTGCAAATGCTTTAGCATCCAAAAGACCAATTGCCTCAAAACGAAAAGCGAAGATGGGCTGGCCATTCGTTGCTTTGGGTTTCCTTCCGATCGGTCCAATGAGTGGGAAAATGGGGCAAAAAGGGGGGAAAGGGAGGGGAGGGGGAGGGGGACGGGAGGGACTCATTCCCGGGAAATGGCCGCCCCCACACAACGGACACCCGTCGAATGCCTCCGAGTCCCGTCACATCTGTCGGCTTCGCCCGTCTTGCCGCCGCCGATCGGCTCCATCTCCCCCCGGCTTTTCCTCCCTCCCCAAATCACTCATTCTTCCCCCCCCCCCCCCCGTCTTCAAAAAGCCTTTCATTTCTCTTCCCACCGCCCCCTCCTTTCTCAGCACTTCCATTCCCTTAAGAGGCATTCGCACTTCCGACCATTTTCCGCCGCTAATCACCACCGTTTCATCTTCCGTCCTTTCTCCATTCTTACGTGAGCACAAAAATGAGCGAGGCCAAGTCGTACCCGGACCTTGAGGGGGACCCGGGCCTCCCCTTTCTGGCCTTGTCCCGCGAGGATGTGATGCAAAATATGTCGCAAACGTACGACTCCAAGAAGAACTGTTGGGTGCCGGACGAAGAGGAAGGTCATCTTCATTGACTTATCCATCGACCTTTAAATCCTCACATTGGAAATGCTCTCTTTTAAGGATTCGTTGCCGCCGAAGTCAAATCGGCCGATGGCGACAAAGTGACCGTTATCACTGCCAAAGGAAACGAACTGACGCTGAAGAAGGAGGAGACGCAGGAGATGAACCCGCCCAAGTTCACCAAGACCGATGTACGGCATTGGCACACTTGGTCACTCTCTAATTGCTTTGGCATTCCTCGCAGGACATGGCCAACTTGACCTTCCTCAACGAAGCGTCCGTGATGTCCAACCTGAAGCAGCGTTACGGTTCCATGATGATCTACACATATTCCGGGCTGTTCTGCGTGGTGATCAACCCGTACAAAATGTTGCCCATTTACACTGAATCGGTCATCAAAGCGTACATCGGCAAACGCCGTAACGAAATGTGAGTCGACAATTTTGGCACACTTTTGCGCTTGGGCTAAACATGCCGCTTCCTTTTCAGGCCTCCCCATTTGTTCGCGGTGGCGGACGAAGCGTACCGCAACATGGTGCAGGACAGAGAGAACCAATCCATTCTGATCACCGGAGAGTCGGGGGCCGGCAAAACGGAAAACACCAAAAAGGTGCCGGAGCGGGAATGAATGGCGAACAATTAATTAATTGGGCCGTGCCAAATCGGAATTAATTGTGCCGCATTTGCAAATGCTTTTTCTTTTCCTGCGCGTCCGTCCCTTTATTTATGCTGCTTTTTTCTTTCGTTTGGTCTTATCGCGTCCCGTTCAGGTGATCTCGTACTTCGCCATCGTCGGCGCCACTCAGCAGGCGGCGGAGAAGGAGAAAAAGGAGGGCCAAAAGGGGGGAACGTTGGAGGAGCAAATTGTGCAGACCAACCCCGTGCTGGAGGCGTTCGGAAATGCGAAAACGGTGCGTAACAACAACTCGTCGCGTTTCGGCAAATTCATCCGAACGCATTTCTCCGCCGCGGGCAAATTGGCGGGCGGAGACATTGAGCACTATCTGCTGGAGAAGTCGCGTGTGGTGCGGCAGGCGCCCGGCGAGCGGTCCTACCACATTTTCTACCAAATCAACTCGGGATTCAACCCGGGGCTGACCGGCCAACTGAAGCTGACCAACCCCCTCTCCTACTACCACTTCTCATCCCAGGCAAAAAGCCAAAACGGAAGCGGAAAACTGACAAAGCAATGGCAATTTGTAGGCCGAATTGACCATCGAAGGAGTGGACGACAAGGACGAATTCCGAGTGACGCAAGAAGCATTCGACGTGATGGGCTTCACGGACGACGAAATCAACAACCTGTACAAGAACGTGGCCGGAATAATGCACATGGGAGAGATGAAGTTCAAGCAGAGGCCGCGCGAGGAGCAGGCGGAAGTGGACACGGAAGACGGTGAGTGGGGCGGGAAGTACTAATTGGCCAATTAATTAGTCAACTAATGATTGGCAACTGGTCGAATTGCAAATTGACCAATTGCACTAATGTCAAAGCAGCAGCGGACCGTTTTCCAATTTCAGACGCCAAAAACGCGTCCTTTTGCTTTGGAATCGACCACGAAGCCTTTCTGAAAGCGCTGGTGAAGCCGCGAGTGCGCGTCGGCAACGAATGGGTGAACAAGGGACAGAACTTGGAGCAGGTCAGCTGGGCCGTGGCCGGTCTGGCTAAGGCCATCTACGCGCGAATGTTCCGCTGGTTGATCTTCCGCTGCAACAAAACATTGGACCAACGTTCCACCGACCGGAAACTTTGGATCGGAGTGTTGGACATCGCCGGCTTCGAAATCTTCGACCTGAACTCATTTGAGCAGCGTAAGTCAGCAGAAGCACCAAACTGAACGCATTGGCACCCTTTTCAGTTTGGATCAATTTCGTAAATGAACGTCTGCAGGTGAGAGAAGTGAAAAGCGATTGGAATTGGCACGGCTTTACCTTTTCCTTCCGCTAAATCGGCACGTTCCCACCCCTCTCCCCTCCCCCCTTTAGCAATTCTTCAACCACCACATGTTCGTGCTGGAGCAGGAGGAGTACAAGCGGGAGGGCATCGCGTGGACCTTCATCGACTTCGGACTCGACTTGCAGGCGTGCATTGAGCTGATCGAGAAGCCCCTTGGGGTCATCTCCATGCTTGACGAGGAGTGCATCGTGCCCAAGGCCTCGGACATGACTTTCGTGCAAAAGCTGATCGACCAGCACTTGGGCAAACACCCCAACTTCCAAAAGCCGAAGCCGCCCAAAGGCAAACAGGCGGAAGCGCACTTTGCCATTGTGCACTACGCGGGAACGGTGCGATACAACGCGAACAGTTTCCTGGAGAAGAACAAAGACCCGCTGAACGACTCGGCGGTAAACAAAAGGGGCAATTATTAACTAATTAATTAGCTGCTAATTGCTCATTGACAGGTGTCCGTGCTGAAAGCAGCCCAAGACAATGAACTGTTGTTGAACATTTTCGAGGATTACGTGACGCAGGAGGAGGCGGCCGAGTTGGCCAAGACAGGCCAATCCAGCGGCAAGAAGAAGGGCAAGTCGTCCTCGTTCATGACCGTGTCCATGATGTACCGCGAGTCGCTGAACAACCTGATGAACATGCTTTACCAGACGCACCCGCACTTCATCCGCTGCATTATCCCCAACGAGAAAAAGCAAAGCGGGCTGTTGGACTCGGCGCTGGTGCTGAACCAGTTGACCTGCAACGGCGTGTTGGAAGGCATTCGAATTTGCCGCAAAGGGTACCCCAACAGAATGCAGTACCCCGACTTCAAGGTGGCCAGTCAATTTAGAACTATTCTGCCAATAATACCAAACAATCTCAGCACCGTTACGCCATTTTGGCCGCGGAGGAATCTAAAGTGCCGGACGAGAAGCAGGCCAGCAAACAAATCACGGACAAGCTTGCCACGGATGGCGAGCTGAAGGACGAAGAGTTCAAGCTGGGCAACACCAAGATTTTCTTCAAGGCGGGTATTCTGGCTCGTCTCGAGGATTTGCGTGACGCCAAACTGTCCGTCATCATGACCGGGTTCCAATCGCGCATCCGCTGGTTCTTGGCCCAAACCGACGTCAAACGGCGCATCCAACAACGCGCCGGACTGCTCATTCTGCAGCGCAACATCCGCGGATGGTGCACACTGCGCAATTGGGACTGGTTCAAACTGTACGGACGAGTCCGTCCGCTGCTCAAATTGGGCAAGGAACAGGAGGAGATGGGCACACTGCAGCAGAAGATCAAGGAGTTGGAGGAGAGTCTGCAGAAGGAGGAGGGAAACCGCAAGGAATTGGAGACGCAAGTGGCCAAGCTGGTGGAGGACAAGAACGCGGTAGGCCAACAGAACACGGGAATAACAAATAGGGGGAACACGGAGATGGGGACACGTGAGGGAAACGGGGGGGGAGGGGGGGGGGGGACAAAATATTGGAGGGAAAATCGCATTGACGGATGACACCCCAACTCACTTACTCACTCACTCCGCCCACTTTAGCTGTTCCTGAACCTGGAGAAGGAGAAGGCCGCGCTGCAAGAGTCGGATGAACGCGCGAACAAGCTGCAGTCTTTGAAGAATGACTTGGACCGTCAGTTGGGCGACCTGCAAGACCGTCTTGGGGAGCTCGAGGACCGCAACGCGGACTTGCAACGCGTGCGAAAGAAGGGCGAGCAGGAGATCGACCAGCTGAAGAAGAACGTGCAGGACATGGAATTGTCGCTGCGAAAAGCCGAGTCGGAGAAACAGTCTCGGGAGCACAACATCCGATCATTGCAAGACGAAATGGCACAGCAGGACGAGAACATCGCCAAGCTGAACAAGGAGAAGAAGCACCAGGAGGAAGTGAGTGACGAGACGAAGAAAAACGCAATTCGACGGGGTTTTGTGTTCGTTTAGGTCAATCGAAAACTGATGGAAGACCTGCAAGCAGAGGAAGAAAAGGTCAACCACGTGAACAAACTGAAACAGAAGTTGGAGCAGCAACTGGACGACCTGGAGGACAGCGTCGAGCGCGAGAAGCGCGCCAAACAAGAGTTGGAGAAAGCAAAGAGAAAGACGGAGGGCGAGCTGAAAGTGGCCCAAGAAAATATCGACGAGATCAACAAGCAGAAGTCGGACTTGGAGTCCAAACTGAAGGCCAAGGAGTCCGAGCTGCACTCGGTTTCGTCGCGGCTGGAAGAGGAGCAGTCGCTGGTCGGAAAATTGCAGCGACAGATCAAAGAACTGCAGGCGAGGTGAGTGAGCATCATTGGTCAGCACGAAAGCATTGAGCCATCGCATTTGCCTTTAAAGGATTTCCGAGTTGGAGGAGGAATTGGAGGCGGAGCGCCAGTCTCGCCAAAAGGCGGACCGCTCACGTTCGGAACTGCAACGCGAGTTGGAGGAGCTCAGCGAGCGTTTGGATGAAGCAGGTGGCGCTACTTCGGCCCAAATCGAAGTGAACAAAAAGCGCGAGGCGGAATTGGCCAAACTGCGCCGGGACTTGGAGGAGAACAACCTGAACCATGAGACGCAGCTGAATGCGTTGCGCAAGAAGCACAACGACGCGGTGGCCGAGCTGACCGACCAGTTGGAGCAGATGCAGAAGATCAAAGTGAAGGTGGAGAAGGACAAGCAGCAGATCCAACGCGAGTTGGAGGACGCCACGCAAACGGCCGACTCGGAACTCCGCGCACGGCAGGAAGCGGAGAAAGTGATCAAGAACATCGAGCTGCAGCTCAGCGAACTGCAGAGCAAGACGGACGAGCAGTCGCGACTGCTCAACGACTTTGCCGCGCTGAAGAGCCGCTTGCACAACGAAAACGCGGACTTGGAACATCAAGTGGAGGACCTGGAGAACCAGGTGAGACGGAAGGACGAGCAGGGATTGGGACAATGCCATCACCATGGCCATTTGATCACAGGTGAACTCACTGCATCGCCTGAAGAGTCAATTGGTCAGCCAATTGGAGGAGGCGAAACGAACCGCCGACGAGGAAAGCCGCGAGCGGCAAACCCTCGCGGGACAGCTGAAGAACGTGCAGCACGAGAATGACTCATTGCGCGAACAGCTCGACGACGAGCAGGAGGGCAAAGCGGAATGCCTGCGTCAAATCAGCAAACTGAACGCGGAGATCCAACAGTGGAAGGCGCGGTTCGAGTCGGAAGGATTGGTCAAGATGGAGGAGATCGAGGAGGCCAAGCGCAACTTGCAGAAGAAAGTGCAGGAGCTAACGGACGCCAACGAAGCGGCCAATACAAAGGTGATTAGAGCTAACAGTGATCAGCAGAGCAACGGAAATGAGTTATTATGCTCAGATCGCCAGTCTGGAGAAGACACGGCACAAACTGATGGGCGACTTGGACGACGCCCAAGTGGACGTGGAACGTGCCGCTGCCTACGCGGGCGCGTTGGAGAAGAAGCAGAAGGGCTTCGACAAGATCATCGATGAGTGGCGCAAAAAATGCGACGACCTCGCGGCCGAGCTGGACGCATCGCAACGCGACGCGCGCAATTTAGCCACGGATCTCTTCAAGGCAAAAACGGTGCAGGACGAACTGGCGGAGGCGCTGGAGGGCACGCGACGCGAAAACAAATCGCTGGCCCAAGAGATCAAAGACCTGACCGATCAGCTCAGCGAGGGAGGCCGATCAGTGCACGAGCTGCAGAAGGTCACTGAAGCGGCAGAACAAAAGCAAACGGCACAAACCGAGTTTAGATCGTACGCCGACTTGAGGTGGAGAAAGAAGAGATTCAGCACGCGCTGGACGAGGCGGAGGCGGCGTTGGAAGCGGAGGAGAGCAAAGTGTTGCGAGCCCAAGTCGAGGTCCAACCGAAGCAGCCGAATTGAGACGTGGAATAATCATTGATCGTCCCCTTTTGAAGGTGTCCCAAATCCGATCGGAGATCGAAAAGCGCATCCAAGAGAAGGAGGAGGAGTTCGAGAACACGCGCAAAAACCACCAACGGGCGTTGGAAAGTATGCAAGCGACGCTGGAGGCGGAAAGCCGGGGCAAGCAAGAAGCATTGCGCATCAAGAAGAAGTTGGAGAGCGACATCAACGAGTTGGAGATCGCATTGGACCACGCGAACAAAGCGTACGCGGACGCACAGAAGACGATCAAGAAACACCAGGAACAAATCCGCGAGTTGCAACTGCAAGTGGAGGACGAACAACGCCAGCGGGACGAACTGAGGTGGGGGAGGGGAAGGGAAATGCCGAAAAGGAAGGCACGGCGAACTACGGCACACACATGGCCATTTCAGAGAGCAATTCCTGAACAGCGAAAAGCGCAACCAGATTCTCCAGAGCGAGAAGGAGGAGTTGATGCACCAGGCCGAACAGGCGGAGAGGGCACGCCGTGCGGCGGAGGCCGATTTGGTAGGACAAAAAGGGGAGGGCATTTCGAAGAGCAAAGTGCCAATTGACAGATCGAACTCCGCGAGGCGGTCAACGACCTGTCGAACCAAGTGAACAGTCTGAACGGATACAAGCGCAAATTGGAGGGCGAACTGCAAGCATTGCACGCGGAATTGGACGAAACACTGACGGAACTGAAGAACGCGGACGAACTGAGCAAAAAGGCGTAAGTGGCCAAACTGACTGGCAAAACGGAGGAGACAAAACAAACAAAAAAACAGATCGGCGGACGCGGCACGACTTGCAGAGGAACTGCGCCAGGAGCAGGAACACTCGCAACACGTGGACAGATTACGGAAGGGGCTGGAACTCCAAATCAAGGAGATGCAAGTCCGCTTGGACGAGGCGGAGGCGGCGGCACTCAAAGGCGGCAAAAAAATCATCGCCAAGTTGGAGGAACGGATCCGGGCCTTGGAGCAGGAATTGGATGGCGAGCAGGTCGAGGGGGGAAGGCTTGAAGCAACCGCAGAACAAAAGCAACCGATGCCAATTTCAGCGCCGTCACCAAGAAACAGACAAAAACTACCGCAAGGCTGAGCGGCGTGTCAAAGAGCTTGATTTCCAGGTTGACAAGCAGAGAGCCGAGTTTCTGTTTTTAAATTCAATTGACGTACTTAAGGTGGAAGAAGACAAAAAGAACACGGAACGCCTGACGGATCTGATCGACAAATTGCAGGGCAAGTTGAAGGTGTACAAACGCCAAGTGGACGAGGCGGTGAGCATTCGACAGAGGAAAAGCATTCATTCATTCCATTCGGACTTAGGAAGAGGTGGCGGCCACCAATTTGGGCAAGTACCGCCAGCTGCAGGCACAGTTGGACGAAGCGGAAGAGCGTGCCGACATGGCGGAGAACTCATTGAGCAAACTGAGAGCCAAGAACCGCTCTTCGGCTTCGATTGCGCCCGCTTCGGCCTCCGGCCTGGCCACTTCCGCCAGTGCCGCCGTCCTCCGGTCCACTTCTTTTGCGCGTAACAGCTTCGCCGACTATTGAGAGAATGTGCCGGATTGGACAAGGATTTTGTTCCTATCCGTCCTCCGTTTCCCCTTTGCTTTGTTCTCCCTTTCCATTCGTTTGTCAATCCCTTTAAATGTTTCCACTCAATTCACATAAATAATCTATGAAATTGGCCCTGGCGGAAAATGTGCCGAAATTAGCCCCCGAAACCCTCACAAAATGTTCTTTCTAGCGAATACATAGCCAAAATAAATCCTTTTCCCTCCCTCTCTTTATTTTCGTTCATTTGTGCTCATTTGGTGATGATGGCGGTGGTGGTGAAATAAACATATGTTCTAAAATTTGCTCTTGCTTAGAAGGAAACATTTCAATTAATTAATAAGGAAGAGTCACAAATTGTCCTGCCATAACCCCGAAGGCATATTGGTTGGACCAAATAATACCCAATTAAGGTCAGATACTTTTGAAATTTTGCATAGGCTCATATTTTAACCCAGGGCTACCATTGAAAATTTCCCGAAATAAGAACATCGCTGGTCAAAAATAAGATTTTAGGGTCAAAAATAAGGACATTTTTTAAAACATGCTTCCAAAATTTAAATCGCATTTTTATTCAACAAAATCAAGCATTAGCAACATATTTCTCGCCGCCAACTATTTTTCTGAGCAATTCCGGCTTAGAAATGAGAAATTTATACATTTCCAAAATCAATTTTAAGGTTTTAACAATTTTGTCGAAAACATAAGCAATTGGTAATTTCAGTGCATTTAGAATCAAAAAAATCAGATTTTTAACAATTTTTTTCGGCGCATTTTTCCGAAAAAATTTTTGGGTATGGGTGAGGGAAGAGCGTCCGGCGGTGCCGATAGGCACCGCCGGGGAAATTTTTTGAAAATTTAATGCAATTTGTTAACAAGTTCTGTCCAAAAATGAACAAAATTTGCGATCTTGGGCTAATTTTTAAGAGAAAAAATAGGATTTTTTGGGGGCCGGCGATGCCGATAGGCGCCGCTGAGGGAAAATTTTAAGAATTTTTAATCAATTTTGTTAGGAATTAGCCAAATTTTTCAGAAATTTCCTCTTTTAAATGAAAATAAGGCAGAGAAAGGATTTTTTTGTTGATAAACAACAAATATGGAGATGCCGAAAAGGATTTTTTGCATTTGTTGTTTTTTTCATTTTTAGTTTTATTTTATATATTTAATTTTTATATTTTTAATTTCTATTTTATTTAAGTATTTTATCAATGATTCCATATCGCGCATGGATGCCAACTGAAAATTTTCAAAATCAGCATTTGGTAGACAAAAATCGGGTCCACCAAAAAGTTATAGTCGAAAAACTGAGGCTGGCGCCCAAATGTGAGCGCCCAAACGAGGGTGTCCCACAAAAATCGTAATCAGAAAAAATTTTTCAAAATGAAAATCAATAAACGTATTTTTTGTGTCACATTTTTTTTTTTGGACGAATTTTGAAGTATTTTCGAGATGAAAACTTAAAAAACAAAAAAAAAACCCAAGAAGAGAAAAAGCTTTTTGACTAAAAAGAGAACGGCGCGGGGTTTTGCGGGATCCCAGTTCGTAATCCCTCTTTTTTGGGAGATTGAGGAGAGGAGAGAAGAGAGGAAAGGAGAGAAGAGAGGAAGCGATAGAGAGAGGGAGAGGAGAGAGAGATTGAGGAGAGGAGGGGAAAGGAACGAGAGAAAAAGATAGAGAGGAGATCAGAATCGCAAAAACCAATTTTCTTAATTTAAGCCGTTTATTTAAAAAAAAATTAAAGGTAGAACGGAGCGGTTGGGAACCGCGAAGCGGTTCCCAAGCGCTCGTTTAAAATCTAAATTTCTCTGAATCCAAAAAATAAGACTAAAATAAGGACAAAGAGCTTAAATAAGGACAAATCTTACAAATAAGAACATTTAAAATTTGTAAGATTTGAAGGCTCTTATGCAGTTTAACCCCCATAAATTTTTTGGAAGAAATTTTTTTTTTGTTTTAAAAAGTCGTGAAAACGAATTTATGGGGGTTTTCCGGGTCGCTGATCACGAATTCGGCATCCATTTCGACCAATTTCGAATCCCGGACCCGAATTCGAACAAAAAGTGGAAAATTCAAAATTTTCGAAATTAACGTTAATGTTCATGCCAGTATAGAATGACCATTTTCTGATATTGTAATGAGTTTTGACAAAATTTAGCTTATTTTGATTGATTTATGAACAAAAGTGAGAATTTTCAAAATTTTTAATTTTGCACTTTTTGTTCGAATTGGGTCCGGGATTAGAAATTGGTCGAAATGGATGCCGGATTCGTGATCAGCGGCCCGAAAACCTATATATTGGTATTTTTTTGTTGCTTGGAAGTGAAAATTTTTTTTATGGGGGTTAAACTGCATAAGAGCCGATTTGAACCCTAAAAATAGATCACCATGAAGGAGTGATCTGAACAAGTTGGTCTAAAAGACTTTTTTGATCAGGACCAAAATTTAGCCTAGTAGGATTTTTTTCGGAATTTTGCGTCAACATAAAATTGAATTTTGGTCGATTAAAAATTATTTTCCATACTTTTGCACCGCCAAAAAATTGGGTCAATTTGGTTGCGACGCCATAACTTTTTGATGGATTAAGTGATCGGAATGTCTTTTGCCATTTTTACTAGAGGAATATTAAGGGCTTATTCTCGCACTGAGAAGATTTCCATTCAATCTCTCATCTGTTGCAAAACCGGTCAAACAAAAAAATAATAATTATTTTCCATATTTTTGCACCTGACTGTATTAGAATTGTCAGTATGAATAGAAAAATTGAGAATTTATTGTTATGTAACTGATAAAATTTGCCAAAAAATCACCAAATTTTATTTTTATACTTTTTTTCGATTTTTGTGCTTATTTTGCCTTAATAATGGCGAGTCACAAATTGCGGAACCGCTCAGTTCGGCCCCCACAGTTCGGCCCTCACGGTTCGGCCCCCACGATTCGGCCCCAGCTCGTTTTTCCATGTTAGCTTTTTTATCCAAATCCATAAATCTTGGTGTCATTCGAAAGCTCTTAACATGCTCTATTAGCCTTACATAAAGCGAAAGGTTTTTCAAGCCTAGAAAAATTTTATTGAGAAAAAAACTTGAAATTTTCGACTTTTTCGCAATTTTCATGTATAACTTTTTTGGTATTTGTCTAATCGCAAAGCAATTGCTTAGAAAAAGCTTCTAAACACCTTAAGCTTTCAAATGATACCAACAATGTTGGATTTGGTTGACAAAGAAAAAAGTTATAGAAAGTTGTAGTGGAAAAACATGCTGGGGCCGAACCGTGGGGGCCGAATCGTGAGGGCCGAACCGTGAGGGCCGAACTGAGGTAGACCGGGGATCGAGCCAATTCCCTACCGCCAATTCCCTACTGCCAATTCCCTACCGCCAATTCCCTACCAGCCAATTCCCTACCGGCCAATTCCCTACCGCCAATTCCCTACTGCCAATTCCCTACCGCCAATTCCCTACCAGCCAATTCCCTACCGGCCGATTCCCTACCGCCAATTCCCTACCGCCAATTCCCTACCAAGGCATTTGGGCCATTTCCATACCAAAAGTGTTGAATATTGAAAACATTGAGATTGAAACACACAAGAAAACTTATTCACTGCTTTTTAGACTTAGCTCGTCAAGAGCTTTCTGATGATACCAAATTTATCAAGATTCGATCGTTTTAAAAAAAGTTAGGTGTTAAATCTCTGAATTTTTCAAAATTAGAACCGACCCAAAAATAGGTTTAAACCCAATTCCGCAACTTTCGGGGAACTCGAAACCGGGCTCAAGATCCCGGAGCTTTAGGGACTTCGGATTCGTAAAGTAACTGCTTGTATGAAATTTGAATAATTAAACCCCGGCCTTACTTCCTAATTTTCGGGCCCCTGGAAGTCCTACAAAGCGATTTGAAATCAATTGTAAATTCGAAGAAAATTCACGATCCAATTTAAGAATCCGGGGACCGGATAAAGCTGCTAAAATAGACAAAACACTATTTTAAAATTTTTTACTTCGACTTGTGAAAAAGTATGAATGGTCATTGTTTTGAAGCTTTGTACGGTTCTTTTTTTGTTAGAAGTATTTCCATTTTCTTCTTTGCAACATTAAACAAAAAATTTATTGTCTTATAATTCACGAGAAACATCAAAATGTTGAAAAGCCTCTTTCTGTTTTTGAAATTTTGCCGAAAAATTTCGAAAATTTTTTGGTATGGAAATGGCCCAAATGCCTTAGTAGGGAATCGGCCGGTAGGGAATCGGCCGGTAGGGAATTGGCTGGTAGGGAATTGGCGGTAGGGAATTGGCGGTAGGGAATTGACCCCAACCCATACACTGAAAAAATTTAGTGCCGCTTTTTTTTTCTTTTGCCGTCCATGCTACATTTTAAATATAGGTAGGTATGCATGAAAATGAAAAAACTTATGAATTCATTTGCATTTCATCTGTTTACTTGGGGTTTTCAGCTGATTTGAGCAATACAATGGCATCGTCTGAAGTTACTTATTCGCTAAATTTTGACATTGATGAAGTTAAAACCAAAAGTGTTGAAAGACTTATCGCACCAATGATTCATTTGGCAAGTTTTGGAAAATTTGAGACACTACACTAACGAAACTAAATTACACTTAAACCAACCTCGATTAGCAATTATTATAGGACTCATATTTCAATTGACTCGATGATTTTTCAGTGTTCAGATCACTTCGCTCCATGCCAATCGTTGTCCGTCCGTGGTCAATTCGGCTGTTGACCGGAACAATGTCATTTCGCGGGTAAAGGAACATCTCGACGGCTTCATCGCCTCCGGCACTCAAATAATACAGCAACATCCGCTCGCCAATGGAAAAGTGTTAAAGAAATTGAAGGAGGCATTGGATGCAGTGGCATCGTCCGGTGGGTGACAAAATGCGAAGAAATGCATTTGGTCGTTCCTCCGTCCTCTTTCAGGCGATCAGCTCCTTTCCATCGCTGTCAATTTCGTTCGAAACCCTGAAAATGCCGCGTTGAGGGCGCAAGTGGTTGAAGCGAGCAAAGTCACTTTGCTCGCAGTCGTCCGATTGCTTGTCATGGCGGACATGGTTCATCTGCTCACTGTTTTATTTTCATAATCAATTGTTTTATTTGAGATTGACGTGGAAATATTGTTGAGACAAGTCGAGACGGTAATTCATTTTTATTTGTTGTTTTATCCATAATTTTTACAAAAGGTCCGTGAAAAACTCGACGATGTTGGGACAGCAAACACAGAGAAGCAATTGGTGCAAACCTACCGAAACTTGGAGGTGGAACTGAAGGAGTTGATTGAAATGACCAAAAAGCGAGTCCGGGACGTCAGAGACCCGGCGATGCAAGACGACATGCAGGCGGCCATTTCCGTGCTGAACGCGACCACACCGATAATGTTTGCTTCGTCAATGGTCAGTGTCTTCGCCTTTTATTTCTCATCCGCTCCCATTTTTAGGCGGTCGTTTCACATCCCGAACTCGAAGGCTTATACATAAACCGAAAGTTTGCAGCCGAAGAGCTCCATCGTGCGCTCGGTTGTCTGAATGATGTGCTCCAGGGAGAGCTGCCGAATGAAGACCTTGCCATTTCGCAACACGGCGGCATCAACCAACTCGTCCTCGACTTCGACAAATTCCAAGTGCGTTCATTTCCTCTTTGTTTTTTTCGAATTCGTTTTAAGCGTCGCGTTTACATGGAACCAGCCGAATATCACCAGCACAGACACCGGCCTCAACTGGAAGAACTGCTCGAACAGATCGCCAGGGGCTGTGGTTTCATTGCGGATCAGTACTGCGTCAACCGACAAGAACGCCATGGACAAGTCATTGCCGGTGTGAACAACCTTCGTCAAGCGCTCCAAGATTTGCTGACGGAATACGAAAAGAACGTCTGTCTATGGGTGGGGGGATGTCCAAATTTTTGTGGGCCAGCAGAAACCAAAAGCGAAAAATTGGAGCGTAAATTTGTCATTTGACAGGTCGGAAGGATTGAACCTTCAGAGGATTTGGACCTTTCGAAAGTTTATCTCGCGCACAAAGTACGCGACCTACGGCGACATTTGAGACGCGCCGTCGTTGATCATGTCAGTGACATTTTTCTGGACACAAAGACGCCACTGCGCCGTTTGGAAGAAGCTGCACAGAAGGGCGACTTCAGCGAGACACAAAATGCCGCAGAGATATTTCAAGAACATGCAGTGAACATTGTGGAAGTGAGGGGCCAAAGCGATGGGGGAGGTGGGCGGGACAAAGGACAGTAAATTTAGGAAAAATTGGAGGATGTTGGGATTACGTATTCAGGATTGGGGATTTTTTGGTTTTTGTGGGTCTCAGAGGAATTTAGTCGTTTTTGTTAATTTTCCCATGGGGTGGGGGTGCGTGCCCATGTCCCTCTTCCTCTCCCCTATCTTTGCTTTTCTCAGATCGCTCGTCTCGTGTGCGACACTTCGTCCGACGTCGACGGGGTGAGGGTGCTACGCTATTCAGCACTTCTCTGTGAAAAGATCGCTCCTCAGGTCCGTCAGTTGATTTTAATACAAAATTTTAACTATTCCAAATGTAAAAGAATTTAAAAACGAAAAAATGAGTAGATTCGTAATAATAAATGTTAATTAAGGTTGTTAATGCTGCTTTTTTGCTTTGTGAAAAGCCTGAAAGTGTCCCGATGAAAGTAATTTTGGACTTACCCCCCCCCCCCCCTCCCTCCCCCTCAATTGGCCTCTCTTTAATCCCAAGGAAAACATGGCCCAATTTGCCACTGTTTGGTCTGACCGTGTTCGAGTCCTTACAATGGCATTGGACGCGCTTATTCCGTTGGATGATTTTTTGGCCGTTAGTGAGGTGCACATAAACGAGGATTGTCGGCATGGGATTAAGGTCCGTTTGTTCTTTGGAGATAGTTCTTATCGTTAAGCGTCAGATTGATTTAATTAATAAAACAAATTTTTGGTTTTTATTTTCAGCTATATTTTTCGAGCTCATAAATTTTAAGGAAAGTTGTGCCATAACTTTAGTCTTTCAATTTAATTATTATTATTCTGGTGCCTAATTTTATGGCTCCGGGGGTGGCACGTACGGATTTAAATTGCAAAAGTGTTTATTGACACAACTCAATTGCCAGGCAATCGTCGAGGACAACGGATTGGTGTTGGACCAAATTGCCGGATTCATTCGCGGACGGTCGTTGCGCGTGTGCGAGGTCGTGCTGAATGAAATGGGACAACTTTCGGCCAACCCTTACTGTGAAAATGTGAGGAGAGCGGCGCTGCATCTTCGCAACGAAAGTCCGTGAGAACAGCCCACCTTTCTCCTCCTCCCCTCCCCCCTTTTTTCATTCCCCCTCTTTCCCTCCCTCACTCTTCCTATAACCCACTCTATTCATTTGTTTTCTGTTAGTTCTGCCACACTTTACTCACCGGGCCGGTGACATTGTCCAACGAGTTGCCGACCAACACCAAAGTGATGGCGAGAGAGAGTCCAAAAGGGACGTCGACGAAATGATCGATGCGTGTCAATTGGTGCACGAAGCAGTGACAGACATAAGACACGCGATGCTAATGAACAGAAACCCCGAAGACGTGGACTCAGACAACGAATATGAGGAAGGCAAGTCGAAAACCGACGCAAACAGCATTTTATTATGGATTGTCGATTATGTGTTTAAGAAGGGACTCAGCCAGCGGATTCTAGCAGTCAAGCATCAGCCTCTGACATGGAGAACCAACAACAAATCATGCGGCAACTGCCGGAAGAGTCCAAAAGAGAAATTCAGAAACAAATTGACGTGTTTAAAGTGAGTGAATTGATAATGACAAATGATAATGTGCATTTGGTGTTAATTTTTCTTTTAGATTACACAACGCAAATTTGAGTACGAAGTCGGAAAATGGGACGAAACGGGCAATGACATAATTGCATTGGCCAAGAAAATGTGCCAGATAATGATGAACATGACCGACTTCACGAAGTCTGTTTGGACCATTGAAAATATATGTTTGAATAAAAAAATTTCTTTGATCAGAGGTCGAGGCCCATATAAAACGACGATGGATGTGATTAAGGCGGCACAAGAAATTTCGGAAAACGGAGGAAAACTGAACGAATTGGCCCGTCAGATTGGGAATGAGTCGGTGGAGAGCAACACGAAGAAGGACCTTTGCGCCTATTTGGAAAGGGTCACTCTGTTCTGTCACCAATTGAATGTCACAAGCAAAGTGCTTAATCGAATAATTTCTTTTGCGACCCATCCTCTGCTGGTTCAGGTCAAAGCGGACATCCAAGTGGTCGGGGACGAATTGCGAGTCAGCGGATTGGAGGCGGCCACTTCCTTGATCCAAAATGCCAAAAATCTGCTGAATGCCGTCATTTTGACTGTTAAATCAGCTTACATCGCAAGCACAAAGGTCAGTTTTGTTAAGGCGAAAGGATTTACGATGAATGAACCCAAAAACTTTTTCAGTACCGACGAAAAGAGAACACCAACCCCAACGTGGTCGAATGGCGAATGGTGGCGCCTCAGAAACAGCCGCTTGTCAGTGCGTCTGCTACAAAAGCGCATGGAGTGATCCGCCGTGCCTCCGTATGGAAAGGGGCGGCAAATAAGGGTTACTACGTTCCACTCATGGAAAAACTTTTCAAGAAAGCTTACTCAAAAATTTAGAAAAAACAATATTTCATAAAATGTGAAAAAATACGGGGTGGGGGAACTGCTCCCGGCAAAAAATGTAAAAAAGAGGCCTTGTTTTAATTGTAACAAATTTTGAAGGAACGGCGCCAACCTCCGCCGATGCAAACATTAAAACAATTTCACATATCGACGTGAATGAACGGCAAAACACTTTGATAAATTCCATAATTTATCAATAGAAATGCAATAATTCGTGCTGGTTTTGGATACCCTCTTAAAACCTCCGACATAAAAGAGCACAACAAACGAGTCAATAATTGTAAGTATTTAAAAGTCACTGATCCTAAAACTCCTCACGGTTTTAAACTCCATTCCTTTTTAACGAGGGTTCCATGTTGACTCGTTGTGTGCAGTCAAAGCTCATTTTCACTTAAAAAGAATTCACTCCATAATATTATTTTTTTGAAGACCCAAACTCTGAATAACCTGATATCCACTTGCCTTTTGTAATTTGTTTTTTATTTCAAATCACAATTTTTTAAATCGCAGTTAAAATAATTATGCGCGTCAAGGGCATATATTGATATTATTTATTCGAAAAAGGTTATCATTCCCTGCTTATTCTCTCTTGTATGCTTTTATTAAGATTACTTTCGTTTTAGGGAATGGGGGAGGGAGGGAAAGGGAAGGGAATGTGTATTTATTTGGTTGGGGTGGCGAGTGTTGGGAAGTGCCGGGTGAGAGAAGGGGAAAAGGGAAGGAAAGAAAGAGGACAAATTCGGTTCGTTGGGTTCGTGAGAGAAAGAAGAGGGACGGACGAATGGAAGGGAAGAGAAGTCATTCCCGTCGTCTCTCCCTCCCTCTCGCATTTCCTTTTTCTCTCCTCCGCGGCCGCCGCCGCCAGCGATTGGCTGTGTCGCTGACGTGGACCAATGGGCTTGTGCCCCGGCAGAGTAACGCCGGCGTGCGTTTCCGCGGTGTGCACTTCGCGACGCTGCACCACTTCCAAGCCACACTTTTCGTTCTGATTTGCTAAATCACTTTGTGTGATTGCGATTGGAGAAGACTCGCTCTTGACAACCAAAAAAAAACATTTACAATATTATCAATTTTCAGATTTACAATCTCTTAGGGATGCTCAGTTCTTTCCCCTTATTATTGTCCTTGGTCGGCCTCATCTCCGTCCACGCCGAAGTCTTCTTCAAGGAGGAGTTTTCTGATGACAGTTGGACTGATCGATGGGTCACGTCGAAGGTGATTCTGTGGCATTATTACTTCGTTTTTGGTTTTTAATTGGGACCATTCAGAGCAAGGATGACTACGGGAAGTTCGAGCTGTCCGCCGGGAAGTTCTTCGGGGACAAAGTGCGGGACCAGGGCCTGAAGACCAGCCAGGACGCCCGGTTCTACGCCATCTCGGCCAAGTTCCCGAAGAAGTTCAGCAACAAGGGGAAGCCATTGGTTGTGCAGTTTACCGTCAAACACGAACAGAACATCGACTGTGGCGGCGGCTATATGAAGGCAATTAATTCAAAAATATTGGAAGCATTTCCCATTCTTAGCTCATGGCTTCTGACATCAGCCAAGAGAACTTCCACGGGGAGACGCCGTACCATCTGATGTTCGGCCCGGACATTTGCGGGCCCGGCACTAAAAAAGTGCACGTGATCCTCGGCTACAAAGGCAAAAACATTCTAATCAAAAAGGACATTCGCTGCAAGGTGGGCACTTTTGTTGTTCATTTTCCAGTGATTCATTCATTCGTTGCTTAGGACGACGAACTCAGCCATTTGTACACACTGATCTTGAGCCCGGACAACACTTACGAAGTGCAAATTGACGGCGAGAAGGTCGAGAGCGGCGAATTGGAGGCCGACTGGGACCTTTTGCCCGCAAAGAAAATCAAAGACCCCGACGCGAAGAAGCCCGAGGACTGGGACGACAAGTGAGACAATGGGACTTTGACATAACCAAACGATGCCATCCATATTCAGGGAATACATCGACGACCCGGACGACCAAAAGCCCGACGATTGGGAAAAGCCGGAACACATCCCGGACCCAGGTTGGACAGTAGCGAGCGGTCTTTGCTAGTTGTCATATGTATGCTTTGAGATGCCAAGAAGCCTGATGACTGGGACGATGAAATGGACGGCGATTGGGAGCCGCCGATGATCGACAACCCGGAATACAAAGGCACCTGGAAGCCGAAGCAGATCAAGAACCCCAACTACAAGGGCAAGTGGATCCACCCCGAGATCGACAACCCCGAGTACCAGCCGGACGACGACCTCTACTTGCGAGAAGATTGGGGCGCCATCGGAATAGACATTTGGTGACTGACGCTGGACCGGGTGGGACTGACGCTTTAATCAACCGAAGTTCAGGCAGGTCAAGTCGGGCACCATCTTCGACAACATTTTGGTAGCGGACTCTGTGGAGGACGCGAAGAAACACGCGGCGGACACTTTCGACCAGCTGAAGGAGGCGGAGAAGAAGCAGAAGGAAGCGCATGACGAGGAGGAGCGCAAGAAGTTCGAGTGAGTTTTGTTGGATTGGGTGATGGGAGCAATTGTGGGAGATGAACACGGAAAATTCAGGGAGGAAGAGAAGAAGCGGAAGGAAGAGGAGGAGAAGAAGCCGAAGAAGGACGAAGAGGAGGAGGAAGAGGACGAGGAGGAGAAGAAGGAGGAGGAGCACGACGAGCTTTAGGACGGCGCCCGACCATTGGCCTTGTCACTTTCCATCCTCAATGAATGCACCTTCCCGGGTCCTCTCTCATCTCTTTCTTTTCGGTTCCACCTTAATAAGCTTCCCACTTTACTTAAATGTGCCCTCCCCCCCCCCCCGTCGCCTCTTCAGGTATTTAATGGCAATTTGTTATTTAATTGGTTCAAGAGGGACTGTTCGATGATTCCTTCGACCGCCCACAATGGTCTCTCTCACCGCCTTTTTGATATTTATTTCTGAAAGTGAATAATGAATGAATCGCTGACTCCCATCTTTCCTCCGTGCTTGTTGTTTTCCTTTTGTTCTTTTACATTAAAAATATTTATTGTCCCAATTTGAAAATAAATTGTTAATTTTTTAAAATTTTTTAGTGGAAATTCGAAAGCCTTTGCAATTTTCACTTTGATTTTATAATGGTTTAGTGTCAATTAAACAAATTGAATTGTCACTTCCATTCCGCATTTGTCTGAAATGCGACGCAAAATCCGTCCGCCACTTCGCCCGTGCAAAAGCGTTCCGTCCTCACCGCAAATTCCAATTTTTTGGGGGCGCAAAAAACGCCGACCCCCCATGGGCCCAGCAGTGCCGATTCGTCCGCTCGTTTCAGAATGGCCTAAATATTCTGTCAAATATATTCATTAATTCCTCCTCCTTTTTCACTTCTTTTGCCTCTGCCATTTCCAAGTGCGAATTCTGAAGGGTTTTTTGGTTATGGTCTTCTTCAATGGTTTCACTTCTCCCTCCGTTTGTTACCTCTTCCATTATTTTGCCCAATTTCTCGTCGCATTTTCCCTTTTCTCCGTCCCTTTCCCTTTCTGTGCCTTTGTCCAACAATGTCCTCAGTCCGAACACTTTCTTCCTCTCCATTCCCAGCCGACGACATTGCCTTTGGGAATGGCCAATGCAGCAGTTTTGCACGGGCATTTGCGGGGGGGCGAAAGGGCGGGGCGATTGGATTTGAGGGCATTGGCATTGGCCGTACGATTGGGAAGGGAAACGGTCATGCTGCTGCTGGGGTTGTTGGAATTGTTGCTGTTGGAAGGGCGGTTGGAAGTTGTAGGCGGAGGGACTCTGCTGCTGGGGCACGAACGATTGACGGAGTGCCGCGGAAGTCGGGTAAATAACCGGGGGAAGCACGGCACTCCCTCCCGGCGCTGTCGCGTATTTCGACGACAAAAATGGCTCATCCCTGGACGCCTTCGACTCTTTTTCAAATGGGTCTTTCACCGCTTCTGCCGACTTTTCTTTCCCAATTTCATTTGCAGGAAATCTTTCTTTGGCCGAAATTGGCACTGAATTTTAAAAAAGTAACAAATCATAGGCGAAAATGGCAAAAGGAAAAACCGGGCAAAGGCGCAGTCCGCGAATATTCGGGCATCCCAATTTGGTAGGAGGAAGAAATCGCCGGGGGAAACAGCGACTGTTGCGGACCGGCGCCGAACGGTTGCGAAGCGTAAGAAGGAAACGCGGAGGGAAAGGGCGACGCAGACGCACTCGGAACATAGCAGGAGGACGGCATTTGGGGCTGAGGAAACGGAAGAGAAGGGGAGGCGCAATAGGGGCGGGGAGGCGACGGGGGCAGCGGCGAACAGCACGGGGACGAAGACGGCGGGGTGGGCATGGACGGACACGGGCAAGGGGAGGGGAGATGGCATTGTGCCGAAACAGAGCCGAATTCGGAAGGGAAGATAAGTAACAGAGCCAGAAGAAGGGAGGAGCGATGCATGGGGAAAAGGGACTGGGAGAGAAACAATGGCAGGGAATTTGGAGGAGGGAGAGAATTGAGGAAGGGGCGGTGGGGGAGGGGGGCAATTCATCCTTTAATTGGACGGTAGGCATAACACGGCGCGGGTTGGGGGGATTAACGTGTGATTTCGGAATGAATGTGCACAAGCAAAGCAAAGCAAGCTTGAGCTATTCACCGCTTAAGGGGGAGGGGGTAGAGATTAATGAACCAAAACAAGGGATAATGGGAGGACGAAAAGCAGCAAAATGAAGCAAAACAATTAAAATTTAAGCATCTTTTTATGAAAGGAGTTTTAATGGAGCCGAAAAGGCTGTTAATAGAGGGAAATGGTTAATTATAATAAATATATGCTTCTTTAATCACAGGAAAATGCTTTAAACATTTTGCTCTTTCTCTGCTTCCGCCCTTCTGAGAAGTGCCTCAAATTCCTGCTCCCAGCCGAGCATTTTGGCCAGTCTTTTGACTCCTTCGTCGCACTTTCCTTGCCAAAAAACATCGCTAAAAAATTAAAATGAATTGGCATTTCTCCCTGGTTCTATGCTGGTCAAAACCCGACCGAATGTTGCCGGGTTCAGCATAACGCAACAAATCGGTGCCCGCGGGTTGGAGATTGATCAGCAGCCGGGGAGTGTCGGAGGGCACTTGGTCGACCAGCGAAGCGAACGGATGGACGACCAACGAAGTGCCCATTACGATGAGGAGACCGCACTTGGGGAAGTCCTGAACAGACGGAGGGTGGAAAAAGTGACAAAAATGGACACAGGGGAAAAACAACAGACGCACGCACCACCAAAGAGGAACTGAAGAAACGGGAGGGCAAACTCTCGCCGAAGAAAACGATGTCCGGCTTTACCACGCCCTTTTTTGCAGCCGACGCAACGCGGCACTTTGACGGCATTCATTTGCGCTAAATAAGCGGCGAAAAAGGGCAATTTGAAAGAAGGGACAACAAAAACCGATGAGCCACTGCTGGTTGTATTTCTTTTTACAGGAAAGGCACGTGCTGGTCCGATAGGAGCCGTGCGCAGCAACGACTTTTTCCTCCTTCACTCCGGCACGGAATTCCAAACCGTCAATGTTCTGACGAATGACAAAACAAAGTGAGAAATGAATGAATAGAAATGAAGTGCTATGGTATATGAATCCAAATAAAAATTCATTTTTTAATTAAATTACCACAAAACCCAATGTGTAATATTTGAAGTCTAAAACCAACTTTTATGAGCCCAATGCCATTTTATGAGTCCATCAACTAGCAACCCTGAGTCTCTTGAACCATAATTTCTTCAGACTTGGAGCTTTCGAATGATACCAAAAATATAGGATTTGTTCGAACATGAACAATGTTAATGTATAAAAACGAGGTACAATTGATTGATTGGAACTTATAAACTCCGAATGGACTAATAAAAATTTGATTGGATTCATAAAATACTTATGGTCGTGAACTTCAATAGAGCCAAAAATAATTCCACCTGAGTGAAGCATCGCCGAAGCAGCCCTTTGTCCTCCACCAAACGAATGAAATGATGCGCAGAAGTCGGCTTAATGGGAGAAAGTCAAATTCACAGAAAAGCCGAGAATGGGAAGAACGCAAGAACCATTATGCTTTCGTGGAAAAGTGCGTTGGCCAACACAAAAAAGGGCTCGGGATTCCTTTTGAAGTAATTTATGTCGAAGATCGCCTGCGGATTTGGGATGTCGTACTGCTTCAAGTTGTCGTAGAGACCGGTGCCTTGACAAGAATTGCTTGGATTAGACGCCGATGCCTCGAAAGCCAACCAGGCGTCCGAAAGTCCGGGATGCCGGCTGACGTGGACACTCCGGCGCCGACCATGAACACAATCTCGGGTCGTTCTTCGCGGATGAACGCCGCAACGCCCTCCAAATCCAAAGATGGCAATTTTTGCTGTGGACGCGTCGCCACGTCATCTGCGAAGTGATTCTTACGCCAGCAGTTATTAATTGGTCATAGTTTTCTAATAGACAATTTGATATTGAAACGCACCTGAGACCAAACTGTTGATGATGCTCTCGAAGCTGGTCACAAATTGGCTGTACAAGCTCGGTTGTGAAGCGCTGCCCGCCTCACTTGGCACTCCCTCAACATTTGGCACTTTCTCTTCCGATCCTTTTGGCACTTCCTCTTTGTTTGGCACTTTCTCTTCCGATCCTTTTGGCACTTCCTCTTTGTTTGGCATTCCTTTTTCATTGGATCCTTCCGCTTCGCTTTTGTCATTACAAATGCTCTCTTCTTTAGACGTCGACTCACTCACCGAAGAACAATGTCCTTCGGTTTTTCCATCATTTTCCTTCGTATTCTCCATAATTATTTAACGTCTTTTTCTTTTAAAATTTTTCTTAATTTATTTGTTAATTATTACAATTTAATAAAAGCTAATATGTAGCAAAAAATATGTACTGGTTAAACAAATGATCAATTTATTTTCAAATTGGGACAATAAATATTTTTAATGTAAAAGAACAAAAGGAAAACAACAAGCACGGAGGAAAGATGGGAGTCAGCGATTCATTCATTATTCACTTTCAGAAATAAATATCAAAAAGGCGGTGAGAGAGACCATTGTGGGCGGTCGAAGGAATCATCGAACAGTCCCTCTTGAACCAATTAAATAACAAATTGCCATTAAATACCTGAAGAGGCGACGGGGGGGGGGGGAGGGCACATTTAAGTAAAGTGGGAAGCTTATTAAGGTGGAACCGAAAAGAAAGAGATGAGAGAGGACCCGGGAAGGTGCATTCATTGAGGATGGAAAGTGACAAGGCCAATGGTCGGGCGCCGTCCTAAAGCTCGTCGTGCTCCTCCTCCTTCTTCTCCTCCTCGTCCTCTTCCTCCTCCTCTTCGTCCTTCTTCGGCTTCTTCTCCTCCTCTTCCTTCCGCTTCTTCTCTTCCTCCCTGAATTTTCCGTGTTCATCTCCCACAATTGCTCCCATCACCCAATCCAACAAAACTCACTCGAACTTCTTGCGCTCCTCCTCGTCATGCGCTTCCTTCTGCTTCTTCTCCGCCTCCTTCAGCTGGTCGAAAGTGTCCGCCGCGTGTTTCTTCGCGTCCTCCACAGAGTCCGCTACCAAAATGTTGTCGAAGATGGTGCCCGACTTGACCTGCCTGAACTTCGGTTGATTAAAGCGTCAGTCCCACCCGGTCCAGCGTCAGTCACCAAATGTCTATTCCGATGGCGCCCCAATCTTCTCGCAAGTAGAGGTCGTCGTCCGGCTGGTACTCGGGGTTGTCGATCTCGGGGTGGATCCACTTGCCCTTGTAGTTGGGGTTCTTGATCTGCTTCGGCTTCCAGGTGCCTTTGTATTCCGGGTTGTCGATCATCGGCGGCTCCCAATCGCCGTCCATTTCATCGTCCCAGTCATCAGGCTTCTTGGCATCTCAAAGCATACATATGACAACTAGCAAAGACCGCTCGCTACTGTCCAACCTGGGTCCGGGATGTGTTCCGGCTTTTCCCAATCGTCGGGCTTTTGGTCGTCCGGGTCGTCGATGTATTCCCTGAATATGGATGGCATCGTTTGGTTATGTCAAAGTCCCATTGTCTCACTTGTCGTCCCAGTCCTCGGGCTTCTTCGCGTCGGGGTCTTTGATTTTCTTTGCGGGCAAAAGGTCCCAGTCGGCCTCCAATTCGCCGCTCTCGACCTTCTCGCCGTCAATTTGCACTTCGTAAGTGTTGTCCGGGCTCAAGATCAGTGTGTACAAATGGCTGAGTTCGTCGTCCTAAGCAACGAATGAATGAATCACTGGAAAATGAACAACAAAAGTGCCCACCTTGCAGCGAATGTCCTTTTTGATTAGAATGTTTTTGCCTTTGTAGCCGAGGATCACGTGCACTTTTTTAGTGCCGGGCCCGCAAATGTCCGGGCCGAACATCAGATGGTACGGCGTCTCCCCGTGGAAGTTCTCTTGGCTGATGTCAGAAGCCATGAGCTAAGAATGGGAAATGCTTCCAATATTTTTGAATTAATTGCCTTCATATAGCCGCCGCCACAGTCGATGTTCTGTTCGTGTTTGACGGTAAACTGCACAACCAATGGCTTCCCCTTGTTGCTGAACTTCTTCGGGAACTTGGCCGAGATGGCGTAGAACCGGGCGTCCTGGCTGGTCTTCAGGCCCTGGTCCCGCACTTTGTCCCCGAAGAACTTCCCGGCGGACAGCTCGAACTTCCCGTAGTCATCCTTGCTCTGAATGGTCCTAATTAAAAACCAAAAACGAAGTAATAATGCCACAGAATCACCTTCGACGTGACCCATCGATCAGTCCAACTGTCATCAGAAAACTCCTCCTTGAAGAAGACTTCGGCGTGGACGGAGATGAGGCCGACCAAGGACAATAATAAGGGGAAAGAACTGAGCATCCCTAAGAGATTGTAAATCTGAAAATTGATAATATTGTAAATGTTTTTTTTTGGTTGTCAAGAGCGAGTCTTCTCCAATCGCAATCACACAAAGTGATTTAGCAAATCAGAACGAAAAGTGTGGCTTGGAATGTGGTGCAGCGTCGCGAAGTGCACACCGCGGAAACGCACGCCGGCGTTACTCTGCCGGGGCACAAGCCCATTGGTCCACGTCAGCGACACAGCCAATCGCTGGCGGCGGCGGCCGCGGAGCGGAGGAGGGGGAAAGACAGCGGAGAAAGTTATGGCCGAGAAGGGCTATTAAGTCATTTGTGTTCCGCCATTCCCGTCCCAGGCCAATTAAGTCTCTCAAAAATAAAATGAGAGACAATGACAAAATAAAACTTCAAATTACATCATTCAAAATATTTTTTACTATTTAAGTTAGCAAATCTTTGCTATGTATGCCTTGTTTATTTGCTCTCTAAAATCTTATCTTTAAAAAGATAAATTATTTTCTAAGATTCGGATGCTCTAAATCAGTACAAATCTAACAAAATAAATACAATTGGAAGCATGCCAAATCCCAATAAATTGTCGAAGTTTTCCTTGTTCATCGAAATTTTTGGCATTCAGAAGTCTGACTGCCCAAAAACTTAGGAAATCTGAATTCCCAACCCTGAAATATCGGCAATCGTAAATCGGCTTTCCGTCACATCCTTGTTGATGTATACATATCATAATTGATGAATAATTATTCATTTTCGGCACCCATCACCATCTAACTCATTTTTTTACTATATTTAATATTATATTTTTGTTCCTTTGTTTCTTTAGCGCAAATGGCCACATTATCAAACACAGACAGTGAAGAAATCCCACAGAAGCGGCCACGGGAAAATGACAAAAAGGATTTAACGACGTCAGCAGAAAAAAATAACAGCGCGAATGGTGGAAGTTCAGAGGTAAAAAAGAATTTAGCATGTTTACATTGAAAGTGTGCTTTTGATTTGTTTACTTAGCATTCCTAAAATAAATTCAGAGTGCCAAAACCACCGCTGTTTCGCATAGGGCCCCCTTTGACGCGACCCATCGCATAAATCGCCTTGGTGGAAAATACCATGTTTTATTAGCGGTGACGGGCTCCGTTGCCTCAATAAAAGTGAATGAACTGATCGCCGAATTGTATAAGCAATCACCCGAGAACCGTTTAGCTATTAAAGTCGGCACTTTCCGTTATTCCGTCTAATTTTTCACAGTTCAGGTAGTTGCAACCCAAAGTGCTCTGAACTTCTTTGACGCGGCTGACACACAAGAAATTGTTTACGATGACAGAGATGAATGGAATATGTGGAAGAAGCGCGGAGACCCAGTGCTTCATATCGGTAAAGTCATTTTATGATCGAATCACAACACATTCAACTTTATAAAGAACTCCGAAAATGGGCTGATTCGATGCTGATCGCACCTTTGGATGCGAATTCTCTCGCTAAGATAGCAAACGGAATTTGTGACAATTTGGTGACGAGTGTCGTACGAGCGTGGGACCAGCGAAAACCGCTTTATTTTGCTCCTGCGATGAACACAGCGATGTGAGACTTGGGAAATGGCAGTTTAAAAATGGGAACTATGCACTTTTTGGAATTATTATAGATCAAAGGGGGGACCCCTATCATTTGCAAAAATGAGATTCTATTCACCTGACCACAATTTCGGGCAATTCCGAGTCACTAACCTAAACTCGGAGAAATTTTAACTTTCCCTTTGGTTTTTAATTTCAAAGAATGCAATTTTTAAATAAGTGCCAATGTTTATTAACAAATTACAGGTGGGAGAACCCATTGACATATCAACACTTGAAAACGCTGAAGGAACTGCTCCTGTACAGGGTATTTTTGAATTTTATAAGGGTTTACTAATAACAGTTTTTTCCTTAACTTAAAAAAATATTTTTGGTTTATTTCTAGTTTCAGATTTAATTTGTCTAATTTTGTGGTTTTACAAGCTTCATTGAACTTTTATTTTATTTAATAAAGGAGATCCCACCAATTGAGAAGGAAATGATGTGTGGGGACAAGGGATACGGCGCAATGGCCTCCGTTCAAATGATAGCATCGATAATTTCCTCTGACATCAAAAACAAATACGCTGTCTATTCATACTCCTCCGAAAATGCGTCTTCCTAAACGCCTTTTCTTCAAATTTAACTTCTTTTCGTATTTATGTTTTATTGTTTTTATCTTTCACTCGTATTGAACGAAAAGCGGTTTAATGCTGCTTTATTTTTTGTTTTTGTTTTTAAAATTTCCATTTACTTTTTATTTTTAGCTTTCTCTTTTATAATGTATATATTTGGCTATGGAAGTCTTCTCTGGAACCCAAATTTCCTTTACGACGAAGCAATTCAAGGCGTTGTGATTGGATACGTTCGCAGATTTTGGCATCTTTCGCCTGACCATCGGGGTACACCCGACAACGTAACAATTCATCAAATATCATTCAAATAAATTTATTCAGCCTGGCCGTGTCGTGAGTTTGTTTCCCGATGTCAGTGGAAGTTGCTGGGGTATTGCGTACAAAATCAACAAGAAGAACATCGAAAGCACTTTGAAATATTTGGACCATCGGGAGAAGGCGGGGTACCAAGTGAGTGTTTGTGGGAAGAGATTCGGTACAAAACAAAACAAGAAATGGTCATTTAAATTCAGCTCAAATGTGTCCAGTTTTACCCGGACAATGGGTCTGACCCCTTTGAACTGTGCGTGTACATCTCGGAAGCGGGCGACAACATTTACCACTCAGTGCCCACGAGCATCGACGAAATTGTCAAACAAGTACCATCCCATCCCTGCTTATTGGCCTTTCATTCCCTTTCTTTTAGATTATTCGAAGCAGAGGACCAAGCGGAAGCAATTTGGAGTACGCTTTGCGATTAGCCGACTGTCAGCGGAGAATGGCCCCGAAAGTGTGGGACGAACACCTCTTTGAAATTGAGCAGAGACTGGCAAGTTGATACAAACAATTTCATAGATTCCAATGGGAATGTCCGTTTCCCTATTATTGGTTATGGAGGGAAGAGAAAATTTAAAGACTTGATTTTCTAAAAAAATGGTTTTCAGTTGAAAGAATGTGAGTATTTGCGCCATGAAGACGAAATTCTGGAGAAATTGAACCATAATTTGAGCTATTTGGTCAGAGAGCGAAATAATTCCGAAGCGTAGAGATTTCGTCCCATTGAAGAATTCTTAAGAGAAATTAACACCGATTCTAATAGTTCTTGTTTTGTGAGGATTTATTGTGTTTGTTCATATGTACGCCTTACGTTGTCACTCACTCAAAACCCAGCTCATTATTGTACAATTTGACTGTCTTTCATTCCCATTAATTCCCGGTCACTATTATATCATATCGGTATTTTAAAATTTGCATTGGAATTCGGTCATATTGTTTTTACTTACAAAATGTATTTGGTAAATGTAACTTTGATTAAATAAAATTGGAAAGAAAAATAACTATCAAAAATTAATTTGAAGCAAATAAAAGGATAATTGAGTGGTGTTGAGATGGTCAAGGCACAGTTTAAAACACAGTATTGTATGGCATATTTTTGAACAGTGAATTACAAATTTTGCAAGTTTGCTCAAAAAGTGCTAATGATATGAGTTGTTTTATTTGGGACACGGACGGAGTGCCTTTTAATGTTTGTCCAAAAGATGGATCCTTTGGCTTTTGGGACCATCCGTTTGGTGCCATTTTGCTGCTTCTCGTTTGTTCCTTACTTTCCCATCCATTTCCCGGTTCTTCTTTAAGTCCATATTTTTCCGCTTCGTATTCGTTTCATCCCCTGTGGCGTATGGCCTTTTCCCACTCGGCTGTCCTTTGGCTTTTGCTGTGCCACCCGCTAATCTCTCCCCTCGTGCCGTTTTCGTGCGGTCCCCCTCTCCCCCCCCTCCCTCACTTCCTCTTCAACAGCAGTTTCTTTTTGTGCTCCCTCTTTGCTCTCTTTTTGCCAGCGCCGTGTTTAGTGCCAGCCGACCGCTGGCCATCGCTGTCATTTCAGCAGCAGAAAAAGCCATCCCTTTGACGGACGGATGAAAGAAGTGAGAAGCGCCAGAGGGAGTGTTTACATAATTCGTTTGTTCTCACTCCCCCCCCCCCTTTCACCACTGACCTTTTAATATTCGCTTTTCATTTTTTTTTTTTGCCGTCACTTTTCGTCCTTTTTGGGTACCTTCCCTTTTTTACCCTTTTTTACTTTTATTCACTTCGTTTACTTTTGTTTTCTTTCCTCCATTGTTTTCCATTGTGCCTCCCCTTTTACCTATTTAAATAATTCATTCATTCGTCGTTCATTTCATTCCCAAAAGTGCTCCTCTCTCCCCCCGCCACAATTCCAATTGCTCCGCCCACCTGCTGCTTTTCCGGCCTTTGTTGTCCTCTCTCTGTCCCTTTTCCGCTTGTTTTCTGTCCGATTTTGTCCCTCCCTTTCCCACTTTTCCGAAGGGATTGCTTTTCTCCAATGAATCTCGTCCTGGAGACTTTTGAACGTGTGCTTTATCCCAGCGGAGGGGCGGCCTCTCGGCGTGCTTCGGCCTCGGGCGTTTCCGCCAAGCAGCAGCGTCCACAAATAGCCGACAGTCGCCAAATGGCAATCGGCGGAGGGCGACGTCGCAGCGGCGGAAGTGCAAATATTCCGTCGCAATTTGCACGAGCAGGCAGCCCGTTGGTGATGGCATCGGCTTCTTCTGCTGGTGCCAATTGTGTGGCTGTGAACGATTACCCCGCGCTGAAAGGGAGCACAACGGAAAGGGGGCGAAAGAGAAGGGAAACGAACGGAGGAGAAGCCGAAGCGGGGGGCACCAAAGCACAGAACGACGGCAGAAGCCGGTCGGGTTGAGAAGCATTTACACATTCGGAATAAGCACGAATGATTTGCCATGCATTGTCAGGTCTGGCGCACGGAGGAAGAAGAGTGGCGGAAGTCATCCCCGGAAGCAATCGATGGTTTCGCTTCTCTTCGCCGCCATTTCCTCTTCCGCGCCGTCTGTTCAGAATCGGCGCCGGAACCGACTTCCCCCGCCCCGACAATTGAGTTCGTAAAGAGTTGATGAAAGCATCGAACACCCCCCACCCACACCCGCTTCCTTAAGGTGTGCCGGAACGCGGCTCATTGATGGACCCCAATTCGGAGGACGAACCCTTCCGACTCGTCCAAAAGGCCCCCTCCGTGACGGTGTCCGCTTCTTCGAGTTACAGCAATCAGCGAACGCCGCCCACAAATCGGATGAGCAGAGAATGCCTTTCGGGCAGCCAAACGGACGGAATGCCCCCAAGTGGTCATTCTCAGTTCGTTCTGTTTGGTTTTGCCTTTGGGCCGCGTTCGTCCTCTTTCAAGTCGCTCATTCCTTCGTTTCCCTATCCCTTTGGCATTTCCGTTCATTTCTTTCAGTCGGTTTTCTTCAAATCATTCGCCACCTTTCTCCGAGTCGCATTTTTTGGCTCAAATTGACCCAATCCGTCAGTGTCCGTCTCTCTCCCGCGCGTTGCTTTTGCGTTGTGTGGACCCGGAGCGTAAGTAATGAAGCAACGAAAATCTATCAATTGAACTAATGGCTCTGTTAGCACTTTATCCGTTTCTCCATTGCGCCACTTTTGACAGCGGAGAGACGAGCGCAGAAATGGCGGAGGAAATGAACCGAATGAGCGCGGGAAAAGCCGAATTCGGTGGGGGGGGGGGGGCAAAGGCAAAAGGGTCAAATGGCGGCGATCAACAACATTTCGGTTCAGTTAGCTTCGAGGAAGTGATCGCCTTGGAGCGTCCAGCAGCAGGTGACAACGGTTTCGGCACTTCTCCTGCTTCGGTTCCTCCGTCTTTGGCTTCGACCATTCACAGCGGTTTCATCGTCCTTTGTTTTCGCCTATTGGACGGTCAAACCGGTAGCAATTCGCAATTGGAGAACACTTGGCTTAGTTGGACTGGAGCAAATGAAATATACAAAGTATGGCGGACGAGGAGGAGGAGGAGGGACACTGACTGATCAGATTGATCTTTTCTGATCTGTTTCATCAATTCTCCTTATCAGTTTTAGCCATTCTGATCAATTTGGCCAATTCTTTTGATCAGCTTGGCCAATGCTTCTTAATCCAATGAATATTCCCCCCCCCCCCCTTCCCTTAAGTATTCGCCCCGTTCGTGGCAATTGCGCCGTTTGTCTTTCCTCCGTCGCGTCCCTTTCTCCGCTGTCCGTTCTTTTCCTTCCTCCTTTCCTTGCCCTTCTTCGCCATTCGCATTTTCTTATTTGCTCATTTGCGAATTCGGCTCCATTCTCCACCCGAACAATGCCGTGGGTGCGCTCGATATGTGCGAAAGATTGCGCACTCGAAATTGCGGCACCGTTTCCCTGTACCAGGTCCGCTGATCTGTGAAGAAGCAACTTGCCGTTGCACTCGGGGGATCTTTTATATCCCCCTCTTCCCCCCTCCCCTTTTCACCTTTCATTTCCTTTTCATTTATTTTGCTTTCGTCCCTTTCAAAGGTCCGTCACCGTTTTGCCACTCCGTCAAATGTCTCCGCTTTTTCTTCCTCCTCTCCCTTCGACGGTCACTTCTCTTCTCCAACAATGGCCAACTCTCTGTCGCCTCATTGGTCCCCGCAGCAAATTCGACGAAATACTGCCGTTCATCGACTTAATCGAATGGGATATTCGCAGGAAGTGCCGGACAGAGCTAACGGAATGGCACAGCGAAGGTCAACGCTTTTGAGGATGCGGGAGAGATCGTTGGGGTGGGACGGCGAAAGGGCGGGCACGGCATTATGAGAGACAAAAGGGGGAGTCAGAAGTGATTTTTCATTTTCTTAAAATATGTCGGGAAATGTTTTCTCGGCACTTTCCAAATAATTCCCCCTTTTTTCTCTTTTGCTCCGATTGTTCTTCTCTTTCTTCTTCGTTCCTTTCTTTTGTTGGTGACCCTTTTGCCTTTTCTTTTTCCTCGACAATTAATTTCCCTTTCCCTTCTCTTTTATTACGCAATTGTCCTCCTTTTTCTTTTTTGTCCTAAATTTCCTTTTTTCATTCATTGACTGACATAGTTTAAATAAAGAAAAAACGAAGGAAGGCCAAGAAAAGACAATGGAAGGAAAAGAAATTAAATGGGAGGGAGGGAACTAAAAAAGGAGCGGCAGAAAGAGGGGGTAGGAGAAAGTGAAATGATTGGGAGGCGAGGGGGGAAGAGTGATTGGGGAGAAAATGAAGTGATTGGGAGAGAGTGAAGTGATTGGGGAGAGGGAGGGGAGTGGAGAGTGATTGGGTCGAAAGTGAAGTGATTGGGCGGGGGGGGGCAGCGACTGCTGGGCCATTACGCTTGCCACTCGGTCCGTTCGTTGTCCTCCCCTTGCAAGTTGCAACTTGCCAGTCGATCTTTGGGCAGGTTCTTCTCCCTTTTGGGCGTCCCTCCCCCTTTTGTGTCCCCTCCCTTTCCCTTGGGCATTCACTTCGCCCCCTCCTTCCGTCCCCCCCCCCCCTTTCTGTCCCCCATTTCGTTCTTCCGCCGTCCTTTTCAAATGTCTCTTCTGTCCCTTCTTGCGCTCTTCGCCGTTTCCTTCGACTTTTGTTTCGCTTGGCCTGATGGTGCCCCGTGTCTGCGCACTGTTTACGACTCTATGAACCCTCTGGAGGCTGTCGAACACCAAGGCGGACTCCAACTTTCGGTAACAATGCCAAACCCTCCCTCCGCCCTCTCCCCCTCCCCACGTCCGTCCTTTTCCCCCTCCCTCTCGACTTTCAGGAGCCACCCTTCTCTATCGAAGTGGACTCACAGTGTTACACAGCGGGACGGCCTCTCTCTCGTGGGTTCATCGCGAAATGCGGGCCATCGTACTCATTTTTTAGTGACTCTGCGTGGAAACGGGTCCACCGAATTCAAAGGGTTCGCCATGCAATCGTTGGTATTTGACGGCACAAGAGTTGGCACGAAAAGGTTGAACATTGTGCAAAGGATGAATCTCGTGTAAAATTTGGATTTCAGAACGGGACAGTTTTTGCGGATGGATGGTGAGAAAAGGAAAAAAGGGGGGGGGGGGAATGGGAGGGACAACGGCTTAAAAGTGGCGGCAAATATTGCTTCTCACAACCAGACAATGGCTCGTGGCAGTTCCAATGCTTCCGAATTCGCGATTCGATCACTCACAGCCACGACGACAAAAAGGGACGCATCACTTTGTGGTCGGACTCAAAGGGAATCTGCTGACATTCCGAAATCATTAAAAGCATTTTGAATTTTTGACTTTGTCGGGGTTGGATCAGCAGATTGTTTTGGCTGTGCCAAATTCGCTTTTTTCCCTTTGATCAATTTTTTTGTTTTCGAAGGTGGCGCGGAGATTACACCGGCGAAACCGTCCAATTTGTGTTCGTTTCTCTTTTAAATTAATTATATTATTTTTTCATTTCTGTCCCCGACTAATTTCAGTGCCACCGTTGTGCAAAATCTTAAAAGATTTTGGGTGAGGTCCATTGTTTCCGTAAGTTTGGTGTGCTTTTGTTCTGTTTCCATTGCCATGCCCAGGTGCCGATTCCGTCCTGTTCAATGCGTTCGTCTTTCGGCGTTTGGAACAAAGAGACGCCGACGGTGCCGCCGCCAACGGACACTTTCAAAAAGGAGACTTTTGAGGCAATTAATCCCCGAAAAATAAGTTAATGATCGGCCGCTTCAGTTGTTTAACCCCGGCTCGGCTGCTCAGCTAATCAGCGAAATCAGTGCCCTTCCATCAGAGGGGCGCCCCCGGGTAAATTTTAATTGCGTTTTTTTCCCTATTAAAGTGCCGTTCTCCCCAAGAATTTCTTCCCTCAGCAGCCCACTCCACAGCCCCAACCCAATCCGACCTTCTTTCGAGCTACCGTAAGAATACAATTACTGTTTTGCGAAATCCTAAGGCTTTTTCTCAGGAACCGACGCCTTTTGTTGTTGCCACGACGCCTTCCTTTTTCCGGCCCAATCAGCAATTCCAGCGATTTGGCCAAAATTCTGGTGATTTGGGAATGATCACTGCATTTCACTGATCAAATGATGTTCAGCTTGCCGTGACGCGACTTCGACTCGCCATTGCTTACAATGGGTCCAATTTTGTCCGACAAATCCGTGGATGGGCCAATTCTGCAAAGCGACTTGTCGGATGTGCTGACCGGCGATGTGTCTGAAGGGTGCCCGGTCGTTGCTAATGGTCGACACGACGACCGATTTGAAAATGAACGGACCATTTTTTTGCCATAGAACGACTCGGAATTTGCTTACGAATTTCTATCTCATTTTAAATTATGAAAATATTGGCAAAATATTAATTAACGGAATGAATGTTTGTGAAAATGAGCAGCGAATTGGAGAAAATCTTCCGGAACTGAATCATTTTGAACAATTAGTCGAGTCCTTTTAAATGAACCGCCCATTATGAGTCTCTGACTCTCTCTCTCCCCCTAACCTTCAGTCAGGGGTGTTATCGCCAAAACCTAAAAACCCGGCAAACCAGTTGAAATACCCGGCAAAAATTTTCAAAAACCCGGCAAAAACCCGGCAATTTTTTTAGGTCAATTGTTCACTGTAAAAAACGTCAAAAACATTTAAACAATATATTTATCACCACTTTTCACCTGTTTGAGCAAGTTTGGCAATGAAAGAAAATAATTGTGAACATTTAGTCACGAAATTTTTGAATCGAATTTGATTGAAATAAGAGAAATTCAACAAAGGTATGAGGGTTGCCAGATGTGAGGCTTTAGCCTCATTTTGTGGTTTTTTGATAGGTCAATGAGGCTAAATTTTTAAAATGAGGCTTTGAGGCTTTTTGTGGTTTTTTGAGAAATTTTGAGGTTTTTTTGTGGTTTTTTGAGAAAATCGTCAGAATTTGTTAAATTTATGATTAATTTTGATAAATTGGCATATTGACAATCATTTAATAATTTGGGTTTTTAAAAGAGCGTCAAAACGAACTTCTCACATAAATTTTCCAAAAATTTTTGTTAACTTTTTCATAAAATACTACAAAATTTTTTCAATGAAAATCTGCTAAAAATATGGTCAAAATTCTTAAATTTTCACCCGGCAGCACCTATCGGCACCGCCGGCCCCCCTGTTCCCCAAGTTTTTTGGAAAAAACGTCGCAAAAAAATTAACTTAGATTTTCATGCTTTTTGTTAGAATTTCACAAAATGCTTATTTGTAATATTTGCATTTAAACGTATTTTGAAAAATTTGTAAAAATGAGGTATTTTGACCCAAAATGAGGCTTTTGGAAATTTTAATCTGGGAGCCCTGGATGTCGGTGGGGGTCGACTGGGCGCCGGCCAACTGGGCGCCAGCCTGGTTTTTGGAGCATAACTCTTTTCCTTGTTGTCTGAATTGAATAAATTTAAGAGCATTCGATAGTCCTATGTATTCTCTATTAGCAAGCAAAAAATCGAAAAATTTCATTAGGTTTCAGAAAAGTTATGGCCAAAAATTTTCGGAAAACCCAGTTTGTCTAGTTTTTTTGGCCATAACTTTTCTGAAACTTAATGAAATTTTTCGATTTTTTGCATTCTAATAGAGAATACATAGGGCTATCGAATGCTCTTAAATTTATTCAATTCGGACAACTATGAAAAGAGTTATGCTATAAAAACCGGGCTGGCGCCCAGTTGGCTGGCGCCCAGTCGACCCGGTCCGCTGGATGTAACATTGGAAATGAAATCAAAAATAGATTTTTGCGACATTCTGCTAAGCTAGAGACTAGAGACCGAATAAAATAAACCTGAATAATGAACGTTAGCTATAGTTGGCTCTTAATTTTGGTGAAATGTTTAATAAAATTCAAATAAATGCTTCATGGCGAAAATAAAAAAATGTAATTTTTAATGGAAAAATTACAATTTTTTAACAGTTTTAAGCGCAATTTGATATTTTAGAACATAAAGTTTTAAAATCTTTATGAATTTTTGTCAAAAAATATATTTTCCTGTCAAGCGGATTGGCAATGCTCCCCCATTTTCGGATGAAGGCCAAAAAAAAATTTTTTTTTTTTAATGTAAAATACCAAAGCATTTGCACCGGCCACTTGGGCTGCGTCCGTCAGAAAGTCGGCGGCCAGCTTAAAATTGTTGGCAAAACAATACTCCACCGCAATGTACAACAACGGCTCGAAATGGCCTTCGAGAATTCGGGAGGCCTAAAAAAATTCAAAAAAAAATTTTTTTTTTTCAAAAAAACACCCTCACCCTCAAGTAACAGTTCATCGCCTGCTCGTGCTCCTCCATGTAGAACAGCGCGTGCCCGTAGGCCAACCAACCCTCGCCAAAGCCGGAATTCATCATGGTGCACTTGTCTAAACAAAATTGGAACCATGAAACGGTTAAATATGCCAAAAAAAATTTTTTTTTTTTTTGAAAATTCAAAAAAAGAGACTTGAAAACGCACTCAAAAATTTCTTGGCCGTTGTGTATTGGCCCGTGGCGTAATAGTAGCAGCCGACAGTGTACCAAGTGGCCTCCCGTTCGGGCTGCAACTTGACCATCCGATGGCCAAGCAGGTACAGCTCGCTGACCAAGTTCAGATGGACCAGGCAAGCAACATGGACGAGAAAGCATTTCTAAAATGGAGGTTAAAATGATAAAGAACTCGCGTATTTTATCGAAATTCACCGGACTCAAAAATTTTTGGCTCATTTTTTAAATTAAATTTTTGGTCTAAAAAAATTCATGGGTTCCTCCTACCGTTGTAGTAGCCGAACTCGTGCATGATAGCCTCCGTGATTTTGTACGCCTCATGCACAAATCCGCGCGCGTACAGCCGATAGGCGTTGGCCGACTGGACGGACAAATCGTTGGCCAACAGTTGGCCAATGGGCGAAGAAGTGACGCACGAGGCGGACGAGGAGGGCAACGGGGCGGACGACGACTCATTCTGAAACATGGACAATAGTCGAACTGCTTGAAATTGTGTGAGACATTTTTGTTATTATTAGACCGAGAATTTTTAAAAAATCTATATCGGCATTGGCACCAGGTCGGGATAGGATTACCGGGATTGAATCCCAGTTTGCCGAGTTTTGAAGCCCGGTCCCGGGATGAAATCCTGATTTTGTCGAGATCCCGTCCCGTCCGGGCTCTATTTATACTGGAAAATAGTCGTGAAATATCCATAAAATGGTAAAATTCAATGCAATTGAACATTGAGGTCGTAGATTTCGAGCAGATGCGCAATGACCCGCGCACCGGAGCTGTTTTGGCCCGACTTTTGCTGGTTGTACTGGCTGCCGATGATGGCACGCAACTCGCGGGCGGTGATCAGACGCGAGTCCACCGCCAAATGGATGGCCTCGGAACAGAAGGGATTCGTCGTCAGACAATGCCTTGAAGTAGGTTTTTAAAAAATTTTTTTTTAATTTAAAAAAAAATTGACTCCAAATTTTAGGCCTCCTTCGCCCATTCCTGGTGACAGACTTAATGCATTTTGGCTCGAATTTCCTATCAAAAATTCTTCGAAAAAAACAAAGGGATTCTAAACCATAATATGACAACCCCGAGTTTTTTTTTTCTACTGTGGTACCCCCCCCCCCCAAAAAAAACGAAAAAAAATTCTATGATGTCCTTAGAAGGTCAGAATTTGTTACATTTTGCCAAAAAAATTGAAAAAATTACTTTAAACAGCCGGCAGCTGCGGGCCTGTTCTGCACCATCAAATACGTTTTGGCCAACAGCAATAGCATTCGACTTTCGTATTTCTTTTCACGTAACAATGTGTCCAACTGTTGGCGAATGCCGGGCTCCCGGACCGCGTCATTTTCGGCACAAATGTAGGTGGCGCTGTCCGGTTGAATGAACGGCACGTCGTCCCAATGGCACTGGAATGGCAAAAAAAAATTTTTTTTTTTTTTTTGTACTTGGTTTATATGTATTTTTTTTTTAATTTGCAAAAAAGCTTGCGTTTATTGGGTATAAATTTGGTACCAATGACCTGCAAAAATGCGATTTAACCTATTAAGACATCGATTCAGCTCTTTTTCCTCATTTGGCCTCCATCGCTGAAGGTAAAACATAGCCAAAAACCCGATTTTTGAGGCCCCTTAATTTTTTGACTTTTTCCAATGGGGGCATTATTCGAAAATTTACGATAGAAATTGACCATGCCTCTCTATCCAATGGTTTACGTATTTACACACATTTTCCGACTTACAGTTCGGTTGGTTCCCTTGAAAGAAAAAAAAATTTTTTTTTTTTTTTGCTAAAATCTAAAATTTTTCAATAAAATTTGGCTAGACGCTTAAATTCCGCTCCCCCACACGTGGTCAACAGTTTTAGGCATATTATATACAATTTTTTTCCAAAAAATCGTAGGAAAACCGGGAAAATGTTACTCTAACAAAGACATTGATAGTGTCTAAATTTTATTGCTGCAAAATGAAAATGCCAAACCAAATAGCCGACGGGCAGTGCAATGATTTCCGAGTACAACTCGCGATGGAACAGCGCGTTGATGTGGAAAAAGGCGAACACCAAATGCTTGGGGAACAGGTCATGCCGTTCAATTAATGTGATGATTGTCTGCCAAAATTGGGCCGCCGTAAGTATCTAAAAAAGCACGAGAATGGCGACATTGTCAGGATTAGGCATTTAATTGGGAATGGATGGAAATGGGCCGGCATTTTCAGGCACAAGAAATTTTAATTCATCCGTCGTAAAAAAAATTTTCTGCAATTTATAAAACCAATTTTTGCCTATAAATAACAAATTTGGATGGTTTTTGGTCGCAGGCCGGCATTTCAAATCCCTAAAAGTTTAATTTATCCGGGGAAAAAAGCATTTTATCCAATTTATTAAAACAAATTTTTGGCCAAAACAAATTTTGATGGTTTTCGGTCGTAGGCCGGCATTTCCAGGCCCTAAAAGTTTAAGTAAATCGGGAAAAAAGGCAGTTTAAACCCAATTTTGGCCAAAAAAATGACAAATTTTGCGGATTTTTGTTCAATTTTTGAAATTTGAGGCACAGCGACTGATTGATGTTGCCGAGAATGAGGGAATTTGTTGATAAATCGGAAAATTCTCAATTACAAAAGCCCTCTTCCTCCGCTTATATCTAACGGACCGACAAATAATGCGCAATGTCCGGCAACCGTTCGTTCAGTGTCCGTCCGATGCTCAATGCCAACAATTTTTCGGCCCAAAATGCGGCCGTCTGACAGTCACCGCTTTGCAAATGCTCGTCGCACAGAATGCGCAACTCGTGCCGGTCCAACAGCAACTGTTCGCCGTGGTCGCCCTCCTCCGTGCCGTCATCATCCATTGGCACCTGTACAATTTGTACACCCCCAAAATGCATGTGCATGCCAAAAAAGGGAAAAAATTACGGGTTTTGGCGTTGAACATTTCATTTGTGGTCCAAATTTGGAGGAGGAAGACGGTGAGGAACACGAAGAGGAAGTCATTCTTGAAATCATGCACTCGAAATTTGCTATTTGGCAGCGAATTAAAATGCGAGTCAAACAGTGATTTTAATAAATAAAAATGGGTATATTGTTTTCGAGTAGGTATTGTATTGTATGTGTGTATGACTTCGCTTTTGGCAATTTTTGAAGAAAAAAAAAATTAAAAATGCAAATGTCAGAAGCCATGTTTATTTTTTAGGCACAAAGCATCAAAAAACCAAAACAAAAACATTCCACATCAAAGAACAGTCCACGAATTTTTTTCTTCCGGCCAGTCGGGTTCTGTCAAAGGCCTCGCTCTGTAAATGGAAAAACTGTTTAAAAACACAAAAATGAAATCCACTTAAGTGATCAAACAATTTACCATTGGCCGCCGCCGCCCTGTTGCTGTTCTGCCGGCGCGGGCAATGGAACACCATTTCCGTAGATATAACCTAAAAAGGGAAAAAGAAAAATGAAATGCCTAAAATTGAAAAGAATGCAATCATGAAGAATGGGATTTCCTTTATTATTTTGCGATAAAAACATGAACCCCTGAGCTTTTCGGGGATGCTGATCACGAATATGATATCCATTTCGACTAATTTAGAACACCGGACCCGAACTCGAACAAAACCGAAACTCATTTTTAACCAAAATCCAACTTTATTTGTCTAAAATTGAATTCAATACACGTAATGACCATGAATGCCTATTTTCTATTCATTCCATGCATTTGAATCGGTATTTATGTAAAAAATATTTTCCGGTATTTGTTCGAGTTTGGGTCCGGGATTCGAAATAGGTCTAAATGGATACCATATTCGTGATCAGCGCTCATGAAAAGCTCATAAAAAGTTAGTTGATACAGCTTTTCAAAGAAAATTTTAAAAATTAAAACTTTTGAGTTTTTTCGAGTCCATATTCGGAATAGGTCGGAATGAATGTTTAATTTTGCGAACCCGAAAAGCCCTAAAACAAGTTTTCGTGACATTAAATTTAAATTAACTATATTAAAAAGTGAGTCCAACATCTAAAAAAGTGCTGTCCCATGATACCCTGAAGTCGTTCGATCATCTCGTCCTTCTGGCGTAACAGCCGGTCTTTTTGTTCCAGCTGGTTGTCTCTCTCCAAAACCGCATCGCGTAATTGCTCGATGATGGTACCGTTTTGCTGCAGCTGCACATTTCTTTGTGCCACAGTTGTTTCGAGCTCACGGATGCGTTCTTGGAAGCGAACATTCGCATTGGCCACATTCGAAAAGTGCTCCAAGGATCTCATGAGCGAGTCCTTAAAATTGTGTATTTAAACAACAAAGCATTCAAATAATAATAATAATATTATTTTGTAAATATTAAATTTTCATATTTTAATAAATCAAAAATAAAGAAACCAGATCATGTTCGGCCTGTCTATCCGAACAAAACAAATCCGGATCAACCTCATCCTTGGGTTCAACTTTTCTGACACAAGACATTCTGTTTTTATAATAACGTTATTTTCCAAAAAAAAAAAAAATTTTAACGAATTGGCTTTAAAAATGGCGTTTTGTTTATTCATTTTTACTTTGTTTTGAAACAAATCATTCCACCCTATAAGAACTCTTGTGTCAGATGGCAATCGCCTAGATTAGGGTTGCTCCCCGTCCCCGAGCTCCCCGGTCCCCGACCCCGACATTTTTGGGCCTATTCCCCGCCCCGACCCCCGACATGTCGATCCCCAAGGTCCCCGGCCCCCGACTTTTTGCCCCCCGACTCCCCGACATAATTCGGGGAATGGGGGTCTGAGTGAAAAATTAGAGATGAAAATTGGATAAAGGAAAAAATTAAAAAATAAGCATAAATATATTTTTTAAAAGAATTTTGGGAACAAGCGGGGCGGAAGGCCGGCGGTGACGACAGGTGTTGCCGGAAAAAAATGAACATTTACGAGCATTTAAAAAGAAAAAAAATGATTTTTTGGGTTAAAATAAAATTTGGTCATTCCCCGATCGGGGTCCCCGATCCCCGACAATTGAGCTCCTCCCCGCCCCGACATGTCGCCCCCCGAGGTCCCCGGCCCCCGACTTTTTGCCCCCCGAGGGCTCGGGGAGCAACCCTAGCCTAGATCATTGGACCCAAAATTTTTTCTTTAATTTTTATAACACCTATGTAGAGGTGTTTTGAGACACTGAGCACGAATCCGGCCTCCATTTCGACCTATTTGTAACAACAGACCCGAACTCGAACAGAGTCGAAAATTAGAATTTTTTGTTAGAATTTGAGATCCGGGTTCGGAATTAGGCGAAATAGAAGTCGTATTCATGATCAGCGACATCATTAATAAAAAACATTTTCGGATAGTGAGTGACCAACCGATTGAAACGAAACAACATTTAAATTCACTTACGCGCTGTTGAGCGGCAGTCGGAGTGGGCATTTTCTGGAACAAATGCATTAAAATGACAAAAATGTTAACATTAGTGCTCGGTAACATTTTACAAAAGGAAAGAAAGCATGAAAATCCAATTCAAAGAACATAAATTTATCCATTTTAATGAAAAAAAAACAGTTTTGAGGTAGCCAAAAAAGGGAGTCCGCAAATGACATTTCAAAAAAATTACATGCCATCGCCTAACCCATCCTTCACCTCCTTGGCACGGCTGTGCTTCGTCTGTTGGCTGTGTGTGCCGTCGTCGTCCATCTGAAGGCACTCGAGTGCCATGGCACGGTTGTCCGCCGTGGGCAGCGTGCCCTCCAACAAATCGTTCGCTTCCAAGCGATGCTGAAATGGAACCCAAATTGAGGGCGCATTTTCAAAACATTGAAATGCAAAAGCAGCCCAAACTCACTCCACCAAACTGAGCGACCAAATGGCGAAGGCATGCAATTGCGTTGACCGGCACCGCGTTTTCGTCCTCCTCCGTGTTGAGCACAAACGCGACGTGTTGGTGACCGTCGACACTTCCGAAAAGGTCCTGTAGAAAAAATTGGTACATATATGGTTTATCCACCCAAAAAAATTTTCAAAAATTTTTTTTCTTGAAATATCACTAAGAAATTTTTTATGAAAAATTCCTAGGTTTGAAAAAAATTTTCGGGGGGGGGGGGGAAACAACGGAGGGGGGATGAAGTGCACCCAAAATTCGGATCCGGTATTCGTCATCGGAATGTTATCATAATTAGTGAATGGGCGTAGTTAGTGGAAAGACTAACCCCTTGCCCAATGGATGCCATTTTTTGAAAGTAAAACCGTTGAAAAAATTTTCAAAAAATTTTTTCTTGAAATTTTTTCACTAAGAATTTTTTATGAAAAATTTTTTCGGGGGGGGGGGGGGAACGACGGGGGCGGGGGGAATGAAGTGCACCAAACAATTCGGATCCGGTATTTGACATCGGTAAAACAAATTTTATCACGATTAGTGAATGGGCGTAGCCGGAGAGAGGCTAACCGCTGAGGGCTTATAGTCTTATTGGCTAGGCCTTTAAATCATTGAAATACACAAAATGAAAAAAAATTTGGTTTTAAAAATTTGTTGAAAATTAACCCCTTCGAAGCACAAGTTCAATTGCGGATTGGTGACAAGCGCAATTGGACCGACTGCTGACATCAACGCATTCACAACAAGCGACGAATGACGACCAGTTCCGACGAGACGGTCAAGCACCTAAAAATCAAGAAAAATTACATGCCATCGCCTAACCCATCCTTCACCTCCTTGGCACGGCTGTGTTTCATCTGTTGGTTGTGTATGTCGTCGTCGTCCATCTGAAGGCACTCGAGTGCCATGGCACGGTTGTCCGCCGTGGGCAGCGTGCCCTCCAACAAATCGTCCGGTTCCAAGCGATGCTGAAATGGAATCCAAATTGAGGGCGAATTTACAAAAACCATTGAAAACTCACCCCACCACACTGAGCGACCAAACGGCGAAGGAATGAAATTGCGTTGACCGACACGGGCAGCTGCGCGGTTTTGCCCGACTCCTCCGTGTTGAGCACAAACGTGACGAGTTGGCGACCGCCGACACTTCCGAACACCTGCTGAAAAAATGCATAATAAACGATTTGTTCTCGCGGATGGCTTAAATAAAGCCGGGAAAAGCGTGGATTTAACAATGCTTTTGCTTTACCTGAGCAATTTGCGGTGGAGACAATGGTCGTTTCAGTTGTCGCGTCGGTAGAGCCAAGGCATTGTCAAACTTAACAACGGCACTCATCCTCAGATATCAGACGGTAACGGTGGTCAGCAAAGAATATGGACTCTAGGATTATTGGGAAAAGGAAAACAATTTGAAATTTATAACACAACAAAAAGTTTAAATGTCGAATTCGACAGCGTTATCGGGTAATACTGTAGTTTGTCCCCCCCATTTTTAGAAAAAAAATTTTCAAAAATTCTTTTACCCTAAAAACAAGTTTCCAGGGGTTTTTGGGGTCGCTGAACACGAATCGGGCATCCATTTCGGCCAATTTCGAATCCCGGATCCGAATTCGAACAAAAAGTCGAAAATTCAAATTCTCGAATTTCGCATTTTTGGTTCAATATCGATTTAAATACACGAAAACATTCTAAAAGTTCCCAATTTTGCAATAAAAGATCATTTTAAGTCGTTTTGACAAAAATTGCGAAATTCGAAAATTTGAATTTTCGACTTTTTGTCCGAATTCGGGTCCGGGATTCGAAATTGGCCGAAATGGATGCCCGATTCGTGTTCAGCGACCCCAAAAACCCCTGGAAACTTGTTTTTAGGGTAAAAGAATTTTTGAAAATTTTTTTTCGAAAAATGGGGGGGACAAACTACAGTATTACCCGTTATCGGCCGTTAGCAAACCAAAAAAAAAAATTGTTTCCCCCTAATTTTTTCATAGTTTAACAAAAATGGTACATACAATCGAATATTTGTTTGATTAGAAAGTTTTCTTTAATCTAAGCATTATTAATGGTGGCATTAACCCAAAATCATTTATTTGCTGGTCCGCTAATGAAAGTAGACCAGGCAAACACTTCGTTTCTTAAATTGAATGGCTCTAAGAAAATGATGTTTTAAAATGTAAATTTTCGTCAAATGGACGGACCCGGACGATATTAACAGGGATTGTACGTATGGGTGAATACTTTTTTCCTTTAGTTGCCTCATTTGTGACACAATTAAAAATGTTTTTAGGGTCAATGATTGTGATACAAATGTGCGCATGTTAATTACCAAATTTATCAATTAGGTATATAATTTTTGTCAATTTTTTCATTCGAAAAATGCGTTGTCACACAACAATAAGCATAAATAAACAGAACACCTTTTTAAAAGGTACATCAATACGAAAGAAAAAGACCAGCTTTCGGATTACTGCTAGGTCAGATCCAAATTTATTACATGCAAAAGAATGAATGGCTTTTTCTAAATTTTTCGTCCTTTCGCCATTTGTCAATCTTTTTTTTTGAATATTCATATTCAAATAAAAACATTTATGTTTATTTGGCGTTTTGTTAATTTTTCTTTTATTTTTTTTTTTCTTAACGCTTTGTTTGGTGAATTTTTAGGTTTTAGATAAATTTTCATATTTGACCAAATGTTAAGAAAATTAAGGAAAAAATATTTATTTAATTAAAGTAATTTAACAAATTAAAAAACGGGTGAATAAAACAAATTCCATGCGTGTGTTGTACGCTTTGAAAACAAAGGTGAGGAAAGACAAAATGAAAAAAACAAAATCATGAAAATTGATCAAAACAACGGCTCCCGAAGTCGATGACCGGAGGCCATCAGTTAGTTGTTCAACCGTTTGATGCGGTTGTTGATGACCGTCCGAACAATCGTCGATGGCATTTTGTTGTTCATCAACAACAATGGCACTCGAATTTGAAGCATTGTTGGCACCGACGAGCAGACGAAGCGCATGCATCTGCAACTGTTTAGCCTCAAAAAAAAGAAATGAGAAGTTTTCTGTTTTTAACATTGGCTCCAAGAAATTACAAAAAAAAAAAAGAAAAACTTACAAAAAGTGATGCCAAAATTAGGAAAATGGTATTTTTAATACTAGTATTTCTATTGCATATTTACCAGCAAATTTGCGCTCCATGTTTTTTAGAATATAAATTTAAAAAACCTTGTGAATTTTTGTCAAAAAAACATTTTCCGGACAAGCAGATTGGAAATGCCCCCATTTTTGGATGAAGGCCTCAAAATAAAAATTTTCGAAAATATGTAAAAAAAACCAAAGCATTTGCGCCGGCCACTTGGGTGGCGTCCGTCAGAAAGTCGGCGGCCAGCTTGAAATTGTTGGCAAAACAGTACTCCACCGCAATGTACACAACGGCTCGAACTGGCCTTCGAGAATTCGGGAGGCCTAAAAACTCACAAAAAAAAAATTTTTTTTTCAAAAAAACACCCTCACCCTCAAGTAACAGTTCATCGCCTGCTCGTGCTCCTCCATGTAGAACAGCGCGTGCCCGTAGGCCAACCAACCCTCGCCAAAGCCGGAATTCATCATGGTGCACTTGTCTAAACAAAATTGGAACCATGAAACGGTTAAATATGCCAAAAAATTTTTTTTTTTTGAAAATTCAAAAAAAAGAGACTTGAAAACGCACTCAAAAATTTCTTGGCCGTTGTGTATTGGCCCGTGGCGTAATAGTAGCAGCCGACAGTGTACCAAGTGGCCTCCCGTTCGGGCTGCAACTTGACCATCCGATGGCCAAGCAGGTACAGCTCGCTGACCAAGTTCAGGTGGACCAGGCAAGCGACATGGACGAGAAAGCATTTCTAAATTGGAGGAAAAATGGGATGCAAATGATCAAGAACTCGCGTATTTTATCGAAATTCACCGGACTCAAAAATTTTCGGCTCATTTTTTAAATTAAATTTTTGGTCTAAAAAAATTCATGGGTTCCTCCTACCGTTGTAGTAGCCGAACTCGTGCATGATGGCCTCCGTGATTTTGTACGCCTCGTGCACAAATCCGCGCGCGTACAGCCGATAGGCGTTGGCCGACTGAACGGACAAATCGTTGGCCAACAGTTGGCCAATGGGCGAAGAAGTGACGCACGAGGCGGACGAGGAGGGCAACGGGGCGGACGACGACTCATTCTGAAACATGGACAATAGTCGAACTGCTTGAAATTGTGTGAGACATTTTTGTTATTATTAGACCGAGAATTTTTAAAAAATCTATATCGGCATTGGCACCAGGTCGGGATAGGATTACCGGGATTGAATCCCAGTTTGCCGAGTTTTGAAGCCCGGTCCCGGGATGAAATCCTGATTTTGTCGAGATCCCGTCCCGTCCGGGCTCTATTTATACTGGAAAATAGTCGTGAAATATCCATAAAATGGTAAAATTCAATGCAATTGAACATTGAGGTCGTAGATTTCGAGCAGATGCGCAATGACCCGCGCACCGGAGCTGTTTTGGCCCGACTTTTGCTGGTTGTATTGGCTGCCGATGATGGCACGCAACTCGCGGGCGGTGATCAGACGCGAGTCCACCGCCAAATGGATGGCCTCGGAACAGAAGGGATTTGCCGTCAGACAATGCCTTGGAGGAATGGGAAAAAATTTTGAAAAAAAAATTTTCTAAAAATTTGATGACAGAGGTGTTTCTAAACCAGCCAAAATAGTTCAAATCCCAGTTTTTTTCTACTCTGGTACCCCCTCCCCGCCCCACCCCTCAAAAAAAAAAAAAAATTCTGGGATGGCCTTGGGGGGGGGGGGGGAGGGAAGTTCGGTCTCTTACATTGCTAAAAACCAAAAAAAAAATCACTTTAAACAGCCGGCAGCGGCCGGCCTGTTCTGTACCATCAAATACGTTTTGGCCAATAGCAACAGCATTCGACTTTCATATTTCTTTTCACGTAACGGTAATCCTTCGGAATTGGTGTCCCAACAAAAAAAACTTTAAAAAATTTTCTTACCAAATCACTTTTTCTAGGGTAGAAAAATGCGCTGATCACGAATCCGAGCTCGGATTTTGCAAAATCATTGATTTTGTCTATGATTTTTCATCAAGTACTTGATTTTTTTTTGAAAATTTTTGTTTTATAAAATTTTGTTTTCTGTAATTTCAATATTCTGAATGATGTAGAATGTATAAATAGCTATAGAATGAGCCGTTAAATATATAGGGAACGCAAAATTTTAGAAAACAAAAATTTTCAAAAAAAAATCAAGTACTTGATGAAAAATCATAGACAAAATCAATGATTTTGCAAAATCCGAGCTCGAATTCGTGATCAGCGCATTTTTCTACCCTAGAAAAAATTAAAAGAAAACTTTTATCTCTTTTATCCGTCGGGACACCAATTCCGAAGGATTACCCACGTAACAACGTGTCCAACTGTTGGCGAATGCTGGGCTCCCAGACCGCGTCATTTTCGGCACAAATGTACGTGGCACTGTCCGGCTGAATGAACGGCACGTCGTCCCATATGGCACTGGAATGGCAAAAAAAAAAATTTTTTAGTTTTTTTTTCCACGAAAATTTTTTTTGCAGATATTAATAAAGCGTTTTATGGAAAACGTTACTAAATTAAAAAAGTGGGAATAGCGCGTCCCCAAAAATCGTTTTTCACCAAATTTAAAAGAAATATTTAGAACAGGAAACCCGGCAAAAAAACCAAAACCCGGCAAAAACCCGGCAATTTCAAAAACCCGGCAAAAACCCGGCACGGACCCCAAAAACCCGGCAAATGCCGGGTTTACCAGGTAAAATAACACCCCTGCCTTCAGTATCTTTTTCTCTCCATTCCTCTCTCTCTCTCCCCGTTTTTCTCTCTCCCTCTCTTCCCCTTTGTCACTCTCTCCGTATCTTTTCCTCTGTCTCTAGCTTCCTTTCGCATCACCCCTCTCTCATCTCCTCTCTCTCTCTCTCTCTTTCTCTTTCCTACCAACGACATCGTCGTCTTGCTGTTTCCCTTCCCTTTCCTTTTCCTTCTCCTCCCCACAACATTGCCAACCTTTGTTTTTCGTACAATCTCTTCTGCAGTTCAATTGATCTGCTGTTCCGTCATGTCATTAGTTATCTCCCTGAATTTTAGGCATAACAATTTTAAAAAAATAAATAAAAAATAATTAAAATATTTGCTTTTTTAAATTTAATTTCCTCTTTTTTGGTATGTACTGGTTGATTAATGTTTGATTAACCTCCACCTCTTTTCTTCCATTTTATTTTAGCATCGTTCGTTTTCTTTCCTCCTTTTTTTGTATGTTCAATGTGTCATCCGTAAATCGAGAACGACGTCTCCCTTTTCTCACCAATCCCTTAATTTACTTTTTCTTTTGTAAACCAATCAAATTTCTCCCCCGACTCTCATCTATTGTCAGCTTTTCTTCCTTGATTAAGTCATCGCATCTTCCTAAATTATTTGTGGGTCAAATTTAGAGGCGGAGGGGGGGGCACAAAGCGAATTAACAGAAATTGGAAAATTCATAAAGAATAAAGTGTGTGTTCCTCACAAAGTGCTAAAAATGATAATATAACGTTAAGTCAGGATTTGTACAAATTGTGTTCTGGTATTTCTGTTGTTAATTGTGTCATTGTAAATTATTCGTTTCCATTCCACTCTTTCAGATCCATAATAATGCATCCTTCTCAGTACAATCAATTACATGCCTATGGCACTGGTGCATCTTCAAACTCAGCAAATTCGGTCGGCTATGGTCTCTCTTTTCCGCTGATTGCTGTTTTTTGATACAGTCACCCATGAAACGTGCCCCTCCAGCGGCGGTGTCTCCGTTGGCCTCTCCGATGGAGTCACGCCGTCTGTTCATGCCTCCCACTTCTGCCAAACCTTCGGTCTCTTCCTCCACCGAACATTCCATGCTCAACGCCATTCAACTCGGCTACACTTTGGCTGGGCCCCAACCTGCCAAATTGCTGATCGACCCCCAAACCGGACAACAATACTTTGTTCCTACAACTCCCCAACCGATGTCATATTACGCTGCCCCCACCCCACTTTTTTATCCGAATCAGTTTTATTCCACTCCGGCGCCAAATGCCACAACGGCACAGACACATTCAGGTGCTTGTTCACAAATACTATGGTCTTTTTTCTGAATTCCTTATCCCAGGATTTATGTTCGCCAACCCCAACCAACCCCCGACTACTCTTTGGTCGCCTCAACAGTTGAACTCGGCCAACCCATCCCATCATCATCGTCCCCGTGCCTTAAGTCCCTCTTCGGTGGTTACTTCAGTGCCAATTGTAAGTTCATGCTGATTTTTTTATTTATTATATTCATTTCGACAGCATTCTTCCGGGCCCGATAATCACCAGCAATCACAAAATTTGGCCTCTTACCACGTGGAAGTGCCGTTGAGCAGTGTCGGCTCAGTGTGCGAGGAGACGGAATTCGTGCAGTATCAGCAACACGCGCAACAGTCCTTTCAACGTCAGCATCAAATTCGTCAGTCGACGGAGTCCCGTGGGTCAATTCGGTCTTTCGGTGAAAACAATCGCCAAGAAACACATGCCAATCAAAGGGGTTGGTCGCACTTTTCCCTCTGTTGGACTTTCACCCCATCCCTCCCAATTTTAGACCCCATTAGCAGCACCGACCGTTTTTCACCGTCCCATGCCTCGTCCAACCCTACTCATAATCAGTCGGTGCCTCCCCGACAAATCCTCCAACTTCAATCCGACCATCACAGCACCGGCGGTTCCTCATCCGAGTCAACTTCCGGATTTGCTTCTGGTCGGGACCGACTTCGTGCCGAAGAAATCTCAGACGGACGTTCCCCACCTCAATCACCCCTCTTGCGGAAGGAGCGATGTCTTTTTCCACCAATTCAACGTGAAGAGGTCAACATTTTACGTGCGACGAGTCCGAAAAGCCCTTCGCTTCCAAAGCCTTTGCCGCAACGGATGAAAGCCATTCGGATGGACATCGATCTGAATCGGCCGCTCTCTCCACCCGAAAGGGAGCAGCAAGTGTCAGTGCGAAGTAAGTTAATCTCCGTTTTGGTTTTATTACCCCTCCCCCCCCCCCCTTATTAGCCACCGTTTTACGAACCGCCCCTCCAACCGCCTTCACGATTTCTTTCAACGAATCTTCGCCCGCGGCTGATTTGCCGTCCCTCTCCGACCCTTTGTGTGAATCTGTTGGTGATTCACGTGAATTTTCCCTGCAAGAAGCAGCCCGTCAGGCACCCACCGGCCGACGTCTTATGGCAACGCGTCGGAGTGTGCCGCCACGTCCAATGCCGGAGAAAGGCGAGCGGATAGGTGCCACCGACTCGGGGTCGGAAGCCGGCGACCCAAAGCGTTGGCTGTTTCGAAAGATGATGATGGGCAGAGATCAGCGGGCCAAAGATACGGAAGAAGGAGGGGGAAATGAGGAAGGATCGGCCGACGATATGGACGACATGGTCAGCGAGACGGGCACATATGTAGTGGAGAGCAAGAAGATGGACCAATCCCGACCGACCACGAACGCAGTCAGTCCTCGAGGCTGTCGAAGGTATGTTTTGGGTCAAGTTTACCACCCGAAAATTAAAAAAAAAGTCAAATTTTCTAACTCACAATCAGATTTATGAAAAATTATTTATTTCTTTCAGAAATTGAAATTTTTTTTTGAAAATTATAAAAAATAATGCCAATCTCCGGCCCATTCAGTGGCAATTCCGCGCCCCCCTCCTCCTGCTCGTCCTCTTCCTCCGATTCGTCCTCTTCCCTCACCCCTTCTCCCATTCCCGCGGACGGTGAGGCCGCGTCGGCTGTGAAGCGTTCTCTGATGAGTGACCTTCGACGTCTTCGTGAACAAAAAGTTGCTCCTTTGAGTGTTTTGTTTAATGGATTTATTTTTAGAAAGAGTCTTCCGTTCCTCCAAAAACAAAAGCCTTTCCCCCGCGGGTGTCCACCTCCCATCAGTTGCCCGTGGGCCAATCTCGTCCATGTCGACAGTCGATTTCTTCGTCAAACTCAACGAAACGGACTGAAAACAATACTTTCAGGTGCCTCCTTTTTAAAAATGTTTTTTTACCAGTCAAATTAGACCGATTTCACTAACAAATTAAAAAATGATGTTGGACAGACCCAAACCAATTGGCGGAGTTGCGAGTCGCTGTCGGAGTGAGCCGTAAGCTCAAAAATAATTCAGTTTTTGTTTTGTTCCGTCAATGTTGTCCATGTTTACAATTATCTGTTGCTTATTATTCGACTTCGCATTTAAATTCGCCAATTTCAGCCGAAACGACGGAGGACGCTTTTCCATGAGAGGGACTCACAATCAGCCGACCAAAGGACAACCGAAGGCGAGCGCAGCGATGGGCGCCGTGCAGCAGCAAAGCCCTGAAATGGTGGCATGGCTCAGACGGAAAGAGTACGACCCGCGGAAGGCGGCGGCAGCGGCGGACCAAAGCCAAAGGGAAGCGCAGCAGAGACAGCAGCAGTGCGTTGGTGGGGTGGGAGGCAAAAAAAAAGTGAAAGCGGCATTTTCCAAAAGGGCGCGCCTTGCGCCATTGGCACTCCCCGAGGAAACCCCCAATGGTGTGGGGAACGAGTGGGTTTTTAGTGAAAAATGCATATTTGTTGGTTCGTGGTTGGAAAGTCAGTCCCCTTATTGTCTATGCTTTTCTTCCGTTTTGTCCATTCAATTGGTTTTGTCTCGTTTTTCTTCCGTTCTTATTATTTTTTCCGTTCCTTTTCTGACCTTCTCTTATTGATTAGGGACACTTTCATGGCTTGTCGTTCTTTCTCCACCTCGGCCAATGCCAAAACGCCCTTCGCCCGGTGGCGTCAAAATCGCAAGGGTCAGCAGACGATGGCCGACCAACGAAGCAATCGTTCCCACGACGACTTGAGCCGTCTCGGGGAAAGTATGGACGACGAATCGCTTCATGGCGTGGCTGTCGATCCCTGCTCGGTTTTGTTTCACCCGCGACGCTAATTTAAATCTAATAAAAAAAATTGCAGAATTCTCTCCAACGGACGGTGGACGAATTGACGCAAAAGTGCCACAAGTCGATTGAACTTTTGAAGTCAGTTGTTTCAAAAGGAACCAATCTTCTGACTGACTTTACCATTGTCCCCTCCCCCACAGATTGTGCAACCAATCCGGCCTTTCTTCGTCCGTGGAGCAACTGCTCGAGAAGGTCGTCGAGGGAAGTGCGGGCGAAGCCCAAGTGCATTTTGGAACTGCGGATTCTGGTGGAAAGGCAAACAATGAGAACATTTCCGATCGCTTGGAGCGCCTTTCTTCCGTAAGACTCAAATCATTTTAATTTAATTTTCTCATTGCCAAAGGCATTTGACGCCATCCAAAAATACTTGGAGGAGCAGACGACAATGAGCAGTTCTCGTGTCTCATTAGCTGCTTTAACTGGGTTCGATATTTTTTACCAATTAAATTAATTTGTTTTTAGTGGGAAAATGGCGACGACAAATGATGTGAAAAAGCAAACGCAGGGAAATAAAGAGCAATAAAGCAAATGTGTACTCCTTTGGTAGAATTATTTTACTTTAACAATTTTTACTTACCACATAATTTAATTTTTCCATTATTTTATTCAATGAAATAAATAATAACAAAACCATCTCTCCTCTACCTCTATAATTAAATACCATCTCTCCGCATATTTTGCTAATCACTAGGAATATATTAAACGACTCGTGAGATTTTGTGTTTTTTTTTAGTTTACAATTTTATATAAGGACACCATTTTAACGGTCGTTTGTTTCCACCGCATTGATTGTTCGTCTGTCATCGGTTTTCCTTCAAAAAAGGGTTCTGTCCGTCGTTGGCCCCTCCGCCGATAGTTTCGAATCCTTCGCCGCTTTCGTCGTCGGTGGGGGCGAATGAAAAGTGCCCATTGAAGCCAATTCGAAGATGACGTTTTGTCAGAAGCAAAAAGAGAGTGATTATATTTGTAATCACAAGGACAAAAACGAGGACGAAAAGAGCGGTCGAAAGGACAAAATTTGGGGGGAAAGGCGTCGCTGGGCGAGCGCAATAACCGTCACATAATAAAGAATAATTAGTGCGCATGGCAAAACGAAAATAATTGCTTTTAAAGAGCTGGAAAATTGTGAAGGGAGAGGCGGTAATTATTAATTTGATTGTCCTCCTACCACAGACTGTCCATTTGCAAACGATGGAAATGGGGGGGGGGGAAGGGTTTCACTCACCTCCAAAAGTGACTGATAGGCATCGGTCGGTGGGCGAATGCCCCGCCGGCGCCACCCCCCCCCCCCCCCTTATCTGTGAAAGGAAGAGAACGGAAGAGCAATCACTGACGGAGGAGCACCCGCAGAAAGCGCACCTCCCCCCCCCCCCCCCTCGCCACAATTTGCATTTTTTCACATTGCCTCGAAATGTCCGTCCGATTAATCGCCGCCGTTTCGACGCTTTTGCTTCTCTCAGCTGTCGCAAATCGAAGCTTAGCGAAGCCGAGCGGCACAATCGCTGAGACGAAAGGAGGACAAATGGAGGAGGAAAAGGAAGAGCCATCGCCGGCCAATTTTAAGGGGGAAAATCGGCAACGGCAGAGGGAATTGTCGCGGGACACTTTCCTCCGCCTGCACCCAAACCCACGGGGAGAGACGGACGAAGGAATTGGCCAAAACAATGCCAACGGAGAGAAAGCGGAGGAAGGCAAGCAAAAGGGGGGGGGGGAGGGAATTCGAGAGGGAAATCGAATCGACATTGCCCCAAACAGTCGAAGACGGAAGTCAATGGCCACTCCGAGACGGAGACACACTTTTGGCATTCACTTCGGACGACGCTTTGATCGAAAGGACTGCCCAATTGAACAATTGTCGAGGCGATCTGTTCAAACACAAAGTACGCTTGCCCGGGTGCCGGCCGAAGACAATTGTGAACAGGTGGCAGAAGAGGAGGGAGGGAAAAGCACAGTGAAAGGAAAGGCACTCGCAGATTCTGCCACGGGAATTGTGCCTCGTTTTACATCCCGAGAATGCGTTCCAAAAAGCTGAAGGCCACCTTCCAAAGTTGTGCCGCTTGTGTGCCGACTGAGACTGACCTCGTCCAGGTCGGCCCACCAGTGGGAATTCCTCCGATACGTTCGACTGACAGTTCAGATTCAATTGGACTGCCCAAGCCGTGGGGAAGGCCAATTAAATCGGACAATTGTCCGGGTGAAGAAATGCGCATGTCGGAATATTTCGCTTGAGGGGGAGGAAGGAAAAGAGGACGAAGCCGAGGAAGTGAATGGCCAAAGGCACGAGACAGAAACGCCGTAGGGAAAGACCATGGAAAAACAGAGACAAAGTTGGACCAGGGAACAAACCAAGAGTTTTAGAATCGGTTGGAGTCAGTGAAAGATTATTTTGTATTTTACCATTTTGCATTGTGCAATTAATTAATTTTTGTTTGTTTTTTGTCCCACCGTTTGGTCCTCCGCCCCTCAGGAAGTGAAAGATCTCTGTTATTTATGTATTTGTTATTTAAATGTTTAAAAACCACAATGAATGTAAAGGCAATCATTTGTCCATTTTATTTCGCTCGAAAAATGACTACCCGAATAAATTATACAATTGATATGTCATCAAAATAAAGAAAGAATGAGTGAATGAGGAGAAATAAGTGTACAATATTCACAACCGAATTAGTGAGCAGAATAAAGAAAAGACAATGGAATTCGTTCTCATTTCTCAACATAAATCACAACCACCGGCCCACACAGAAAATTAAATGCCTTTAAGCATTGAATGCTTTTGTATTTGTAATTTAACTTTTTTTTCCTCCAATTTCCACTTGCATTTCCAAAGCATTTTCGTCTCCTTTTACTTTTAATATTTCTGAGCTGAAGCAGAAGACAAAGGCGACCAAAAAAATCCGAATTCTCTCTTCAGACAAACGATTTAATTTTTGTTAATTGTCTGAACGGGGAAGAGAAGGAAAGAACGGAGTGAGATGAGAATAGAGATGAATTGTCAAAATTGGACTCGCGAAGAATCATTGCCGGGGGGCGAATGCCGCCGCGCCTTTCCGTTGGGATGGTCCGCTGCTTCGAAAGGCTTCTCAAAATGGCAAAATTATTTAGCAGTGCTTATAAGACGAACCCTCCATGGCAATGCGTTGCTCAGAAATTCTCGTCCCCGTGAATTTTCCCATTGGATGCTGAGAAGACGTGTCTCATCGAAGCGGCAAATTTTCTGCCACAGACAAAGGGACCTGAAAATAGGAACACGGGAAATTGGGCAAAATGTAATCAAATTAAGAAAATGGCAAAAGACAAATGTAAAAGGGTGCCCAGACATTTGCGGAAAAGTGCAAAAGTGGCACCAATTCCAAACGCCGAAAAGAAATTCATGTGTTTTTATGTTTTACATATGTAGTCTATTTAGGGTGCACTACGTTCCCCCCCCGTATCCGTTCCCCCCGCATCGTTTTTTCAGCAATTTTTTTGAAAATTTTTGAAAAATCTTAGTAATTCCCCATAAAAATTTCTCAAAAAATTTTTTCTTATAATTTTCTTGTAAAAAAACTAAGATTTTTTTATTGAAAAATTTCTAAGTTAGCAAAAATTATTTTAAAAAAATTTCTCTGGGGGGGGGGGGACCGAGCTGGGGGAGAAGTGATACGGGGGGGGGGGAAACGGCGGGGGGGGGGGGGGGGGGAAACGAGCTGCTACCGTCTATTTAAGCCAATGGTAAAGAATTGCAATCCCATATTTATTTGGATTGAAAATCAGTTTAATTAGAACCGGAGTTCGGAATTGGGCAAGTCCGAGTTCATATTCGTATCAGCACCCTCGAAAATCCCTGGTCCTGAAAATGGTTTCTAACCCAAAACCAAAAAAGAAGTTAAAATTGCGAACCGAAATTATTACAATTGCCCTATTTAAATAAAATAAATGTTTATTAGATAGATCCAACTTATTAATCGATTTTTAACATAAGCGTAAATGTCTAGAAACGCCCAAATTAAATTTGGCGGTTTAACGAGGCAATAAACCCAAAAACAATCTGAGAATTGCCTTAAATTAAAAAAAACAAGTGCCAACTTCAAAGCGAACCCCTCCTCTTCAATGGGTTCAAAGCCAACGGAATTGTCTAAGTCCGTGTCGAACAAAGAGAAGACATTTGCCATTGAATTGTCAGCGAAGGGTTGGCAATGAGACAGCAAAAAATGGTCGTATTCCGATTCAGAAAAGCGCAATGTCTCCTCCAAAAGGCGTGAAATTTGCATGTAAAAAGACGAATGATTCATTTGTAGCGAAGAAGAAGAAGAACAGGGAAGAAATATGGGCAAATCCTGGCCAAAAAGCAATATTTTACCGTTGCTATTAAATGTGTTTGCCCTGTGCTTCTCTCTCTCTCTCTCTCACCTCCTTCGTTTGTTGTACGTCGTTTTCCCGACTTTCCCCCTCATTCTCTTCTGTCACTGTTTGTGCCGCCGTTTCAAAATCGCCGAAGTCATCGCTGTCACTTTCGCTTTCGTCTAAAAAGTGAAATTTCACTAGGTCTTTTACCAAATATATTTTAATGAAATAACCTTTTTCGCTTTTGTTTTTGTATGACAGCAGTGAAACTGAACGGACGGAGCCGTGGTCAACAGTTTGATCAGCGAAAGTGTCAGTGTTATTTGACGTTGAAGCGATCATTCCTCCGATCATTTAATGTAATGCTGAACGAATTTAAGCCATTCTCAAAAAAAAAAAAAAAAATTGGTTTTTGTGGTTGATAAAAAAAAAGTGTGGGAAAAGAGTTTTTGTTTGCCTTTAACCCACTTTTAAGTGAAATTCGGTTCAATTAGGTTAGCTTATTGTTAGCTTAAAAAGGTTATGTTTTTTATTTAGGCTTTTTTAAATTATTATTTATTTATTTTTTATTTATTCTTTGGTTTTGGTCCTTTATTATTTTTATTTTATCTTTGGTTTTTGGTCCGTAAATTCAATTTTTAATCGCCTTTTTGCCATTTCTCACTTTTCCCTACGATGCGTTGACGCCAATAAAAAAAAAAATAATAATGCCCGAGAACCCAACAAACACTTCGGACCACCAGCGTTTGGAGGAAATGTTGTGCCACTTAACCCCGCACGGTGCGGCGGTGCCGTACAATGTCTGTTTTGGTCAGAGGCATTCTTTCCATTTTTATTTCAGTTTATATTCTTTCAGACTCCGACCATTGCCTTTGGGTTGCGTCAAAAGGAGGCCTTTTTAAATTCGTTGTCGGTTCTTCTGGCAATCAGTCCAAACTTGTTTTTCACTTTAAAATGAGTTCCCGAGAAAAATGGCACCTTACACTCAAGTTCTTTATTTTAACTCGAAGGTAACTTATAAAAATAATAATAAAATCCAAGTATTTTCCACTGTTTTAGATTATATACGTTTGCGCGGAAGAAAAGTCCGATTTATCTGTGTTCAGAATTTTTTCGTTGGATGGAACAAATGAACATGAACATATTATTGACGGGAAAGTTCAAAGTGTGGCGATCAGTCAGAATGGCGACTTGTACATGACGAAACAGCCGACCAACGGGACGGAAGAATCCGCCATTTGGAGGTAATTGCGTGGGTTTTGTTTTCACTGTTGCATTACTCTTAATTCAGATCACACATCGACCATCCAATGGTCTAAGATTTGCAAATATTATATAATAAATACATTTTGGTTTTTAGGCATGGGAGGAATTTTGCTCGACATTCGACGAATGCTTCCAATCACTTTGTGTTTACGGTAAGCTTATTCTTCTCATAATAATTCACATATTTTTAACATTCCTTTTGTTTGCTACTAAATTAAGAAATTTAATTAAATGAATAAAATTCTATTGAATTTCCTTTTTGTTAGATAATGAAACCCTCGCAGTCGCCGTTGTTTCATCGCCTGTTAATTTATATTCAAAGTGCATCGAATAACTTCATTCTTTTTTATATTAATTTTCCAGACAGTGCATTAAATGGGTTGCTACAAAAGACTGTCGAATCATTGGGTCATTTTCCGCTTCTGGCAAAGACAATGGGCAAATATTTTTCCCGCGATGTTTGCAAAAGTTTTTCCCGAAAACCTTAATCTGACAAAAATTTCATTTATAGGCATGGTGACTCATTGCTCATTTTGGACAAAACCGGAAGAATACAAAAATTTACACGGGAAGGGCATTTCGTAGAAATATCAGCCAAAATTGATGATTATATCGGGAACGGATTCACAATTCGAGAGGACGAGGCTGTGATCGCGTGCAGTGGTATTGTGAAGGATGAGGTGACAGTGGGAGAAAAGAAGGACGAATTCATATGTTGTACAATGCAAATGTTCAGAAAGGGAAGACCATGTGCGACGATTGGGTGGAGAATATTCGCTTGGATGGGTCGAGATGGACAGCGGAAACGTAAAGAGCGGCTTAAAGAAAAGAACACACAAACCGAAAGAGAAACCAAGAAATATCTCTCAAAAAATGTCAAAATTTGGGCATTTTCGGTTGTGATCATCACTTAAATACCCTAATCTCTTAGATTTAAATTCCTTACATTTTAATTAATTTAATAAATATTACATCTTCCTATACAATTCTTATTTTTTTCATTAGTGTTTTCTTTTGTATGGCATTCGAAAATATTGGACGGAGTGAATCCACTCACGCACGTATAAGCTTGCTCATTGATGAGAGGAAAAAAGATGCGCGGCCAAAGGATCGATTTTTGATTTTTTCGCGCCGGTGTATTTTACTGAAAGAGGGGGGGGGGGGGGGGAGGGATTGAAAGCGGTGACTTTGACTGTGTTCACTCGCACAAAAGAAGACCACGACCCTTTGCTAAACTGGTACTACTTACATATATTTGAACTTTAGTCTTTTCCCTATCAGTCGAAACAATTTAAATGCTTTGTTGCCTGAGAACAAATCCAGATTAGCAAAGAAATGATCAAATGGAAGGACAATCCAACGAAAATTTTCCCTCATTTGATCTGCTATCTCAAAAGGAGCGATTTATTACATTTAATTTGTAATGTCCCTAATGAATTTTTTAGTGTATCTTTTGTTATCAGTAATTTATATTTTTTTGAATTTGTTCTTCTGGAGGTCCAGTCATTTACTCTTCTCCAAGTCCTCTTTCGTTATTACTCACCCAATCGTTAGGTAATTTCATTACATCAATTAAACACATAACTATGGTAACATCGAAATTTCCATCATATACCTATACTAAAAAAGCTTGAAACGCACAAAAAACGTGTGTTCTCCCGATTGCCATCACATTGTTTTTTCTATTTCAATTCTCTCCCCATCAACCGTTTCTTATTGATTTAATGGCATTTGAAAATTTTCGCAATTCCATCATTTGAACGTGTTGGTTTTGTTTGATATGTTCTCTCTTTCAGCTTCAACAATGTTTTCTTGGCTAGGCAAAAATACCACTAAGAAAAAGGACCAAGATGTTCTGGAAACTGTCAGCGAGGGCCTGAAGAAAATCTACAAGCAGAAGCTGTACCCATTGGAGGATTTTTATCGGTTTCACGAGTTCCATTCGCCCGCTTTGGGTTTTGTTTAAATACGTATTATTCCATCTTTTTGCATTACCATTTCAGATGATCCCGACTTTAATGCCAAACCGATGATTTTGTTGGTCGGACAGTATTCAACTGGGAAAACGACGTCTTTTATTTTAAACTGATTATGACAATCAAAAGATTTAAGATTCATTCGCTATCTGTTGGAACAGAACTTTCCTGGAATTAGAATTGGTCCAGAGCCGACCACCGATCGTTTCATCGTAAGACCAGCATAACATAAACACTTACTTCGACATTAAATGATTTCAGGTGGTGATGTATGGCGAAGGTTTTGACTTTGCCCGTTTCTGTTCATTTGATCAACTTTAGAAGAAGCGGTTATTCCTGGCAATGCGCTTGTCGTCGACTCCACTAAACAATTCAGAGCACTGACAAAGTATTTGTTTAATACTTCTATCTTTAGAATAGTTTTAATGGCTTTTCAGATTTGGAAATGCTTTCTTAAACCGTTTTCAATGTTCGATGCTGAAGAATGAAGTGCTAAATGGTGTGACAATAATCGACACCCCCGGAATTTTGAGTGGCGAAAAACAGCGGTTTCTATAAGACATTTTTGTCCATTTACTCTTTTCTTTAAGAATTGATCGTGGCTATGATTTTTCTGGCGTCCTTGAGTGGTTCGCTGAACGAGTGGGTTTTTAAATATTTGTTAACATTGGAGTTCGGTATTCGGAACGTGATTTTCAAGGTGGATCGTATTATTTTGCTTTTCGACGCACATAAATTGGATATTTCCGACGAGTTCAAACGCTGTATTGAGGCACTTTCAGGCATCATTTTGCTATATTTTGTTGCTTAACTCAACCAAATCCAGGGAATGAAGACAAAATTCGAATTGTGTTAAACAAGTCGGACATGGTCGACCATCAGCAACTGATGCGCGTTTACGGCGCACTGATGTGGTCCCTCGGAAAGGTGAACACTACAGGAAGTTTGTTGTTTACTTTCTTTTCAAGGTGTTCAAAACGCCTGAAGTTGCGCGTGTTTACATTGGCACTTTTTGGGACCATCCATTGCACTATGACATAAATCGACGGCTTTTCCAAGATGAACAACACGACTTATTCGTCGATTTACAGGCATACCAAAGAGTTGAATTTAAAAATTTTAAATTATTTTAGTCTTTGCCTCGGAATGCGGTCCTTAGAAAATTGAACGACCTTATAAAGCGAGCGCGACTTGCCAAAGTGCATGCCTTTATTATTGCCGAGCTGCGGAAACAGTGATATTACTTCAATAAAAGGGCATTCGTTTTATGTAATTTTGTTTTTAGAATGCCCTCAATGATTGGAAAAGAAAAGAAGAAGAAGGAACTTATTCAGAAATTGGACAAGATATTTGAACAGCTTCAGGTTGTTGGGCAATTAATCGACACTTGGGAATATCAATTTGTTATCACTTAAGTCTTAAAAACCCTTATTTCCTTCCTTTTGCAGAAAGAACACAGCATTTCGCCTGGTGATTTTCCCGATGTCAACAAAATGCGAGCAAATTTGGAAAATGCGGACTTCACAAAATTCAACGCCATAAAGCCGCGACTGCTTGAAGTTGTGGACAATATGCTGGCGACTGATATTGGCAAGAATGCCTCATAATCAGTTCAATCGGAAGACTTTTAATCTTTAGCACGACTGATGGAGCAAATTCCAAAGGAAGAAGCCGCAATTATGGTGAATGGGGAAGAGAATGGCTCTTTTATGGGCCGTTTGGACCAATCAGTACGTGGTGGTGCCTTCGACACACAAACGGAAGTCGCCACTCCGTTCGGTTTCGGAAAGGGCGAAGGTTTCGACAAGGGATCAGGTATTTTGATTGGTTTTTTTTCGAAATTGCTTTCGACCACCCCCGCCCCGTTTAGATGAGTCTGAATGGGTCGTCACGAGAGAACGTTACAAATACGATGAGCAATTCAATCTTCTACAACCCATCGATGGGAAAATATCCGGTATTCTGGATGCGATGCTTAATGTATCGAACTTAATCACATTAAGGACGCGTTGCCAAGGAGCATATGCTAAAGTCAAAACTCCCAAATTCTGTGCTCGGAAAGATTTGGAAATTGTCCGACGTCGACAAAGACGGACATTTGGACTCGGATGAATTTGCCCTGTCCAACTATTTGATCAATTTGAAACTCGAAGGCCACGAACTCCCCACAGAACTGCCAAAACATTTGGTGCCTCCCTCAAAGAAAGCGATGGCTGGCGATGCGTCGTCTTCCGACAACCAAATTTATCCTACTTTGGATGAATGATGGGGCGAGAATTGACCTACAGATTTCTATGTTTTGTATTTTGTGACTGTGAACAACTCCTTCGGCAGTTTCGGCGGCACTATCCCAATCGGTTTCCCTTTTTGTCATAATATCTAATAAATTAACCAATTGATTAGAGCCCGGATATCGTATAGTTAAAATCTCAACCGTTTAAGCATCGCAAAAGCTTTCTTAAAATCCGGGGTCTGATTATGATGGTGCCGTCCTTTCTTTTATATTAGTCTTTTGCTTGACAAAATTCCGACGATTCTTTTTTTCTGTAATACCCAAATAATGACATTTCCTAATTATTCTGACTTGTTTCCAATATTTATAAGGTTGTAATGAATGCTATACGTTTATTACACACATATTCGCTAATCGGAAAACATTACACACAAATAAAGCGAGTATCAGAGGCACTTACAAAAGCCAAGGAAATGTGTACAACAACGAAGGGAGGGGGGAATAACGGGAGAGCGGAAGAAGAACACTAGACATTTGGAACCAAAAAGAGTAACTTGGTTTTGGTTATGCGACACACAGTCCAGAGAACACAGAGAAAACCTTAAATCATGAGAAGTGAAACTGCTCCTTTGGTCTACAATCTTTCAATTCGTAATTTATTCTGAGATAGATGAGAGGAACCTTGTATGATTTCGGCATTTTTCCCTCCATTTAGCGAAAATCCATCGGAATCGCGGATAATTAACGAAATTAGTTTGATTTCATAGACCAAAGGTTCAAAAATAAATTAGCAAAACAAGAAAAATGGATTAGTCTCCTCTGCTAAACAATCGGTTTTAGTTACAACAGTAAATTTCAATATTATTCTGTTAAAAAATGATGAACTCGGTTTCAACCTGTTATCCTAAAACCGAAAGTGGTAAATGCTTAAATACAGCTCATTTTCACCCGATGTTCGATTTGTATAGTAAAGTGTTGATTAATGACCAAAAAAGTAGGACGAAGCGAAGCGAACGGTCCAAAAAAGGAATTTGACTTGCAGAAGAAAAGAAATGGTCCAAAACGCCCACTGGCCGACGATGCGCCACCAATTGAACACAATCCGAGTCCCTTCGTCGCCGGGGGTAAACTCGCCGTTTTTGTAGTAATTGTCTTTAAGAGTTGGATCAAATCACTCACAATTAATAGGAAGCACAAAACAAAAACGGCTCTAATGCACTTTATGAGTCCAAAGGTATTTTCATGAGTCCAATCAACTGACAATACCTGATTTTTATACAATAACTTTGTTCATGTTCGAACAAACCATATTTTTTGGTATCATTCGAAAGTACAAAGTCTAACGAAGCTAAAATATATAAAATCGCAGCGTTTAGACAATTACCAAAAAAGATTTGATTAATTAAGTAATTATTGATCATTTTCGTTTGTAACTTTCTTGAAATGTTAGAATTCTCTTGTTTTCTCGTATTATTACATTATTTAGACTTTGTACTTTCGAATGATACCAAAAAGATAGGGTTTGTTCGAGCATGAACAAAGTTATTGTATAAAAAGCAGGTATTGTCAGTTGATTGGACTCATTAAATACCTTTGGACTCATAAAACTCGATTGGACTCATAAAGTGCATTAGAGCGACAAAAACATTTCAGTCGCTGGCTTACCCAAAAGTTTGTCCTTCTCAGCATACAAATTGTACAGCCAATCGCGAAGAGCAATATCATTGCGGAAAGGCACTTGCTCAGCGTCGAACATTCGGTAATGCACTGCGATATCACCTGAAGAGAGGCCCAATGGGACGGAGTAATAAACAAAATAACAATGAACCTTTCCCCTTCTCCCCCCCCCCCCTTTTTTCCCCCAAACCCAAACAGATATTCTTGTCATAATATTGGACTGTCCCCGAAGGTCACAACCATCGTTTTTTACATTGTTCCCTCGTCCCAAAGCACAAAGTTCCGATGCTCAACGGCTGTCCGTTCGGATAAGCGATGGTCACGTCGAGAACGTATTTAATGGGAGGGCGAGTGTCTGTCAAAGGAACAGTCCCTTCGACCAGCCAATGGAGAGAAAGAAGAGACAACCTTTGACGTATTTCTTTTCTCGAATTGCTCCCACTGTGTCCTTTATCAGTTTAATTTTGCTGGAGGTGGAGGCGGAACGGGCGAGGCCATTCTGTTCTTCGTCTTGCCGGGGACCAATCTCTTTAACAATGCAAGCAATTGATAATAAATCAAAAAAAGGGAGGGAATGTCCGAAAGCCTTTCCTCCATTTTTGCTCATTTCGCATTAAAACCAATCACAATTTTCACTTTTGTCATCATTCCCTTTTATTTTACCTTCAAGCACAGCTTTTATCGCACCTTAAATTAAAATGAGTCATTTTCACTAAATAATTATTTTGTAATTAATTTGCTGCTCACCCATTCGCGGCAAAGTGCAATGCTCCAAGTGGGGAAAGTTGTTCTCCTTGGCGTATCTGAAAACAAAAAGTTCAAAGTGAAAATTGAAAATTGAGTAAAAGCACTTTTGGCTGGTTTCTTTTCTTTTGTAGTAGAAGCCGCCCTCCGGGAAAAGAATGACCCATCGTCGGTCTCTGTCCCAAAACACCTGAAAGTATCGTATAATTATCCCCAGTGTTTACATGACTGACAATGAGTGCCCACCTTTTGGAGGTGTCCCTTCAGTCTGATCAGTTCTTTGTCTCGCGTCGCTTTGCCCTGCTGAATGAAATAATCGCCATGCATTCGCCCGATAATCCCAAAAGGCGTCCAACGAAACATCACATCCATCAACCAAATCGTCTGAATATTGCGCTCATTTGAACTTTCAGCTGACCCAATTACCTTTCGAGTGGCCACGCCTTTTGTTTGAAGGACAGTGAACAAAGTGGGCACATCGGCGGTGCTCTGATGGTTCACAATGACAAGGACGCGATCTTTTTCACCGTACTTCCTGATGTCCTCGCCATATTCGTAGACTAATGGGAACGGACGGTCAAATAAATATCGCAACAACTGAAGGATTACCGTCATAATCGGCAGTGTATCCCCAATAAGCGATGAACGCCTGCAACCACATGTACAATTTTCCCTCGTAAAACCAATAAAATCGTGGCCATACTAAAATGGGCAATTAGCAAAATTGTTGTTCTTTATTATGAATGAAAGTTTACGAGGCTTAGCCCAAAGAACGGGCAACATAAAGCCAAAATACGCCACAAAAAAAACAGTTATGTTGATCAAACAGAGCAGCATTCGGAATGGAATGGCAGAAATCCAAATAATGCGTTCCACCGACGTCGCTTGAGACCATTTTGACCGAGACCCTGGAGGTTTGTGATGCTTGCCGCCTTTGGCTTCACCATTTGGCGGTGCTTTTTGAAGGTCCATCACTCTTCAAATGTGATGCTTTACGCTATTGGTTTCTTTTATAAAAATGTATACGAGTGTATACCAACAGAACTAAAACACATGTGATAAAAAACAAAACATAATGCCAAATTATGTAAAAATTCTTATTTCAAATTGATTTACCAACGCAGATTTACCAACATCGGTATTTTGGCAATGTATACTGTACAATTTAATAAAGTAAAAGCGAAGTTATGGAACCTTTATGCCAAATTGAATTTTAATTTGTGAAAATTGCAAATAAATTATCAATTTTTTTCATAAACGTCGTCCCTGGTATTCTCTTATAATTTAAACATTGGAACCCATCCAATTTTCCGGGAACAAATATCTGCAAAGGATTCTTTCGATGATCCTTAATAAAAATAGAATGCGGAGAACCATCAGTGCGAAATTGAACAAAAACTCTCCTAAATTATAAGTGAGAATATTCATTTCACTGCTTTCGCTTCACTTTGTCCCATTTTGATTGCATGTGTAAAAAGTCGGTGCAAAATTCCCGGTCGAATCGAAGGCATTGCTATTGGCGTGAAACAATTGCCAACCGTAGGCACGCGACAAAACTTGGGAGGAATTGAGCAGAAAATGAGCGGCCTAAAGGCAAAAAATGTGAAAATACAACAGGGGAAAATACCATTAAAAGCAACGCATTTTCAACCATTTCCATGTCGCGACGGCACTCAATCTGTTGCGCCTCCTTAGTGACCAAAGTGATGGACGAGTCGCTGATTCGGATGAGAGTGGTGAACCTTGAAAATACCGTAAACAGCGATCAACCCGAGACAATGAAAACGAAAAAACAGACTTTCCGAGATTTTCATATCCCCGGTTCACAAAAGTTAAAGCAATCATCGAGAAAATAGGTGTGACTCGGATCCATTTCCAGTTAAACTGCAAAAGATATAAATGATAATTCAAAATCATTCGCACTAAAACCTGTGGGTCGTTGAATTTGATCATGTGATTCTCCAAAAATTCAACTGTCCTGCTTATAAGTACGTAATGGGAAGCACATTGGATAAATTTGCGAATTAACAAATCGGACGATTGAACGTCGGAGGGCGACGATGGGCCGACAGCTCGCGCATTAATCTGTTAGCAAAAACATTAAAAACTAAAAACTCAGATTTTGATTTGGCACTTCTTCCGCCGAAAGTGCGGTTGGTCCCCTCATGTCCAATTCTTCCGAATGAGAAACGAGCGGAAGAGTGACAAAGTGTTGGACTCTCTTTGGTTTTTTCGCGTGTTCAGCGAGGAAAAGTTGGCGAAGGCATTGGCTTAGGTAAGGCACTCCGTCCGAATGTGTCGTCCGACTTTCCTAAAATTAAAAATTGCAGTTTAATTAATCAGCCAAAAGAGACGAACCCCAAAAGGGTGGAAACGAGCCTCCACTTTCAGCAACAAAGAATCGAACATCGAAAGGACAATCGAATTCTCCGCTGTCAGCGTAATGAGGTCGTGTTGCGAAACGGACTCGGACACCAACTTAAAAGCGGAATTCCTTTCCCATTTAATCGAATGGAATGCGTAATACTCGTGCCAAAATTTCTCTGCAAATCAAAGAATTTTGAGCCCATGGCAAAGCCTTGCGCCAGTGCACGTGTTTAACGTCCTCTTCACTCGTCGATGGTCTGTTGGTCACTTTAAAGAACGATTCGGCCGTCTTTTCATCGTCTCAAATTATTGAAAATGAATTTTAGAAGGAATAAAACATTTAAAAAAGTTACCTTTTTCGATATATACCAACAAATCGGTGCGACACATTAAATAGAAAGTTCATAGAATTGAAAGAAAAATACTGAAATGAAATACCTTAGATTCTGAGGCAGTCGCAGCTCAATGAACGACCGATTGTTATGCTTTATGGTACTTTCACGTCTGTTTGATGCTGATTTTTGTGTAACATCGAAAATTTCATTGGGTGCAAATTTTGGGACAACTGAGAAAAATGTCAACAAAAATATTTTGTTTTAAAATGGTATTAATGAATTAAGGGCTAAGAGTCACCTAATGACCAAAAAAACTTTGGGAATTCGTCGCTCTTTGCCCTACTCTCTCATCCCTTTGCAATAATTACATGTTTTGTAGCCGAGGTCTCCAAAAATGTTCGGTCCCACTTTTCTGATTCGCCAATTCTCGCGCAATTCCCTCAATTCATTGAAGAAGTCGTTTTTGTCAGTTTCGGACGATGCTCCGCGCCGTGCATTTGCCATCCGTTCGATTTCCCGTGCCGTTTCGTTTAGCACTCTTCGCCGAGTGTGCAGTTGGAATGCCTTGGACACGGCCACTTGTTCGGCCTCCGTCCGCTCGTCTTGGACCAAAGCGGTGACCATCGGACTCAAATAATCAGTGCGGGCGATTCGCATGCAATCCATCAGAATGTCCACTTCCTGCAGCGAATTGCTAAAATCTTTACAATCAGCCATTTTTTGGAGAAATTAGAATTGGGTTGACTCACTGCAAATGTTTGGCCACCATTGCCCATGGTCCAGCAATGGGCTCAATGAATCCTTTGGACGTCTGGGCCAATCCGACCGGACTTCCTTCGAGTTGACTGTCATCCGAGTCACTTTCTTCCGTTAAAGTGTCCGCATTTGTCTTTTCCTCAATTATTTTGCTCCATTCGATGTTTTGTGCATTTTTCCTCAGATGGTCTTTAAATGCGAGCGGTCTTAAAGAAAACAAAGAAAATGGGGAGAAATTCTCACAAACTTTCTGACGACTAACTTTATGTATTTCTCGACTCCGTCATATCCAATCTCCTGTATTTTCCATTCATTCAAAGGTTCAACACAAATTTGAACTCCACTTCCATTCGCATTTGTTTGTCCTCCGTACATTGCAACTTAAAAAATCTTTTCACAGTTATTAAATTTAAAAAATTCAAAACAAATTTGAAATTAAAAAAATTTCAGAAATTGAAATTTAGAATCTTTGATTTCAAAAAATCTATAAACTCCATTGTTTAAGGGACCTGATCTGAAGCTTAAAAACAGATAAAAATGTGATCGTAGCAGACCCCGAAATAAGGGCAAATCTAAATTTGACAAACCAAGACTTCCTGGTTTATACACATTTTAAGGTGCATTATTTTTAATTATTAAAATTTATGCGCATTTAATTGTATGCGCCTAAGGTAAGGCATATTTGTAAATTGTTTGACTTTAATTATTAATGTTTCCAATCAGGTTTTTTCTTGATGTGACCGGAGAGCGGGCCAGAGAATTGCTTTTCCTTTATGGCGGGAAAGGGGTGATCACTTTTGTTAATTTACTAATTCGCTTCAACTTCAAGGATTACTTAGTTCGACCAAGCGAATCGAATCCCGAAGATTACACCATTTCCATCCACCAGGGGAGCCGTGTGACTCACGTCAAAATACCCTTTGACAACGCATCAAATGTCTACAGATTCCCCAGCGGACAGGAATTTCGATCACTCGAAGAAATTGGCAAAGCGTTAAGCAACGGACCGGACATATTGACCGATTGTGAAGTATTCACCAGTTTGAGTTCGCCTCTGAAGATACCCTTCTGTGAAACGGTGGTTAATGTCGGAAGAGACCGTAAGTTGTTCATTTTATTTATTAATTTCAAAGTTTTTACTCTCGAATTTTGAGCATCTCTAATTCCTTTTCTGTTGAGGTTTCTTTCACATTTCGACCAGTGGTCAGGAGGCGGAGGCTTTGCTGAGACTGAAACACGAAGGGACTTTTCTGTTGCGGGAGAGTACGAGCAGTGAGGGCGAATTTGCGTTGAGTGTGAAGAGCACCGACGCGGTCATTCACGTGCGGGTCCATCGTACGGTGCGCGTTCGTTCTGTCCCTCCCTTCAGTTACTTCCCATTTTTGCTTAAGCATGGACGCTTTGGCATTGTTCCGAAGGACAATTTCAGGGGTTTTGCCGATCTGTTGGACAATTACGTCCGAATGCCAATGGTTCAGGTCCAATGCTTTTCTGGTGGTATTTTTTCCCATTGTAATTAGTATTTGCAGAATGATGGAAGTGCTGTGAAACTCGTCGCCGCCCTCCCAACGACGCGATTCACAGCCGCGACGATCGATGATCGGATCGATTGTTTGTTACAATCGCAAAGAAAAACCGGCGCAAAGGACGGTTTTGTAGAGGAATTTGAGGTTTTGAAAACAAATAAAATTGTTTTGAAATGGGTGGGGTCATTTTTTGCGAATTATTTGAAAAATAAATCATTACATAGCAAACCTTATTATTCTCACTACATTTTCTGTTAGGGTTTACACCGTGAGGAGGACGCGCAAATGTTCATTAGCTGTAAAGAGGGCCGTAAAACCGAAAACATTCGCAAGAATCGGTACAGAAATGTGGTGCCATTTGATCACACGAGAATAAAACTGAAGTCAGTCCGCGAGAATGACTACATCAATGCCAATTACATAAAGGTGCTTTTGATTGTCCAATGTTTCAAATTCAAATTGACTTTTTCAGGTTCCATTGGATGCGAGGAGATATCCGGAATTTGGGGAATTCAAACGGAGTTACATTTCAACGCAAGGATGTTTGGAGGAAACGGTCAGTGTTCGTCTTTAGGGCCATTTCTCCCCATTTAAATCACTTTTGCAAACGAATCCGTAATTTTACAGGTGACCGACTTTTGGTAAATGTTTCTTTCGTCCGATTTGAACCCAATCTGTCGTACTTTTTTTACCAGGCAAATGATATGGCAAGAAGAAACTCGGCTCATTGTTATGGTGACAAAAGAAGTCGAACGGGGAAGGGTAAAGCAATTAAAGCAGCTTTTATTTGACAGTTTCTTTCTCATTGTCAGGTCAAATGTTTCCGTTATTGGCCGGATTTGGACGAACAAAAAAATTATGGGACGAGAGATTTGACCGTCAAAGCCTTACATGTACTAAATTCTCTGAAATTTGAATTTTCAATATCATATAAATTCAGTTTAAAAGCTCGCAAAAGACCTCAAAATGGGGACCCCTTCGCACGCAGCGATGGGGGGGGGGAAGAGGAAAAATTTTCAAATTCGAACATTTTTTTAACCAAATTATTAAAAATTCCCCGGCTGACAATGAGCATATTGGTAATGCCGACCCCTAAAAGTCCTTACTTCTTTTAAAAATTGGCTCAAAATCACAAGATTTGTTCATTTTGGGCAATTGCAAAGCGCAAAAAAATAATTTAACAACGGTAACTAAATTATTGCAACTTTAAGAGATGTAATACAATCGATTTTTATATGCTTACCAATTATTTAGGAGAATACCACTGAAGATTACGTCCATCGTTTGTTTTCTTTGAGTGTCGAAGGTGAATTCATTTGAAATTGAACCATTCTATCATGGCAAAAGGTTCTGACCTTTCTCGGCTCGTCCACCACTTCCAAATCCTTGGCTGGGAGGACAACGAGTCTTGCCCCGTCGGATCTGTGCTCCGTTTTCTGCACTCTGTCAATGAATGTGTTCAGAGGGAACAAATCGCCACGGATGGCCCGACGGTCGTCCATTGCAGGTGATTTGGCCATTTTGTATTATCTCTCCTGTTCCTCCCTCTCGATTTCTCGGATTTAATTTTCTTAAAGTCACTGTTACTCCCTGTTTTAGTGCTGGGATTGGCAGAACAGGTTTCGTTTTTGGTTGTTTTCCACTCGAATATTCTCCGACTGTTTGCCCAGGCACTTACATCGCTTTGGACATTTTGACCAATTGCATTCTTCTCAAAGGTTTCTTCCCCCCTTTCTTTTTTTATTTTCTCTTTTTTCATTTTAGGCCCACAATGTGTTTGCGATGTGCAGGTGTTTTGTGCATTTCTGCTGCTCCTTTTTCATTGTTTTGAGTTTAGAAAACGGTGCGAATGTTGCGGGAACAAAGGGCGACGATGGTTCAGACGGAGGCCCAATACCGTTTCATTTACTATGTGATCTCGGCATTTATGAAGTCATATCGCAACAATTCTCTGACGTCGTCTGTTTTTTTAACAAATTTTATTTGTTTTGAAATTGTCTTTTCGCTGTTCAGATGGACTCAACTGCAACACAACGATGAGCTTAAATAGGCATCCATTGACTGACCATTGCTGTGAATCGCTCTTCAGACATTCCCCAGTGATCGAATTGTTCTTTTTAAATCGGTGACAAATACCCAATCCATGGCGCTACTGAAAATTTTTGAAAAACATACATTTTGAATTTTGGCTTTCTTTCGTTTTAAGTATCGCCGTGATCACTATTTGTAAATTCCCAAAAACATAGTAAAAAAGAGTAGTGTTTGATGATCTGTCTCATTTTCTTGCCATTTGTTTCGGTGTTTTGCAATATTATTTTTTCATTTAAATTGGTGCCATTTTTTCTAATTATCTTTAAGCTGTTCGTTCGTTCGTTCTCTTTGGCCCATTGAAAGTGTCTGCGATGTCCGGTCCGTTTTCTTCTCATTTTTCTTTTTCCAATTTGAATTTTTAGCCGCCTTTGAGCGTTTCTTTGTCGCGTGTGATATTCCTGCTACAATGGTGCCCAAATATGCGAGTCGATTCGTCAAGGAACGCATTCATCCCGCACTGATGAAAGACCTCGGTGGGAGGGGGGGGGGGGGGGGGGAATGCTTACAATTAGCACGGGGGTATTGTCTAATAGTGTTCCCTCTTTTCTGTTCAATTCCTTTTCAGCGTGGGATGGGGTCCTATTTATACTTTAAAATTTAGTACCCTTCTTAACTTTTTGTTTGCATCCTTTAAGGCAAAGACGATTTGCGTGAGTTGGGCGTCACAGCGTTGGGGGACCAAGTGGGCCAACTAATCAGAGACAATCGAAATTTGGGTTACATTTAAGTTGGCAATAATGCGCTACATAAAGCAATGCGAAGGAAACCCGCCGGAGTTTAATTCGGTCGAACAATCAAAGCGAAAGTTGGAGTCGCGCGGGAGGGAAACTGCCGATTTTGAAAGTGACGAAGGTGGACGAACTCAAAAAGAGACGAAAAGACACACATCTTCAGATGAACCGATGCTGGTCGACTCTAATTCGTCAAGCAGTTTCAAGGCACCAGACCGAGAAGACATTTACCACATAAAAATGCCAATTGGAACATTGCCGAAAACTCGTAAAATATTGGAAAAGAATCGGTCTCTTCGCGACAGAGGTGCGTTGTTTTTGCTAGAGGATTGTCTCTGAATTCGTCCGATTACTCGCTGCTTTTTGTTAGGTGTGCTTAAGCGTGGCGTTTCTGGGGTTCGACGGTCCGGCATTGAATTGAACAAACCGCTGAACACAATTTCGACTCGGTCCAAAGTCATCGGTCGGAAGGCAATCACGCTCCAAGTCAGAACATTTTGTGATGGACTTTGTTTCCAATGGTTTTAAAGGACACCGACATCACTTCCTCGACGGCATTTGTCCCTTTGGGGTCAATGCGAAGCGATTCGATCTCTACGAAAACGACCGTTGTGGCCGACAACACTGGCAACTCGAGACCGTGGGTTTTGTTAATCCAATTGCGCAATTCGTTGGTTTTAGTGTGAGTTTGGCAAATCGTTTTGCCTCTCTCTCCGGTGATGCGCCAAACATTCGCTTTCAATTGGGGAAAGTCGTCAGTCCCTCCGTACAACTCATCCCATCGCGACCATCGCGTCGCCCCCTCGTCCGATACAGCAGTGACATCGACGACTTCTCCACAACCGCCGAGCCATTCAGCGAACTTCCAACAGAAATGGTCAGAAAAGTGCGCAAGAATAACAGCGTGGCATTTGAACCGCCGATGTTCCGTGCTCCAATCGCCGAACGTATTCAAATTGTTGGACAAAGCCGAAGAAGTCGTCCGGTGATCAGCACAACGCGGGGCATGAAAATGGTGGCAGTTGGAGCCAATTCCGGGCGATTGGGACAACCGACGCTGGGAAAAAGGACCTCGATTTTGGATCGTATCACCATGACCAAATAAACAAACGGTGGTGAGTTTGGAGGTGCCGCTGATTCGTTGGGTTGTATTAACTTTTGCGATAAATTTGTTTGTATCCTTCGCATTGTTTGCATTTCCTTCCATTCCCTCCCTTTCGATTTGTTTACATTCAAAATTATTCGCTGATGCTTCTTTCTTCTTTTTACAATAATATTTTTGTGTGTTTTTTTCAATACGCATAAACTATCGGTACAAATTTATTAAGTTGGGTTGGTCCCTCCGCTGGTGTTTGGTCATCATTTTACTTTTACTCTCTTTCGGAATAAATAAAAAACCCGAACACCGACGGGGGGAGGGGGGGGGGGGGGGGGAATGGCGCCGTCGTTCGTCTCTCCTTCGGTTGGTGGGTTTTACTGCTTCCTTCCGTCCAATTCATTCGCTGAAGTGCGACTTCACTTTCTCCAGTCCCAATTCGCGCAATGATTCCTAAGCAGTGGGAGGGGGCGGATAACTAATGTCCGTGCCATCGTTCGCTTTGCTTTATCGTTTGCTTTGCTTTTGGCACTCACTTCTCTCATTTCGAACTTTTTGATTTTGCCCGTCACTGTCATTGGAAAGTCGCTGACGTCCTTGAAAAGGACGTACTTCGGCACTTTGTAGTGAGCAATCTGAGCGATTCATTGGCATTGGTTTTCTTCACATGCCTTTGTCTCTTTGCCCACCTTTCCCTTGCAATATTCTCTGATCTCTTCGGCCGTCGCTGTGGCGTCGTTTTTCAGCCGAATCCATGCGCAAATCGCTTCTCCGTAGCGTTCGTCCGGCACTCCGATTATGTGCACGTCGGCCACCGCTAAAAGAGTCAAAAAGGAATTAATTGGACCTAATTAGGGCAAAAGGAATGACTGACCAGGGTGTCTGTCGATGAACTGCTCCACCTTGGGGAAGGACAGAAGAAATAATGTTGAAGGACCAACCGGAGAGACCAATCAAATCACCTCAGTGGGATAAACGTTCTCTCCCCCTCGGACGATCATATCCTTGGAACGGCCAACAATTGAGACGGTGCCGGAGGAATGCATCAGCCCAATGTCACTGGAAAGGGAAGGCAATGCCAAAGAGAGTGTACTCTCACAAAAGGACGCACGGACAAAGGACCAACGGACAAAAGACACAAAATTAAATTAGAGAAATATAAAAAGGGTTTTTCGGGAAAAACTATAAAAATTTCTGCTCACCCCGTCCGGTACCAACGGTCCTTTGTTACTTCGGACGAGCCGTGCGTGACCGAGTCCCAATAGCCGTACATTACCGAATAGCCTCTGACAAACACTCAAACAAAGGGAAAAGTAATGCCAAAATGGGCAAAATGGGGGAGGGGGGATTGGCACGTACAGTCGCCTCTTTGCCCGCGGGGGGTCACTCGTCCTTCTTTGTCCACAATTACCGCCTGAAAAGGGAATTGGGCAAAAGGGGGAGGGGTCAAAGCGAGAGTTTGAGCCTAATCACCTCCAAATGGTCCATAATATGGCCAACATTGCGAATTCTCTGCTCCGGCGGATCCTCCCTAATTGACATAAACGAAACGGGCGAAGTTTCGGTGGTCCCATAGCACACTTGGAGATCCTTCATGCCCAACTCATTGACCAATCTTGAATTTACAAATAAAAGTCAAAGAAAACAAGTCGGAGGAGGTCATTTCATTGCCTGGAGCAGAGAGTGACGGGGCACGGCGCGCCTAAGGAAATGCCCATTAATTAGCCAATTAAAACCAGCAGAGTGTTGGTGGTGTTTGCACGTGTCGTCCTAAGTCCTCCCTCACCTGCTACAATCCCTGAACGGATGGATGAGTAGTCGAACGAAGGGTACTCAGCATGACTCATCATGTCGATGTACTGAATTGGCGGGGGGGGGGGAAGCATTCGTAAAATGATTGAGTTTCGGCACCATTGTCGGAGTGCCATAAACAGCAGTGCACCTTAATTGTCCATGATAAACGACTAATGACCGACCACTGAATGCTGACCTTTCCTCGTGGATGGCCTGTAACGCGGCGAGAGGCTCAAAAGAAGGGGCGGGGAAAACGCACGTCTGAAAATGGACGAGCGCGGCGAGAGAACCCATCACACAGCCGAAGCAGTGGTAAAGCGGATTTGGGATGCAAATCACTGTCCGATGGTCGGCGTAACCGGCACGAAGCCCCACGAAAAAGGCGTTGTTCAAAATGTTGTGGTGAGTCAGCGTGGCCCCCTTCGGTTTGCCGGTTGTTCCGCTTGTGTATTGGATGTTGCAAGGGTCTAAAGGGGGGGGGGGAGGAGAGATTAATGAGAGCGATTAATGGGGAATGGGGGGACGGATTAATTTGGGGGACCAAAAGGACAACAAATAGCCACCGTCAGGCTGTGTGCTCGCTTCGTACTGTGCCAATTTCCTTCGGCTCTCCGCCGTCCCCATTCCCATCACCGCGTCGTATGCCCATGCGCCGCTGAAATTCCAATTAATTAATTGACTAATTAATTAATTGTCCATTTATGTGTCGGTCTTTTATAACTCTCCCATTCCCACTCACTTAAATGTTCTCTTTTCCGCATCGAAAATGATCAAATTGCGCAATTTCGGGAAAGTGTCGGTGCACAGGCGCCCGTCCCCCCGGGGCGCCTCTTCCAATTCGGGGATTAATTCCCTCAAAATGCCATAATAATCCGTTCGTTTGAATGTGGGCGGAGCAATCAACTGTAATAATTGAATGATGTCAAAGGTACTTGGGAACAATGATAAAACAAAGGCAATTACTGTTTTAATGCCGACTTTTTCAACAGCGTAACAGAGATCCTCAGAATGATACATCGGATTGACATTGACCTAATCGGGACAATTGGCCAATTGGTCAATTGATAAAGCCAAACGGCCGACCAGGACAAAGCCGGCGAGTGCACTGGCGAATTGGGCGGTGATCCATTCGTATTTGTTGGGCGACCAAATGCCCAATCGGTCGCCCTTTTCCATGCCCAAATGAATCAATCCGGCGGCCAACCGTTCGCTCTAAACAAACACTTCAAATTCGGACAACGAAGCCGACCCTTTGGCTCACATCCGCCAAGACTTCCGCGTAGCTTTTGCGGATTCCCTCCCTTTTGAAAATGACAAATTCGCGGCTTGGCCATTTGCTCGCCGCCGTTCGCAGTCTTTCGGCGATTGTCTCAAAAAGAAGGGGCTGAACGGAGCAGCCGTGCACATAACTCTGAGAAGTGGGGAAGGCTAATTGCAGAGAGAGAGAGAGAGAGAGAAAGTGAGGACGGACTTTGGTTGGCTGATCAGCCAATGAATGAATGTCCATTGAATTGGGCGGAGAAAGCGGAGAAGGACGGGGATCAAACCCAAACGGACGAGGAGGGGACACTGAAAGGGAAGGGAAAAGAAGGGCCAATGAACGGAAGCAAAAGCGAAAGGGACGAATCGGAGAAGGAAGGGGTCACTCATTTGTCAGTGAAAGGGACAACGAACGCAAAAACCAAATTTATTAAGCAAATGGACAGTCCGGCGAGGAATGGCAATCGCTTTTATAGGCCAAAAACTTAATGAACTTTTGCCGAAAGGGACGGTGACGAGCATTACAAAACAAAAGGGCATTTGGAAGAAGGGCAAAAAGGGGGAACAAAAGGAACGCATGAGCAGCCATTTGGAGAAAGAAACAAAGAAAGAAAGGGAGCGAAAAGACAAACGAACCGAAAAATGAAGAAAAACCCGGCACTTTGGTAAGCCAATTTCAATTAAGCTTTCTGTTCGAACTCAGATGGCGACGAACGCTTTGCTTAATTTGTTTATTTTTATTTGGGTGACTCAATTTAGGAAAGTGCGCCAAAGCGAATTAATTTGGTACGAAAGGGCGGGGGAGAGAATGCGCAATCAAAGCGGGGCACAGGCAATGGAAGGGGGGGGGGGCACGACGGGAATGACGGGAGGGAGGGGGGGGGGGGGGGGGGAAGCAGGTCGGTCCCTGGGGAGGGAAAGGGGAGGGGAGGGGACACCGCAACCCCCCCCCCCCCCCCGGAAGGGAAGAAAGGCACCCCCCCCCCCCTCCCTCTTCCCCCCCCCCCCCAATTTCCATTCGATCGTCGCCGCGACTCATCGCTCAGCCAATTACAACGGTTGAAAAGAAAAGCGAACATTTAAAAAACAGACAACAATTGGCGAAATACATAAATAAAGACGAAAATTGGTAAAACAAAGTTAAAAAAAATGGAAAATTGCAACGATTGGCGACGGCGGAAAGGGAGAGAAACGGAAGAGTTGCGATGGACGGAAAGAGAGAGAGATGGGTCAGTGATCAGCATACAGACAACCACGACGCCCTCTCCGACGGTGTTGTTGCTGATGGCTATCTTCTCGCTCCCCCCCCCCCTCCCTCCCCCTTGTCCTTCCCCTTTTTCCTTCCTTCTCTTCCCAATTTCTTCCCCTCCTCCTTCATCTTCCCTTCCCATCCTTTCTCACCTGCTGCATTTCGAACGACCGTGACCATCACCGGAGGACAAGCGTGGGGAGGGATCTTAGCAAAGGGAGAAGCGAATGGCGACGGAGGAACAAAGGCAGCGCAAGTGACGACCCCTCTCCGGAAGAGGACGAAAAGGGAGGAAGAAGAAGAAGGAGGAGGAGGAAGTGGTGAAGTGAAGAAGAGACGAATCATTGGCGAATATTCACACTTATATAAGCGGATTTGGAGTGGGACTTTACAAAATTAATGGACGAACGACAAAACGAATAAGTTTAAAACGATAGGGAGACGAAGGGAGCAAAGGGAGAGAGAAATGGGAGGGGGAAGGGAAGAGGAGGGGAGGGAATGGGAAGGGAAGAGGGAGGGGAGGGAAATGGGAGGGGGAAGGGAAGAGGAGGGGAGGGAATGGGAAGGGAAGAGGGAGGGGAGGGAATGGGAAGGGAAGAGGGAGGGGAGGGAAGGGGGAGGTAGGAAGATGAAGGGGAAAAGGGAGACGGAGTGAAAGGGAGGGGAAAGGAAGGGAAAGGGAGGGAAGGGGGAGGTAGGAAGACGGAGTGAAAGGGAGGGAAGGGGGAGGTAGGGAGACGGAGTGAAAGGGAGGGGAAGGGAAAAAGGAGAGAGAGAGAGGGGGGGGGGGGGGGGGAGGAGGGAAAGAGGGGTAGGGTAACAAAAAACCTTGTTCGAAAACTTCAGTTTTTTTGAAATCGGGTTTTATTTTTGAAACTAAGAGGCTCACCTAAAGGCAGCAATTGCTAAAGGTTAGTAAGGGTTAAGCAAGGGCATGTGATTAAAAGGAAAGTCATGTAAAATGAACACAATTTAAATTGTACGAGGGGGAAGTGCAGAATTCGAATGATTAGTGTTTTGGTTGCGTGTGACAAGTGAAAAATGCGATCAGCGAGGCAAAATGTTTTTTTTTTTTTTGTTGTATCGATCAATGAGTGGAGAACGAAAAAATGAAAGTGCATTAAAACGAATTTTGTTAAATTTCACCCATTAAATCATTAATTCATTTGAACAATTGTGGTTGGATTGACCTCACAAAATAAAATTGTTGAAAATGTCAACGAATGCCACGGAAAAAGAACGCATTCTGTGGAGAGATTATTAAAAATGAGAAAAGTTGCAAATTGACAAAAGAAAAGCATGTGAACAATGAATGAGACGAATGAAATAAATAATACGAGGAAAGGAGAACAAAAGTCAACAAAATTTTTATCATCGGTTTCCATTGATAAAACGGTAACAAAATTATTAATTAATTAGTCATAATTTGCTGGTTTCTCATTTTGAGGTGGTGCTGAACCGCGTCCGCATTTGCTCCAGCAACATTTTCCCTCTGATCAGTCTGCGCCAATTCTTCCACACTCTCTCGGCCATTCGTTTGGCCGTTTTGGCCGCTTTTTCTCGTGCCATTTCCGCCCACGCCGAGCGCAATATTTCTTCGTCCTTCCGCAGCACCACACAACCATCCAAACTGAAGAATGGGTTGTCTCACCAAATGCATTATCAATGGTAAAATGAAATGCCCTCACATCGGATGGTTAAAGCCACCCGAAAATTCCCATCCGATCACCGCCGGCACAGCCTCCAAATCCATTCGACGGGCGATGAGATAAACGCCGGGCAATCGGAGGTGAACACATCCCTTTTCAACAAAGATTTTGGTGTTGTTTTTCAAATTTACTGTGCTTCACCTTCGGCAACATTTCCGCTTTGTACATGTAAATGTTTCCGAATTCATTTCGCGGAATTCGTCCGTCCGCCGTGACTTCCGCCGGTACATACGGCTCGGTCTGCCAATAGCCAAACAAATCCAAAGTCAAGGGCTCCCGTTTCTCCTTCGGAATGTTCAGTTTGGGCCGTGCAGAAACAATTTTATACGGTTTTTCACCGGCCTAAACAAAAAGGAAATTAAAATATTTTAGAGGATTTTCCGATGTCAAATGTCACCTTTATGGACCTCGTCTCTTTGATCCAATTCAGCGACCCTTCCAATTTGTGGACGGCACTTCTCGGGAACACCTCGTGCCTTTGTCTGCCGATGTGTCCGATCGGCGGAGTGTCGGGCGGGTAAATCGCTTCAAATTTTAGCAAATCCTTTTTCAGCGCATAAAGCGGATGGTTTTTGAACTCGGCCATAACTGTTGGCATCGGTTTGCTCTTCAAATGCTCGTGGATTTGCGCTTCTTCCAATCGACAGCGATTTTGATTGGCACGAAAAGGCTTAAAAAGAACGCAAGGAAAGCAAAATCAAATGAAAAATCGTAAAACGACCTCCAATTCCATCGTCCGTTTTACCCATTCGCCGTCCGTCCGCAATTTTCTGTTCGCTGTTGACAGATAATCGTCGATGTATTTGGCGCCAATTTCGCGCACTCCTTTCTCTGTTTTCCTTTTTTAATTGTTTTAAATTATTTGACCCCACCGCTGTCAATGGCCAAAATGTAAAGAATTTTGTGAGTGCCATTAGCCGAAAATCCAAAATTGGGCTCAATTTGGTTCGGCTCATCGACGAGACAATGGAAAGGGTCGACGCCTTAAGGAAGGTACTTAATGGCCAATTAATTTGCCAATTATGGCTTTTGCTGTGTCTCACATATCCATCGTCGTTGCTCCTCGTCCCAATATTCGTTCCAATACGCTGTCTCTCTGTCCGTCTCTCCTTCGCCCTTTGTCTCTTTCGCTTTCGTTTCGGTCCTCCCTTTTCGTTTTGTCCTCCGATTTTCTTCCAATTTCTCTTCCAAATCGTTTCCTTTTTGCTCTTTATCAATCATTTTTTTTAATTTAAAATTCCCTCTCAAAATTACCTTTTTTCAATTTCCCTTTTCCTTCCTTTTCGTTACATTTGTTGACCGTTTCATTAAGCTAAAATAAAATAAATAAACATTGTTCCTTTTCCGGCACTTTTCTCACTGATTTTGGCATCGGATTGAACGCGACACAAATTCTGACATGCAAATTCATCAAAAAAGAACAAAGCGCGAAAAACAGCTACAATTAAAATTGTACTGGAAGATGAAAATGTTTTTACGAAATTTAATTTTACGAGTGAAATTTCTCTGTCCGTGTCAAATGCGCCGCGTTCGGTAAGTTCAAGCAAATGGCGAATTAATTTATCTTCACTGACACACCATTTGGTCGACTCATTCCTCAAAACTGTGTCATTTTGAGACCGAAATTTGCTTCGGAATTCCTTGAGAAGAAATTGTCCCATTTGGGCGGGTGAAATCGGCGCAGAAATTGGACCAAACAAAGCAGTGAATGGCGTCAAAAGAGTGGAAGAATTGCGGAGAAGGGAATGGGCCATAAAGCGAAGATGGGCAACGAAAGTGAGGAAATGAAAGCGATGAAGACCTTCCTAAAGGAATTAAGGAAAGGTGAAAAAAGAGAAAGGAATAACTAAATCATAGAGACACAAAAAGAAGAGGTCGGAAAGGACAGAACTCGGAATATGAATTCTCAAGGGTTCAGGTTTTGATGTTTTTGAAAAATGCAATAGGACATTGACATGCGTTGATTATAAAACAGGAATTTTCTTACAATTAGTCGGGATCAATCCTATCCGGGTCCAATACCAAGTGCCTGGTTCGGGTTTTTTTTTCAAAATTCCGGGCCCTAATAAAAAAAGGAATATGCCTTAACAATTGCGTATTAAATGCCTGAAATTCACGGCGCTTCCGCATGATTTCCAGCTCAATTTCGTGCTCCCATTTTGCCCTTTCCTCCGCTTCTTTTGCGTCTCTCTCTTTCAACGGATTTATCTGCCGTTTGAACAAATCTGAAAAGTCAATCAGATAATTATGCTAATTGTACGACATTGTTTTTCACTTGCCTGAGTGTTTTTCATCAAGTTCGACCTGAAAAAATTGTATTTATTTGATAGTGACAAATTAACATTTATTTTCCGTTACCTCAATTACTTTTTTCTCCGTTTTGTCCGTGTGTAATAATTCCATTGCCCCCCATTCGTCCTCCTCGCCATCGTCATCCGAAGAAAGAGGTAAAGTCGCCTTCGAAGTTCCTTCACCGAGCTGAATAGATCAAAGATCAACTAATACTTATTTAAATTCGAAAACCGATTTGGCATTTTGGACATTTGTTGCGTTAAGTCTCTTTGTAAGGGACCGATTAGAAGAAACAGTCGCTTCATCTGAAGATAATTTGATGGGTTCAACTGATGAAGTCAAATAAGAATTGAAAGGCGAAGTGAAAGAAGCCGAAGAGACACCGAAAAGAGCATCCGTTCCAAACACCTCCGATTTTGCGGTTTTCGTCCCTTTTCCACGAACAAAATCTTCAGCCGAAGCCGACAAATCGCTCGATAAAGCAGGTTTTGAAATTGCAATTAACCTGAATTTATATTTGGTTAATAATAAATGCGAGGAGTTTCCATTTTACCTCGCTGAACGTCTCCTTGGGGGATGAATAAATTCATCGTCATTTTCCTTGTTTTGGTTTTCCTCTCTTTGTTTCAAAGTTTCTTCTGGATTTTTGGATCTTTTTGTACCTTTTCGCTTTTTATTTTCTTTATCCATCAGCAGGATTCATGGTGATAATAAATAATAAGCAAGATTAAATAAACAAAGGGCTTTAAAATTGAGAAGACAAAATAATAAAAAGTAGGCATATTTCATACTTATAAAATATTCAATAATTGCTCTAAAACCGGAACTGGACATGGATATCACCGGCACCGGTATAATTTAGCAGGGCACGCGCGCGGTCCCAGTCAACTACCTGTCCAATACGTATCCAACGAATTCCATACTTTTGATTTTTTGAATTTAGTCTGGCGAAATTGTTCATAATCCTGTGGCATACCGTCTAAAATTTTAAATTCAATTCCCGCAGCGGGATCCGCAAATTATTTCCCGTTTCCAGCATCACTACAGAATTGACCGATTGTGTCATAGTGAAAACAAATTCTCGTCATCAGCTACTCCACTTCACAATCCGTTCTTTTTCTCCCTTTGCCCTTTCAATTCCAATTTGTCATATTTTTGAACCATTTTTAGCAAATGGGTCTTTGTAAGTGCCCAAAAAGGAAGGTCACGAATTTGTTTTGCTTCGAACATCGCGTAAATGTGTGCGAGTTTTGTCTGCTTTCGAATCACGAATCGGTGCTCTCTTTTATTCTTTCTTTTTTGCTTAATGCTCTTTTAGTGTGTCGTTCAAACGTACCTTTCTTGGCTTACCGACAGTGATTATGATGCCAATTGTTTGCTCTGTTTCGGCATGTTTTTGTTTTATTATTATTTTTTAGTTTTGAATTTCAGAATCGCTTAGCTCCAAAGAGACATTGAGGTTGAGGTGTCTTCATTTATTCCACTGGGACTGCTTTGATTCGCGGGCTCGTCAGTTGCCCCAAACGACGGCTCCCGCCGGTAAATTTTGCTGTGAATGGATTGATTTGACTTTATTTAATCCCCTCTTTCAGGTTACAAATGTCCGAGTTGTTTGGTTTGTTATCATTTTGGCTCAATTGCAGTTTGCACGACCATAAAAATTAAATAACATTGTGCTTCCTAAAGTTATGAAGAGTTAAAATTCTTATTTTATTTTATGATCAGATAACTGTAATAGAGCCCCATTTTGGACATTTCATTTAACTTTTTTATTCTGTTTCAGGAATGCATTTTCCCATCCGAAAACCAATCGTCACCAGTTGTTGACAAACTCAGGGCCAAACTTCAGACAGTCAATTGGGGTCGCTTTGGTCTTGGCCTTCCCAGTGTTTGTTTGATATAACATACCTATTTTAATTAGTTATTTAAGACTTACATTCTAATAGAGTTTAAATTTAACTGAAATTCAAATATTATTTTAGTTTTTCCTTTTATTTTTAGATCCCCGAAAATGAGCAAAAAGTTTTGGCTGCCAAAGTCATTGAAATCGCTTCGAATTCTAATCACCGAAGCGATGAAAATGTCAGCAATCGTCACATTGAAGCTCACACACAGTCGCCAATGATCGCCAATTCTATTACGTCCCATGAAGATCCATTCGAAGCGAACACTTTCACTGGTAATCATTTTGCCAGAAATGAAAATGATTTTTTATTTTTAGCGAGGTCCAAATTTCCCACGAATTCAAATGGCAATTCTTCGAACAGAATTTTTATCGGTAATGAGGACGACTCAAAATATGCGAAGGCTGCTGCGGCAGAAAAAAATATTCGGTCGGTTTTTTAAATTGAAATTCGCATTAAAATAGCGAATGTGCACGTTGCACAAATTGAATGCCTAAATTTGCTCAATTTTCGTTGTTTTTAACAGTGCTTTCTCTTAGGAATCGCTTCGTTCGGCTTCCCCGTCCTCTCAAACGTGTGTTCTTTGCCTTACTCGTCATCGCTTTCCTTTACTTCTTCCTCGGCTTGTTTCTCACCGGCAATGACTCGTCTCGTGGTGCTGGCGATGATGACCCTTTGTTCGACCCCCGCGCCAATCCGAACATAAAAGTGGCCAAAGAACGGTGATAAAACATACGAGACAATAATTTATTAATGGGACACTTTTTGGTGAATCGACTGTCAATATTTATTATATATGAAACCAATTATCCTTTTGCTTGGACGTGGGGAACGGATTTGATCCTTTTTCTATCTTTTTTAACTGTGATTTTGCCGTAATATTTTTTGATTAGAAATAAAGAGATTGTGAGTAGATTTTATCATGAATAAAAATTCAATTAAAATTTAAATACAAATTTTTACAACAATATTTTATCACTGTAAATTCGCTGCTCTGAACCCGGATTTAAACCCAAATAGAAGACCAATGGTTAAAGCCGGATCTGGGATTCGTAATTATACCAAATGGAGACTCCAAAAATAACCCATTTAATTTTACATTTTTTTTAGTCATAAAACCCTTTTTTCTATGTCCGTCCCTCTCTCTGTCTTTCTCTTTGTCCCGCCACCGTCGCGCACCACCGCGTGGCCATCACTTGGAATGATTGTCCGATTTCATTTTCAATTTGCTCCCCGTCCAATGCCACAAATCCTCCCATTCCCGGCGCTGGTTGAATTCGACACGCTTTCACAGGAATTACCTTTAGGGTGGGTTATTTATAAAAACTAAGATGAGAGAACCTCAAAGGCCGGGTCTTCCAAATGAGCAGAGGAATTTATACTAAAATTGACGGTATGCGGAAGAAAAGAAGGAAATAGTGCACTGTCTGCCTGTCTGGCTACATTTGAAAAAATTTGACCAAAAATGTGGATACAAACTGAATTAGTACCAAATTTTGACATAAAAACAATAATAAATTTTGAAAAAAAAAGTATTACTGTAGTTGTTTTTATAATAATTACCTTAACAAAATTCGGGCCATGTGTACCCGGGAACGGAGATTCTTCCAACGAACAAATGAAAGGTAAAGCACCGAGTCTTGAGGTCGAGCGGAGGGAACAAAGGGAATGTCGGAGCCCAAATGAGAGAGGGCGGAGAGGAGGACGAAGCAGAACTCGCCTGGAGAGGGAGGCAATTAGCAGAAGCTACCCAAGACGAAGAATTACCGTCAATTGTGAGCCAATGGGACGGAATTGGCTCGTTCAGAGGCGGCATCTGCCAATAATTGGAACTTTCGTCCGTTCTGTTTATCTATGCCATGTAATAGTGGCACACCTCCTCCTCCTCCCCTCCGGCGTCTTCCTCCCCCTCGTCTTCAAAATGTCGGTCACCAAATGCGCCCCTCGGCACACCCACGCCAAATCTCAACTTCCGCTCCAATTCGCATAGTTCAGGGCCATCACTGATCGGCAAATAGGACAAGCGAGCGCGATAAAAGGCAACTGAGGGGAGTTGGGCAATTCGGAGAAAAGCCTCGAGGTGAAGACGAAGCATTCCCTTGGGGAAGAGGCGATTAAGCGACAAAGAAAGAAAGAGAGGGAATTAATGACACACCAAACGACGGAACCGTTCACTCCCCAAATCTGAAAATGGGCTGACAATTCTCAAGCACTGTGAAAACATGCCAATGTCAGCCAAAAGTCCCCAACTGAGCGAAAGAAACATCATTTTGCTTCGGTTTTGAGAGAATTCGGCACGGTAAAGTCTGAGACGACGGAAGGACGGACGGAGTGCCATCAAAGCCATTTGAGAGCAAAAAGTGCCACGGGGAGAGAACGGTTCGCTGAATGAATGGGCAAACTGACAACAGAATGGAGGAAAAGCCGAACTTGGCCATAAAAGCGACTGAAGCGGCCAAAGAATTGCCAGTGCCCATGGGAAGATGAAGCAAAGGGAGGCGAATTGCCCGGCGAAAGTCCGCATGATGGAAAAGTCCGTTGATCGCTTCGCAAATGAGGCCATCCCCACTGAGAGAAGAAACTTTCTTCAAAAGTGATATTGGGTTGTCAATGGTTACCCTCCCAATGCCAACATTCCAATGCCGTCCAAGTCCAACTCGGCGGCCAATCGTATTGCATGTTCAGGTCCCTCTAAAACATTTTGAAAAATCAAAGTGCGTGCCGCAATGTTTGGGCCTATTTATATGATGACAGCTGAAAAGCCCCGCTCTAATCGAAAATTGAATTCATTCGGATTGACCGGTTTGTCTGAGTTCGTAGGAAATGCCCGCCTCTCTCCACAACGGCTCCACTTCGGTCCTCCAAAGGTGCAAAGCGCGCTTCTGTCCGCTGAACGGATTGAGAAGGACGAGCACACGGAGAGAAAGCGAAGAAGGTACGGAGAAAGAGGAGGGAGAATGGGCTAAAAGAGAGAAAAAGAGGAAAAGGAAAGGGGAGGGAAAGGGACGGACGAGGAGAGTCCAAAGAAAAAGAGTGACGAAGCCAAAGGGCAAGGGAACGCTGCAGGGGGACGAGCTGAGAGGGATGGTCGGGGAGCAGAGCGAAGCGTACCAAACGACGTTGGCACGAGGACCAAATGAGGGGACAGACGGAAAGCAGCAAATGGGGCGAAGACGGAGCAAAGGCAGGGAGACCTGAAAAAGCGGAAAAGGGGGACACGGGGAGTTCAAAAGGTATTTGGGGGAGGGGGGGGGGGGAAGTTCAAAGCTTACAATTAACCAATTGAAATGTAAGCATTTGTCTTAATTTGATTTGTAATGATGATCCTGTAACACTTTGAAATTCATATAAAAAGTCACTTTTTATGAATCACTTCCCAATTCATCTCTTTTTGTTAATACATTCCCAATTCATCATCTCTCTAATCATTTCCTGACCTTCTTCCTCCGCTCTTTGCGATTGGTGTGGCACTGTCCGAACTGAAACAATGTCATCGGAAAAGAGACAGAAGGAACGGTCGGAATTGGAGGCGATCGGAGTTGGGGGGCGATCAGCAGCAACGGCAGAGGGGGGCCATTTGAAGGGAATGGGCGACGGAGAGAAGCAAAACGAAGGACAGCAAAAGCGAGGGTTTTGGAGGGGGAAAAGTTTGGCAGAAAATGAGGACGGAGATGGAGGAAGAGAAGACATTTTAAGGAAAAAGGCGAGGGGAGAGAGAGGAATATGAATATTAAAAAAAGAAGAAATACCTATTTAATAAAGAAATAAACAAAACTTTATTTTATTTTTGGTACGTTTAATTAACAAATGATCAGTTTGAATTTTAATTGCTCAAATTACAAAATACAAAATGAAGAGAACGAACATCAATTGAAATGAAATTACAGGGAAAAATGAGAGGAGAACACGAAAAGAGGGGAGGAGGAAAGGGGAGGGAACAAATAATCAGACGGAATTTGATGGATGGTGACTAAAGTAAGGAATTATCGACAGATATGCAACAAACAAAATTCAGCAGATGATGGACAAAAAAAACGAATAAATTGGGAGGCGGCGAAGGGAAATTAACACATTTTGGGGATGAATTGAAAAACAAAAACCGAATTTTGGTAAGGGTTATTTGTCTGGAAATCTTTTGACATTGTTTAAAAAAATTCCAACCAATTTTTTAAAACCCCCGCTGAAAAACCGGAAATTTTTTGGAGCCTACGGTAATAAATGATTAATGGTATTTTAATTTTTGGCCTCATTTTCGGTCTAAATTAGGCTATTTTGGGTTTTACGCTGATTGTGAGGTGATCGGCGAATGGTCAGTCGGAATGGTTGTGCTGTCGTCGTCCGTCGAACTTGGCGATTCGCTGCCAATTGCCGTTGGAATTTGGCGTGTAGAAGTGCGAAATCGGGCACCGATAGGGAGCGGTGCCGTGGCACGGGGGAGGGCGGCAAACAGCGGACGGAGTGCCGAAGGCGCCATCGGATGCGCCATCGTACGGAGTGTTCCTTTTGCGATTAATCCATGGGAATAAACTGCCACAAGCGGACACCCCCCCCCCCCTTAAAAGCTTCTCTCTCCCCGCTTATACTTCCATTCCTCTCGGCCCTTTGGCCTTCGCCAGTTCTTCCACTGCCCTCCGCTGTCTCCGCAACTTCCTCGTCTCTTCCATTGCGCTGTTCGGTCGGATGTACGTCGAAAGTGGCACCGATTGGCCTCGCATTGGCACATTTTGCTGCTTCGCTTTGTCCGGCAGTGAAAGAGTGCGCTTCCTTTTCAGCTGTCCGATGCGAATGTCCGAATCCGCTCGATAAGTGCTTTGGGGGACCGGCTTTGCTCGGAACGGTTCCCTCCTCCTCTCCGACTCCTCCTTTCGCCTCCGCTCCTCCAACATCGCCTCCAAATGCCTTTTAGCGAATCGGCATGGCACCGGTGACCTTTTTATTAATTCAAAATGCCATTTTATACATTTTCAACGCTTCACCTGGAAGCGAGTCGAAATGGTTTCGGAATGGTCGTCGAATGACCGCCTTGGAAATGCCCCTTTAGTGGACTTTGTGTTGGGTGCCGTATTTTGCGAGCAGACTCGGGTGGAGTTGGGGGCAGACTTTTACTAATGGCAGCAATAATTTGCGTGTCCGTGTCGAGAGTGCGTCTTGCTTCTGTGTCGAGAGTGCGTCTTGCTTCTGTGTCGAGAGTGCGTCTCGCTTCTGTGTCGAAAGTGCGTCTCGCTTCTGTGTCGAAAGTGCGTCTCGCTTCTGTGTCGAGAGTGCGTCTCGCTTCTGTGTCGAGAGTGCGCTCTGTGTCGAGAGTGCGTCTCGTTTCTCTGTCGAAAGTGCGTCTCGCTTCTGTGTCGAGAGTGCGTCTCGCTTCTGTGTCGAGAGTGCATCTCGCTTCTGTGTCGAGAGTGCGTCTCGCTTCTGGGTCGAAAGTGCGTCTTGCTTCTGTGTCGAAAGTGCGTCTCGTTTCTGTGTCGAAAGTGCGTCTCGCTTCTGTGTCGAGAGTGCGTGCTTCTGTGTCGAGAGTGCGTCTCGCTTCTGTGTCGAGAGTGCGTCTCGCTTCTGGGTCGAAAGTGCGTCTTGCTTCTGTGTCGAAAGTGCGTCTCGTTTCTGTGTCGAAAGTGCGTCTCGCTTCTGTGTCGAGAGTGCGTCTCGCTTCTGTGTCGAAAGTGCGTCTCGCTTCTGTGTCGAGAGTTCGTCTCGGCTTCTGTTGGCCGTGCCATTGTCCCTTTCCTCCCTTTGCTTTTCTCATCGGTTCCTCCGTTTGTCTGGTTATAAATGTCATCGTTTTGTTCTGCTCGTGCCGTTCTTTTCGACTTCGTTCTGTCAATTTCTCTTCCAGCAAATGACCCAATTCAATGCAATCGCTGCGCAACCGATCCAATCGAAAAACAAACGGACGACAAACGGTGGACACTTCCATTGATTGTGAGCCGAGGAGAGCATTTGGCCAAACGACGGCACCCGCGGGAATTTATGGGCCCACGCGGAAAGATTTTTTGTTTGTTTTGTTGCCATAGAAACGACGACAAAAATTATTTATTTATTTATTTACATAAGTAATATGTTTCTATTGTTTGTTTTCTCATTTAAACTTTTCGAATGGATTCAAGGAAGAAAAAGTCACTGAAGAAATTGACTTTTTGTTGGAGAATTATTATTTTTTTTTACTTTTTACAGCATTTCAAATTTTACTTGTTAACTTTAGTCAGCGAAATCTTCACCAATTGCCGCAACCCGAAGAAATAAAGCATTTTCAAAGTGATTTTGGAGTTACCCTTCTTTCTCTGTCGCCTCTCTCCGATCAACTAATCTCTCTCTCTCACTCTCTCTCTCTCTCTCTCTCTCTCTCTCTCTCTCTCTCGCTCTCTCTCTCTCTCTCTCTCTCTCTCTCTCTTCTCTCTCTCTCCCCTTTCTTTTACTTTCCCTCCACGCGTTTCGTTCGATCATTGCCTCCGGCAACAATGGCTTTTGCGTCGCTTGGGGGAAGGGATTTGCGGGTGGGGGGGGGGGGGGGGGTCGGCGGCGGGTGGAATTCGCTCGTCAGTTTGATTTGGTAAAGGAAAGAGTGGGGGATTTGGTGGGTGGCAGGCAGTGCCTTTGATGGATCGCCTCGTTTGGCTATTGGTAGGGGTGACAAAGACAATTGTGGGGAAGTGGGGGCCGGGGCAGTGCGTGGGAGGAAGCGGAGGGGGGGGGGGGAGAAAGGGAAGGGGGGCGATTTGGAGGGGGGGGGGGGTGAGTTTGGGGAAGGGTGATTTGGGGGGGAGGGGTGATTTGGGTGATCGGAGAAAGGAATAAACGCAACGACCAGCGATAGTCGTCGCCTTCTTCGAACTGCTCTCTCACTGCTGATGATAACAATTTCCGACTTTGTCACCTCCGGCGACGGTTCGCCTGCTGACCATCACAACACAATTCCAAGATGAATGTCCAAAATGGCATTTTCTTTTCTCATTTCCCATTCTCTGCCTTATTTTGGCGTTGTGTTTGAAATACCCAAAAGAATGGCGAATGATTTGTCCCATTTGATGGATTGCCACCCCTTCACCCCCTTCCCCCTCCCCCAACTTTTTTTCATGGCTCCCCCCCCCCACCGATTCGCATTTTCCGCTATTCTTTCCCCCCCCCCATCAGTGTTAAGCAGCACAACAACCATAATCATTTCACACTTTGAAAACAAAACATTGTTTTCCCAGCAGACCACCCAATGCACCATCTCCGTTGTGTGCTCGTTGGTAAGTCCTTATTTTTCCATTTTCTCATTATTCCTTGTCCTTATGTTGTCCTTGTAAATGCCCTTACTCTTGTCCTTGCCCTTGTCCATCCTTTCTATTCATTTTCAAGGTGATCCGTGCGTTGGCAAAACGGCACTTATCGTTGCATACACACGCAATGGATTTTGTGGTTAGCATTGTTGTCATTAACTCATAGTGTTAAATTGCACTTCTTTTGTTTAGTTTAATTTATTTGAAATTTCAGAGAGATATTCGCCGACTGCGTTTGACAATTATTCGGGTAATTCTGTCGGATCAGTTAAAGAATTCATTTTAATATCAAAATTCTTTTTTTTTGTAGTGACTGTCTGCGTTGATGGAAATCCGTTAAGGCATTAATTACCCAATTAATTACCCATTAATTCATTCCTCTGCCATTCTTTTTTTCCCTTCCTTTTTCGGTTGGATCTCTGCGACACCGCCGGAAGGGTAGAAAGGGGAGCACATTTAGAAATAATTCAATGGCATTTTGTTTTGTTTCAGTCCGAATTCGATTCCATCCGTCCTCTCAGTTACTCGGGTGCAAGTGTGTTTCTGCTTTGCTTTAAGTCCGTCTCTCTCCCTCCCAATGCTTTTGCTTTACCCTCCCCCCCCCCCAATTCGCAGTGTCACCCGTCCCTCCTCCCTCAATTCGGCCACACAACGGTGGCTTCCTGAAATTCGTTCGTTGGCTCCCTCAGCACCCAGTTCGTTTCATTTCAAAATTCACAATAAATTAGTTATTTTTTGCTTAGTTCTGCTCATCGGCACTCAAAGTGATCGACGACTGATCAGTCACCGATCAGAAACTGTCGAGACAAAGGCAATGGCACAACTCAGCGAAAGATTGGAACTGAGCAGTTGGCTGGAATGTTCGGTCTGAGGGAGAGACTCAAAACGAACGGACATTTATTTATTGGTGTATTTTCAAAAAGGCAGTTACTCAGCACAATTTGAAGGAAGTGTTCGACTTGGCCATCCTCCAGGGTCTTTGCCACGAGCAGAAATTGCCAGCGGCACGAAATTCCCCTTCAATTCCCAAAGCAAAGATCGCACTGCCGGAAGCAATGAAAAAGACGGACAAAAAAGAAATTGGAAAGGGAGCGAATGGCACGACGAAAGGGGGGACATTGAAGCAGAATTTGTGGAGATTGGTGTCAATTACGAAGAAGGCATTGTTGTAGAAAAGGAGAGAAATAAATAAAAGAAAGAATGAAAAAGCAAAAAGGGAAAGGAAAGCATTGGCAAAAGAAACGGACGGACGGACGGAATGATCTCAGAGAAGGCAAAGAATGGGAAACGAAAGAACGGCACAAATGCCAAAAAAGGAAACGTTATTTGAAAGTCGAGTCATATAAAGAGAGATTGGTTGAATAAAGCAACCAAAACGACGGAAGAAGCATCGAAAAAAGTCACACAAAAGTCAAATAAAAAAAAATAGAAAGCTAATTTAAAAACTATGCAGAAACAGGGAAATGTTTTACACAAAACCTAAATGTCCTTCACAATCAGAGGGACCGTATTTCCTCATTATCAACCCCACTCCAAATGGGGCGGGCTTATATTCGAGGGGGTTTATAATGTAGGAAATACAGTATGAAATTTAATGAGAATTTAAAGTTCATTCATTTTAAATTGGCATTCTGTTCTTTCGTTTTCTCTCGGAACAGGACGGTTCGGTGCCAGCCCAAGTTTTCGACTACAACTTTTTTCATTGTTGACCAAATCCAACAATCTTGGTATCATTCGAAAGCCCTTCACAAGCTCTATTAGCCTTACAAAAAAAGAAAAAAAAATTTCTAGCCTTTAAAAAAGTTATAAAGAAAAAACTTCCAAAATTTTGGTTTTTTTGAAATTTCATGTTATAACTTTTTTGGTAATTGTCTAATAGCTAAGCAATAGGTTAGAAAAAGCTTCTAAACATGTAGAGCTTTCGGATGATGCCAAGTTTATTGGATTTGGATGACAAAGAAAAAAAAGTTGTAGTCCAAAACTTGGGCTGGCACCGAAACGGCTGGCACCGAACCGTCCCCCGCCCGTTTTCTCTTAACTCGCACAGTCGAGAAAACTCTTTCGTTCGTTTTTTTCCTTTTTATGGGCTGACAAATGAGCAACCGTTTTTCTTTTATTGTTCTTTTAAGTTTTGTTTATATTTTATTCGAGAAGACTTTAATTACCAATCTCCGATTTGTTTTGACTTTTTGCAATTGGACAATGTCTTCGGAACAAGTTCGTTTTAATTGGTTTTTTGTTATTAGTTTTGTTTTAATTGGTTTTGTTTTGATTTATTTTGCTTTATGTTTTTTAATATTATATTGGGTCTTTACCTTTTGTCCTTTGAGTCTTAATTCGTTTTTCACCTAATATAGGCATTAAAAGCAAAACAACTTGGCAACGAGGCGTACAAACGGAAGGAATTTGCCACTGCTCACAAATATTATGACGAAGCCATCAAATATCAACCAACGAACATCGTATTTTACAGCAACAAAGCCGGTAAAGCGAACGAATGAATTTACGAAAAAAAAAAAACAATTGCAAAATCACTTTTTTGTTCAGCAGTTTTTTTCGAGGAAGGAAAATACGACGAATGCATCGAAATGTGTGGAAAAGCGGTGGAAGTTGGACGAGAGAATCGGGCGGACTATGCGCTGGTGGCAAAGTGCGCATTTCTTTTATAAATAATTGCTGATGTGGGTGAAGGCGGGTAATAATTGCCTTTCTGGCCACATAAAAAGGGCGATTTTGCGTAGTTAGTTTTTTAGGGCGCTGATCACAAATCTGACATCCATTTAAGAGCTTAGGAATTTGCCTGTGTGTTAAAGCCTTTGTTATTTTTCGCTTTTAAGGGCTTACGCTCGAATGGCAAACAGTTACAAAATGAAGGACGACCCCAAGAAGGCACTGCACTTCTACGAAAAGGCATTGTCGGAACATCGCGACCCGGACATTGTGAAGAAGCACAAGGAATTGGCGAAGGAAGTCAAAGAGATGGAGCAGAAGGCATACATTGACCCGGAATTGTCGGATAAAGAAAAGAACTTGGGCAACCAATTGTTCAAGAAAGGCAAGCAATGGGAGAAGGGACGAAAACATTGGGAAGGAAAACAATCCGAAATTGGGAATGGCAAATCAATGGACAATTTGGCGTTGTGTCTTTGCCATTTCATCCCTTTAAATTTTTGAGGCGATTACCCCGGGGCTATGAGACATTACAACGAGGCGATTAAACGGAATCCGGACAACGCTGTGCTCTACTCGAACCGTGCCGCGTGCTTCACCAAACTTATGGAATTCCAAAGGGCCGTCGACGACTGCGACCTTTGCCTGAAGAAGGACCCCTCTTTCGGTTCGCTTTTCCGTTTTCCTTTCGTTGTGCGATTTCCTCCCGTCATTCAGTTAAGGCGTACATCAGAAAGGGCGCTGCTTTGTCCGCAATGCGCGAGTTCGGCAGAGCGCAAAAGGCTTATGAGGACGCATTGCAAATGGACTCGAGCAGTCACGAAGCGATGGAGGGACTGCGCACGTGCATGCAGTCGAACGAGGAGAACCCGGAGAGGGCGCGGGAGAGGGCCTTGCAGGACCCGGAAGTGCAGGAGGTGGGCCAGGGGAGAGATTAACGGACAAAGCACGAAAAGGACGAACCATGGGGAGGGAGAAAGTGATACAAAATGCGGACAAATTCAATGGGAAGGAGGTTTTAATTTGGTTTCATGGACAAATACGCCCCATCCATTCCACCGAATTCCATCTTAGGTTCTCCTTCTAACTGACTTAATCACTCCCCTTGCTGCTTCAGATTCTTCGTGACCCGGGCATGCGAGTTTTGCTGGAACAAATGAGCCATGACCCGGTCTTTCTTACCCGCAAAAGTATAAATTTCTTGAACCCTGTTTTAAGGATGCCGCTCGAGAACATATCAGAAACCCGGACATTTTCCGTAAATTGATGAAATTGCAAGAGGCGGGCGTCATCCAAATTCGCTGAGAAGTGATCGACGGAGGAAAGGGCGGAATGGCTAATTACTCACTGAACGTTCCGATTTGAAGAATTGTCCACCATCTTTTTGATTTTGCTGTTGTTTTTCCATTTGTCCCTTTTGTTTTTGCATTGCCGTAAATTCTCTGATGGATGTTTTGGTTCGGTCATTTTCCGACTTCCCGCGGGGACATTTTTCTTTTATACCATCCGTCTTTGTTTTTTATAATGGTCCGCCATTAAATGCCCTTCCCTTTGCCATCCTTCGCTTTTCCCATTGACCATTCATTTCCCCCCCCCCCCTCAATTGTTTACCAGCCGTGAAGCCCATCCAATTTCTACGACAGCATGGAAAAGTTTGTTTGCCGTCGGTGGGTGCGGCTTTTGCGTTTGCCTTTGCCCCCCTTTCTGTCCTTTCCCAAATTTGAACATTGTTTTCTCTTTTCCTCTTCCGACCGTCCATTGTTTCTGAAAAGGTTCTTCGGTAATTGAGAGGACAGCAGCGGGGGTTCGTTCGTTCGGTTGGCTTCGTCCTCAGACTTTCCTTCGTTCATTTGCCCTCGCGCAAAACGGACAAAATGAAAGAGAGAAAGAAAAGGGAGCGATTGATGGAAATTGGCGGGGGAAAGGAAAAAAGGGAGGGCACTTGAACGGTTTTTAGTCGGAAGAAAAGTGGTGGCCATTTGGCAGCACTTGGCCAATTTGGGACAGCACATATTCTCATCCCCCGAGCCCACGAAAGGGAAGAAAGGAATAATGCCATTTTGGAAGAACGAAGAGAGGGGAGGCCAATTAGGGAACGAATGCATTGGGGGGGGGGGGCAATTTGCCAAAATCCGTCCCCTCCCCCCCCCCCACTCATTCATTCGATCCCATTATTCCCCTTAAAACGGAAATGGGTTTGACGAAGCGATGCGATAAATAAATAAGCGGTGGGAATGACCCAAAGGGTGGCGGAGGTTGGAATGAAAGACAGCAGCCTTAGTGATTCTTAATCTGTTCTTCATCCACCGCCCATCTGATCGAGAAAGCGATAATGAATGCTTAATTGGCGCCGGCGGAGAGACAAATCAATGGGCGACGATCACCGGCGCAAATTTGGGGGGGGGGGGGAGGAGGGACCTTGGGCGGGGGAGGGAATTGGCTTCCATTTGAAAATGGCGGAGGAATGCGGTGGGGCGGGGGGGGGGCAGCGGTGGGCATTCTCTCACTTTCCCCTCCCTTTTCCCTTTTTCTTTTTTTGCGTTTTTCTTTCTCCATTTTCCACTTCAGTAATTTTAATTTGATTTGTTTTACTAAGGAGTTCAAATGATCTGATTTCGATACCTTTTCAAAATGTTTTGCTTCCCCCCCCCCTCTCTCTCTCTCTCTCTCTCTCTCTCTCTCTCTCTCTCTCTCTCTCTCTCTCTCTCTCTCTCTCTCTCTCTCTCTCTCTCTCTCTCTTTCCCCTCTTTCCTTTTGTCCCTTTTCTCTTCTTTCCCTTTCGTCGTTTGTTTTTGTTTCCGCCCCACCGAACGGCGCGGCGCGGGTGGACATTTGGAAATGATACGAAATGGCGGAAGGGGGGGGGGGACATTTGGTCGACAGAACAGCGAATAAATCATTGTTTCCGCAATTATACAAATTCGGACAATGACCTGAATCCGTTTTCAGTCTGGTCGCTTTATTGGACAAAAAGCTGCAAAAATAACGAAGCATTTGGCTAAAGTGTCCAAAGAAATTGCCATGGAACATGTGCTTCCACTCAGAGGACCAAAAGTGCCCTCTTTTGCCCCCCCCCTTTTTGGCCCCTTCCTTTGCCCGCCCATTCTGTGCCACCCCTTTCCCCCCCCCCCTTTGGTCCCCTTTCCGTGTCCTTTCTTCCATAACACCTTTGCTTCCTTATGCTAACAACAAAACACCACCAAATTTTCCTTAGCAACCTTTCATTTCGGAGGTTATTCGGAATGCAAATTGCGCGAATTTTCGGCATTCTCTCCATTTACGCCCCTTCCCCCCCCCTCTCCCTTTGCACCCATTTTCCCAAACGGCAAACAGTTCGACAGAATGTGCCAAAGTGTATTTGCCTATCACTAGCCCCGTCCCACAATCAATTCAATTTCCTTCCTGCGCAATTTTCCCTCAAAAACGCCCATTCCAAATCGAATCATCCGTCCGTCCCCTTTCTTTAGGCAAATGCTCCCCTCGCCCTCTCCCCCATTTCTTCGCCCTCTCTTTCCCTCCCCCCGGGGGCTCTTCCCAACTCACTCTTCTTCCTCTTCTTCCTCCTTTGCCTCCTCCTCTCCTCTTCTGCCTCTTTCTCATCTCCCTAAAAGCAATGATTTCACGTCGTCCCTTTTCGTCATCGGTGATCCCTTCGTCAGTCATCAGCTTCGTCCTTCTTTTGCGTTCATTGGGTAATTAATGTTTTAATTATCTTTGATACTTTTGGATGATGGTCCCACGATTGGGGCGGGGGTCAGTCCAATTTTTTGATTTTTGTGCCAATAAATAAGACGACATATTTCAGCATTTTTTGACCGTTCTTTCACTTTCCAATTTCTCTTTCAGGTGCCGTCGCTTCCTTTCCAAAGTCGCCCTTCACCGATTGGCTCCCCCAACACTCACAGAACGAAGGGGGTTAGTACAAAAGGGATGGCCCCGTCCCGAACTTCTCGTCTTCCCCTGAATTCCATTTTTATCTGTCCCTTCCCCTTTTTTAATTTGTACCGTATCCCTTTCCATATTTTTGAAACGGTCAACAGTTTTCTCTCGCTTTTGCCTTTGTTTTTGCCTTCCCTTTTCCGCTTTTGTTCACTTTTATTGCCATTCGCTCCTTTTAATGTCATTTCCCCCAAGGGCTTCTTCTCCTCGACCGTCGCTCCCTCGCCGAAGGCGAAGTTTTATTATTTCGGACCAAAAAGAGCCGCCACAGGGCGATTGCTGTGATGACTGCGCATCAGCAGCACAAAATTGGCCAAATGTCCTCGCGTTTTGCCGATGCGCTCACTTTCAAAGAATGGCTGAGAAGGGTTTACCGAGAGGAAAAAGGTAATTAATTAATTGGAAGAGATTAACAACACAACAAATAGTGGGAATGAATGATCATTTGGGACTCATTTGGCTGCTGATCTTTCGTTTTCTTTTCTTTGGCCATGCTTTTGGGAGGGGAAGTGTCCAACAATTCGAAAAGGATACTCTTTCACTTCAAAATTCGAAGCATTGTTCGGACTGACGAGTGAGTGAATTCATTCGCCACCCCTCGGGGAATGCCATTGCCCCCCCCCTCTCCCTCCCCCGCCGCCCTTTGCCCCTCTCTCCTCCAATTCATTGTCATCGCATTGTTTCCGGATTTGATTCGCAGAAACAATTGACTCGGAATGGGCAAATTGGGGTGCAATTTGCTGCTGCTGATTTGCGTGCAGTGAATGAATGTGGCGACGAATGTTTTTGCATTTTCTTTGTGGACAATCACAGAAAGGGCCATTTGGGCATTGGGCTGCCAATTATCCTGAAATTGGAGAGATTTCTTTGGGGGGGGAAGGCAAATTGGGCGAATGGGTGCCAAAATCGTCGGATTATCTTTCCTCCGCTGTCCCATGCTTTCTCTTTCTCACCCGCTCTCTCTCTCCCACTTTTCTCTCTCTCTCTCTCCTTTCTCTCTCTCTCTCTCCCTCTCTCTCTCTCTCCCTCTCTCTCTCCTTTCTCTCTCTCTCTCTCTCTTTCTTTCTCTCTCTCTCTCACCCCTTTCCCTCTCCCTAATTATTTTGATGCTTTTCCCTTTTCTTCAGCTCTCAAAGTGTCCGTTCGTACCACCGAAGTGAGTGCTGTTCAGAATGTTCGTTCACCCAACCTTCGCCCATTTCTTCTCAGGTCGTCCGTCCCGTGCTCCAACATTTGTACGCCACCCGCGCCCATTTCCGCGCTCCGATTATTATCCACGCGGTCAGTGGGCCAATCAATGGCCAATTCGAATAAGCCAATTGTCAATCGCTGCTTTCCCCTCCCTTTGGCAGAACACTTTCGAAAGTGCCTCGTCCGCTTCTCCTAAGTTTCCCTCCGTCCCTTTCTCGCGTCTTTCGTCCGTCAGCAGAGAACGGCCCGTCGATGCGCTTCTCTTTGTTCAAAGTGTTCGTGCGCTGCTCCCCGACGCTGTCATTTCGCTCGGATGGACCAAATCGGAGGATTTCTCAGCAGTCAATCGGTTGGATTGGACCACAGCCTTCCAACTGATCGAACTGCTCAACGAATTGGGCGATCAGCCGGCCATGCTGAACATGCGCCTCAACGACGCCGTTCAGTCGTCCGAAGTGACTTCCTCCGCCCCTTTTGCTCTGCTTCTGATTTATGCTTTTCTTTCTTTTTGGTGTTGCAATGGCTTTTGGGGGTTCAGCGACCGCGCATTTATTTGCTGCTCAAAGGCGAATTTAACGATTTTGTGGAAAGCGAAAGGTCAATGGCAAAATTGGAGGGCATCAGAAGCAGCGGAGAACAGAGAATCCTTTTCGACGTGGTCAGTAAGAGAAAGGGACAAATGGGAGGAGGGAATAAATACGCAAGGGAAATAAATCGTCGGAATGCTAATCGTACATTGTAACTGTACCCTACCGTACCCCCCCCCCCCCCTCTCCTCAGGATGAAAAGTGGCGCTCGCGCATCCGCCGTTTTGTCCCAGGGCAAATTCAGTCCTCACAAAGGGTCAGTTGCCTTGCCTCTCTTCCCGTGCTCATTCCCCCCGCCAATTGCCTCAGATGTTCGGTTTGGTGCCGTCCCAATGGGTCAATTGGTTTGTCCCTCCGCCCGTCCCTCCGATTGCTTCCGCGTCCCCTCTTTTGTCAGGCGCTTCCCCTCCTCCTCCCCAATGCTCTCCACTTCCGTGTTCAGTCCCTCCGGCGTCGCGGTGCTTTCTCTCTTTATTTGCCCTTCCCTTTCCCTGTCATTTCTCCTTCCATTCCATCTCAGTTCCTCGGTTGGCCCAATTCTCTTTTGCTGTCCACGCGTCGTTCGGATTCTCCGCCCTCGCGGCAAACCATCGCCGGAAGGGTTTCACTTGTCGTTCCTTTTTTGACAACTCCCCCCCCCCCCCCCCCTCAGGTGATGTTCATCCCTAAGCAGCAGTCGCGCGAAGTAATTCCTCAACGAAGGAGTGGAATGGTCAGTGTTTTCTTCCCAATTTGGCCATTTGTCCGTCCCTTTGCCCCCCTTTTCAGGTCCTTTTCCTCTTCCATTCCGATCCCTCCCTTCTCTTCGCTCCCCGTGTCCCTCGTTCCGTCCAAGTGGGACACAACGCCAAAATGAATGGGAAATGAAAAAAGGGGCTATTCTTTTGAAAGGCTTTCATTGGCTCCGATGGTCACATTTCCCTGGAGAACAATGCGCCAGCAAAGGGCTTCGCTTCCGATGCGTTCGCTAAGAGTTCGAGTGCCCAATTGCCCCGGTGGCAATGCTACGCATTTTCAGTCAGTTCAAAGAAAGAAAAAAAAACCGACGCATTTCATTTGTCCCACAAATTTTAGCTTTTGGACAAAGGGTGGCGAGTGGAAATGGAGGTGAAAAAGGGGGGGGGGAGAAGAGAAATGGCGGAAAGACCGGCGGATTCGAAGGTGTGGACAGAACGATGCGACACAACGCCAACGGAGGACAAATGGACGACGGATGACAAATGGACGACGGATGACAAAGGGACGACAGAGGACAAAGGGACGACGGAGGGGGCGGACGGATGGGTCAGCGAACGGACATTCCTTCAGATGGACACCCCGACGGACAGGTCCATCCGCTCATTGGCCTCAATTAGCAAATTAATTGCTTAAGGGAGCGTCGCACGCGTCACGTCGCAGTGGGAAAAAGCGGAGACGGCGCCATTGACTTCCTCGGTTTTCACAGATAGCGAAAACAAATCCCAAAAACATTGGGGGACTTAATTCCTTTTTCTTCAGTTCGGACTTTGAGTCACAACCGTTCGTCCGTTCTGCCGACAATCGCCCCCAAATTCCTCTCCTTTCTTAGCACGACGCTTCTGCTAATTCCACTTTTGTTGCCTTATTTTTAATGCTTCTTTCATCGTTACCATCGTGTGATTTGATCTCTTTTCCTCTCCGTTTTTCATTAATTTTTAATTGCCTAATGAGCAAAATAAAATTTAAATGAATTTGATAATGTGAATGAATCACAAGTCGGAAAAATTTTAATGAAAAGGAATTCTCGCTAAAATTCAATTCAAGTCACCGTATTTATTATGTTTCGTTTTGCCAGGTCTTTTCCCGAAGGCCACCAGGTGTCAATTTCACAGAATTTAAACAATCGAAATGGATTCAAATTTTATAAATTTTCAAATGACAAATTATGTTTTACGAATCAATCAATTCATTGTTGGCAAAGTCACCAATGCCACAAAATATGCAATTTTCCGGGCACGCGCACTTTCGAAGTCAAACAACGTAAATGAAAGTGTTCATGTCCCTGTCGTCCCGCTTCAGAAATTTCTGCTCGATCAGCCACTCGATTTGTTCCTTGATGAGTTTCCGGGAGGGCAAAAACATATTCCTGAGCACATCGACCAATTCCGTTTGCAATTGAGCCTTAATTGGGTCATTAGTCGTGCCAATTGTCCTTCCCTCCCTTTGCTCGTGTCTCTGACTTGGTTCAGCCTTTTTCGGGTCTTCATTATCTTGACGATCGCTTCTTGAACCCGGAAAGTCCTCAGTTGGAGTATCTCCTCGTGCTCCTGCTCAATGCCAGCGTCTTGGTTCAGTTGCAATCGGCCGATCAGATTAATCTTTCCCCGGCTTTGCGGCTTCTCATTCTGACATTGCACAGATCAATCGCATCGTCCGTCAATTGTTACATTTATCTTACTTTGATCAGGCAAAACTCGTGATTAAGCCAAAAAAGAGTGGAGTCGTTGAAGCTTTTCGGGGTCAACGGTTGTTGGGCGATTTCGCAAAGGATCAGTCGCATTCGGACTTTGGGGAAATTCACCAAAGTCTGAAAGAAAGGAAAGCAGTGAAAAGCAGCCAAAACGGAGGACGGACCAAAAGACTTCTCGCCAATTCGCCCTCGGACAATTCAGTCGCGAGACGAATCGTCGCAAAGGAAAGTTTGTCGTTGGGTCTGTCGTTCCAACAGAACAAAATGGCCATCTGATGAGTGGTCACTTCCAAGTCGAACCTTCCCGCTTTGCTGGTGAACGAAACCTTCGACAGAACATTTGGCATTTGTGAACTTTATTTCAATGTTAATTTGCAAATTACCGTCCCCGTGGACCAATGGTGGGCCCAATTCAGCTTTCGTCCGCAGTGCTGCTTTTTGTAGAAGTCCTCAACTTCCGGGATCAAATCCTCCAATTCCCGTGGCAAAGTCAGGTGCGAACGGTCTCGACTCCTCGACCATGCTCCGGCATTCAGAATTTTGACGCTTACACAATCTGAAAAACCAAAATGAATGTCTGTCGTTCGGTGGTCCGTCAACCGGCCATTTGGCTGCAGTTGCCCTTTTCCAGCGATTTCCTTAGGGCCAAGTTGAGGTCTTTGTTCACTTCGATGTCCTGCAACATTCTGAAGAGTTTGTTGACGAAGTCGACTGGCATCCCCGCCTCCTTAAGGCAAAAGAAACAAATGGCCAAAGTGTTGGAAGAGATTAACAACACAACAAATAGTGGGAATGAATGATCATTTGGGACTCATTTGGCTGCTGATCTTTCGTTTTCTTTTCTTTGGCCATGCTTTTGGGAGGGGAAGTGTCCAACAATTCGAAAAGGATACTCTTTCACTTCAAAATTCGAAGCATTGTTCGGACTGACGAGTGAGTGAATTCATTCGCCACCCCTCGGGGAATGCCATTGCCCCCCCCTCTCCCTCCCCCGCCGCCCTTTGCCCCTCTCTCCTCCAATTCATTGTCATCGCATTGTTTCCGGATTTGATTCGCAGAAACAATTGACTCGGAATGGGCAAATTGGGGTGCAATTTGCTGCTGCTGATTTGCGTGCAGTGAATGAATGTGGCGACGAATGTTTTTGCATTTTCTTTGTGGACAATCACAGAAAGGGCCATTTGGGCATTGGGCTGCCAATTATCCTGAAATTGGAGAGATTTCTTTGGGGGGGAAGGCAAATTGGGCGAATGGGTGCCAAAATCGTCGGATTATCTTTCCTCCGCTGTCCCATGCTTTCTCTTTCTCACCCGCTCTCTCTCTCCCACTTTTCTCTCTCTCTCTCTCTCCTCTCTCTCTCTCTCTCTCTCCTTTCTCTCTCTCTCTCCCTCTCTCTCTCCTTTCTCTCTCTCTCTCTCTCTTTCTTTCTCTCTCTCTCTCACCCCTTTCCCTCTCCCTAATTATTTTGATGCTTTTCCCTTTTCTTCAGCTCTCAAAGTGTCCGTTCGTACCACCGAAGTGAGTGCTGTTCAGAATGTTCGTTCACCCAACCTTCGCCCATTTCTTCTCAGGTCGTCCGTCCCGTGCTCCAACATTTGTACGCCACCCGCGCCCATTTCCGCGCTCCGATTATTATCCACGCGGTCAGTGGGCCAATCAATGGCCAATTCGAATAAGCCAATTGTCAATCGCTGCTTTCCCCTCCCTTTGGCAGAACACTTTCGAAAGTGCCTCGTCCGCTTCTCCTAAGTTTCCCTCCGTCCCTTTCTCGCGTCTTTCGTCCGTCAGCAGAGAACGGCCCGTCGATGCGCTTCTCTTTGTTCAAAGTGTTCGTGCGCTGCTCCCCGACGCTGTCATTTCGCTCGGATGGACCAAATCGGAGGATTTCTCAGCAGTCAATCGGTTGGATTGGACCACAGCCTTCCAACTGATCGAACTGCTCAACGAATTGGGCGATCAGCCGGCCATGCTGAACATGCGCCTCAACGACGCCGTTCAGTCGTCCGAAGTGACTTCCTCCGCCCCTTTTGCTCTGCTTCTGATTTATGCTTTTCTTTCTTTTTGGTGTTGCAATGGCTTTTGGGGGTTCAGCGACCGCGCATTTATTTGCTGCTCAAAGGCGAATTTAACGATTTTGTGGAAAGCGAAAGGTCAATGGCAAAATTGGAGGGCATCAGAAGCAGCGGAGAACAGAGAATCCTTTTCGACGTGGTCAGTAAGAGAAAGGGACAAATGGGAGGAGGGAATAAATACGCAAGGGAAATAAATCGTCGGAATGCTAATCGTACATTGTAACTGTACCCTACCGTACCCCCCCCCCCCTCTCCTCAGGATGAAAAGTGGCGCTCGCGCATCCGCCGTTTTGTCCCAGGGCAAATTCAGTCCTCACAAAGGGTCAGTTGCCTTGCCTCTCTTCCCGTGCTCATTCCCCCCGCCAATTGCCTCAGATGTTCGGTTTGGTGCCGTCCCAATGGGTCAATTGGTTTGTCCCTCCGCCCGTCCCTCCGATTGCTTCCGCGTCCCCTCTTTTGTCAGGCGCTTCCCCTCCTCCTCCCCAATGCTCTCCACTTCCGTGTTCAGTCCCTCCGGCGTCGCGGTGCTTTCTCTCTTTATTTGCCCTTCCCTTTCCCTGTCATTTCTCCTTCCATTCCATCTCAGTTCCTCGGTTGGCCCAATTCTCTTTTGCTGTCCACGCGTCGTTCGGATTCTCCGCCCTCGCGGCAAACCATCGCCGGAAGGGTTTCACTTGTCGTTCCTTTTTTGACAACTCCCCCCCCCCCCCCCCCTCAGGTGATGTTCATCCCTAAGCAGCAGTCGCGCGAAGTAATTCCTCAACGAAGGAGTGGAATGGTCAGTGTTTTCTTCCCAATTTGGCCATTTGTCCGTCCCTTTGCCCCCCTTTTCAGGTCCTTTTCCTCTTCCATTCCGATCCCTCCCTTCTCTTCGCTCCCCGTGTCCCTCGTTCCGTCCAAGTGGGACACAACGCCAAAATGAATGGGAAATGAAAAAAGGGGCTATTCTTTTGAAAGGCTTTCATTGGCTCCGATGGTCACATTTCCCTGGAGAACAATGCGCCAGCAAAGGGCTTCGCTTCCGATGCGTTCGCTAAGAGTTCGAGTGCCCAATTGCCCCGGTGGCAATGCTACGCATTTTCAGTCAGTTCAAAGAAAGAAAAAAAAACCGACGCATTTCATTTGTCCCACAAATTTTAGCTTTTGGACAAAGGGTGGCGAGTGGAAATGGAGGTGAAAAAGGGGGGGGGGAGAAGAGAAATGGCGGAAAGACCGGCGGATTCGAAGGTGTGGACAGAACGATGCGACACAACGCCAACGGAGGACAAATGGACGACGGATGACAAATGGACGACGGATGACAAAGGGACGACAGAGGACAAAGGGACGACGGAGGGGGCGGACGGATGGGTCAGCGAACGGACATTCCTTCAGATGGACACCCCGACGGACAGGTCCATCCGCTCATTGGCCTCAATTAGCAAATTAATTGCTTAAGGGAGCGTCGCACGCGTCACGTCGCAGTGGGAAAAAGCGGAGACGGCGCCATTGACTTCCTCGGTTTTCACAGATAGCGAAAACAAATCCCAAAAACATTGGGGGACTTAATTCCTTTTTCTTCAGTTCGGACTTTGAGTCACAACCGTTCGTCCGTTCTGCCGACAATCGCCCCCAAATTCCTCTCCTTTCTTAGCACGACGCTTCTGCTAATTCCACTTTTGTTGCCTTATTTTTAATGCTTCTTTCATCGTTACCATCGTGTGATTTGATCTCTTTTCCTCTCCGTTTTTCATTATTTTTAATTGCCTAATGAGCAAAATAAAATTTAAATGAATTTGATAATGTGAATGAATCACAAGTCGGAAAAATTTTAATGAAAAGGAATTCTCGCTAAAATTCAATTCAAGTCACCGTATTTATTATGTTTCGTTTTGCCAGGTCTTTTCCCGAAGGCCACCAGGTGTCAATTTCACAGAATTTAAACAATCGAAATGGATTCAAATTTTATAAATTTTCAAATGACAAATTATGTTTTACGAATCAATCAATTCATTGTTGGCAAAGTCACCAATGCCACAAAATATGCAATTTTCCGGGCACGCGCACTTTCGAAGTCAAACAACGTAAATGAAAGTGTTCATGTCCCTGTCGTCCCGCTTCAGAAATTTCTGCTCGATCAGCCACTCGATTTGTTCCTTGATGAGTTTCCGGGAGGGCAAAAACATATTCCTGAGCACATCGACCAATTCCGTTTGCAATTGAGCCTTAATTGGGTCATTAGTCGTGCCAATTGTCCTTCCCTCCCTTTGCTCGTGTCTCTGACTTGGTTCAGCCTTTTTCGGGTCTTCATTATCTTGACGATCGCTTCTTGAACCCGGAAAGTCCTCAGTTGGAGTATCTCCTCGTGCTCCTGCTCAATGCCAGCGTCTTGGTTCAGTTGCAATCGGCCGATCAGATTAATCTTTCCCCGGCTTTGCGGCTTCTCATTCTGACATTGCACAGATCAATCGCATCGTCCGTCAATTGTTACATTTATCTTACTTTGATCAGGCAAAACTCGTGATTAAGCCAAAAAAGAGTGGAGTCGTTGAAGCTTTTCGGGGTCAACGGTTGTTGGGCGATTTCGCAAAGGATCAGTCGCATTCGGACTTTGGGGAAATTCACCAAAGTCTGAAAGAAAGGAAAGCAGTGAAAAGCAGCCAAAACGGAGGACGGACCAAAAGACTTCTCGCCAATTCGCCCTCGGACAATTCAGTCGCGAGACGAATCGTCGCAAAGGAAAGTTTGTCGTTGGGTCTGTCGTTCCAACAGAACAAAATGGCCATCTGATGAGTGGTCACTTCCAAGTCGAACCTTCCCGCTTTGCTGGTGAACGAAACCTTCGACAGAACATTTGGCATTTGTGAACTTTATTTCAATGTTAATTTGCAAATTACCGTCCCCGTGGACCAATGGTGGGCCCAATTCAGCTTTCGTCCGCAGTGCTGCTTTTTGTAGAAGTCCTCAACTTCCGGGATCAAATCCTCCAATTCCCGTGGCAAAGTCAGGTGCGAACGGTCTCGACTCCTCGACCATGCTCCGGCATTCAGAATTTTGACGCTTACACAATCTGAAAAACCAAAATGAATGTCTGTCGTTCGGTGGTCCGTCAACCGGCCATTTGGCTGCAGTTGCCCTTTTCCAGCGATTTCCTTAGGGCCAAGTTGAGGTCTTTGTTCACTTCGATGTCCTGCAACATTCTGAAGAGTTTGTTGACGAAGTCGACTGGCATCCCCGCCTCCTTAAGGCAAAAGAAACAAATGGCCAAAGTGTCCCAGGGCCAACTCTGAATTTGCCCACGAGCATTTCCTCCTTTTCTTGGTCGGCCACCAACTCGAGAATCAGTCTTCGGCTCAAGTGCGTCTTATGATAACGCATGAACACATCTTTAGCTGTGACATATTTCAGCACCAAAAGCTAAAAAACGAAGTGGCGAAATATGCGGAATACGTAACAACACCAAAAAGAAGTCAAATTTCTTTTCCGTTTTGTACTTCAAATGTAAAATAACCATTGGACCGCCCTGCCCTAACTCACCACATTATTCAGTCTCTCGTCGATCTCTTCAGAAGAAAACTTTTTCGTCAGGGCCGACTTTCTGAGCAACAAATCGCAATAATTTGCTAGCAATTCCGGGCACTTTGACTCGATGTTCGCTGGGCGTCCACTGTTTAGTATTTATTTTTAAAATTGCTTTTGCGCATTTTCAACCTTTTCGTTCGGTTTGGGTCCAACTCCAATCTGAACACTTCCGTGTTGTTCACCACTTCTTGAAATGCTTTGTCTCTGACGGTCAAAAAGCGCGAGTCGTTGTAAAAAGCATCTCGGACGAGTTCGGAGAACACTGAGTACATGTTGAGCAACTGTTCCACGTACCTTTCGCTGTCCTAAATTCAAAGTTCGATGATTTTTTCTAATATTTTTTCCAAATCGAACTCCAAAATTGTACCGTCACAATTTCCGCAGCATGTTCATGCATGGCGGCGAGTCCTTCCGCCGTGATGTGTTTGTGCAAGACGTTGAGCAAATTGGGAATTCCGTCAGGTGTCCGATTGATCAGTCGGTAGAGCGTCTTCAGCCTGTTCACCTCGTTGTTTTTGATCAGAGTCGGACCAACGGCCAAAAGTTGGTCTTGATATTCGATCACCAGCACTTGCACGCATTGGTCCACCAACTTAAGCGTTTAAATGAGTCGACCAAATGACCAATGTTTTGCCTTTGCGATGGATTCCGGCGACGAAGAGTCCAAATATCTTTTGGCCCTTTCCTCCTCTTCGGCCAGTTTCCCGTCCACGTAAACCATGTAATTCAGAACACCGTCGTGCTCCAACAGTTGCGCTGTGCGACATTTGTAAAATTGTTCAGTCCCTTCGATGTACGACCGCTCAAATCGCTCTTTGTAACTTTGAAGCGGGTCGTCGGCTTCGACGTTCAATTCAACTGAAAACGGGGGGGGGGGGTAAAGGAAACTCAAAATATTCGAAAATGGCACTTTCGCCAGCGGCACTGATAAACAAATAAAGTAAATTTGGTTATTTTTAGAAAAGATTTGTTCAACACATAAACATAAAAAAAATTCCAGGTGCCACCGGGCTTTAACGACGTTAAAAATTCCAAAATTAAAAAAAAGTTGAATGGATAAATTTTGTAAATTTGGAAAAACAGGCGCATTGGGCAGCCGGAACAAAAACAGATATTGTTTAAATAATATGTTTGGCTTTGGGAATCACCAAATGACTCTCGAACTCCGACGATCATTTGTGAGTTGACCAACTCGCGGTTTCTCTCCCGCTCGACCATTCTTCAAAGGGGTGACACTTTCGTACTAATGAGTCCATTAATTACTGTTCAGTCCCACCCCATTGCGGCGTTGAGAATTCGCTGAGAAATGTCGGCAAAAACATGTCTGTTCCAATAGTCCAACATAACCTTTTTGGGAGGGGGGGGGGGGAATTAGCCGAAATGCGTCGCCTTTGCCCTCTCACATTGCGAACTCTCTGCGACTCCGTCTTTGGTCGTGAAGGCGTTTTTATGAGATTTTTCTCGATGAAATTGAAGGGCAGGGGAAGGTACCGACAGAGTTGGGAGTAATTCTCCCATTCCTGAATGTACGCCCTCAGCAGAGAGTCGTCGTCATTGTGGGAATGGATATTCTGCAAATTGGCAACAATTGCCATGAAATGATTAATTGTTGGACAACCAATGGCATTTCCCTTCCCCTCACATTGGCCGCGTCCGTCACGTGGTCAAGCAGTTCGAGTCCCAATTCCAATAGCAATTTCTCACAACCATTGACCACCCACGAGGCAATTCGATTGTTGGTTGTGAACATGTCATGCCAATCCTTTTTCGACACATTCTGTAAAACAAACGTTGAAATGAATTGTAAAGCTTTTTTGAATAATTCAGTAATTTTATCCGGGACGGTTTTCTTATTAATTTTCTCTGTTAAAGCCGCCATAAGAAATTTTATGACTATGTAAAATATACAAAAAAAAATCATAGCTTTTCTTTGAAGCAAAGCAAATTCAACTTTTATGGTAGCATTCGATAACTTAGGGGTTTTATACAGGGTTTTCTCCAAGTTCCAAAAAAATTATAGCAAAAAAGTTTTTGAATTTCCTTCATTTGTTTTTCATATTGGATTCGTCGTCATCACAGCAAATTAAGATATCCCAAGCTTTAATGAACAAAAACCTTAGGCTACCGGATTCTTCTTTCCCCTCCCCCAAATTGTTTTGCCATAACGCACTTCTTTGTGGAGCAAATTCCGCACCACTGGTAAGGATTTTGCCCACTCCGCCTCGAATGAAATGTTATTGTTCCTCGACTAAATTCAAAATTTATATTAAAAGCCGAGTTTAATAAATTAAGAAATGGCAGGAGAAGTTTTTTTTCTAAACTCACAATGAGAAGTGAATTTCCGTTGCTCAATTCGCCACTCATTAATAATATAATAATAATAATAATCTGAATTAGCCGCTTGCATTTAGCTTAAAATAAAACTGATGGAAGATGAATGCAAAACCAAATATTGTTATGTTATGTAAGTATGTATTTAAATTTGAATTAAGAATGAGCAAAAAAAAACAGAGATTTTCTTAGTTTCTTTAAATAAAAAATAAAATAAATATCGACAGTACAGCACATATAATACAGAAGTACCGTAATTGAGAATTACAGACTCATAGAGACTGGAGACCACGAACAAAATGTATTTAATAGAGCCTGTTAAGAGCCCAGTTTATGACCAGCAGTCCGATCAGCTGTTGTCCCCTTCCGACCCAAAGGTAATTGGGGTATTGCTTATTAAATAAAAAAACAACATTAATTTATTAATTAATTAAACCATTAGAAATTAAATACTCATTCGCTTAATTGTTAGAATGTCTCCGTTTTCTCCGTCTCCACCTGTGATCACTGATCAGAATGGTGTAATTGGAGTTCAACAAACAATGCCCACCATAAATGGAAGTGATTGCATTTCAAACAACTCTGCTAATTAGCCCCATTAAATTCTTTTCATGTTTTATTAAAGTTATTTGATAAAAAATAAATAAATTCGCTAAACATACAAATGATATGACTGTAAAAATAATAGTAATTGTACTGGGCAAAGATTGACTTCCATTGTTTTGTGGTGCTTTGTGCTCCCTGGTCTTCGCCTCCCTCGTCATTCATTGGTCCGAACTCCGTCCGATTGGTCAAACAATCGCTTTTTTGAGGGTTATCCAACCGCCGACCTCTCCCCCTCCCCCTCTTTCTCCGTTACGTGTACGTCTTCAGTCCGGGTCGGTCTTTTCTGGACATTCCATCCACCGTCGCCCGTTCAACCGATTGGTCACTGCTCTTCACTCAAGTCCGAGAATCGATCAAATTGTTCGAGTCCAATGGAGCCCCCCCCCCCCTTCCCTCCCCAGCAGTGTTTGCGATTTGCTTCCATCGCTTTCCCAACTTCTCTATGCGCAGAATGTTTCTCCAGACTCGTCCAGCTTGCGGACTCGGCCACAACTCCCTCCCCTCCCCCTTGGCCAGTCTCCGTCCTGTCCACCCCTCCCTCCCCCCCCCCCCACTCCCATGCGCCGGTCGTCTTTGGATGCTCTTCTTCTTTTTCCTATTCACTCCTTTCCCTCCCTCGATCAGATCAGCCGACCCATTCGCCCGTCTTCGATCACTTCTTCCTCCACCGCTTACTATCCCCGCTTAATCAGTTAAAGGAACCAAAATGATCACTTGCCACAATTTGATCATTGTCCAACTGTTCCTTTTTCAACTCATCGGAAGGATTAATGGCAATTTTGGGAATGTTTCCGAGTCGGAATTGGAGTTGGACGGTTTTGACGGGGACCAACGACGGGAGGCCACACACGAAACACTGCTGCTCAGAAGCAAAAGGCAGTGGGGATGCCCAAGCGCGTGCTTTTCGCCCTGTAAGTTCCTTCTGTTAATGTAAAGTCGGGCCAAAAGGCTGCTTAATGTGCAGGTATGAACTCGGCCCAATGTCAGCGCTATCAGTTGGCCACCGTTTGTGTGTTGGGCTGTTGTTGTCCCGCACAGTCGGCACAGACAAATCTGACAAGTCAGTGGCCAATTAGACAATTAATTAATTAATCATTTGCTATTGCAATGACAATTCAGGCGCATGTGACGGGGACCCCGCAGTTGCTGCCTGTCTAAATGGCCTTTGTGGCCAAGGATACTTCTGCAATGCACGCAATTTTTGCTGCCGATGCCAGTCCGGCACATCGCCAGGTTTCATTTTCCGTTTCTCCCTTTACTTAATGTCGCTTTATTTGTTTCTCTCTCTCTCTCTCCCACCTTCTCTCACTTCTCTCTCAGTCTCTCCCACTTTCCGTCTCTCTCTCCTCTATGTCAATCCACCATCTCGATGGCTTGTAAATTGCTGATCAGTTTGCTTATCTCCTGATCACTTCCCCAGGTCCCTGCGTGAATAACCTTTGTCCCCCCGGCTATGCTTGCAACACCAACAATTTCTGCTGTTCCCTTGGCTCCGGTTCTGTACTTGGTCCGTGCGTTAATGAAGTGAGTGTTTTGCTTATCTTTCCCAAAAGCTTTTTTGCCGATTGATTTCGTTTTTTGGCACAGCAATGCCCCGTGGGCTACGCTTGCGGTGCCGGCAATTTGTGTTACCCCGTGACGGGCAGCGGGGGGAACAGTCTCGGCTGAAGCGGAGAGCGAAGAAGGGACGGAAGACGACGGCACAACGGCCGCTTTTGTGCCGTCCGATTTTGCACCTGCAAACCAAACGGTGTTCTTTTGCATTTCCTTTTTTGTACAAAAACAATTTCCGTCATTCGTGCAAATTTCTTCCCCTTTAATTGCTTCTTTCCCTCCGCACCTTTATTTTTGTTTGTTTTATTATTTTTTCATTATTTTATTCCTCCGTTGGTCGTCCCTTCAAAATTCTTCATTTATCTCATCAAATTACAGTTAATTGCTTACAAATTGCTAATTATATTGTTCAATTTCATCATTTTCAACCTCTTTTTGTTCCATCGGTCAATTAAACTCAAATTTGTTTAAATAAATTTGTGAAACAATGAGAACGATGATTCATTCATTCCTCTTCGATTGAGTTAATGAATCACATCCGAACATTGGTCAATTCGCAACCGATGGCAAATGAAAAGCAAATCAAAGAAAGGAATAAAAGCCGATTGAAACGGCGGCGGGGAGGGAAGGAAAAAGCGATTAAGGACAAATGGACGAGGGGGGGGGGGAGGACGAAAAGGGGACAGAAATGGGCCAAGCGGGTGGAGGGGAGGGGCACAAAAGTGGCGATGGGTGGAGGAGGAAGTCCGTCTCCCTCCCCCCCCCCCCCCCCGGCCGCTTGGATCATCGCCGGGGTCAGTTTCAGGAGAGAGGGCACTTGGGGCACGGCCTCTTGCCACAGTCCATCTCTCCTCCCCCATTTTGTTTGCACTGAAACAATGGCCACCGCTGCGGCTAATCGGCGATGACTCCACTCGATAATGACCGGCTAATCACTCAGCCCCCGCTGGCCATTGCATTCGCTTCTTCGTCCGCTTCTTCGGTCTTCTTCTGCCGCTGCTTCGGACGGAGTTCGCCTTCCTTTCCCTTCCCTTCGCTTCCCTTTCCGTCCTTCCCTTTCTTCCAAATATTCCGTTGGCCCTTTCGTTGCTTCAGTTTCATTGTCAGCATGGCACTCGGCAACTTCTTCCATTTTTGTGCCCCTTTTCTGCTTCTGGCTTTCCTTTGCCTGCTCCAACTCTTTGCCCATTGCCATTCTCCCGCCTCCCCCCCCTTCCCCCTCATCGTCTTCATCATTATTATTATCATCATCATCACCATCCCAAAACTGCTCCAACTTCTCCGACTCCTCCCAAAGCACTTTCCTTTTTTCCGAACCGATTTTCAATCGGCCCAAGCGCCAATGGAATTACTCTCCGATGCAATTTCATTGTCCGCCCGGCTGCTTCTCGTGCACTCCGATCCATTGCCAAGCCTACCAGTGCATTCAGCCCCAAATGATGCCAATGGTCCGCTGCTGTTGCCGGCCAATGTTCATTTCCAGAAGCCAACCCGACTTAAAAAGTGAGTTATCCTCCGTCTTGTTTCATCCATTCCAATTCACTGCTTCTCCATTAGCTGCGTGTGATGGCGAGGAGGCGGTCGCGGCATGTCTTAACGGACTTTGTGGCCAAGGGTACTTTTGCCAGCGCGGGAAATTTTGCTGTCGATGTCCGGTGGGAAAATCCATCGGTAATTAAATCACAAAGTGTCGTCATTTGCATTAAATGAACGCGAGGGGAACACTCGCAAAATCAACTCCATTTTATAACCTTTTCAGAATCTCTCTCATAAAACCGTTCTTCGGATTTGCCTTAGTAATTGGTCCGTTTTCAGGACGTTGTGTTAATGGGCTTTGTCCGATTGGCTACGTTTGTAATTCAAATGACTTTTGCTGTGCCGTCGGTATCACTACAGGGTAAATGAGAAAATGATTTCGGAAATTGGGTCCAAAAGTCACAAAACTATTAATTAATTGTTGGCTGTTCTTGTAATAATTGAACAAACTCAAGGGGTGCCATCGGACCATGTGTAAACGGAGAATGCCCGGAAGGATTTGCATGCGGAGAAGGGGTAAGAAAACAGTGTCAAATGGGCTTTTGTCTCCACAATTAACTCCGTAAAAGGACCTTTGCTACCCGAACTCCGTTGGCACTTCGCTTGTGGAAGAACCGAAGGCCACGCGGAATTTCCCATTGAATGTTCGCGCTAAACGACCGTATTGGGCCACAAAAACACGGAGGAGGGGCGCACAAAAGGGACGGAAAAACGGAGGCACAAAAAGACGGTGGTGGGGAAGGCGCGAAAATCCGTGGGAAGTGCGAAGGACACGCGGCGGATGGACCGACGGAGCGTGGGAGGAAAGCGGCGAGGGATGGGCAGCCGAAAGTAACGAACTCCGATAAGCAAATTGTGTAGGGGGAAGAAGCAAGTGGAGAGGAAACGAACAGAACGGCCAAATGCAGCAGATCGATTGATCGGATATAAAATCTATTGTTTCGATTGAGATTGTGAGCAATTAAGCGGCTCTAACAGACAATTTTTAATACAAGAAGGGACAATGAAAAACTAGTGCCCTTATTTGTTAGGTGCTTTATTCGAGAGTATCTGCCACGGTTAGAGAAAATTCTCGGATTTTTTGGAGGTATTGGTCTCGAACCGTGTCTCTGTTTATTTGTTTAACGAATGAATATTAAAAAATTTTTCAAATTTTTCCACAATGATATGTATGTATAAAAAAAATAGCAGGTGGAACCCTCCCCCACCGCGGCGCCGTTCCCTACCTAAGGGGCGGGTAAAGACCAAGGTCAAGGGGAGGAGGTAGCGCCAAACACTTGCCGCCTGCTAGTAGCCGGCTAGCAGTTCGCCAACCCAAGCTGCAAGTGGCTGGGATGCAATATCCAATAAAGGCCGCCTTATTGAATTTGTTGCACTAATTTTAAAATTGTTATTTTCGATTCTGTTTGAATCCGGGTTCGGGGTTCGATGGGCCCAAATATGGGTCGGATCCGGGTTCTCTAGCCCTGGAATAAATAAAAAGTCGACTTTGGACGCCAAATACATCATAAATTTCATGGCGTCGGGAATGAATTTAGTCTCGGATGGCTCAAAAATGCAGAAACGGAAAGTGACGGAAATTTAAAGGAGGAACCGCCCGCCGTTTCGCCATGCTATGCCCCTTGTGTTTAATTCCCTAAATCAGTTCTTAATTTCCTTCCATTTCTCTGTTCGTCTCTTCGCTCTGACTTCTTTTTGCTCTCTTTAAAATAAATGAACGAAAAGGGGAGGGAGAGTAAGGAAATAGTAATAGTAAAGTGGTGTAAAAGCAAACAGAACAGACAGACAGACAAAGACAGTCGGACGGATTCATTCGCTCGTTGGGGTTGGAAGTGTAGCAGCCGTCCGCCACTCACTCATTCATTCACCCCACAGAAAGCCTTCCCCCCCCCCCCCCCGGCTGTTTGCCCGTCGATCGATTCCCTTTTCTCATTCTCCAGCCGATAGAAAGACACGATATGCGCTGAAATTGGTGAGGTTTCTCAGTTTCTTATTGGACCCCATTCGTCTTCTACTTTTTTTATTTAGGGATTTTATGGTTTTGCGGATAAAAATGGGCTGAAGTGGAAGGGAAAGTTTTCTTTCGCTTAATTTAACTCTTTATTAGGCAAAGGGGTGAAGTCTTCGAAAAAGTCGTTTCAAACCGCAATTTTTGCTCATATTTCGTCAATAGGTAGTCTTTACAAAAATCTCAAAAACAAACGATTGGCGAGTTCCGCCTAAATTTTATGTATCAAGCTAATGCTAAGCAATTAAGTAAAAAAGATAATGACCACCTTAAAAAAGAAAGTTCTTAATGTATTTCCACTTGAATCAATCTACCAATTTGATTTTTAATGGCTAATACAGTACATAGTTTTAAAGAATTTCCGAAAAATTATCATTTTGGTCCGCAGGTAATACTGGAGAATTGGTATCCCGACGAAAAATAAAGTTAAGAATTTTCTTTACATTTTTTCTAGGGTAAGAAAATACGCTGATCACGAATCCGGGCTCGGATTTTACAAAATCATTGATTTTGTCTATGATTTTTCATCATGTAACAAGATTTTTAATAAACTTTTTCACGTAAGGATAACTTGAAAACATGTATTTTAGAGTTTTCAGGGTCGCTGACCACGAATATGACCTCAGTTTTGGCCAGTTCCGAATCCCGGACCCGAATTCGGACAAAAAGTCGAAAATTCAAAACCCATTTTATGTTGTGAGAATTTTGAATTTCGACTTTGTTCGAATTCGGGTCCGGGATTCGAAATTAGTCAAAATTAATGTCAGATTCGTGATCAGCGGCCCAGAAAACCCCCATAAATATGTTTTAACGACTTTTAGAAAAGAAAAAATTTAAATTATTTTTTGCCGGGACACCAATTCTCCAGTATTACCGGTCCGCACTTCGAAAGTTATAATTTTCTAAACTTTGGTGGTCTCACCAGACGGACTATCCCGCCGCAAAATGGCCGAAATATGAAAAATACAAAACTTTGTTCAGTTGAAACGTGGAAAAATAATTTCTTTGAGGCTGAAAAATTATTTTTCCCTTTGGCCCTAACAAAAAAACCAAATTATTTAATTTTTGTGCATCTCTTGTAAATCTGCACTTCTTTGATAACAATTCCATTTACCAATTGATTAAATCATGATTTTGTTACAAAATTGCTGTCTGTGATAGCAATTCAATTTTTTTCCATATTTGCAAATCAACACCAACATCACGACGAGCGGGACACTGAACGAAGGGAGTGGCGGTGGTACCGGCACTGCTGCCCCTGGTCAAAATAATACGAATGGTGACATCACTGGAGGTTCTTCTGCTGCCGCTGCTGTTGCCGGGAACGTCCATCGGTGTCAATCGCCCATTATGGAAGCAGAAGTTGCCGAAGACCCGTCCAACAAAATGTTCCCTTCTCATGAGCAATCGCAACAACTACAGCAGCAACCACAGGGAGTCAAGAAGGAAAGTGTTGGTTCTTCCAATTCGACGACTTCTTCCACACGGGTCGCTTCCGTTGTACATCCAATAGAAACCACGAAAGATTCGAAACCCAAGCCATCGGTCAAAGACAACACAACGATCAGTCCACAGGCGCTTAATTCAATGCTAAGCGGCTCTCCTCTAATAACAACTCCGGCCACTGCGCCTCAGCAGCGTCATGCGCCAGGGGACTACACAGACGCAGCGGTGATTGGCGGGAAAACGCGCGGAGGTGTACCCCATCATTTGCATCAGTACCAGCAGCAGCAGGTGGTCTCCCATCAGCCGATGCTCAACCACCGTCATCCGGCGGGTTCCCCTCCATCCGTCGCGGCTACTGCTGTTGAGGGAACGACGATGAGGTGGGTGAAGCGATCGATGGAGAAAGCTGGGAGAGAGAGGAGACAAAGCGATGGGAATGTTTGGGGGTGGGGGGGCGAGGGAGGGAATGACGGAAAGGGAGGGAGGGAAGAGCGAGGGGAAACCCCTCTTCCTCTCTAATTACGCCAAAGAATCTGATTGTCGTTGCCTTCCACAATTCGTTTTATTAGCACTTTATTGCTTTATTTTTATTCCACCATTCCTTCATTAACACCAAGCACTTTGTTTATGGATTGAAAAACGAATTATGTGAACCAAAAATTTATTATTGAACATAAAATTAAGTTTCGAAACGGATTAGTATTTCATTTCTCATTTGTTTACTCCTTTTCAAAATTATTTGCGGAATTGACCTCAACCTTCTTGGGTATTATTTATTTGGTAGCCCCAAGAATCCTTAAATAGCTAAAGGCTGAAAAATGCACCCAATATTATGGCAAAGATTCAGAAAATCAATTTTTTGAAAGTTTTCTGGTCATAGCTTTTTGAAACATAACGAAATGGTCATGTCTCTCTTTTTCATAGTCGTGTAAACTGGATAGAACACAAACATTTGCATTGTTATTAAAAATCCATAAAGAAGATATAAACAGATAGTACCACACAAAATTTCTTACTTTTTATCACTTTATAAAAAGGCACAATCTTTTTAATTTGTCAATGGTTTACCGCTTGTTTTGACAAGTGTACCAACAATTGGTCAATTTAAGCCCTCCCTCGCAACAACCTCCACAATCGTCCTCCGCGACCCATCAAGGAGGTCATCATCGCCACACATCTTCAGGCCATCACCGTTCGTCTGGAATGACTGCTTCTTCTTCGCGTGCTCCGAATAGGACACGTGCCGGAGATGACCTGCACATTGGCAAGTACAAACTGCTGAAAACAATTGGAAAAGGCAACTTCGCAAAGGTATGTTATTGCGGTTATAAGTTTCTAAAAATTTAATGATTGATAGGTCAAATTGGCAAAGCACGTGCCGACCGGAGTGGAAGTAGCAATCAAAATCATCGACAAAACGGCATTGAATCAGAGCAGCTTGCAGAAGGTTGTCTGTCTGTTTAATGGTGAATAACTGAAGTAATGAGAAGTTTTTTCCTAGCTTTTTCGTGAAGTCCGGATCATGAAACAATTGGATCACCCCAACATTGTCAAGCTGTACCAAGTAATTGAGAGTGAGACTACTCTGTTCCTGGTTATGGAATATGCGAGTGGTGGCGAGTTGTTTGATTATCTGGTTGCCCATGGACGGATGAAGGAAAAGGAGGCCCGGGCAAAGTTCCGTCAAATTGTTTCTGCCGTCCAATACCTTCACTCGAAGAATGTTATTCATAGAGATTTGAAGGTTTTTAACTAATTCTTATTGGAACAAATTTTGTGGTTAAGGCTGAGAATTTGTTGCTCGATGCCGACATGAACATCAAAATTGCCGACTTTGGGTTCAGCAACACATTTTCGCCGGGCAACAAACTCGACACTTTCTGTGGCAGTCCGCCCTATGCAGCGCCCGAATTATTTCAAGGCAAAAAATATGACGGTCCTGAAGTGGATGTTTGGAGTCTTGGTGTTATCCTTTACACGCTTGTTTCCGGCAGTCTTCCGTTTGATGGCCAAAACCTTAAGGTACACTTAAACACACAATTAAATTCAAATTGAACTTTTTGTTAGGAACTTCGTGAGCGGGTTCTCAGAGGGAAGTACAGAGTCCCTTTTTACATGTCAACAGGTCCGAAACTGTGCAATTCATTGAAGAATATTATACCTAATTTTAGACTGCGAGAATCTCCTGAAGAAGTTTCTCGTTTTAAACCCGATAAGGAGAGGAACGTTGGAGATGATAATGCGGGATAAATGGATGAATATGGGCTATGAGGAGGACGAATTAAAGCCTTACACCGAACCGACAAAAGACGTTCGGGATGAAAGGCGCATTTTGAAGTTGCAAGCGTTTGGCTACACTCTCCAGCAAATACACGAGTCGTTGGAAAGAGAAAGGTTCGACGAAATTTTCGGCACGTATTTGCTGATGAAAGAGGCGAAAAAGCACGACGCGCAAGGCCAATCGTTGGGAGGGAGTGGACCAAATGCGACGGCCGAATCGCCGTTTAATCAATCGATGGGACCGACCGTGCCACAATCGCATGGGGTGGCCAGTGGTCTTGGCTTTCCATGTGATAAATCAAATTTATTAAGCCAATGGTGTCAAATACGAAGAACAGCAGACGCTCTTCTTCAAATGCCGAACAAATCCAACCACAACAACATGCCATAGCATCTCACAGCGTAACAAACCAACAGTCGGCTGCTCCCATCCAACAAATTTCGGCAACTCCACAAGCGATTCCTTCTCGTCAAAGTCAAACTGCTCCTGGACAAGTGACGTTCAGAACGGCACAATTCACCAATCGCCAACCGACCCTCAGCGTTCAACCACAAGGTGAAACGACTGAAATTATCAGAAAACTTATAATTATGGTATTATTTTTATTTTGTTTGTTTTACTCCAGCGTATATTCATCCGATCCAAAGTGCCAATGTGCGCAATATCACCGCCACATCTTCGGCATCTTCGGGAGGGCGCAAAGGGTCGGCGCCAGCAGGACGGGTTCCTCTGCCGAATCTCGGCCTTCGGCATGGAATAAATCAACCGGGAGTCAGTTATCGTTATGCACCGCCAGTTCCTGGAAGTGGAAGCAGCGAGTAAACATTGTTAAATTGCCATAAATTTTAGCATGTATTACATAGGAAACCCAACGGGGGCTCATCATCAGCGAGAGGCGCTCCTCCGCCGACATTTTTTAACCAACAACTTCAGACACCAATCGCTCCAAATCCAATCTCTGCAAAATTAGTGGCTAAAGCCACACATCAGATGAACTCCGGGCAGGCCAATTTGATATCAACGAGTTCAGTGATGCAAAAAAGCGTTTCTCACGCCCCACGAGAGCCATCAATAAAGGAGGAGCCGATGGGCGGTGACTCGGCAAAGGATGACGACAACGGCAGCGACAAATTCTGGTCGATGGCAACGAAGACGACGTCGCAACATGGGGAAGCGCCAGCAATTCCAACGACGACCAAAAAAAGAACGTCCATTGAATTGTGCGAAGCAACACAAATTGGACACAGGGAAGAACTTGGCCAATTGGTTTCTCCAAAACCAGCGACCGATCGTACAACACCGACCGCCGATTTCATGTAAAATACCAAAATTTCGATGAAATGGAAGGGGGGGGGTGCCCCTTTCCCATTGCCATATAAATTGTGCCTTTAAATCGTTAAGCAGAATGGGCCTCCATCAAAGTCCATCGATGCCGCCAATGGTGATGAAGGCACTAGCGGCAAACGACAATGATTTCACAATTTCTTCAACTGCTTCTGATGAGGCAGCAACAACAGCGGAAGGCAAACTGACAAAGTCCGCAACCGGTGCACACATTTCCGCCGACCCAACACTCTCTCATATCATCGACATAGGCGCACAAACGTCAACAGCCGTACAAAATTCAAATTTTCCTCGAGGATCACGAAATCGCCAAACTTTTCACGGAAAGACTGAACACACAAAGGTCAGTACCAAACGAATGGATACAGACAGCCAAAAATATATAATTGAGTTAAATGGGAATTGGTTGTAAGTAATGCTTATGTGATTCAGAGTGCTACGGACGACCCAGAATCGGACCATGACGAGGGAATAACGAATGCACAGAACACAATACCACCGAATGCCCAGCGCGGGTCTTTCCTTTCCAAACTCACGAAACTAACGAAAAGGTACACAATTCGCTTATTGTCAGTTCTGTTTACTGGCAATTGCCAAGGTTTCTTCATCCCATTTTCAGAACTGGCATGGACCCGGTGAGTCCGGCCGCACAATCACTGAGCGGTTCCAACAGTCAGCAGCCCCCTCTAAAGACACACGGAGTAATGCGAGCAGGGACCATCGGTTCAGCTGCAGGAACGGCTTTTACACAACCGCAGCAACAACAACAGCATGTTCAACAACTTTTTCAACAACAACAACCGCCAAACGCTTTCTCAGCGCCGAACACCCCAAACCAACAACAGCAGAACATTTCCCAGCAACAGCTGACGCCGGCAGCTGCGCAGTTGAGCACAGCGAACAGTCCATGCGCATTGGGCATCGAAGAGGTGAAGCCGCGTTCTCTGCGCTTTACTTGGTCAATGAAGACGACTTCGTCACTTGCACCGGACGAAATAATGAAGTCCGAAGAACAAATGAGTAAATGTTACAGAGAATGCATTTTTAGAGAAATACGAAAGGTGCTCGACAGCAATGGATGCGAATATGAGCAAAGGGAGAGGTCGTCTTTTCTGTGTTTTGAATGCATTTTTTCCTTTAGGTATTTGTTACTTTGTGCACACGGCGACCCAAGCAAAGACTCATTGATACAATGGGAGATGGAGGTATTGTTTCAGGCTGAATATTTTCGGAGTATTTTTTAAATTTAAAGGTTTGCAAATTGCCAAGACTTTCCCTCAATGGAGTGAGGTTTAAACGTAAGTTTCTCATTTCTTTACTGTCAAATTTTATCGCATGCGTTCTTTTTTTAAAGCCCTCCAATCATAACGTTATCTTTATGCAAAGTTATATAATGCGTATTTTATTAAGGGATTTCTGGCTCTTCGATCGGGTTCAAGAACATTGCTTCTAAAATCGCTCAGGAGCTTAACCTCTGACGATTTTTTGAAATCGGATGCTGCCTCCAAACCATTTATTGAACTTTGTCTTCGATGTTGTGGATTCTGTTTCTTCTTAAATAACTAATTATTGCTAACATTTTCTTCTGCATGCTTTTGCTCTGTTCGTGCTTCTCTCTCTATTCGTTTGTTTTTTCTTTTGCCACTATCGCTTTTTTGGTCGGTCGGTAACCAATTTTCTTCAGTTTCTCAGCGACAATATTCTTATTGTTCGTGAGTATTTAAAGATAATTTAACTTTCATTTAAATGAAATAATTCTACATAAATTGCTATAAATGTTTGGTTAAGTTTTATATTAGCATTAATAATATTTGGTGAGAGCACAAAAAATTTTGTTTATCGGGGCGACGGTGTAAAAAGGTCGGGGGGAGGGGGCGCCGGCGAAGGAGTAAAGGGCAAATTTTGATCCGCTTTAATTCCCACCAGCAATTGTAAAGTTGCGCACTTTGCCACCAGCGCACAGTCCGCCCGATTCTCTAGTCCCACTTCTACCTTATTGATTCTAAGACTAAATTGGTTTTATACTATTTTAACAAAAAAATCATTTGCATTTACAAATTATATGCTTTTCAAATGAAAAAAGCACAAATGTCATTGAACTAAAACCTTAAAAAGTTAATAAAACCTACCTAAATTTTTCTCAAAAAATCGATACAAATTCTTTGGATTTATCATTAACGTTGGATGGAGACAATCTTTTATTATAAGCAATTTTTACAAGATATTAGTAATTCAATAAGTAGAGTGTTACGGAAGGACTTCACTTGGCATTTTTTTCATCTGTTGGGACATTCCCTGCAGTTGGGGAGAAAAGGGTGGACTTTCCAAATTGCCACAAGCGAGAAAGGGTGGGTGAGAGGGTGTTGGACGCTGATTGTGAGTTGGGCTGTCTGGAGGTGGCGGGTGCCGAGGAGGACGCATTCGCAGGGGACGACGATTGATCGCAGCTGGGGTTGCGCCGTTGGAACAGCCGCCAACCGACGGTGTAAGACGAAGGCCTTGCGGTGGAATCAGTCGAAACTTAAAATGGGAACACACTCACAAAACAAATACAAAAAATAATTAATTAATTAACGGGTTTTTTGGCAATCAACATTTTGAAAATGCCTAAACGCCGAGAATTTCTTCTTCTTTAGATTCTAGGGATATAAATACTTTTGAATTTAACCAAATTTACAGTCCTTTCGAACACAAACAAAGTTTAATTTTCAAAATTTGATCAAAATCGCAACTAAAATCGGTAAAAAATGCGGTGCCTAACCATTCAAAAACCTTTTGTCGAATTCCGGTTAGTTTTTCAAAGAGAATAAAAATCTAGGGAAATATGTCTTCACGAATAGCAATCCTTGAAGTTTCATTTGGCCAACTCACCGTTCGCTTTCGTTTCCTCCGGGACACTCAGTGCCGCCGTGCTGATGCCATTTTGCAAGGGAATACTGCGCGACCGCGAATCCAACGACTGTTGAAGGGCGATTGGCGTAAGCCATTCCTTGAAGGAATAACAAATTTAAATGTAGAAATCGGAGGTGGCACCTGAGGGATCCATCGCTCGACAAATGGCAAAGAACCGGAAATGTTGGCCAAACGGTTAATCCACGGGGGCAACTCCTGGCCCGTTAGAACCTGAATGGACAAGACCAGAGTAATTGCTTAAGAATCGCTCAAGTTTAAGAAGCCCTTTAGAGTTCAATCATTAATAGCTAACGAGTAATCCACGCAAAAATTGTTAAATGGACCGTCTTTTAGAGAATCGGGAATTTAGTTTTGACGCCCTTAGTGGGATTTCCGAACCATACACAAGAGACAAAAACCTGGACCACTCCGCTCACAAATTGCTACGAATTTTAATTCTCACCTTGCTAAGGATGGCAGAGAAGTGGTTACAGTTTTTAGTGATCAAATGGTAGCTGTCCCCCCGGTACTCTTGGCCCAAATTCTGAATCATTTTGTTCACATCTTCAGCAGAAAAATCTGTTTCGCCCAAAGGAATGCTTTCCCTGGAATAAAAGAGCATCAGATGAAAACTCTCAAACATAACAACCTGAATTTGAAATTCTCCCCCAATTCTTCAGCATCGCGTGGCGTATTTTCGAAAATTCCGGAAAAGGGGAAGGGATGTCCACCGTAGGCATATTCTGAAAGTGTTTTTCAAAATATAAGACAATAAACCGCCTTCACATTTAAAGTGGGAATACGTTAAAATGCAAGAAAATAGAAATAGACAGACCGGTATCGTACACTTCGATCCCGCTGTGAAACACTCCAATGCCCAAACTCGAAAAGACGATGTCGTTGAGCTTATACATGTCATAAACATTGAGGAAAACAGGCGCACGAGCCATCGTTTGAAAGCTGTGGCTAAAATGAATCAAGTTTTTTTAATTAACAAGGCGGATCAATGTGAACATTAAAGTCAAAAGCAGAATTGCCGATAAATATTGGACAGGGCAAACATAATTAAGAGCACTTCTGACGATAAATGGAAAGTGGTCAAGTTTAAAAACGAATGGTGGGGGTCAACTGGGCAATGTCAAATGGGCGACGCCAACTGGGTAACAGCAAACGTACCGGGCAAGTACTGCAAGAACTTGAAAGATAACGGGACTTGAAAAAAAAGTTCTGTCGGCATTGTTATCTGATTGGCCTCCAGTTAGTATCGCCCGGTTGTCTCTTTCCGAAAACGATTATCAAGAAGTTGGTTTTTATTTTAAATGAATTCCCTGAATACCAAGAAAAGGACAAAAGGGGGAGGACTCCGGGGTCCTCCCTTTGTTTTGATTGATTTTTATTCGAACTTTACCTTTCAATACTAATTAGCGCAGCATTTATGGGAAGGACCGCTTAAATCATTTTTTATACACTTTTTTGGTTTGAACCTGTTGGAAATTGAGATGAATTCAATGAAGTTTTAATGTTATTTTAAGTTTGCAAGATTAAAATTATTTGTTTCTCTCGACTTTCATTTCCACACCTTCCTTTAATAATATATTTTGCATTTTATATGTGGCGTTGTCGCTTTCTTTTGAATTGTGAAAATGGTGTGCAACAACATTTGTTACGGAATTTTGATGAGGAGAAACGGCCAGAAATTCCGCCTTTTGCTTTGCTTTGGTTTTTGCCGCATTTCTTCGCTTAAAAACACAGCCGCCCATTCTGAGATGGGGCGTGTTGTTTAGCCATCAAATAATTCTCCCCCTCCATCCTCCATTTTATTCCCAGTGATCCACTTTGCACTTAAATATCTGATCGATCTTTTTCACCACTGATTTTGCTATTTCTCAGTTTTGTTTCATTTTTACTCACTTTTATTTTTACTAATTTTTCAGCAAATGGCCCACCTCATCCAGGATGGTTTTGTCGTCAATGACGCAACATGGAAATTAGGCATTTTCATCACCGATATGAACATATCGCGAGAGTTATTCGTTCGCGGTGACATGACCATCGGAAGTCTGATGATGCAGTTGGTGGGGCAAATTGGTATTCAGAGACCAAAGCAGCTCCGCTAATCAGTTCACTGTTCTAAGGCGAGTCTCAGGACTGGAGTGACCATTACATGTGGTGGCCTGACCGCCGTAAGTGGCTGAAACACACGCGAAGCACGTTGGACCAAATTGGAATCACTGCAGCGACTTATTTGGAATTTACACCGATGCATAAGCATGCCAAGTAAAGGGATTAATTATTGCGTAATTGTCTTGTTGATTATTTCGTATTTCTGATTTAACATCTTTCAGGGTCCAACTCCCCGATTTGCAGGTGTTCACATTTAATTTACTTTGTTCAGGCTTTTGATTATTTCTCTCTATCTTCTTGACTTTTGTAGATTATCGATGCCCGACTCGATTTTTCCGTGCCCATTTTGAAGGTCACCCAAAAAATCTGCCAAGAACTTGCCATCCGTCACCCGGAAGAACTGTCGCTGAAGCGTGACATTCCGCCAGATATTTTGCGAAAAGGCGCATCTGTCGAATCGGAGGCTCAGATTCAGCCATACATGAAGCCGGGCGAGGAGTCCATTGGACCCGGCACTCTCCGAACGGCCAAACCCATCCGCGCTTCAACTGTCAACCTCACTAGCGGGCGAGGCTCACCTGCACTTTCGCAGGCATCTGCAATGGGCCCCGGTCACTTGTTTAACGCTTCTGAAATTGGCACACTGCCGAAGATGGGAACGATTCCGCGCGGAATGAGCCCCGGTCCAGCCGCAGTATGCCTTTCAGTTTCCAGCATTTTGAAAATTTAAATTTGCTCCATTAGTATCGCGAAGTGCTTGGACGAACATCGGAGCCCGGTTACTCTGAAGGAGGCGGTCTCGAATGTGACCAGTTCGACGAAAATTTGATAAACTCACCGAAAATAACTCCGGGTCGTGAAACATTCAGACCCCAAAATTATTTGGAGAAAGCCGCGTTGAACCGGGGATGGTTGGACTCATCGAGGTGGGCCTTCGCTTTAATCAAATTATGTGCCAATTATTAACAGGTCGCTGATGGAACAAGGCATTTGCGAAGGCGATGTTGTGCTTCTTCGTTTTAAATTCATGCAGTTTTTCGACATGAATCTGAAATACGACCCCGTCCGTATCAATCAATTGTATGAACAGGCCAAATGGTCCATCCTTTTGGAGGAGGTCGAACACACGGAGGAGGAGTCATCATTATTTGCAGCGCTGCAGGCAGGCACTTGACTAATACATTTGAATTATATTATTGCTTCAGTTGCAAGCCGCGCTTCAGCGAAACTCCCCGGACCGCGAATCTCCGGAACGTGACGAGGTGGATGTACTGCTTGATGAGTTGGTAGGGACCAGAATTTTTTCTCAAACATTAAATTATATTGAATTTGAATCAGAAATAGTTTTTACAAAATTTTCCTGATTATAGGAACAGACTTTGGACACCACTGCCTCACTAAGTCGCCGTGATTTAACATACGTGCCTGAGTTGACAGAATATCTCAAATATTTAAAGTTTTTTTTCAATAATGTTTTTGTATATTTGTTTTTACTTTAGACCTAAAAAATTGGGTTTTAACAACTTCAAGAGAGCTTACTTTACATTTCGAGACCTTTACTTGAGTTATTACAACACAGCTCAAGATGCAAATGGTTATAAATGTATTTTCTTTTTTTTAAATTAAATTCAGTGTTTAAGGGCCTCCACTTGGTCACTATTATCTCAAAGGTTTATCATTTGGTGTCCACATATTTTTTGACTTCAAACAATTCTAAAGGTTGCGAGGTCAGCCAGGATTTGAGCGTCTCGCAAGGAAAGTTCAACATAAAATTGCAAGTGCCGAGCAGTGAAGGGATGTCGGAACTGATATTGAAGTGTGACACGGAGCAACAGTTTGCCAAATGGATGGTTAGTTACCAAAATGAGTACTGACAAATGTCCCGCTTTCTAAGGCCGCTTGTCGTTTGGCATCTCGTGGAAAAACAATGGCCGATTCTTCGTATAATTCGGAGGTTGAATCCATTAAGAAAGTGCTGCAGATGCAAGCAGGAAGTGAGCATTTGGTTGCGAAAGTTTTTTGGCGGTAAAAATTTGCGGCGTCTAAAACCATTAGGCGGATTACAATTTCTATTTTACAGTGCTCAAAAATGTAATCTTCTTATTTTTGCCTGATTACCTGATAAACTAATTAATAAGCCTAACAATAAGACACGCTTAAAGGGGCAGCGGCAGCGCAAAACGGTGCACAACACAAGAAGAAATCGGAACCGGTACAGCTGCCCACGGATTTCAATTCGGAAGAGTTCGTTTGTCAGCGATATTGGAAGAGATCGGGGAACAAAAGCGTAAGTCAAACAGAGGACGGGGGAGGGGAGGAAAGAAAGTCAAAAATTTTATTCAAAAGATGCAACAGCGCATTTCGGATGCCCATTCAAACGTGAAAACATTGAGTTGCACCGAAGCGAAGCTTCAGTACATTCGCAATTGGGAGGCTCTGCCCGAGCACGGCCTTCACTATTTCATCGTCAAATTCAGGCATTTTCTTTTCCATTATACCATTTGCGTTTTTTTTTTCAAATTTAAATGGTACTATTTATACTTCAAAAATGCCAATTAAATGTACTTATATTACAAAACTTATTACCCAAAACTTTAATTACAAATGGCTTTTGCAAAAGTATGTAAAAAAATATCCCCTAAACTGTAAAAGTATCCTTCCTACTTATGCCTTTTTGATTTTACAGAAATGGGAAGAAAGCTGAACTCATTACGGTGACTCACAATAGGATGATGAAAGTGAACAGCGACAACGGAGAATCATCAAAGACGTGGAGATTCTCTGGGATGAAAAAATGGCACGTGAACTGGGAGATACGGCACTTAAAGATACAATTCGACAACGAGGATGTCGAATTCAAACCTTTGTCAGCGGACTGCAAGGTTTTATGGAATTGTAAAAAAAGCAAGCTAATAAAGATGAAAACAGGTTGTTCATGAGTTCATTGGCGGCTACATTTTTCTCTCAATGCGGAGTAAAGACCAAAACCAAACACTGGACGAGGAAGGGTTCCATCGCCTGACTGGAGGATGGGGATAGAAAATTTTGTTTGGAAACCACTACTGCCATTTTCAATTTTTCATTAGTTTCTCACAGTTAAACAAATAAAAACGATTAATAAGCAAAAGTACAAGAAGGTATTATTCATAAATGGTATACAATATACAAGTTACACAATATCGTACCAGCCCCATTTTAAATCATAAAACATCGCGGTCTAGGAGATATCCATTTGATTAATCCAGCGTCGAAACTCGGCACAAAATTCGAAAATACATTGCTTCAAAATGCAGTCGATGTATTTAGAAAAACCTTTTTCATTATCACATCTATCATTCTGCCAAAAGTGGTCGAATTGCTAAAAAACAAAATAGGAAAATGATTGTATTTTAAAAACACCCTAAGTATTGCTGCATGAATTTCTTCGCGTGTTCATGTTTTTCGAAGATCAGATGAACATTTGATTCACTCTCCTGCCAGATTTTCTAAATTAGGTAAGTCACTTTAATAGAAATCCTATTATGGTGCCACGAACTTTTATGGGTCCGATTTTGCTGGCAATGACTTCCACTCTTCTACAGGGGTCATCCAAACCTGACACATTTGTCACAACAACTGCTAGGTAAGGTCTCAGTCGGTTCTCTGTCATCTTTTGCCGCTGTGTCCCCTCCGTTTCTTCTGCTTTCTTTCCCTTCCCTTCTTTCGTTTCGTCCTTTTGTCCGCCTTCTCTTGCATAAATTTCTTTTCGGTGTTGGCTTTTTTTGCGCGCAATTTCTTCTCTCAGTTTCTTTTGTTCTTCAATTTTCTTTAAATAATCACTGTCAAGTCCAATTGCCTTCGCACATTCCATCGTTTGCTTTGATAAATGCGCCTAATTCACAAATTAAAAGGAATTATTGCTCTAGCCATGTGACAACCTCTTTCGTCTGTCTTTGTGTTTTTTTGCCTTGTGAAATATTGTGTTTCAAACGCCTTTTGCGTGTCGGTGGCGATGTCTTCCGGGAATTTCGACTATTTGATCGCGTCGAAGGGTGAGAAACGGAAAAGGAAGAGTCGGAGGATGGAGAACGATTCTTCGGGTAATTTCGTGGAGGAACTAAAACAGAGTTCAAATGAGACTTAGATATAAAAATAGATGGGATAAAATAATACCCGAAATAGTTTTTTTAACGAAATCATCGACCATCAAATGCCAATTTTGGCTGCTTTTTGAAGAAAAGTGTTGTAACTGATTGCTGTGAACAAAGGACTGGTCGTGAGAAGTGTTGAAAACAGATGGGTTTATGTAAATGTTGCTTGCAATTGTTGGAGTAAAAGAAGCGTGCAAATGTGCGACGTTTGAAAATTGAGACGATGAGCAAGGAAATTGTGGAGCTTTTAAAAATGCAATGCATTTAGTGTAACTAATTTATCCGAGAATACCTAATAGGAGATTTCTCGAAGCATTCTGCGAAACTTGCATCAATGGGAAATCGTTCAGTCCGGCTCGCTGGCTTATATTTTGTGACGGTTGATAATTAAAAAGCTAAATAAGTAATCAGTTACAGTTTCCGCGATAAAGAAACATACATTGGTGGTAGGTACGACCGAAAAAGTCTTGAGACTTGGAGCTAAATTTTCCTACAAATTATTTTGAAAATGGAATTACATCATTAGCAAGCCAATAATCAAAAAGTAGCTACAGTGAAATTAAATTTTTAGTAATTAGGAATAATATGTTACAATTTGGAGAATAATAAACTCAATGTTTTATTTAACATACCATTTTTGATGATGTTTTGTTTTGCAAATTTTGGGTTTATGTAACATTTGGACGAAATATTGCGAGCCTTAAATTAGTCAAATTGTTGTGCATTAAAAGAATGAATACCTTTTTTGTAGCGACGAATGCATTCTGAATTAAAGGCTTCTTGCGTTCTTGTTCTTTTGGAAAATTATTTTTTAATTGCTGTGCTTTTCTAAGCGCATTTTTCAATTGATCTTCGTCATAATCTAGTTGATCATAATCTTCTTCCATATATTGATATAGATCTATTAAGATAGTCTAAAACCTTACATAAAGACGAATCCTACAACAAACAAATACGAAGAAAGTAAGCAAAAAACCAATAACAATGAATTGGAAGGGACACTCTTAGAAATGGCGAAAAAAAAATTTTTATGAAAAGCGGTAAAACCAAATTCAAACTCAATTACATATGCTTATCTTATTGTATTTGTATGTATGGTTACTTTTAAATAGCTGTCAATTTTTGTCATTTTTTATCAATTTTAAGAGCCATTCTTTTTTTCAGCAGAAACATGGCACAAAAAAATAGAAAGGAGAAAACAATGAGTGCTTTAACGGCACCAGGGGCAACTGCGGCGATTGTTGACGCAATAAGTGGCGCAGAAGAGACAGCAAATCAAACTCCGTATTCGCTTATTGAAAAGCTTGAGGTAAAATATTTAAATTAACCCACGCAATAGTATTGTCGTCAAGTTTAATTATTTTGGCTAATTATTTTATAAATCTTTTCAATTATAGCAACATGGAATTCATCCATCTGACATCAAAAGGCTTCGTGAACATGGCTTCTATACTGTGGAATCAGTTGCCTTTGCGCCTAAAAAGGAACTTGAGAGAGTGAAGGGAATTGGTGACCAAAAAGTGGAAAAAATCTATGTACGTTTGTTTACAAATGAATTATTACATTACAAATTAATTTACGAAACATCCCTAGTTAACCAAAGTCCAGCTTATATTTAGTCATAATTTTAAAAAATTGAATATGCTATTTATTTTGCTGCTTAATGAAAAAAGTTAGAAACGAAAGTTTTCTCGCTTTTAAAACATATTTTAATTTCAGACAGAAGCAAAGAAATTAGTTCCGATGTCATTTACCCTCGCCAGTGTCATACATTGTAAACGTTCGCAATTAATTCTCATCGAAACGGGAAGTCGTGAATTGAATCGACTCCTTGGAGGAGGAATTGAGACAAGTTCAATTACTGAGGTCTGCTGAATTTCTCCAATATTCCCGAGATTTAATGGAATCCATGAAAAGTGTGCCGTTAATTAGCGGGTTGTAAAGGAAGAAATGTAATAAAAAAATAGAACCTAAACCAAAAGTCCATTTGATTCCTTATTTTCCAGGTTTTTGGCGAATTTAGAACGGGGAAAAGTCAGCTTTGCCACACTTTGGCTGTCACTTGTCAACTTCCCGTTGACATGGGAGGGGCGGAGGGGAAATGTCTTTGGATTGACACTGAAGGCACTTTTCGACCCGAACGATTACTCGCAGTTGCGGAAAGGCAATAAAAATAATTGTCAAGTCGAAATATGCTACTCAACTTTAGATTCAAGCTAGACGGACAAGCCGTGCTCGAAAATGTTGCTTATGCCAGGTGCCATAACACGGACCATCAAATGCGACTGCTCATGGAAGGCGCTTCAATGATGGCGGAGTGTCGCTACGCACTCGTAGTCGTTGACAGTGTTATGGCGCTTTACCGAACCGATTACACCGGCCGAGGCGAACTCTCCGCCCGTCAGCAGCATCTCGCGTGCTTTTTGAGGGGCCTTATGAAACTGGCTGAAGAAGTACGTTTTTTTCAATTTGGGTTTTTCACATTTTCTACTTCCGTATTTTTCTCAGTTTGGTGTTGCCGTTATGGTGACCAATCAAGTCGTTGCTCAAGTCGATGGCAATGCCGGAATGTTTCAAACGGACCCGAAAAAGCCGATTGGGGGGAATATAATGGCTCATTCATCCACAACAAGGTAAACCAATCATCAGTCAGCACCAGCAACATACATGAAATAGTATGGAGAGGGGGGGGGGGGGTCGACTCGACCCGACTCCATACGTTCTTTACACAATTAATTATATTTTATCATTATAATCATATTTAGGCTCTATTTTCGTAAGGGCAAAGGAGAGCAGCGTGTTTGTAAGGTGATGGATTAATTAATAATCACGCTTTAGAATAAAATAATTTATCCAAATTACAGATTTACGACTCACCTTGTTTGCCGGAAAGTGAATGTACTTTTGCAATTACGGGCAACGGAATTGACGATGTTCAGGAATAATTTTGACAAAACTCTCATTTTGTTTATTTAAATGAATTTTTTCCGAGTGGAATTCTTTCCTTTTTATTAAATGGGTCGCATTTTTCTCCCTTTTTTGTTTGTTGTTAGCCTTTGACCTAAATATCCAACACATCACTTGTATATGTATCTGATTTATTTATTAAAGGTCAATCTCTTTGGGAACTTTATTTATTTTAAACTATGGACGTCATTGAATATGAATCGCCGAGACAACAAACAGAAATTAGTGCCAATTTGCTTTCCGATTTTGGAGTAACTGCTCAGCAGGCGTATAAAATCGCCGTTACTTTTTACAAGAGTAAGTTGAAAGTTCGGCTGTTCGATATGCACGGTTATTAACTGTAAAAGGGTAGAAATGGGTTAGATCGTGCTTAATGGCTTTAGTAATTTTGGTATGTTCAACTAGGTCGTTGTTGCATAAAAAATTCCCTGTTTCGGGTTTTAGACCGGTTTAACGTGGAATTCGGTGTTTTTATAGCGGAAAAAATGGATTCGAATGCGGTTTTTTGCATTTGATGCAGAATTAGCTGGTTTAAAAAACACCGCTGGTAGCGAACACCGAATTCCACGTTAAACCGGTAAAAACCCGAAAAACCGTTTAGGGGAATTTCGAACCAAACCGGTTCGAGAATTTTTTTTTCTTGCCAGTAGGACAGATGGGATTATTACTAGGTCGTTGCATAAAAAAGGGCGCTTTGTAATTTGAGTAAAAAACTCGAAAGGTTGGTGTGGGAAAAATCTGCTTTTTTGCTATTTGATAGCCCTATCTGTCCGCTACAAAATCGCATTAAAAGGGTTTGATCAGCTTTTCACACTGGCGAGAAAAAAATTCATGAACCAGTTTGGGTCGAAATTGCCCAAAACGGTTTTTCGGGTTTTAGACCCATTTACAGACCAGAAATTCCGGGGTTTAGACCCCCGTCTAATTGCCCTGTATCTTCCGTATCGATACAAAAACCGCATCCGGATTCATCAACTCTTTGATTTTTTATGATTTTTGAATGTTAATTTTTTGCCGATTTTTAACCAATTTTACAGCAGAAAATGATCAAAATTTCCAAATTACTGAAGAAAAAAGACAACACAGTTCTTAACTGTAAAAAAATAGGCCGAATTTCAAAAAATCATTAAAAAATTAAAATTTGATGGATTCGAGTGCGGTTTTGCATTTGATGCGGAATTAGCTGGTCTAAAAATACACCGCTGGTAACGAACACCAAATTCCACGTTAAACCGGGGCTTTTCAGAATTACCAACGACAGAGACAAACGATATATTTGTCGTTAGTATACGCCATTTGTCGTTTATCATCAATCAGAATTAAAATTTTGTCGTATGTCTCCCGAAATTTGTCGTCTGAAATTAGGCGTTTGTCGTTTGTCTCGGAAATTCTGATTGGTTTTTACGACAAACGCCAAATTTCAGACGACAAACGCCAAATATTTGGGGGGCGCTCAACACCACCCCTCAAATTTGTCGTCTGAGAAGTGTCCCAAAAAGACACCACATAATTTTCATCCAAAAAATTTTATTTCATGTTAAAATTATGTTCCTAGGGATAAATTAGTCGCTGATCATGAATCCTTCGACCCAAACCGGTTCAAGAATTTTTTCTTGCCAGTTTGAAAAGCTGATCAAACCCTTTTAGTGCGATTTTGTAGAGGACAGATGGGACTATTAGTAAAATAGCACAAAAAATGGATTTTTCTCACACAAAAGAACAAAATCTCTTTTTTTTTTTGAAACGACCTAGTATTAATAACCCACACGTTGGATTGATTCATTAAGTTGATTATCTTTTTCACAAATAATCCAATTAAATTTGAAGACGAAGAAAAAGCGAATCCGGTGTCCATCGACTATTTGTACAAATTGCGTTTTATGGCCCTTTCGAAGCAGGCGAAATACGGGACGTACCGAGAAGAAGTGGCGGACTGTGGATGGTAAGTGAAAGTGACACTTTGACAACTCTGAATGTGAGGTTCATTTTTAAGGTTCGACATTATGGGCAACGAGGCGAAGTAAATCGAATAAAAAAACAATGCTTTAAATTTATTTTGTGCTTTCTCATTTGGGGACCCGATTTTGGACTAAAAAAACCAACAAATCGGTGCACCTCCTATCTTTGCGAGTTCTTCTGGCGCGAAATGTTAAAAATCGTGTGGGAAATGTTTTTCTATCATTAGCCTAAATGATGCGGTAAATTCCCCCCCCCCCCCCCCCCCCGCCTTAAATTTATTTCTTCAAATGTTTTGAAAGGCGCAAATTGAACAATCGAATAAAACATTTCATGGGCGGGGAGAAGCTCGTTTATTTTCTTCTCGAGGAGGATCTTCACTTCCTCAATTCAATTGGGTGAGACTTTTCTGCCAACGCTGCGGCTTCCGTCTTTCCCCAAAAACGGAGAATTTCACCCCCCCCCCCCCCGCCGCCCTTTGGCAATGCCCCGGGGATTTGTGCACTCTTTCACTGTTTGTCTTATTCTATCCTTGTACATGGTCCCTAAGCCTTTACATTTGAAAATTGTCATTGTCATAAATTGTCTAATTCGTCACTCCCTCGAAAAAGTGCCATTCTTTCGTCTCTTTAAGGAAAACATGGAAAAGAATCAGCGACCTAACTTCTGAACAGGCAATGCTCGAGTTCGTCCGACTTTTAGACGTCGTTTGCCCATCGTTTCGCGCACAATTAGAAATCGAACGCAAAGCGAAGACTAATGAGCCGAGTCAAAAAGCCATTGACCATCCAACAAAGGATTCGTGAGTTTCCTCTGGGATAAATTCCGATGTTCAATCCCATTGATAATTAACGGCTTTCCAATTAATGTTTACGCTCTGTCACTGTTTTTTGCTTTCCTTTCATTCTTCCGTCAAAGTTCATTTGCATTTGTTTGCTGTGGTCATACGGTATTCCTTCCCCTCCAAATTTCTCCTTATCCGATGCAAAATGTGTCGGCGGCACATTCTCTCCCTCCCTTTTCCATCGATTCCCATAATTGGCAGCCTTTCGTTGTTCTTTCTTTCATCTTTCGTTAATTAAGGTTTTTCCTTAGTTTTCGTTGGTTTTTCCTTAAAATGTCCACTTTCTCCCCCCCCCCCCTTTTTAACTCTTTCCCTTTGCAGCAATGGACAGTCCAAAAACGATTGTCACCTCAATGTCTTAGTGGACAGTGCGTCCATCCGAGCGCAAGAAGTTCTTGAACAATTCGAACAGCAAAAGTCTTTTTTTGGTTCGATAATGCTCACTTTTTTCTTTCTTTTTCAGACGCCAAATCCAAGAGGCACTTAACAAACAGACTTACCACCAGTTTTTGGCCTACGCTCAACAAACGCATCCCGGAGAAGCGACAAAGGTCCGCTGGTCGCATTTGATTTCTCGTCACGCCCTCTCCCATTTCCCTTGTCTCTGAGTCGACTTTCTCTCTCTGCCTCTTATTTCAGTTTCTCTCTCTCGCTCTTCTCTCCTCTCTCTCTCTTTTGTCTTTTTGTTTCTCTTTGCTGCGGTTGCCACTGGTGACCTCCAATTTCATTTTTCGATTCAACTTGGCCTTTGTCAGTGCCCTCCCTTCGTTTGGCTTTGTCCCGTTGTTTTTTCCTCGCTTTTTCAATTTTTTGCACATTTCGGCCGTTAAGCTTTCCTCCCCATTAGCAAGAACAGCTGATCAAACAGCTTCAAGAGCAGCATTACCATCAGTACATTTCCCAAGTGTACGCTCAAGCCCAGGCCGCTTCGCAGGCGGCGGTTGCCAATTCGATGCCATCGCTCACCGACTCCCCGCCAAACATCGATCCCGAAAAGGGATTTCAATTATCTGCAGGCGAATTCCTTTATTTATTTCATTAGTTTAGTTCATCCATTTAAGGAGTGGGTCACTCAAAACATTCCCCAACCCCCAATGGAAGAGTTCGGGACGTCGATGAATTGGCCGAGGAGGTGCCCGGTGAATCCGATGTGAGTGACGAGGAGGACGCAGAAGCGCCTCGTAAGTGCTTACTGAATCTGATGCATCCGATGTCCGATTTGGACAGCCTTTTTGTTCAGTTCCTTCTGTCCATGCTCAAATGGGCTTATTCTGTCACAGTAAATTTCCTTTCTTTTCATTTTCCTTTCGTTTTGTGTTTTGTGTCCTTTTTCTTTTTTGTATATGATTTTTAAAAGATTTTTGTCTTTATTTTAGCAAATCCGAAAGTGGCGCCCGCTTCGATGTGGACCTCGAAGAATGTGCAGGAATTTAAAGACAACATCAAAAAGGAGGGCACCGAGGGAGTTCTGAAAATCGGTCATGGCGAAACTGTCACAGTGGGTGAACTTTGAAACGGTCCTTCCCATTAGGAGTCAAACAATTTGCTATTAGTAATTTAATTGTAATCTTTTTGTTTATTTATGTTTGGACTTTTCAAAAAGGGACGAAGAATAATATTTATAAAAATTTACAAATACTAAATGCTAATTGAAAGTCGTGTTTTTCTTTGTTTTTTAGGTTCGTGTCCCGACGCACCCCGAGGGCAATTCTTTAGTCTGGGAGTACGTTTCCAATTGCTACGAGTCATTCATTAATCCTCTCTTTTTGCAGTTTTGCAACCGATTATTATGACCTCGGTTTTGGCGTTTATTTCGAGTGGACAATTGCGGAGACGAACCAAGTGACAGTGCAAGTGGAAGAGAGTGAGGACGAATTGGAGGACGACGAAGCGGCGGGGGGCGAGGGACGCACCGGCGGACAGACGGCGGGCGACGACGTGGAAGCGGACGCGGCGAAGCGACAGAAAGACGCGAACAAACCGCGCGTAGACGAAATCATTCCGGTCCGGCCCCATTGCCATTTTGGTGTTTTAATCTTTTCCTTTTTCAGACCTTCCGAAGGGACTGTCACGAGGAGGTAATTCTGTGCGTTCAAATAACAAAAAACGAACCGTTTATAGGTGTTTTCCGGATCTCATGTTTATCCCGGGCAGGGCATTTACCTTCTCAAATTTGACAATTCGTATTCTCTGTGGCGGTCAAAAACGTAATGCTTTTTACCCTTTTGAGTGTCCATAAAATAATAATTTCCATTTCCCTTAAGGTTATATTACAGAGTTTTCTACAGCAAGTGATATCATCCAGACTGATTGTTGAAATTTACACAGTGAAGGGAAATGATTCAATAAATATTACCCAGAAGAAAATGTCTATAATCAATAGGATTGTCAATTTCATGTAAATACCGTATTCGCTCTAATTATCCCATATGGGGGATCATTTTTAACCTCCTCGTAGACTGGGGGATAATTGGAGACTGGGGGATTATGATAGAGGGATTATTTTTCAAACGTTTCCTAGACTGGGGGATGGTAATACTGCCGATGGTAGGACCCCTTTTTTGAAAAATATTTAACTTTTTTTAAAGTCACTAAAATATGTTTCTAAGGATTTTCGGGGTCGCTGAACACGAATCTGACACTCATTTTGACCAATTTCGAATCCCAGACCCGAATTCGAACAAAACACTGAAAACCTAAAATTTTCAAAAATCTCAATTTTGTCAGGAATTGATTAAAACATGCAAAATTTAGTCAAAAACCATTGTAACAGTAAAAAATTTAGAATTTTGTAAATTTTAGGTTTTCGGCTTTTTGTTCGAATTCGGGTCTGATATTCGAAATTGGTCAAAATGAGTGTCAGATTCGTGTTCAGCGACCCCGAAAACCCTTAGAAACATATTTTAGTGGTTTTAAAAAAAGTTAAATATTTTTTCAAAAAAGGGGTCCTACCATCGGCAGTATTACTGGGGGATAATTGGAGATTGGGGGACTAAAGGAGATTGAGGGATAATCAGAGTAAATACGGTCAAGTTTTGAATAGTAGGAAGAAAACATTTTTGTTTGCGAACAAAACTTGGGACTTTTATTTACATATTTCGGGGTTTTTATATTATTTATGTATTTCGGGATTTCATCCGTATTTGAAACATATTTTGGACTTTTCTTTTTCTTACATTTTTAAGTAATTTTTTTAACGTGAACAATTCAATTTTCTTAGTTGCATAAACCACAATTTCTCTGTTGACAGGTTTTGTTAAAATAGAATAAAACCAATTTAGTCTTTTAAAAGCTTTGACTTCTGATTAGGAACTTGATTAAAGAAAAATACTTTGTAATGTTTTTGAATGTATTGACGTTTTGTTTTGTTTTTTATACCAATTATTTTTGCCGTTTTTTTCTCTTTTTCAGTGCACTATTTCCTCCTTTCCTGCAAAGAAAATAGTCACTGTCTGCCTGTCTGGTCAGATTCCTAACTTAAAATTGTAATGTCAGGTTTTCCACCTTATTTGTTAGTTGCATGTGAACTTCCACTATGGGTCAAGCCCAGTGTTAGACAAAAATTGCTCATAACGCCAAATAACGCATTTGGCGTAAATTTTTGCGCGTTATTTCAAAATTTACACTGGAAATGCCTTTTGTATTTTTTTCTTTTGATCTGTCATAACTTTCTTCATTCCACTACTAAACTGAACAAATTTGGTATCTAAAAAAAGTTTATGAAAAGGAGAATCTTTTTCTAAGCGAATTCTAAGCAATTTGATATATCAGAAAAAAGTTGTAAGAATTTCAAATTTTTATCAGGTTATAACTCAAGTCCTAAACTTCTGATTTCAACCAAAATGGAAAAACTAATCATTTTTCTTTTGATTTTAAGTGTCCAAAATGATTTTGTAGCCTTATAACCAAAATTATTAGAATTAGCGAATTTGATGTTTTTCGTGTGTTAGAGATGTGAAATAGTACGCCAAAACGAGAGAAAAAGAAATACATTTTTAGTTGAATCTAATATCTTTTTAAATGTTAGCATAATTAATAATAAAATCAGCATTAAACGGTGCAGAATTTTTTTCTCTATAGATATGCAAAGTTTGAAAAGGATTGGTAGCACTAAAAAAAAGATTTTAGCATCAGATTAATTTCTCTTTTTTACATAATTAAAATGAAGAGATAGTACGCCAAAGTGAGAGAAATTACAAAGAAAAAGAGAAACAACGAGATAGTACTAGGCTTTTCTCTGCACAGTGGAGTTGACCCATAGTGAACTTCTATATAAAAGGTTGTTTTTAAGATTTTCATTCATTATAGAAATTTATTCCGAACACTGAAGCATTATTATTCCCCTCCCTTCCAATCCGCAACATTAATTAATCGGTAATCGTAGGCTTTACTGGTCCCACAAAAAAAGGTGAAAAAAGGAATTTCAGCTTTTAAGTGGTGCACACGGGGGTTTTCAGGGGCGCTGATCACGAATATGACATCCATTTCGACCTATATCGAATCCCAAACCCGAATTCGAACAATTTTTTTGCAAAAGTTTTGAAAAACATAAAAAAGCCTTTGTTCGGGATTCGAAATAAGTCGAAATGGATGTCATATTCGCGTGATCAGCGCCTGTGAAAACCCCTGAGTGCACAACAAAAAAACTTGGAATTTCCTTTTTTGACCTTTTTTTTATGGGACCAGTAAAGCGTACGATTACCAACATAATCAGGCGAATGCCTACATTTTTAGTATTTTTTCTTACATATATACTAGAAAAAACTATAGCCTATAAATATTTAAAAAAGTATGATGCGTTGAAATTGTCATATTATTCTTGTGTTCCGCCGATCGTCTCCCCCCCCCTTCCTCCCCCCTGCTTTTCCTTCCTCCTCAAAACAGTCATTCTTCTACCCTCCCCCCTTCCCTCCATCTTCAAAAAGCTTTCAATTTTCCCACCGTCCCCTCTTTAACACTCACATTCCCTAAGGGCAATTCCTTTTCCGCTATAATCATGCCTTCCGACCAGCTGAAGAAGAACGTGCAGGACGAGGAATTGTCGCTGCGAAAAGCCGAGTCGGAGAAACAGTCGCGGGAGCACAATATCCGATCATTGCAAGACGAAATGGCACAGCAGGACGAGAACATCGCCAAGCTGAACAAGGAGAAGAAGCACCAGGAGGAAGTGAGTGACGAGGCGAAGAAAAGCGCAGAGTTTTGTGTTCGTTTAGGTCAATCGAAAACTGATGGAAGACCTGCAAGCAGAGGAAGAAGAGGTCAACCACGTGAACAAACTGAAACAGAAGTTGGAGCAGCAACTGGAGGACAGCGTCGAGCGCGAGAAGAGCGCTAATTGTAAGCAGGAGTTGGAGAAAGCGAAACGAAAGACGGAGGGCGAGCTGAAAGTGGCCCAGGAGAACATCGACGAGGTCAACAAGCAGAAGTCGGACTTGGAGTCCAAACTGAAGGCCAAGGAGTTCGAGCTGCACTCGGTATCGTCGCGGCTGGAAGAGCAGTCGCTGGTCGGCAAATTGCAGCGACAGATCAAAGAACTGCAGGCGAGGTGAGTGAGCATCATTGGTCAGCACGAAAGCATTGGGACATCGCATTTTCCATTTGAAGGATTTCCGAGTTGGAGGAGGAATTGGAGGCGGAACGCCAGTCTCGTCAAAAGGCGGACCGCTCGCGTTCGGAACCGCAACGCGAGTTGGAGGAGCTCAGCGAACGTTTGGATGAAGCGGGTGGCGCCACTTCGGCCCAGATCGAAGTGAACAAAAAGCGCGAGGCGGAATTGGCCAAACTGCGCCGGGACTTGGAGGAGAACAACCTGAACTATGAGACGCAGCTGAATGCGTTGCGCAAGAAGCACAACGACGCGGTGGCCGAGCTGACCGACCAGTTGGAGCAGATGCAGAAGATCAAAGTGAAGGTGGAGAAGGACAAGCAGCAGATCCAACGCGAGTTGGAGGACGCCACGCAAACGGCCGACTCGGAACTCCGCCCACGGCAGGAGGCGGAGAAAGTGATCAAGAACATCGAGCTGCAGCTCAGCGAACTGCAGAGCAAGACGGACGAGCAGTCGCGATTGCTCAACGACTTTGCCGCGCTGAAGAGCCGCTTGCACAACGAAAACGCGGACTTGGAACATCAAGTGGAGGACCTGGAGAACCAGGTGAGACGGAAGGACGACCAGGATTGGGACAATGCCATCACCATGGCCATTATCGCCAGTCTGGGCCGTGCGACGGAGGCCGATTTGGTAGGACAAAAGGGGGACGGAGGGATCGATGAGCAAATCGCAAATAACAGATTGAACTGCGCGAAGCTGTCAACGACCTTTCGAACCAAGTGAACAGTCTGAACGGATACAAGCGAAAATTGGAGGGCGAATTGCAAGTAGTGCACGCGGAATTGGACGAAACATTGACGGAACTGAAGAACGCGGACGAACTGAGCAAAAAGGCGTAAGTGGCCAATCTGACGGGCCAACCGGAGGAGACAAACATACAAAAAACAGATCGGCGGATGCGGCACAACTTGCGGAAGTACTGCGCCAAGAGCAGGAACATTCGCAACATGTGGACAGACTACGGAAGGGGCTGGAACTCCAAATCAAGGAGATGCAAGTCCGCTTGGATGAGGCGGAAGCGGCACTCAAAGGCGGTAAAAAGATCATCGCCAAGTTGGAGGAACGGATCCGAGAATTGGAGCAGGAATTGGATGGCGAGCAGGTCGAGGGGGGAAGGCTTGAAGCAACCGCAGAACAAAAGCAACCGATGCTAATTTCAGCGCCGTCACCAAGAAACAGACAAAAACTACCGCAAGGCTGAGCGGCGTGTCAAAGAGCTTGATTTCCAGGTTGACAAGCAGAGAGCCGAGTTTCTGTTTTTAAATTCAATTGACGTACTTAAGGTGGAAGAAGACAAAAAGAACACGGAACGCCTGACGGATCTGATCGACAAATTGCAGGGCAAGTTGAAGGTGTACAAACGCCAAGTGGACGAGGCGGTGAGCATTCGACAGAGGAAAAGCATTCATTCATTCCATTCGGACTTAGGAAGAGGTGGCGGCCACCAATTTGGGCAAGTATCGCCAGCTGCAGGCACAGTTGGACGAGGCGGAAGAGCGTGCCGACATGGCGGAGAACTCATTGAGCAAATTGCGAGCCAAGAACCGCTTTTCAGCGTCGATTGCCTCGCTCTGAAAGTCTTGATAATGTGTATTTTTGCTATTACTTTTGATTTTCAGACTGCATTGTTGCTTTGTGTGTTTTGCTGTTGTATTTCACTTTCGGCAGCTGCACCTTTGGCACCACAAAATGCCACAGAAAAGGCCAGTCAAAGTGGAACGACGGTTACCGATACCGATACTAGTGGAGGCTCTCCTTTGCTGGCCGTTTTGGTCTCTGCGTTGATCTTTTGGTAATGAATTTTTCTTAATTTCAGTTTAATTTTTTGCTTTCAGTTTTGTTTGTGTTATTGTTACTGTGATGGTAATTTCTCGTCCTCGACACAGACCGACTTCGCAAAATCGTCTTCAAAGTGACATTAAACAGTTAAGAAATCTGGATTACCAAGTTGACACAATCGATGATAATGTACGTTTTTCCGTTTTTGTTGTCTTTCTACTTGTATTTTTTCAGTTGTTCGAATTAAACATCAAGATCACCGGCCCGACAGGCTCTCTTTAGTGAGGACAATTTTTAATCCTACTTTCAAAAAATCGTTTAGTGAACATTACATTTTTGACGTCGTGCTAAGTTGTCCGCCTTCATATCCTGAGGCCCCTCCAACTGCTACATTTAGTACCGCGATAATCCATCCTAATGGTGCGTTTGAGTTATTGTTGAGAATCTAACGAGTTTAATTTATTTCAGTTTCTGTTGCCAATGATGCTTCGCGAAACCAAATGTGTCTTAATTTGTTGGGTCTTTGGAACAACGGAAATACATTAGCGGATCTTGTTGAAGGGATTCGAACTGTTTTGATGTATCCGAATTATCTTAGCGCTGCCAATGTCGCTGCAGCTGTAAGTTCATCTGTTGTTTAGTTTGTCAAATTTATCAATTTTTTTGTTTTCAAGGCAGCATATAATGATGACAGAGCCGGCTACGAGGAAATGGTCAGAAGGCATGTTCGTGAAAATGCGACGCCACAATGAGCGTTCTCAGAATGGTAAATACGGAAGACGAAGAAACGAAAGCGAAATCAATTAATTATGCTAAAATTGTTTGTTTGTTTGTAATTAGTCGTCAGCCCTCCGTCGCTTTCAATGCTTTGATTTTTTCGTGAGGTCCCCCAAACTCTGATTTTTTCGTGAGATCCCCCAAGCTCTGATTTTTCTTTTGTTGAGACCCTTTTTCTCCCAATCACTGCCCAAATAAATGAGAGCTATCCGCCGATCGTTTTGAGCTTCTTTCTTTTCTCGCATAATCCCATTTCTGACAGCGCGCCGTCGAGTGGACTCAAAGTGATGTCTCACACATTTCCTTCTGTCTGTGCCTCCCCCTCAAAAAGGTGCGCCAGCCGTCGTCGTTCTCCCAAAGCCTTCCGCCGGCCAATCGATTTGTGACCATTAAATTTCGTCTGGTTCTTTAGCCCCTTGCCTACTTCACCTCATTCATCTTACTTCCTTCATCCTTTAATCTAAACATCATCCCTTGATGCATCCATCCATCTTAATCTTTTCTGGTTTTCTAAATGGGAAGATTCGGTCGCATTGATGCATGGGAAGAAGCCGAATAGAGGTTGAATGGTGGAGATGTGTATGGAGTGGAAGGTTTCTTTATATGTGTGCGATGGGATGAGTTGGCTGGATGGATGGTCGGCTGTTATCTTTTCCCATCCCATTTCTTGACTCCGCTTGCCTCTGGCGCATCCTCAATTCGCTAGTCGACCGGCGTCTACCATCAATCAAGCGTCAAAATGGGCACAGGAACAAATAATACCGAAATCCCCGCTTCCTCCCAAAATAAACTAAAAAGGGCGAGAAAACACTCCTTTCCAAAGATTACATATGTATTATACTTAAGTTTATATTTTGTCATTTTCAAGATTCAATTTCAAAATTTTCGATGGCAGCTGTTGTCGATGAGGAAGATTCTGCTGAGTCAATTGCACTCGCAGAAAGCCAACTTTTGCAGACATCGGCGCATTCGGTCGTTCTCAGCACGAGTGGACGCCAAACCCAACTGTCAGCCGAAATGGGTTGGTAAAACAGTAGCAAGGCTTTCCTTAATTTTTGCTTTTCACTTAAGCTGATGAACAGCTCAATCCCGAGCCTTTTTTGGAACAATCCTCGTCTTCACATTGCCAGGACATTTTCCAAGCTGATCAAATGGACAAAAGGGTAAAAAATGATGGGTTTTTTTGGGTATTTGTTTAAATCAATTGTAATTTTTTGTTTCAATTCAATTTTTTTTTCCTTGGTTAAGTTGGCTGTCCGGAGACGGCACAGTCTTCAGCACCAAAGTGAAGATGCCAGCTGTCGCAGTTCGTTGGCTGCTACGGCGGACGAAGCGTCGGAGCCTCCGTCCAAATTTATGAAACCCGACTCGCCGGGCGAAGCAGACCAACAGTCCGCCGCCCTCGACTTCTCCGCGCGAGTGCTCCAAGCGCTCGGAGTCGGTGGAGTGGCGGACGACTGTCCCATCAGTCGGATACCCGACGAATTGCTCATTTTGGCAAGTGGATATTCGCTAAACCTCTGACTTTGTCCGCTTACAATTAGATCTTTTCCTATCTCGTCGAGGGCGATTTGGCCCAGTGTTCCTCAGTCTCGCGGTGCTTTCATCGAATCTCAAATGACATTGGACTTTGGTCTGTTATTTTGCATTGCGTCGTCCTCCATCCAATTGTCTCCCTTTAGGCGTCAGTTGTACATTTCCGTGTTTGAGTACACAACTCCCCTCTACCATTCCTCCTCCTCCTCCTCCCCTTGCAAATTCGAACTGCGTGAGCCCCACCGCTGGCGAAACTGTGCCAATGCGTGGAAAGAGAGTTTTGTTCATTTGGTCGGTCATTTTCTCATCCACTGTTCTGCAATTTTACTCCTTTTAGCGCCACGCTGTGCATGTTCGGCCCGGAATGAATGCGTTGTACAATCAGCCGGGCAGACGCATTTCCCATTTCGATGGCATCGAAAGTGCGCTGAAATTCGTCGAGGCTCGTCCCCAAATGGCCAAACTGATTCTGCTCCATGCGGGCCGACATACGCCCGAGCCCATTATAATAAGCAGTGCGGTGCAAATCATTGGAGCGAGTTCGGGCTCAGATTTGGACGTGATGAGGGCGGTCAGCATCGAGAACCAAAAGGACACGGCGGTCAGCTTTGTGGACGGCTCCCTCGGCTCTTACCTCGGCTATTGTTCCGTGGTGTTCAACCCGGACAAAGTATCGCCCCAACCGCACATAAATCACTACGCCCTTCAGGTAACCAACTTTTTATGGCGATGGTTGCCAATTTGGTTTGAAAATGCTAGTCTTTCTCAGATCACAGATGAAACTGACGTGGTGATTGACCATGTGATTGTCCATTCCTCCAGTTTTGTCGGCGCCGCCCTTTGCGTGAAGAAACAGGCGGCGAACCCACGCCTTCGGGTTTTTTGACTAATACCCTTTCCCATTCCCATCCAATGCTTTTGTTATTTAGCATTGCATCGTCTCGGATTGTGAGAATGTGGGGATTTTTGTCAGTGACAATGCGCACGGCCGTTTTGAGGACTGCGAAGTGAGTGAAGGAAAAGTGAAGCAAAAAAGGAACGGACAGTAATAAATGAAGGAATAGTTGGAAAATGAGTTCACTTACTTATTATTAAAAACGGAGTAAAATTTTCTTTAGATCGCGCGGAATAACCTTGCCGGTGTTTGGGTGAAAAACCAGGCCAGTCCGATTTTCCGTCGTTGCCATATTCACCACGGCAGAGACGTCGGTCGGTTTTAGATACACAAAGGCAATCAGTGCTCACTTTTATTTTTAAGGGATTTTTACCTTCGAAAATGGAATGGGCTATTTTGAGAAGTGCAACATTCACTCCAACCGAATTTCGGGCATCGAAGTTCCACCAAAAACATATTTCAAAATTTGATTCGTTCTCGTTCAATTCAGGTAAAGCTCCACGCAAACCCAACAGTTGTCAGGTGCGATATTCACAATGGCCAAACTGGAGGCATTTATGTACATGAAAAGGGGCGCGGACAATTCATGGAAAATCGGATTTATTCAAACGGTCAGAGGAAGGGTGGACAAAAAAAGCAAGACTCACAATTGGTGGCATTTCAGAATTTGCCGGCATTTGGATCACTTCTCAATCCGAACCAACAATTCGTAAAAACGAAATTTTCAACGGCCAACAGGGCGGGGTGTACATTTTCGGAGAGGTTTTTTTGTTTTGCGATTTTATTGAATTGCTATTTGTTTTAGGGCCGTGGACTCATTGAACAGAACAACATTTACGGCAATGCTTTGGCTGGCATCCAAATCCGAACAAGTTCTGATCCGATTGTCAGACTCAATAAAATCCACGACGGACTCCACGGGGGCATTTATGTGGTGAGAGAAAAGTTTTGTTCAAACAAACAGACAATCGAAAAAAATTTAGCACGAAAAAGGAAAGGGACTCATTGAGGAGAACGAAATCTATGGGAACACTTTGGCGGGTATTTGGGTGACGACAGGTGAAAAAGAGTTTCGGATGGACCATCCTGTTTGATTTCTTTATCATTTTTGAAGGTTCTTCTCCAATTTTGCGCAAAAATCGTATCCATTCCGGAAAACAAGTTTGCGTTTTGCACATTTTGTTACGACCACTTTAAATTTGTTTTTGCAGGTCGGCGTTTACTTTTACGACAATGGACACGGCCTTTTGGAAGAGAATGACATTTTCAACCACCTTTACTCCGGTGTACAAATAAGGTACCCTTTTTCGAAATAATCTTTCATTTCTCTCTTTCCCATAGGACCGGCTCCAATCCTAAAATAACGCGCAACAAAATTTGGGGTGGCCAAAATGGCGGTGTCCTCGTTTACAACAGCGGAAATGGCGTTTTGGAGGTCACCGGAGGAAAAGGAAAACTTAACTTTTTCGATGGACATATTTTTAGGACAACGAAATATTCGACAACGCAATGGCCGGGGTTTGGATCAAAACGGACAGCAACCCGACACTTCGCAGGAACAAGGCAAGTGTTCCTCAGACAGAACTTGGATGGAGAATAATGAGGATGTTTCGCAGATTTACGATGGGCGGGACGGCGGCGTTTGCATTTTCAACAGAGGACGCGGACTGTTGGAGGACAATGACATTTACCGAAATGCACAGGCGGGCGTCCTTATTTCGACCGAGTCGAGTCCGATCCTCAGAAGGAATCGGATTTTCGAGGGAAGGGCGGCGGGGATTGAAATAACAAACGGAGCGACTGCAACTTTGGAGTACAACTGGCTTTACATGAACCGATACGGAGGTGAGAATATACACAATGAGTGTGAAGGGAAACTGGGGAGGGATTTTCAAAAAGATTGTCGGTTTCTTGTATAAATCCCTAACCTCTTCCTCCTACTCTCCGTCCTTTAGGGCTCTGTTTGGCTACTGACGTACGGCCATCACTTCGAGACAATCGCATTTTCGACAACCACAACGCCGTTGAGAGAGCCATCGCGAAGGGATATTGCCTGTTCAAAATCAGCTCCTGCACTTCCTTCCCTATGCACGACTTTTACCGGTACCGCGAGATTATTTCTCTGGTATTAATTCCTTCACTCTTTCTTTAATTTCTCAGCTGTGTGACGTGCAACACCACTGATCGGAATGCGATTTGTATCAGTTGCATTCGCATTTGCCACCGCGGCCACCAAGTGGAGTTCGTCAGACATGACAGGTAAAGGGGGCGGGACTCGTTATCACATCCTATAAACTTACTGGTATCCACCCAAATGTGTGCACCACTAGGATGGTGGCCCCTTTTCCAATTTTTATCCCTTAACAAACCCACTTCCTTTGAAATTTTTTGAGCATAATAAAAAGGCTTTGCTAGTGACCACCCCCAACAATTCCAAATGTCAGGTTCTTCTGCGACTGTGGTGCCGGAACGCTGGAGCAACAGAATTGCTGCCTTCAGACAGAAATACGCGACAACGACACAATTTATGACTCGGCACAGCCCACAGAAAGTGAAACGGGCAGCAACAATCCGCCGGTTGGGCCACCGGCTGCGGCAGGCGGAGGTGGCAATTTGGCACCTCTAAACTGAGATTTTGGAATGATTGCTTTTGATGATGACACAGAACCATAACAAAAATATTGTATTGTATTACTTTGTCTTTATTTGTAGCTAAAACAAACACAACCCAATTTAATTTCTATTTTGAAAATAAAGTTTCCATGCCTTTCTAATTTTATTGCATTTTACACAGCTTGTTTTATGTCAAGATATTTGATGATTAGTGGATATACACATTGAGAATTTTTCCCGAAAATGCCCAATTTTTTCAAAAAAAAAAAAAAAAATTTCGTGAAAGACAGTAATTCATAAGAAAACAGTGTGAAATAGAAGAATTTGCAAAAAAAAATCGAGTTTATATTTTGCAAAGCTGGCACATCCTACGCGTGCGTTTGTTTGTTGTCATCCATAAATATTTCGTTCTCTCTCCTTCTTGTACTTCCCTCTTTGGCAATCTTTCGGTTCATTGGTCCCGATTTTTTTAAATTTTTTTGTTTTCTGAAATTTTTTTAAACACTTTTCTAGGGGTGTTTTGAGGCGCTGAGCATGAATCCGGACTCCATTTCGACCAATTCCGAATCCCTAACCCAAACTCGAACATTTTTCGAGCATTAAATTTTAAATTTTTTTTAAATTTCTCTTAAAACATCGTTTTTAGTATTTTCGAGGTTGCTGATCACGAATCTTGCATTAATTTTGATCAATTTCGAGTACCGGACCAGAACTCGAACAAAAAATCGAAAATTCAAAATTGTCAAAATTTATTTTTAGGTTCGTATCTATACAGAATGACCATTTTTTGCTTTTGAATTGGTTTTTGTATAAAGTTAGCAACCCTGAAAACACTAAAAACAATGTTTTAAGAAAAATTTTTAAAAAAATTTAAAATTTAATTCTCGAAAAACGTTCGAGTTCGGGTTAGGGATTCGGAATTGGTCGAAATGGAGTCCGGATTCGTGCTCAGCGCCTCAAAACACCCCTAGAAAATTTAAAAAATTTCAGAAAACAAATAAAATTTAAAAAATTCGGGACCAATGAACCGAAAGATTGCCCCCTCTTTTTCGTTTGCGTTGTTTCTCCCTTTTTCATATCTCTAGGCTCCGCCACATTTACATGGTACCAACAGAAACCATTCGTCAATTTGTCGGTAAAATTGCTATTTATGTTGTTCGCTTATCACATATGATTTGTTAATGACCGTTTTTCGGCGTTTGTAAACAATAAATAAGTCTTTGCCTTCAGCTAGTTACTGAAGTATAATCCAGCATTGGAAATGGCTTTTCCACCTCCTTTTCCGAATCCATTGCTTCCTCGTCTTCCCAATCAGTCGGGTAAAAGTTAATAAAATTCCATTTCGTCAAAATGTTTCTTTTTTAGTTCAATTCCCTGGACAGAAGTTTGGTTTCTTTTCTCCGCAACGTCAAAGTATTCTGCCCGGGATTCCGCTGCTCCGTCCACGTTTTCGTCCGAATTTTATTCCAAGGGTTTATGCTTTTTATGTGCTACCTTGGGATTGAATTAGAACAAATTATTATTATATAAAAACTGCCTAATTTCGTTTGGTTCATTTATTTTTATTCCTCGCTAAATAATGGATACTTTAAGTGGGACAAATGTAAACATTTTGTTTTACAAAAGTCATCAATTGCTTCCGAGAACTATGGTCGCTGATCACGAATTTTAACCACATCCCCAGTTTCTTATGCCATACTAAAAGAATGATAAATAGCATCTGTAATTTTCATTTTAGGAACTGCGGCCACCCAATCCATTGGCAAGGCCCACCGGGCCACCAACGACCACAACAGTTTTTATTGGGAACATTTCCGATAAATGTCCGGACCGAATCATACAGGAAGTTCTAAAGGTCTTGTTGTTTAGGTAATAAATTACTTCTCTTAAAACCTTTATTACTTAAGAAGTGCGGTTCCGTGTGCAATTGGAAGCGTCTCCAAGACTCAAGCGGAAAATTTAAAGCATTTGGATTTTGCGACTTTATGTACCCAGACGGAGCAAAGAAAGCACTGAGTGTCCTCAAGGACTTCCCCATCGGCGACAAACGTTTGAATGTTAAAGTGAGTTTGGTGCAAAAAGTCAGCGAAATGGTGGCCATTTACAGGCGGACGAACAAACGGAGAAACTGCTGGATGAATTCTCCAAGAATAAGCTCATCGCCGCCAACGAGGAGAGCGACGACGCCGTCAGAGCTTCGGTCCGAAAATTTTTGGAGGACGAGGCGGCCGACCTGGTGGACATGCCGACGGACGAAGGTTTTCGGTAAAGGAAGGCGAATTTTGAGCAAACTTTTCAGGCCAATCCAAAGAAAAAAGCCCTGCCGAAGGAAACACTAAGGTTTTTAGCTTACTTTCATTGTTAAAACTTTGCTCTTTCCGAGTCCGTCCTTAAATCACTCTCTCCCTCCCTTCTCACCCATTCTTTTGCATAAAAACATTCTTAGGCACCGTGTTTTGGATCTTTTTGTCTTCTTTCGGCATTTGGTGGTAAGTTTAAATTTTGGTCATCAACTCCCCTTTATATACTTTTTTTTTGTGATTTCCTTCGCTTTTTATTTTTGAATTTTATTTTGTTTACACTTTCATAGTCAGAATTTGGGTTTATTCGAAGGGTTTTGCATTCATTCCTCGATCTAAAAAATTTTTGACACTGGTGAATATGTAGCATATTTAAACGAATATTCCAAACTCATTCGTATAATTTACCACACAGTAATTTCTCTATTGGCCGAAGTATTATAGGTTCACCAAAAGTTGAGGCTGCGCTGCTACGATGAGGATTCGTAAGTAGGCGCAAAATGTCAAACATCTCATTACTTATGCCCTCTTTTCTTTTACTTCTCAATTTGCATTTATTCTTTTTTCTTTTTCCTTTCCTCATTAATTGAAATTCATTTTCGGAAAGCCAAAACAAAATAAGGGCGAGTGAAAGTGAAACAAATACCAATGTTATCTTTCTTTAAAACTTAAAAACCTTTTTCAATTGAGAAAAATTGAATTTCACTCGCCTTTCAGTTTGGCATTTTCCTGCGTTTTTTATTTTTCTGTTTTCAGGCCTCGAACAAGGAAGGCCGCCAGTCCCGTTCTTCTTCGGTCGCCAGTCATCGACACAAGAAAAAACGTTCACAAAAATCACCAAATCGCAAAAAGTTGGCCAATTGGTGGACATTTTTAATTCGTCAATTGCAGGTCCCGCCACTATTCTTCGACTTCATCCGATGAGTCGTCCTATTCCAGCACATCTTCTACAGAGTCGAGGAGAATCAAACGGAAGAAAAACGCAAAAAGGAAAAGTTTGAGTTCGGCGGAGGACTCAGACGAAGCGGAAGAGAAGCGAAAGCTGAAGAAAGAGGTGAAGGAGAAGGAGGAGTCGTACCAGGCGAGGCTGAAGAAGTGGGAGGAGAGGGAGAAGAGAATGGCCAAATTATACGACAAAGAGAAAGAGGAGGAAAAACAAAGGCAAAAAACGCTGCAGAAAGAGGCGAAAAAACTGCGACAGTTTCTGGAGGATTACGTGGACGAACGGGACGACCCGAAGTATTACAGGTGGACGACTGCCAAACCGAACGAATTGAAGAAAAATGGCAAACAATCGTTCAGGGGCTCAGCATTGTTCCAAAGAAAACGAAATTACGAACGCGAAAGAGAGGCGGACGCAAAGGACCGACACGAAGAGAGGGCAGAACTGGAGGAGATAAGAAGGTCCATTTTGGAAGAGGAAGTGGTCAGCAAAAAGGAAGTGAGAGAAGGCGGAAAGGGCCTAATAAATCCAATAAATTTGAGGGGGACGGCGAAGAAGCGGAAGAAAATGGAGACATTTCTGGCGGAACGGACATTGCCGACGAACAAAAGGCGGAATGGGAGACCGGCAAGTTCAACCGGACTTGGCTGTCAAACGGACTTTTACTTTTTTTTTCAGTTGGAGAGACGGCGCCAGCGGTTTCTGGGCCCGTTCCTCCTCCTCCTCTTCCCAGCGAGGAACTGACCCCAGCCCAAGTTGAAAGTCCGACGCCAGTAAAGAAAACAATCGTGACGACGTTACAACAGAAGCAAGTGGTGCCGTTGTCGAAACTCAACGGGGTGTTCCAAGAGGAAGAGGAGGATGAAGTCGATACGTTGCATCAGATCAAGAAAAAGATAAAGCCCTTTGAAATTACGCGAGAGGTCACTCGCTAATCCGGTAATCAAATCACTGCCCTTCATTATCAGGATCGATTACAATCAATGACACCGGAAGAACGAAAGAAGCTGATCAAGGACCTTATCACGCGGATTCCCACCGAAAAAGCCAAACTTTTCTCTTTTGAAGTGTGTTGGGAATTTGTGGACGAAAATCTGATGGAACAGCGAGTGAGGCCGTGGGTGAACAAGAAAATTTGCGAATACATTGGGGAGGAGGAACAATCGCTGGTCGCTTTTATTTGCGAGAAGATAGCAAACAAATCAACGGCAGATGAAATTCTGCAGGACCTTTCTATGGTTTTATTTGAGTTTTTGGACGCAATAATTTAATAATTGAAGGTTCTGGACGACGAAGCCGATGTTTTCATGGTCAAGTTGTGGAGGTTAATTGTGTACGAAAGTGAGGCAAAACGGCTTGGCCTGAATGCGGTGGTCATTGGTTCTTCTTCGGGCGGAAACATGCAGACACCAGCCACAATCAGATGACCAAAACAGATCATTTGTCAATCGATGAATACTTTTCTGTTTTGTACTTTTTTCACTTTGCAGTGTTTTTCCGTATTTGATGTGTAAAAATATCGATCTAGTTCTTTATAGGTTACTTATTTTATTATATCCGTTTCGGTCAATTCGGGGCCCGCCGAACTCTAGTTTTCTGAACTTAAAAGTCTTGGAATTAAATAAATAAATGAGCCAAATTATAAATAAATTTACTATTGAAACTAGGTAATTGTAATGCGAGACTAACGACAAATAAAAGGCATAAATAAGCAAAGTTTACGGTCCATTAATCAAAGGAAAGTTTCTCATGATTGCTCGCATCCCGAAATGGAAGCATCAAACTCGACGTCTGTTCTTTTTTGGCCGTACGCAAAATTGGAGAGGCCGGCAACTGAGTGCGAAAAGATGAACTGAAGGAGGGCGAGGCGAAGATGGTTCTTTCGGGGATCACTTGCACTCCCTAAACGGGGGGGGGGGACAATGCGAGGAAAGAGTGGACAAATGGTAAATGAATGAATGGCGGTAATACTGACTTTTACTGGTCCCATAAAAAAAGAAAGAAAAAGGCAGTTTTTTATGATTCTATGTTGCACTCGAGGGTTATCGGGGCTGCGGATTACGAATATGACATCCATTTCGACCAATTCCTAAACCCGAACTCGAACAGAAAATCAAAAGTTCAAATTTTCGAAATTTGGATTTATTCGTGATCAGCTGCCTCAATAACCCCCGAGTAGAACGAATAATCATAAAAAACCGCCTTTCTATTCCTTTTTTTTATGGGACCAGTACTGAATGGCCATACTTTGTCAACCATTATCGGACTCTTCCGCTCTTTTGTGTCCGTCGTCTGTTTTTGTTCAGCGGCGTCAGGAATCTTTTTCTCTCCTGAAAATACCAAAGTCAAATTTAGCACAAAAACATGTTTTTTGATCTGATATGAATTAACAGTTCATTCGGGCCAATTCCGAAAACCCCTAAACCATTGAAAGTATTACCGGAAATCCTGAAGAATGGGGGTTTCTTATTTTTAACTTTTTTCATTTGGGTCGAGAATTGGTATATGTGCGTTGGTTTTCCGAGATGCTGAACAAATCCCTAACCTGAACTTGAACATCGTTAAATTCAATTTTTCGATATTTTGTTCGAGTTCGTGTTAGGGACTAGGAAATGGCCAGAATTGCCAGATTTGCTGTATAAATTTTCAACCCAAAAAACGATAAATTAGAAACCCCATTCTTCAGGATTGTCGTGGTTATATACCGTCCGTCACCTGTATCAGCTGCTATTGATGCCTCATCCTTTCCCATGTCATTGTTTGGTTTTTCATATAATTGGAAGGCATTTTCACGCATTTCGTTGACAAAAGACACTTCCTCTTGACCATTATCAAGCTGAATTTTTCCGGGAAAAATTAAAAATTTAACGAACGAACCAATAATTGATAAAACTGAAGCACATTGGTCCCTTCGGTCAAACGAACAATGGCATATTTTGGACAGCGCCGGGGATTATTATTGATATGAACCAGTGATTTGCTGATGACTGCCCTGTTTTTGTGGCCACTATTGTTTTTGCCGTTATGCATTTTTAAAAAGCGGTGATTAATGATTACAGTTTGTGCTAAAAAGAAATAAAAAATTTAAAATTGAAGGATGAAATGAAAAAATCTTCTCGCAAGCATAAAATGTTGGAAAACTAACTAAAAAATCGGGCTTTTAGACCTAAATCTTAGGCTTTTAGGACATTTTTGGAAAATTTAATTATTATTTTCCGGGTCTTGCTTTTTTAAAAATAAATAAATTTATTGTTAGGTATGTGATTTTATTATAATATACAGTATTTGCTCTCTAATTATCCCCCAATCTCCATTAATCCCGCAATCTCCAATTATCCCCCAGTCTAGGAGGGGTTTGAAGAATAATCACTAGGGCATGAAATTATATGGAAATCCATATTTTTTCCTGGACTGTGGGAGGCCTGAAACGCATGAAAAACATGTTTTTAGCTTGGTTTGAAGCTTCTAGGATAGAGTTCTATATCCATTTTTTCCATATTTCGCGATTTATGTCCATATTTCCATATTTGTCCATATTTTGGCATTTATATCCATATTTTTGGATGCCCTAATAACAGGGCTCGCAAGTGTCCTTATTTCTAAGATTTGTCCTTATTTGGAGGGGCCGGATCTTAGAAAATGAAAATGTCCTTATTTCTAAGATTTTTCTTATTTTTAGGCTTCCCCAAACTTTTTAAATTTTTTGTGCTTATTGATTTATTTCGCTGATTTAAATGCTACAAAAACTCCCAATTTTCAAAAATTTTTCCCGGTGGCGCCTATCGGCACCGCCGGCAACTAAAAATTTTTTTGTTTCCTTAAAAAATTAGGTAAAAACCCAACTCGTACTAGGCCAACTCGTACTGCCCCAACTCGTACTGTTTTTCTACAAAAAAATCGTCATAACTTTTGTTAAAGCTGGCCAAATTAAACATTCTTGGTATCATTCAATAGCCCTTAAAATTCTCTATCTATCCACCATGTTTTAAAAAATTTGATCAACTTTGAAAAAAGTTATGGACAAAAACAAATTTTTTTACGATTTTTAGTCATAACTTTTTTGAAAAGCAATAAAATTTTCTTGCATTTTGCAGGTAGATAGAGAACGTTAAGGGCTATCGAATGGTACCAAGAATGTTTAATTTGGTCGACTTTGACAAAAGTTATGACCATTTTTTTGTCCAAAAACAGTACGAGTTGGGGCAGTACGAGTTGGCCTAGTAGGAGTTGGGTGTTGTCCAAAAATTAGCTCTAAATCGTAAAAATTAGTCATTTTTGGTGAAAATCTGTTAACAAATTGCTTCTAATATTCAAAAAAAAAGGAAATATAGCCGATTTTGCGCCAAAAAATGACTACATTTTTGCACTTTTTGGGCTTCAAGGTTCAAAAATATGGCAAAATGGGGGTCCGGCGGTGCCGATAGGCGCCGCCGGGAAAAAATGTTTTTTTAATGCATTTTGTTAAGAAATTTGGTTAAAAAATTTTAAAAAATTGCCCATTTTTACTGGAAAATTTTTTCATTTTTCATTTCGGGGGGGGCAACTGCCCCCCCTTGCCCCCCCCTGGTTACGGGCCTGTCCTTCGCGCTACTATCAGTTTTTCAAAAAATCTTATTTTTGGGGTCAAAATCTTAGTTTTAACCTCGCTTGTCCTTATTTTGAAAAAAAAAACTTGCGAGCCCTGCCTAATAATCACTCTATCTTAATCCCCCAGTCTCCAATTATCCCCCAGTCTACGAGGAGGTTGAAAAATAAATCCCCATGGGGGATAATTAGAGCAAATACTGTAATTGTATTTTTAGATGGTTTCAATCAATTTCTTTACTAAATCTGACATCGAATCTGTAAATTTTATCAATCATCTACCCGAAAAACTTTATTTTTTGGAATCTGATGGACAAGTTTTTCACAATTTGAATGATATCGACGACGGAAAGCTCATCCAATTGCATTTTCGAGCATGGGGAGGAAAAGGAGGTAACTTTAAACTGTAAAATAACACATTTTCTCATTTTCTTTTAGGGTTTGGCTCGTTGCTTCGTAGCTTCCGAATTCACAAGTCAAGCAACCAATTGATGTGTCGAAATTTGCAAGGGCGTCGATTGGCCGATGTGAGGGAAGAAGAACGATTGAAGAAGTACATAGCGAAGAAGGCAGAACGGGAGAAGGAAAAGCAGAAGAAAAAGTTGGACTCATTAATAGCAGAAAAACGAAACCGTTTTAAGGGACGAAAAAATTGAACGTCTTAAGGCGGGAGGGGAAACAAAGCACCAATTTGGGGACCAAAACTATTTGCGGAAGCGCGACACTCTCCTGGACGAAGTTGAGGATGCGGTTGAAGCAGGTCTTGAAAAGTCTATTGTTGTCCAAACTTGTACCGTTTAGGCATGGATGCGCTTGGGGTGAAAGCGGCTTCATCCGAACGCGAAGTCAGCGAAACAATTGCCGACACTGAGCCGGTCGCTGGCTGTTCGAACTCTACACAATGGAATGAAGAAGTACCGGCAACGGAAGCTGAATCGAGCGAATCCGACATTGACTTGGACGAAGTGATGAGCATTGGACCGATAAAGAAGTCGAAGAATGCTTCGATATGATTATTTTGAATCGAACAAAAATGGGTGTATAAACAGCAGGAGCATTAAGGGTCATTTGTTGTTTAAACGGTTCCCATTTCCATTATTTTTACAAATGAGCTTTACCTTTCGAATTTCTTTTTCGCTTATGATGGACGGTGAGAAGTGCAAAGAGGTCAAAGCGCAGGTGCTTATTTCCCTTTTTCACTATTTTTCATTTTATAATTTTTTAGGCTCGTCTCGCACTTAAAGCATTGAAAGAGCACAGCGAACGCATCAGTCGCAAGGCGCTTTTCCCTGAGGAGGATTCTGCCCTTTTCATCTCCGTTAAGTACAAAAAGGTCCCTCTCGCCCGAGGCAATTCCATGCGGAAATTAATGTACGTTTTTTTGTTGGCAATTCATACAATAAAATTTTTTAAAATATAGCCTAAGCCTTTGTACGAGTTGTTATGGCACCCATTTTCCTCCCTATCAGTGGGTTGCCCTGCACCGATCAGAATGCATCAAATACGTCCATTTGTTTGATTCTTCCCGATTTCGAACGGTCAAACGCTGCTGTACGTGACCCGGATGTGGACGGACAATCTAGAAGATGGGCGGAACTGTTGCGGGAAAAGTACGGACTGACGGGTGAACACATCGCTAAAGTAAGGGAGAGATGAACGGAAATTAGAACGGACGAATGGGATTCGTGATTCAGATATTCACAATCACCCAGCTCAAACGGGAGTACGGAAAACAGGCGGACAGAGCGAAGTTGGCGAACACTTATGGTATGTGGGGGGAGACAGTTAGAAATGGACGAGGGGACATGGGAGCAAAGGGGGCGGGCAGGAGGGACTGCCATTTGTAGAGGGACTGACTTAAAGCAATGCTATTAATTTTGTTGGGTTATGGTGCCATCAAAATTTACCACTAATCTTGCTGTGAATTAACCTGGAATAATTTAATGCATTCTTTAGACATTTTCATGGTCGACAAAAAGTTGATGAAAATCGCTGTAAATTTTCTTGGCGGCACTTTCAGAAAAGCGACAAAGTGCGTATTTTTGTTTTTGATTTGCTTTTCGGCAGTGCCTTCTCTCATTGTTTTTTCCTCACAGAATGCCTTTGCCCATTGATTCTTCCGTCGATATTAGCAAAAAACTGAAAGAGGCCTTCTCATTGGTCCAATTACATTTTGCGCCTTTGAAGGACTCAGTCGCAGTGAGGTAACATCATCATATTACACTTATTGTCAATAAATACTTTCTTTTGGCTTTTCCTCAACTCATTTCCTTTATAATTTTTTAAATTATTCTTTTATGCGGTGTAAAACGCATCTTACAATTAGCTAAAAATGAACGTCAGATTCGTGTGTTCAGCTCATAAAATTGCCATAAAAACATAAATTTATTTTTTGTCACTTCAGAATTGGCAATTTGAGCCAGTCATTGGCTGAATTGGATTCGAATTTTGACGTAATAATCGAAGCCGTTTTTGCCCATTTGCCTGGTGGTCCGTCAAACATTCGCAGTTGCTACCTCCAAACTTCAGCAACCAAAATTTCCCTTCCTATTTTCGTCGATTTTGGTTGTTTTATTTTTTGATTTTAATTTCTTCGCTTTTCTAAGGCCCATCTGATGAAGTGCTTTTGGAGCAACCCAAAAACGAACAATTTGCGGTGGAATTGGGCGAGTGCAGCACTTTGCCGGAGGGATTAATGGTCAAAGTGAGGGCGGACGGAAAAGTGACCGTGGTGAAGGGAAACGGTGAGTTGGCATTGGATGGACAGCAAAGGGACAGACGTTGGCATTTAAGCGAGGGAAGAGGTGCTTTATCCGACGGCACAGGACGAATGGGAGCAGGGCGACGATATTCGGCCATTGAACGACGACATTGTGCAAAAAGTGTTGAGGAAGAAAGCCATTCGGATGAGCAAAGGACAAAGAAAGCGAAAGGACAAAGCAAAATGAACCATTCATTTGAGTTCACATTAAGTTGCGTTTTGTTGTTTGTTAATTTTGTTCGAAATTCATTAAATTTTCTCTTTTTGATTGCTTTTCTCTCTTTTTTCCTCTCTGCTTTTTTCCAATGTTTTCCCGGTGTATTTTTAACTCCATTTTGCATCAACTCCGTGATTGTTTCTCTCCCTCTTCCGCCAATTGGTGTCAATTGTCCCATGTGCTCAAATGCGGCGTTTTCTGTCCCCTCCCCCCCCCCACCCCTCGACAGGTGTCCGTCCCATTCATTCCGTTGTGTCCCTTCAACAAAATTACCTCGTCGGCGTTGGTAATACCCAAAAAATCACAAATCATTAATACGTTTAAGCGTCTCCAACAGAACAGCGGCAAAAAGTTAAGCAATTGTCACCTTCCGCCGGGGAATTCGGAGAAAGTTCATTCCCTTTTCCTTCTGCTTGATGTTTTGTCGGATAAATGGAAGAGCCAATGGAAGAAATTAGGGAGAAAAGAAAAGGGGAGGAGGGACAATTTGGGGGGGGGGGGGGGGGGGGGGAGGATGGGTGGGCGAATTGCGACCCGCTCACAACCAATCGGCCATTGCCGTATGAACGGTGCCGGGGGGGGGGGGGGGGGGGGGGGGGGGTAAAGTCACCCCTCCCCCTTCGTCCTCTCCTCCAATGCGTTTACCTCTTCTTCCTCTTCCTTCCCCCTACTTTTCTTCCTCTTCATGAATTGAAACTTTCCTTCCCCCTGGCGCCATGGTAATTTTGACTATTTCCCATTCAGCTGCTTCTTTGTCTCCCTTTTATTCTCCAATTTGTCGTCTCTCTTTCTTTTCCATGGATCCGCACTCTCTCGCATCCTCTGCTTCTCCGCTTTCCCCCGTCGTTCCGTCTGTTTGCTCTGCTTCTCTGCTGCTGTGCTCTTCCAACCCGCTGTTGTCTCCTCCGTCCTCCTTTTCCTCTTCCCTTTCCTCTTCCTTTTCCTCCCCCTCTTCCTTTTCCTCTTCCCTTTCATCTTCCTCCTCTTCCTTTCCCTCTTTTTTCCTCCCTCTCCCGTCGTTCGGTCCCTCCCCCACCGATCAGTCGCCCCCCTTTCTTCTCACTTCGATCGTCGCCCTTCTTTTGGACAATTTCCACGCACTTCCCATCCGTCTTAAGGTGTTCGTCCCCTCTCTTTTCCAACTTTTTATCCCTTTTCTAAGATTCTTCTCGATCGGATGTTCGACTCTCTTCCGACTTCCGAACGCGACGTCCTTTTGTCCCATTTCGGTTGGTCGCCAGCGGACTTTTCTCGCGGTTACAAATCCAACGTATGCCCTTCCTTCCCTTTGAAATTCCCAATTCCCCCCCCCCCCTCTTTTTTGGCCATTTCTCCTATCTGATCAGCTCCACCCCATTAAGCCGCCTTCCCCCAACCATTGGCCATGTGTGCCCGTACACACCGAACTTCGCCTCCTTTCCTTCGTCGGCTCCGTTTTGCCACATTTGGCTCCGCTCGCCCATTCCCTCCGTCAGTCTGTGCTCCATTCGCTTTTCACTTTTGCGTTGGGCAGCGAAAATATTATAACACAACAGAAAAAGCAGATGAAAGAGGAGCTGAGAATGGGAAAAAAGAAAAAAGAAAAGGAAAAATGGCAGAACGAAATGGGAAAGGAAATGGAAGAGGAAGAAGAAGGAAGAGGAGAAAATGAAGGAGAACAAGAAGGTAAAAGGATCAGAGAGAGAGAGGGGAAGAGAGAGAGGAGAGGGAGTGGATAGGAGAGAAGAGACTAAGGAGAGAGCAGAAAGAGAGTGAGGGAGTAGAAAATATATGCACAAAAAGAATTTGCTTTAACATTAAGAAGGAGAGCAGTCGCATGGACAAAGGACGAGAGAAGGGGAGGAAAGAGAGGGCCAATCAGAGGCGGTCGAAGAGACTTCGGCGGAGAGAGCTGTCACGTCGACGTCTTTCTGCTCAACGCCGCCCTGCATCAGCAGAAGCACAACCGCAGCAGGACGGATGAGAACAAATCGAAGCGGGGGAGGGAAAAAGCGAGTGCAATGCCAAATTTGTCTAAAGGTGGCGAAAAGCGGGGGGGGGGGGGGGGAAAGAAAGGGGGAGAGACGGCCAATTTCAGACGTATTGTGACAAAGGGGCACTGAAAATTCACAACAGCGCCGTCCATCTGAAGGAGACGCACTTTTGCACGGTCAAAGGCTGTGAGAGGGCCTTCTCATCACGGCGGAGCAGGTTCAGGACGAGCGGGAGAAGCACAGACAAAGGCATGCAAATTCAGGAACAGACACTCACTGAACGCGAATATGCACGCGGTTATGCACGCGCAGAGAGCGGTGGGCGCGAGGAAAACGGAAGCGCAAAGGGAGCAGCCAAAAGAGACGGAGAGAAGCGGAAGCGGGGAATGGTTGGTGGGGGGGGGGGGGGTGCGGACTTTGGCATTGGCAATGCTTCCCATCCCTTTGATTGTGCCAATGTCTCCGCTTTTCCTCCGTTTTCAGTGCCATTGGCCCTTCTCCGCCGCCTCTTCTGTCTCTCCCGCCTCCTCTGCTCCTTCCGCTGTGTTTCTTCTCCCTTCCGTCCCCGTGCCTTCTTCTCATTTCCAATCGCTCGCCCAACAAACGATCGAATTCGAACAAATTCTGCACATGTTTCGGTATTCGTCAACAGTTGGAACAAAATAAGAACGGACTGTGAAAGACGAACGGATAAAGACAATCAATGCCTTTCTTTCGAAATTGTCAAATAATTCGGTGCCATTCTTTCGAATTTTCATTTTCCTTTTTTTGCCATTGCCCCCCCCCCCACTTAAAAAGTGCTGCCATTTCTGAAATGGTCTGTATTTTGCAAGTCGCATAAATGACCGACCCCTGAGGAGAAGGAGTCGCGGGTGTTGAAGGAAGGGGCCGTGACTTGACAATAATTCAAAAGGGACGGAATTCCCTTGGGCCTTGGGGATGGCACAAGGGGAAAGAGTTGACAGAAGAAACGGGGCAAACGATGGATGGGCTCAATGGGGCGAGCGGGAGGAGAGGGAGGAGAGGGAGGGGGGGGGGAGGGAATTGGTTGGTCCGGTCGGAGGACGACGGATGAACGGAAGGAAGGAAGGAACTTTGGGAACAAAAAAAGGAAAAGCAAAGACAGAAGGAAGGAAGCGAAGAAGCAACGGAGGAAAAGAGAAGAATATTGGACAGGGAAGGGAGAAGAGAGAAAAGGAGGGGGGGGGGGGGGGGGAAGAGAAGAGACGAAGAGAAATGGGAGGGAAAAAGGTAAGAATAAAGGGGAGGGGAGGAGAAGTTAAGGAGACGAAGAGGAAAAGGGAAAGGGGAAAATTTTGCGTCGTCCCTTAAGGTTGTTTTTTCATCCCCCCCCCCCGCCCTCCCTCTCTCTCTCTCTCTCCCTCTCTCTCTCTCTCCCTCCCTCCCTCTCTCTCTCCCTCCCTCCCTCTCTCTCTCTCCCGCAAAAATCCCTTCCGTCGTCGGCCTTCGAATTTCCGTCGCCGCTTTTCGTCGCCCATTCTGCGACTCTTTTGCCGATGGATTGCGCCGGGCGGGGGGGGGGGGGGCGATGACGGATGTCTCAATCCCCCAATTAGCCATGCCATTCCCTCCCATCGAAAAACCATTCACTTTTATTGGCACCTAAAAAACACACAGCCCGACAGATGAGAGGGCCCAAGGCAATGCTACAGAAGGGCCGACGGACAGAAGACAATCATCGCCAACGGCCATTAATCTTGGCTTTTCCCTTCCGTTGGCAAAGCCATGCAATTCCCCGTGGGGGGGGGGAGAGAGAGTCAGGACGATTATGCAAATGGCAATCATTCAACACACTTTGGCCAAGAATTGTTGGAGGCAAAGAATAGGACAACGAAAGAGAAATTCGAAGAGAAGGAAACCAAGTGAGAGAAAAAGGAGGGGAAAAGGAGAAAGAGAAAAAGGAAGTGGAAAAAAAGAGGAAAAGGAGGAGGAAAGGAGGAAGAGGAAAAGGAGGGGGGAAAGGAAGAGGAAAAGGAGGGGGGAAAGGAAGAGGAAAAGGAGGGGGGAGAGGAAGAGGAAAAGGAGGGGCGAGAGGAAGAGGAAAAGGAGGGGGGAGAGGAAGAGGAAAAAGAGAGGAAAAGGAGAGGAAGAGGAAAAGGAGGGGGGAGAGGAAGAGGAAAAGAGAGGAAAAGGAGAGTGGGGTGGGCGGGGGGGAAGAGGAAGAGGGGGGAAAAAGAGGGCGGAAGGAAAATGGAAGAAGGAAAAAAGGAGTGAAGGGACGGCAAGCAAATTTTTTAAAGTTTAGCAGCGAAAGACAAAAAAAACATTGAGATGGGGAAAGGGGGAGGGCACAAATTCTCAGCTTTACATTCCAATTTTTTAAATTAATAAATATCTCTCTCTCTTTCTTTTCTCTCTCTCTCTTTTCTCTTTTCTCTATCTCTCTCTTTCTCTCTCTCTTTCTATTTCTGTTTTTCTCTCTCTCCTCTCTCTCCATTTTAGTTTAGGTACGGTGTTAAAGGACAAAATGACAAGAAAAGGACCCCTTTCGAGAGTGGCGACGAGTGGGCACATAGGGGGAGGGGGGGGGGGGGGCGAATGACATCCGCGGGGACACTCACTCCCGCCCATTGGCGTCCTCCGCCCATTGGCTAACACCCCCCCCCCCCCCGTCGTCCGTCGTCTGTCAGTGCCATGTCCCCCAGCCATTTCCATGTCTCATTCAACATTCCCTCCTCATTTTTTGTGCCGTTTCTCACCAAAAATGCCGTCACAAAATTTTACTGTCGAATTTCTTATGGGTGAAGGTTTTTCTTCCAAAAAGGTAAATATATTAGGTAAATTAGGAAAACAAAAGACAAAAAAGCATTTGTTAAGAGAGAGAAGAAAGAGGAGAAGGAACGGAGAGAGACTCAGAAGCGAAGGGAGGCGCGGACAAAGGCGGAGAAAAAGCGGGTGAAATGCGCAAAGTGCGCAAAGAGTTTCTGCGACAAGGGCGCCCTGAAGATACACAACAGTGCGGTGCATTTGCGAGAGATGCACAAGTGGGCGGCGGGGAGGGGGGTAATTAGATAATTAAGGGGCAATTAAGGAGGGAGAGGATCAATTAAAACGGGGTTGGGAAGGGGTGCGAATCTGTCGCAGTGCCACTGACTGTTCGGTTCAGATGCACCGTGAAGGGATGTCAGATGATGTTCTCGTCCAGGAGGAGTCGGTACGCTTGTGCCACATTCCCTCCATTCCCTCCCCCCTTCCCCTTCAGAAACCGGCACTCCGCAAATCCCAACCCAAAATTGCACTGCGGCAATGTCCCTCCGCTGACTTTCCGTCTTTGTTCAATCATCCAAAAATCATTCCCAAAGTGCCCCCCGTTCAAATGTCTTCAAAAGGTGGGAAATTGGCGAGGGAATCACAGAGAATGGCACTTCTGTTGAGGACGACCCGTGAGAGAAGGCAAAGTTCGGAAGGCCACGAAAATGGCGGAAGACCAAAAAGAAATCGTTCAATTTCGACCGATGACGGAAAATGCGTTGGGAGAAGCGATGCGCGCGCATTGGGAACAAATATTAAGCCGACAAAGAGAATGGCAGGCGAAATCAGGCACTAATGACTTCCGATGCGATGGGATGGCAATGAATTGCGCCAATTTCACCTCTTTCCCTCCCTTTGTGCTCCTTCCTCGCCCTTCACATGTTTAGGCAATTTGGACAATGGCAATAAAACACTCACCAATGTTTAAATAATTAATTACCCAATTATTAATTAACATTCCAAATTGCTGAATTCCCCTCTTTAGTCATTTTTTAAAAGTTCATAATTCGCTTTTTTCATATCATTGTGCTTCTTTTTTTTAAGTTTTGGCTTTTCTCGAGTTCAAAATGCTTCTGTTTTTTCTTTGTTTTATGGGATTATTTTACGCACACATTCATCGAGAATTCAAAGTTTGATACTTTCTTTTGCATCGAAATTTTGACTGCAAATTCTGTAAAAATTTATAAACCCGGTATTCGGAGGAAATAAAGGCGACAAAATTATCCTAAATTTTTATACGAATAAAACCTGCTTTTCTTAGAAAATCTCCTTCCGATACTAAAATTGTTCAGTTTAATTAGAGCTAACAAATAAGGCAGAAGCGAGTTGTAGCTGACCAAAATAACAACAATGCCTTTTTGAATTTTGCACAAATATGGCCGGGTATGGTGTTATGTTTGTTTTGTCAAAAACATGAACACTGACACATGTGTGGACCGGACGACACCCAACTCGTACTAGGCCAACTCGTACTGCCCCAACTCGTACTGTTTTTGGACAAAAAAATGGTCATAACTTTTGTCAAAGTCGACCAAATTAAACATTCTTGGTACCATTCGATAGCCCTTAACGTTCTCTATCTACCTGCAAAATGCAAGAAAATTTTATTGCTTTTCAAAAAAGTTATGACTAAAAATCGTAAAAAAATTTGTTTTTGTCCATAACTTTTTTCAAAGTTGATCAAATTTTTTAAAACATGGTGGATAGATAGAGAATTTTAAGGGCTATTGAATGATACCAAGAATGTTTAATTTGGCCAGCTTTAACAAAAGTTATGACGATTTTTTTGTAGAAAAACAGTACGAGTTGGGGCAGTACGAGTTGGCCTAGTACGAGTTGGGTTTTTACCGTGTGGACCAGGGATGGCATTCCGAGGCCCCAAAAATTTTCGGAAATCGGAATTCGGAAGTCGGAAATCGGAAATTTTTCAAAAAAATAAAATATAATAAAAAATTTTTTAAATATTATAATAGGCTAAATTTTTAATTCTTAACCAAGTAAATATGATTCAAAAATTTTTTGATCTATTTAAATAGATATTTGCCTTAAAAAATTATTCAATGATTTTCATCAAAAATTTTACCCTTTTTTTGCGGCACGTTTTTTTTAAATTTTTGAAAACACGGGGGGCGAGGTCCGGCGGTGCCGATAGGCGCCGCCGGGGAAAATTTTTATAATTTTTAATCAAATTGTTAACAAATTTTGTCCAAAAATGACTAAATTTAGCGATTTTGAGGCAAAAATTTCTCAAGAAAAATATGATTTTTAGCGTGCGGCGGTGCCGATAGGCGCCGCCGGGAAATTTTTGAAAATTTCAATGCAATTTATTAACCAAAATTGTAAAAAATTGTTAATTTTTTGAAAAAAAAATCAAAAAAAATTTCCGAAAATTTCCGACTTTTTATCAAAAATTTCGGAAATCGGAAGTCGGAATTCCGACGTCCGAAATTTTTTCGGAAGTCGGAAATCGGAATTCCGACCCCAAAAATGTCGGAAATCGGAAATCGGAAGTCGGAAATCGGAATTCCGTGCCATCCCTGGTGTGGACCATGGATGGCATTCCGAGGCCCCCCAAAAAGTTTCGCAAATCGTAATTCCGTGCCATCCTTGGTCACACCATCCCAGAAATGAGCTCCAATACCAAAAAAGATTTGCATGTGTGACTCAGTGGTTTTTGTAGGAAAGTCAAGGGACAAAGGACGGAGGTTCGAGTCCGTTGTGCAACATGAATATTTTTATTTATTTTTGTCCAAAATATTAAAAAATGGCGATTTTCGGAAATTATTTTTGAAGGTTTTTGCCAACCAAATTGGACAATCTTGGTATCAGTCGAAAGCTCCTGATGAAGAGAAGCTTTTTCTAAGCATATGTTAAGCAATTTGATAAAATAGAAAAAAGATATGGGTGTTCTAAACTTGTAACTTTTGAGTTTGACTATAGACAAATATAAATTCACTATAGAAAGACGCAGAAAATTTTTCTCTATCTCTTTGCAAAGTTTGAAGCGAATTTAACATAGGACAAAAAAACTAAACCTAGAAAAGTAAATTCGGTTTTTCTCTATTAACAGAGATAAACAAATAGTACGCCAAAAAGAGAGATGTTTCTTTCTCTGCACTCTCTATTTATTGGTTCATGTCTCGTTTTTTGAAACGGTGTGTGGTGTGGACCCATAATCGGACGGTTATATTTTGTTTTTAAGAAAATGCCAAGTATTTTCGATAACTTCGCTAAAGCAAACGGAGGAAGAGGCCCATTAATGATGGGTGAGGCTTCTTCCAATTGGATGAGCACTCCATTAATCGATGAGAATGGGCTGCCCATGGTCAATGACACGGCAAGTAACAGCACAAGCGGCACCTTTTGGGAAGAGATGGAGCACGAACTGAGAAGCCAACCGACGGGGCGAGCTGAGCCGATGGCATTTGACATGACACCGTCCGACGGAATGAGCGGAGGGGCACAACCAATGGAAATGAGCAAGGAGGAGAAGTGCCAAAGGCTGAAGACCATCCAGGAGGAGTTACTGTTCACCTTGGCATCGCGCTTCAATGGATACGCTAATTTGGAAGACATTAAAAGGGATTTTAAGTAAGGAGGGGGCGGGGCGGAAGAATGCATTGAGCGACAACTCAGCAGGTTTTCGGGAACTATTTCAAAATTTTAAGCCGTAAGCACACCCCCCCCCCCCCCCAGATCAAAAATTTTTTCTCGGCACTTTTGAAAGTTAGCCAAATATTTTGTGCCATTTTGTAGAGGACAGGTTAGACTGTTAAAATGACAAACAGTTTTTCAAAAGCCAAACTTTTAGAAAGTTTTATTTTTATCAAACAACAAAAATTATAAGACAACCCAACATAAATGAGTTCCATCTCCTGCACTTCATTTCTCCTTCCTTTTCAGTGTTGATTCCGGCTTGATCCCTGACTTGGTCGCGCAACAATACGGATACCAAAAGTTTGAAGATTTCTTCCAAAGCGATCTCGTCAAGAGCGTGTACAAACTCGTGGTTTATGAAGGACAGCCGACTTACGTTCCGAGGGATTGCTCAAAGTTCAAGCACATTCGAGACGAACAAATGGTATCGAACGACACGATCGTCAGAAAGTAAAACTTATCAATGAGTAAGCCGTCGGAATTTGTCACTAAAAATTGCATTTAAAGGGAGGACGAAATGGAAATGGAAAAGTTGGCCCGCGCGCTGCTGCCGGAAAACACCTGAACAATACATAAACGGGAAGAAAATCATTCTGAAAATACTGCATGAACTTGGAGGAGAAGTGGAAAAAACGAATTGGAGGAGCATTTACCTTCGGACTTTGTTTAGACCCAACAAATTCTGTGGATGCGCATTCAGGAGAAGTACAAGCAGGAGACGGGCAAGGAACTCGCGGGGGACGAACTCAGGAAAATGTTCCAACGAGACAAAGTCGGACAGATTGGCAGGGACAACAGAGCGTCCGTCCTTTTAGGCACTCAAAATACTCACCAAATTCTTCAAAAACGACGTCGATGTTTGGGACGCGAATGCCCCCGGCGTTTTTTACCTTCGGCTCAAAAAACCATATAACGGTGAGAAAGGAAAACGAATGGAAATATTAAGCAAATCGAAAATTAAAGAAATTATGAGAGACTTCGATGAAATTATCCGCGATCAGCAAGAAGCAATTAAGAAATTCCGGGCCAACAAAAGACAGTCCCATCACAACGGAGGGAATCACAGGGCCAAATTGGTGAATTTTTATTTTATTTTTATTACATTTTAAAATTGGAATGATTTTCAGACTATGGAAGAAAAGTTTCGTCCCGTCAATTCTCTTTTTGCGCCCACCGTCGACCAAAGTGTGTTTTATGAGCAAAGCACTTCCCAAAGCACTGCAAAACCTCCCCCGCCAAATGCGAATGCCTCCGAAAATCCGTCGAATTTGCCCAACGACGGAATCGGACGGACGCCTTCGCCCCCTCAAATGCCTTCGGAAAGAAAGTGCATAAAATAAATGTCTAAAAAAGTCATTCGATTTCATTTAAGTTGCTTTTCTTCTTCCAAAACAAAATTTGAACTTCCGAACGATGTGAACGAGTCGAATTCGGATTGGACGAAGAACATTTCGAAAACAGCAGCGAATGAACACAGCCAAAGGACGCGCGTCAATTGGGACGGGCAATCGCTGGCGCATTACGACGGAAAGGGCGGAGGGGAGGGAAAGGAACAGACGACGAATGGAAGCAAAAACAATGGAAAAACGAAGGAGAACAGCAGCAAAAAGAAAGTGGGAAAGGATGGAAGGGAAAAGAACGGAGAGTTCATTCAGTACACTTCACGGAACACGGGCACTTACACGGACTCGGAGGAGGAAGAGGCGGACAACGAGGAGGAGGAGGACGCACGGTCGGACGTGACTTTGATGGACCAAAATGGGAGGAGGGAGGGACAGAACGGCACGGGACAGCTTCAGCAGAAGGTGAGGGGGTGGAGCATGGCATTGGCATTCATTGGGCCACCCAAATCTCACTGAAATGATTACCCTCCCCCATAGGATGCGAATCCCCGCCGTCGCGCGACATTTGACGATGAGCCTCAAGAACAGAGTTTGAATGCCGAAATTAACCGGTCCAACACAGCGAAACCGGTGGGACATCAGAAGGCCATCCAAAAGTTCATGAGAGAGAGGGTAATTTATTTGTCCTCATTTATTTTTTTTGCCATTTGTACAAATTTGTCAAGTCACGACAACCTTTTGATCATTTTATTCCTTTTCACTTCAGATGGAGCAGAAAGGCATAACGGCACCGACGCAACGGACGAATTCGTCAGCTGTTGTCGAACAAAACGAACCAAATGCCATTACCGGCAGAAACGGGAAATTTGACTTATCAATGATGGACAACGGAAGTGCCAACACTGACAAGGGAAATGCCACGCCGGCACTGACTGTTCAGCCGAACAGATTGACACACGCAAACGATGGCCAATCGAATTCGCAAATGGACGACAGAAATGCCACCACTTACGCAACGCAATCTCACAATCATCCCAATTTGGAAACCCACCAAATGCATGCGAATGTTCTCCCCGCCCGTGAGCCACTTCACTTGGGCTCCGTCTTTTCGGCTCGTCCTTCGGTCGACAGTTCGAGGGTGTTTCAGTTGATGGAACACGTGGAGGAACTGCGAAACATTGCCAACGAGAAAGGGTTTTCGCATGAGACGCGCTTTGACGAGTCGGTGGACATCGAATTGCGACGGAAATGACTTTGTTCACTTTAGGGGCTCCTTCACCTTCCGACGTGGCGACAAACTTTTGATTTTCACGGAATTTGACGAGGAGAAAATCCGCGGGTCGGTGCACAGCGGCGGTCGAATTTCTAACGACCGCTATTTCCCGAAGGTTGGCATTTGGTGGGGCCATTTGTGACTTTCTTTTGTCAGGTCGACTGGGACATGTTCTACTCCGCCATCCTTGGCCTTCTCTCCCGCAATTTCGGTGGGTGAGGAAGTGCCGAACAAAGCAATGAATGCCAAAAGTGTCCAATTGCCACCCGTCCTTTCGAATGTCTTTGCTGTGTTGTGATGTGTCATTATTCCTTGATCTTTCTGCCAGTTTAATTGTTTTGCTTTCAATTGGCACTTTCTCGTGTTTTTCTTTTTCCCAGAAATTTTTATACATTTTCAAAAAAGAAAAATTAAGAAAAAGTTATTTTACTTTTTGTTACTTTTCATTGTACATAAATGAATGTTTCACAAATTATTTATTTAATCCGAAAAATTATCGCCTGGTAATTACCGAATTTCACTGTTTGCCTTTGTACAGAAATGCCTCGCTCCCAACCGCGCAAAAAGTCCGATCCTTTGCCTTTTCCATCCGTTTTTTCCGAGGAACGCTTCTCTTCGGCGGACCCGAAGAAATTGCCCTGGGGATGTCCGCCAGAAATCAAAGGCAGCGGCAAAAATTTAATTGAATTGGAAGAGCCGTCGGACACGGACCTGCGGGAGGCTTTGAAGACGACGCGTGAGCATTCTTCCGTTCCGCCGGTTGTGCTGAGGAAACAGCGCGATAAAACAATTGCGGCGTGGTTAATGCCCAATGTGCCGAACTCTTTCCGTACGTTTTTCGCACTTTGTGTCTTTGGCCGTCTTACAAGGGAACATTCCGAAACTCACCATTCAGATCGCTTTAAAACCGGTTTTATCGTGTAGAGCACGGTACTTATTTACTTTACAGACCATAAAAAAATAATTATTTTAAAATCATATAAAAAAATTTCTAAAGGGTTTTCAGGGTAGGAGAATCCGTTTCTGACATCCATTTCGACCAAATTTGAGTCCCGAACCCGTATTCGAACAAAAACTCGAAAATTCAAGTTTTCAAAAAATCATTTTATGGTGAGAAAATAACTTTAATACGGGTTCGGGGTACGAATTTGATCGAAATGGATGTCAGAAACGGATTCTCCGACCCTGAAACCCCTTAGAAATTTTTTTATGGATTTCGAGGAGAAATATTCCGCGGGTCGGTGCACAGCGGCGGTCGAATTTCAACGACCGCTATTTCCCGAAGGTGCATTGGTGGGGCCATTTGTGACTTTCTTTTTGTCAGGTCGACTGGGACATGTTCTACTCCGCCATCCTTGCCTTCTCTCCCGCAATTTCGGTGGGTGAGGAAGTGCCGAACAAAGCAATGAATGCCAAAAGTGTCCAATTGCCACCGTCCTTTCGAATGTCTTTGCTGTGTTGTGATGTGTCATTATTCCTGATCTTTCTGCCAGTTTAATTGTTTTGCTTTCAATTGGCACTTTCTCGTGTTTTTCTTTTCTAATTTTCAAAAAAGAAAAATTAAGAATTTATTTTACTTTTTGTTTCTTTTCATTGTAAATGAATGTTTCACAAATTATTTATTTTATCGCCCGGTAAATTACCGAATTTCACTGTTTGCCTTTGCACAGAAATGCCCCGCTCCCAACCGCGCAAAAAGTCCGATCCTTTGCCTTTTCCGTCCGTTTTTTCCGAGGAACGCTTCTCTTCGGCGGACCTGAAGAAATTGCCCTGGGGGTGTCCGCCAGAAATCAAAGGCAGCGGCAAAAATTTAATTGAATTGGAAGAGCCGGCGGACACGGACCTGCGGGAGGCTTTGAACACGGCGCGTGACGCTTCTTCCGTTCCGCCGATTGTGCCGAGGAAACAGCGCAATAAAACGATTGCGGCGTGGTTAATGCCCAATGTGCCGAACTCTTTCAGTACGTTTTTCGTACTTTGCCCCATTATGCTGCTGCACTTTAAACAGCCGCGCCACAGCGGAGAAAGTCCTTGAAAAATCCCCCAAATAACGAATTGTTCCCACTTTCAGTTGGCCGTGGCCCTCCGTTCCCTTCGCACAAAAAAACTGTCGATGGGCGTGCCTTTTTGTGCTTTTTCTCCAAAGTGTACGCCTTCAGCAACCATTACTCGGCAAATTTCCGAATCGCAGGTGAATTTTCATGAGACAATTGGACATTCAATTAATATTAATTTCTTTTCAGAAGATATCTTTTGCTGCTCTGAGCAGTATTATATGTGGCGGAAAAGCAAATACTTCGGCTTTGATCGGACGGCGGACGAAATTATGGAAAATGGGGAGGCAAAAGTCATAAAACACTTGGGACACGCGGACTCTCTTCGGAACAAACGGCGGATGGGGATGGAGCCGAATTCGAGGGAGTTCGACCACGACGAGTGGAGGGAGGCCAAGGAGGAGGTGGAGGGGAAGGAGGGGAGAAGCCGAGCAAATTGCGTAATGGTGGGCCATGGACCGACAGATAATGCTCACTGCACTCCGAGCCAAATTCACGCAAAACCCCGAACTCGGCAGAATGCTCGTCGGGACGGAAGACGCACTTTTGGTTGAGGCGAGCCCAACCGACAAATATTGGGGTGAAATGGCTAGGGGAGGGGCAAAATGAGTGAATGGGGGCATCTTTTTAACCAGAAAAACAAATCCTAAGTAAAGCGAAGTCAATGTCCGATTTTCATATTTAACCTTTGATGCTGCAGGCATTGGCTGTGCGATGGACTCGGAGGAAATTGCGAAGCCCACCCAATGGCAGGGCCTAAATCGGATGGGCAATTTGCTAGAGACACTGAGACAGGAAATCCGATGGGGCGGACAAAAGTTGGACGAGCCGAAGAGAAAGAAAAACGGAGTACTGACAATGCGAACTAACAAATACTCCTTTTGAATTTGAATTTGAGCCTTAACACATCAGTGGGATTCTGTGCTTTCATTTAATTTTTCACTTTATGTACAATTCAATCAAATTTTGGCTTTATTTTTGGTCAATCGTTTGACATTTCGAAATTCTTTTTATTTGTTCGACTTTATTCTGCAGCATTTCCAATTGTTTTTTTCCACAGAATCAAATTGAAAGATGAAAAAGACAAAGGCAAACAACAAAATGAAAAAACAACGGATAAAAGCGACGAAAAAACTCACCAAAATGGCCAAAAAGGGAAAACTTCGGCGGAATGTCCGCGACCAAATGGGCGAAGTTCAGAGGCAAAAAATGCTACCAAAAGAGAAACGAATGGAACAGGTGAACCTAATAGAAGAAGTCCGCTTCTTTTCATCGAAATTCGCTATTCAGATAAAAAGGGATTGGCTCTTCGAGAGGAAAGTCCGCGAAAGTGAACAGAACCCATCATCAGCAGAATCGGACGGAGAAACTGAAGAACTCCCTAAGAGAAGGCGAAAGTCCCGCAAAAACCGAAAAAGTGCGAAGGAATAGTCTGGGAATTCGAAAGTTTGGCAATTTGTGTATTTCTCAGAAAATGGGGAAGACAGCGAACGGATGGAACAAGACGGAGACATGGAGGAACAAATGCGTTCATTTGTGGCAGCATTTGGGGAGGATGAGCTTTTGCCGGTGAAAGTTGCCGGAAGATTGGTGAGGCGAGTCAAAATCCGAGAGGACGAAGAAGACGAGACGGAACAGAAGCCGGACGACTTGGACACTCATCAGCGGGAGCTGAACGACGGGAACATGGAGATGGTCAGCGACGGAACGGAAGGGACGCAATTAGCGGACAAAAGTCAAATTACGACGGCCGAAAGTGAAGCGATGTTGGCGGCGATGGCCGGAGCAATTGTTGCCGAACCCCAACAGAATGTACCACCCTTGGGCTTTTTCCTCTGCATCATTATTCTCATTCCTTCTCTCCTCAGATTGCAAAGTTTCGTTTGCTCCTTCAAATGGCCTCGGGGGACAACGAACTTTCGCTGTCGGTGCGCGAACATTCGCAGAAATTGGCTGTCGCTTCGCTCACTGAACTTTTCGTTAATGTTTTGCCCGGGTACGAAATTCGACCGCTGACGGACTCAGAAAAGACGCAAAAAATGAAAAAGGACACCAAAAGGTAACGCAAATTTGTTGAGATATTTTTGTTCCCTTTTTCTTTTGGGCTGGCCGAATACGAACACGCTCTGCTCAATTACTATCTGAAATTCCTTCGTTTGCTTGAGAAAAATGCGAACAGTAAGTCTTTATAAGCCATTCGTTCATTTATTTTGGTTGAATTTTTTCCAGAGATTCTTCAGAAGAGCAAAAGGCATTCATTGGCTGAGAAAGTGCCGTCTTTTTCCACCCAATTTTCCTTTATTTGCGTCCGATGTTTGTGCCGACTCATTGACAAATGTTCACATTTTAATTTCGCCAAGAATGTCATCACTTGCTTGGTTCGGCTTAGCACAACGCCGTGGAAAAAGGCAATGAATGAATTGGCGGGGGGGGGGGGGAAAGAATTCGTCCAATCGCTGTTTTTGCTGCCATTGTCAGATATCTGAGGAGATTTGTGCGACCATTTCTGAGGTGTTCAGGGCCGACTTTCAGCTACAAATTTCTGCCCATGGGACGAATTCGATTGCCCTTTTGGTCAACAAAAAGGCCGCTTCTGTTCCGGCGGCACTTCTCTCAACTCTTTTGGCACTGAATATAACGGTGAATGGGAAAAGGCATTTTCAAGTGACACATTTTAATTGTTTCTGTTTTAAGGAAAATGAAGCGAATATAACAGAGAAGAAAAATCAGAGTCAAATGGGAGAAAAATGGAAATCGAAGCGATCGAAAAAGGCAATTTTATGGACAAGAAAAAAGTAAACAACGAAAGAATTTTAGTACGACAAGCAAATCGGAAAGATTGATGCGGAACTGAAAGAAGCGATTGAGACCGAAGCGAAGTCGACGAAAACGCAATTGGTAAAAAGACGAGACGATTGACCACGGATTGGCATAATCACCCAATTTCACCACCCTTAGGCCACTCAAACGATCAAAAATGTTTTTTTGACATATTGTCGTGTTCTGAAGCGAATGCCTGCCACCGCTTTGCTTCAGTCCCGTCTTGGCCGGCCTGTCTAAGTTTGTCCATTTGATTAATGCAGAACTGCATGAGGATTTGGCACGTCATCTCGCCAATTTGGTCCAACAGAAGGTCGTCCAATGGGCCTTCCGTTTCTTCACCCCCCCCCCATTCGTTTCGTTTAGCAATTCGGCCTTCTCCGATGTTTTGCATTGTGTTCACACCGCTGCCGTCGTTTTGGAGGGCGATGGCCGTCTGTTGGGCGTCGATCTGCTCAGTTTTTACCGGGCTCTGTTCGGCGCTTTGCCGAATGTCTGTTTCCAACCCGAGCAAAGTGCGTTTCAGTTTTCAGTTACAAATACATTTCCTTCTTCTCGCGATCGTTCCGCTGTCCAATTCTCTTCTTTTTCAGCACTATTTACCGACATTTCGCTGCTTTCCAAATCGTTGCATTTGCTCTTCGTCCGCCGTCGTAAGTCGGCCGTTTCGCCTGCGCGTGTCGCCGCCTTTGCCAAGCGATTGGCCCTTCTCGCGCTGCCCCTTCAGTCCTATGCCCAGGCCGTCCTTCTGCTGACCCTCCGTCGTCTTTTGCTCGTACATTTTTCACAATTCTACCCGTTTTTTCACTCTTTTTAACTGTCAGGCTCATCCCTCGCTTTCTTTTTTGGTTCACATCGATGATGAAGCTCCGTTTGCGAGTGGTCGCTTTCTGCCCGACTCGGCTGACCCCGACCACGCCAATGCCATGGCCACAAATTTGCATTTGGAATTGCAACTGTTTGCAAAAGTAGGACAGCAATTAGCACATGATCACCAATATCAAAAGCCCACTTAAGCACCCCAACGCTTTGGTCCGTTCTGTTGCGATGAATCTCCTCAACGGAATGCCAAGCACAGGGAAATTTCACTTAGAAGCGAAATGGACGACAATGTGAGGGAAAAGGGTGGGTAAAGAAATGCCAACGAATGCTTCGTTTTTCAGAGAACCGTCCGATTGTCAGCTGATGGACGACCCAATGGTTGAAGACAAAAGAGCGCCCTTTCTCGGAAGGATTTTGCAGTTTTGCGAAGTAAGCTAATTCAAAAATGAATTCACGCGTTTCCTTCCCGGGATTTTAATTTTTTATAGGAAAACAAGCGGAAGTACTGCTCCACGACACTTTGTTCCACACTCTGTGACTTTGTATTGTCAGCTGCCAAACAATAATTTTTTTTGTTGACAAATTGTTACTTTTTTTATTAAAGAAAAACAAATCGAACATAGTCAACTCGTATCAGAAATCACAGTTTTTATTAGAAAAGGGCACTTGCATAAATTTCTTAAGCCACGGCGATTGGATGATTAGGGAGGGAGTGGTTGTTCACAATCGGGGATAAGCTAATTCTCAGGTCGACGGTTTGTGTTGGATAACATCGCCAATTGTGTCGACTGGAAATGACTTGCAGTCGGGCAATGCACGGACATTCTCGATGTAATAAGCAAAGTCTTGGCCGGCCATTCCATAGGCAATCGAATCGTGGGGTGAAATGCCCCGGGAATTCAGATGCTGTCTGAGATACAGCTTGAAATTCTCGTGGATTTTTAGCAAGATCTCCTAAAATACGTCGCCTCATACAGTAGTATTCTTTAGAAGATACCGTCGTTAGTTCGGCTGGCATAACGGCGGAGTAACTGCTGTAAAATTTGCCGATTTGCATGACAATTTGTTGAAATGCCGCCGTGGGCACTTTGCCTTCCAATTTCCACTGAAACATTGTAATTGTTTATGTTTTTTACTCGAAAATGACCTCCTCCAATGCCCCTATCAATTCTCTGTCCATCAGTCCCAACATTTTGCCCTTTATTTCGCCCTCGTGGTCTTCAAAATCGCGTAGTGTTTGGTCAAAGTATCGTAGGAGTGTGTGTCTGTCGGATGGCAATTGGTTCAAAAATGTTTGGCGAAGTGTTGGGATGAATTGGGCGATGAATTGCAGCGAACGCAATGCCAATGCTTCGGATGTTCCATTTTGAACGTACGACCGATTTCTCCCAATTTACTCACCCAAATGCTTCACGCTGATCATTTTCAGTCCGACTAATTGACGCGCACCCGCGCCCAAAATCAACTGGCAAGTGCGACTGTTAAACGCCTTCAGAATTTGGACAATGTCCATAGTCAGTTCCATGGAACATTGGGGGAACAGCAAAAGCAAGTCGCTGTATTGGGCCAACACGCGGAGAAGCGAAGTCGCAGAGCTGAAAAAAAGGGGGAGAGAAAGTGATGGCACGGGAAAATGGACACAAAAAGACAGGTCGACAAGGGTGAGGTTAAAACGGACCCGACAACGATGAAGCGTTTGCTTGCCGCCAAGGACCAAATAGTCGCGGTTCCCCTCTCTCTCGTCAGTCGTCGTCCTCGTGCTCATCCTTCCACATTTTCCTCCACGTCACCCAATGCACCGCTTAGTCGAAATTTGTCGACAATTCTCTGATAAATGTAGGGAATTCGACTCGGCTGCCATGGCTCAGTGTCAATCTGTTCACTTAACGGTGCAAAAAAAGGTTGATTGATTGAAAATGTGTGTGGGACGTCACTTGAAGAAACGCCGTTTTGCCTCTGAGAATTTGCTGATGAATTTGGCCGTCTGAATGGACCGAATGCGTCGCTTCGTATCGTTGGCCCTTTCCCCGTCCCTCACTTGTTGATGAATAGTCGCAAAAACGGGCGATCGGTGAGTGCCGTTACCATCTGCTGAGAATGGCCCATCTTTGCCTTCGGCTGCAATTTTATTCCAACGCTCTACGGCATCGGTGGCCAATTGGCATATTTTGTGGAAATGTTTGGGTCGGCAATGTTCCAACACGGTGTCCTTTGAAAGCGGAAGAATAACAGAATATCTTGGTTCTTTTCAGCCCACTTTGTATCGTGCCGAAATGAGTTTTGCCACTCTTTCTTCGCTGATTTGAATGGCATGACTGATCAGAAGAGGGACTGCGATTCGCAGCTGGGAAATGTCACGGCACGGCAGCGCCAACAAACCGCCCAAAGTTGGACACTTTTGTCGTGTTCGATCACTTTGAACGCTTTGTTGGCGATCTGTTGTCAAAATCAGAGTCCGTCGGTCAGCCCCTCTTTACCCTTTGCGTCGTCCGCTGCTCTTTGCCCTTCCATCTGTTCAGTGTTGCCCTCCTTTTGCTCACATTGCGTGATCCAATGGGTTTCCTCAGTCTGATCGATTTGATTGGGTGCACTTGCCGAAGTACAAATGGATTCACGGCGACGTATGACCCTTTGTCTGCAAGGATTTACTAAAAAGCACTTAGGGGGGAGGGGCAACTAACGGATTCAGAACTTCAGTGGAAGACCGAACACGCGGCAGGGCTTTTTTAGAAGAAGCGATGGAACCACCGTCATCAAATTGGTCAGCAGCCAAAGCTACCAAATTCTGAATTGTCTAAACAAGCAAAAAGGTAATGGGATTTTTTGACCCCCCCCCCCCCCCCCGAAATTGGAAATGGCCCACCAAAACACTGTGACACAAAATGGTCAGAGAATGAAGGACAGCGAGCAAAGTCAGTTCCCAATGTTCATCTGAGAGGAGGCCAATTTGCTCGGAAAAGGACGACGGACCAATGCCAACGCCAACGGCGGAATTATTGTGGACATATTCAAGAAGACGACTCTTGACAACCTTAGAGGTGAGGGAAAGCAAATTATGGACCCAAACAGAAACAGCATCAATTCGCTGGCCATGCCAATTGTCCTCCTACCGGAAAATGCTCTCCTTCAGTTTTACTTTTTGGGTGATACGCCTCGATCAATCCCCAGCCCGGGCTTTGTCTTCGGTCCTGTGTCGTCTCCCCCCCCCCCATTTTCATCTGATTGTGAGCCCAAGTCCCACTTGTCGGGTCGTGTTTTTCACTCCCTCCTCAATCTCTCCGCGCAGCACCAAAATGAAACGGAATTCGCCACACCGAAGCAGCGAACTGAGCACCCGTCGCATTTCTTCCTGTCAATTGGGAAAAATAAAAGTCAATGCCCCGTCAAATCCGATGGGACCACCGACTTCACGTTGTTTTCTGTCTTCCGTTTTCCTTTCTTCGATGGGCCACGCAAATTCCTTCTGAATGAGCGACAGAAACTCCTCCCGCAACACTTTGCCAATGGCAACGATAAGTTCGTCGAGTTGGCTGTCCAAGTGGCGGAAACAATTGACGCCCAGCAAATCATTGGCAAGCACCTAAGCCGAGCATTAAATAATAAAAAAAACGAATCCATCGGTCGCTCTTTGCCTCCTTAGCCATGTCAATGCATTCCAAAGCCCTGGGAATATCGCCCTGACTCAGCAAAATTTGCACCGTCGTCTGAGCGTCACGCAAACAAGCGATTTCCTGAAAGAGAAGTCAGAAAGGCGAGAGGAAACTCCCAAGCAGACGTTCAGTCGGGCCAACATCCTTTGGCGGTTCGTCTTGGCCTGGTGAAGTGCCAAAATCCTCTCGGATCGTTCACACAATTCCCTTTTGCTTTTGCTCAGTCTGTCCCGTGCCATCAAAGTGCGTTCAATTGCCATTTCCAAGTCGGCTTTGAGTGCCCCGTATGAGTTGATGATCTTCCAAAAGTGTTCATTTTTGGCCTCCAGCTGTTGGTTGAGCAGCATTCCGACCGTATCATCAAAGTGCTCGAGGCGCATTTGGAGCCGATGGCATCCGCGGAACATTCGCCCGTGACAAGCCTCGGCAGCAGGAGCAATGCTCTGAGGAGGAAAAAAAAGAACATTTAAGGGCAAACGACGGACTCACAATCCACACCCCTCCCACGTCATAAAAAACGATATTTGTATTAGTTTTCTATTTTTATAGGGTTTTCATATAAAAATAAAATTTTTTGTTTTTTGAAAGTAAGGGTATTTTCTATTTTTAAAAATATTTTCGGAAGGGGAGGGGTGACGAGCTGCTCTCGACTGACTGACCATTTGCACACTTTGCATCGAACTCAACGAGCCACAACTCGCGGGACGATAAAGCGAACCAACAACACCCACAGCCCCCCGTCTTTGCTCGGCTCCGGAAATGATTTTGTCGGCCTCCCCCTGACGGGGCTCGAGGAAAACTGCTTCAAAAGTAGCCGAGTCGCGGTATGAAAAGGCGGAGGAGAAGAAAATCTTAAAAGTGACCGATGGAGAGAAAGTCGTCGGAATTTACCGAAGGGATTTCATCCGATGCGATTTGCTCACCGATGAGATGGCCATTGCTCCGCTGAAGTGTTTTTCGCACTCGCAAATATTGGCGGTGTTTCTGAAATTAAACGAAAATGGCGACAATTGCCAAATGCTTCTCGCCTTCGCTGTGTTGTCCAAATAATGCCGGAAATGCTCCAATGAAATTTTGGGAATGGTCGGTGCCGAGCAAAGTGTTTTCTGTGGCACGAATTGCTCGCCCCAATGGCGAGTAAAGAAAGCCGCGACTTCGGCCTTTGACCGTTTGGTGTCAGAGAGAACAGAGGCCAAATTTTGGGTGAAGCTGAAGAAAAGTGCAAAAATGATTGTGTTCCGTTTGATAATCCGATTAAAATTTTAGCTGATTCGGAAGCAGAATCCCCTTTATGTTTCCATGCATTGGCTGCTGTTTGTTTGTCCATCCATCTCAATTCGTCCCCCTTTCCCCACTTTAATCGACCATTTAATTATTTATTTATTTATCTCTCGGCCACTACTTCGCCGGCGTTTCTTACACCGATTGGCTATTGGTCTGTTCAGACAGATAAACCACAAAAAACAAAAACCCAAAGAAAAGCGAGCGGGGCGTCAGTTGGTTCAAAATGGCAGCAGATGGTCGGCTTTTTTGTGCTTTTCATTTGTTTTTTCACCATGTGCAAAAACACCTTTTTGTTACCAAATTAAAAATATGAATTAACTATAATTAATTATATAGAACTCAAGAACATCATCATCATCATCATCATCAACACAACAGAACACTCACTCATCACAATTGAACAGCCACAACTCTTTGGCAAATGAACGAACGGAATGAGAAAAGTGGGACTAATTAGAGAAAAGGGCAAACGAATTGGACTTGATGAGGCGAAGGAATGAATGCCAAAGAAAACCGGACATTTTCTCAAAAATAGTGAGTGAATGAAATAATTTACAATTATTTTCATTATTCTTTTAAAAAAATGTAATTTATTAATTTAAGGAGCTTAACATGGAATACGAAAGTGAGGAACAACACCCGTTTAAGAAAGCGATGTGTGGGAAAGGAATCCGCGAATGGGCCTTTTGGTTTATCGTCACCTTTTTGGCATGTCTCACTATTAAAGATGTGGTGAATTTGGTAAAAGATTATGGCAAAATAAAGCATTGTTTTCAAGAAAATTTTAGATCAGAGAATACGGAGAAAACCCAAAAAAATCGGATATGAATGGTGAGGACAAAAGTTGTAATTGTAAGCCAATTCGGAAAATTCAATTTCACGAATAATTGGCTAGAGAAATTATGGAATTAGTGAAAAAAAGAAACATTTTTAGTGCGTTTCAACGACACAATGAAAGTGCCAAATATGACATTTTGCATGAGTCGTGCGCAGGCGTGGAGCCATTTCAAAGTGAATGCGTCAGAAGGCGAAAAAAAGTGGGACAAGAAAGTGAAAGTAAGCAAAAGAATGGAGTAAAATGTATAAATGCCAATCCTGGCAAGGAACAACTCGGAAAAATGATCGGACGCGAAGGGTTTTTGGCATTGCCATGGGAATTGGAAATGACGATGGAGACGTACAATTTGGTGATGGTAAAAATGACCATGCAAATTAACAACAAATGTCAAAGATAGCCATTCTGACGAGCATGGAAAGAGAGACAACAGCGAATGGCACTGCCAATTCAATTCACAAATTTCGAACAGAACAAAGGCTGGATGAAATCAGAAAACTGTCAAAGGTACCGCAAAGAGCACAGTCTGAAATTAAAGAATTCTGATTCTCATTGTCAGTTTTGGTTTGCTGAAATTGGGCAGAGAAACGTTACATTCGATGACTTCATGCAGAAAGTCGGAAAAGAGACATTGGTTACTCTTTCAACAATTACAGCTTTATTTTCTGAGTTTATAGCGAAATTCCATGCAACGCTTCCAGAGGACGAGTTACGACGAAGAAGAAGTGATCAAAACCCAAACAATGATCACTTGGCTTTCGCAAATGCAACTTTGGTCAGTATCAAAGCAAAAAGGAAAACAAACAAACAAAAACAACAGATTATTAACAATTAATGATACTGCCTTCCAAACTTCAGTTTCCAGCCTGTTTTTGACCTGAATAATTCCAAACCGATAACTGACCAAGGTCAATTCTTCGTCATGGTTTTGAAACATAATGCTGACAAACTGAATGGACAACAAGTGGATTGCATGAGTGGTAAGTGTAAGAGGATGTAATGGAAATAAACAAATGGTCTTTGAGTGGATTTCCACGGAAGGCCAAGTTCAACGACACGGTTTATGGGAAGTAAGGGAATAACCAAAGACGGATTTACGGATGAGGTTGTTACTGTCGATGGGAATTCAAAAAGTAAATGTAAACTCAAAAAAGCTATGCATTGGCATGATGCACGAAATAACTGTCGAAGTGAAGGCCCTTTACAAAATGTTGCCGAACGATGAGGAAGGAACTGCGTGCCGTGAATTAACTGCGAGTGTGGACAATCAGTGGGAGGGCCGGAACATCTTCAAAGTTTCTGCAAAATCTCAGATACGACTGTCACCTTCGATGTCGAATGGAATTTATTCGTAATTTATGTCACTGTACGGGTCCAACACTGAGTTATCTGATCAAAGACGAAGACGAATTGGCCAAGTGGCCGCTTTGTGATTATTCAAAATGCGAAACTGAGTAAACTAAGAAAGCATTTGCTTAACTAACGCATTCCTTCCGCAGAATCTCCGGACGCAATTACAGCGACGAAGAATGCAGCAAAAACTGTTTCAGAGATTGTGAACAGATACGCTTCAGCGTAACACATGAAAAGAAGGGCAAAAGCTTACGACCAGGGAACTTTCTTAACACTCACTCATTACGGTGTTTTTTTTGACTAAACAATTTCAGAACTGACAACCGTTGTCCTAAACTGGGGCTCTTTTGAATATCTGACATTGGAACAGGATTGGGTTTGGTCCGTGACCACATTCATTTCGGCAATTGGGGGAAGCATTGGAATGTGGCTCGGACTGTCCATTTTGAGTTTGATCCAGGCAATTTCGGATTGTCATTGCTAAACACAAGATGAAGCCGTTCAGGGGAGCACTTATATGTACGGCTACGTAACGGACAATGTCATGAAAAAGAAACGGCATTTGTCAATCCAACAAAACACACGCAAAATGAGCAGCCAAAGCGAAGAGAATGAGAACAAACTGTCGGTGAACCCTTTGGCCAGTCCGTTCAAAAAGGCAATTCGAAAGCAAAAAGCACACAAAACAATGGCACAATTTCAATCAATTCAGAACAGCGCAACAGCAGAATGAAATGCAGACGAACAAAACATTCGAAAGGCATTCCCCACCTGTTAATTGTGAAGGACGAACACCCCGAAGAAGAAGCCACGGAAGGAGTGAGCAAAGACATGGCCAAAACCAACCAAATTGTAAATGGAAATGAAAGCAAAAAATAAAAAAATATCTGCGATAAAATATGGAAGAAAGCCGAAATGAAACAAAAGATTAAACAAAATAGTTTATTGAAATTCCTTTATCATTGAAAGCTGACAGAAAAGCAATGCCGGAAATATCAACCCACTTATTTTTTTAAACTAATTTTAACAGATAAAAAAAGAGGTTGTCTGTTGGCATTGCTTAAGTGAAAAATCAAAAATAAATAAAAAGTGAGAGATTCAGATCAAAATCAATTGTTAAAGTTAAAGTGACAATGCCACATGCTTTTGAATGGTCCTTTTAATTGTGCAATTCTTTTTCCTCTTTGAGTGCCGGTGAATAAATAATGTATCTTCCGTTCTCTTTGTCACCAACATAATTTATGGCCATTTGTATGCCAATTTCGCTCGGATCGCTAAACGCAACGCGAGTCCGAGGCATTTCACTGGTGCCATTGAGAGAGAAAAGCCGACGGGACGAATCCAACAAAAAATTCGCAATTCCTTTGCGGCGAAGCCGCGAATGGACCCAAATGCGATCGATGCCAAGAAAAGAGCCTTTGAAACGCTGAAAAAATTCGTAGAGGCAAAGGAAAGAACCGAAAATGGACTTTTTGCTGTGGCATTAGCATCACTTCGCGCACAATATCAACGAGGACAATGCCACAAATGAAAGGCGCCTCGGAGCCATTGGAGTCTCTGACGAAAACCAAAGCTTTGCGTTTTCTCTCTCTGTCCCAAACAGAAATTTCAGACGAATAACCAAGCTCTTCATTGACAATATTCTGAATTAAAATGGTGAAACGGATATGAACCAAAATATAAAACAGTTCTTCAAACTTAATTATTCTGGTTCATTGGGAAAAAATGAGTTATTGGGATTTCATAAATTTTCAGAAATTTAGGTTGTTTTGATGAGAAACCTGTTAATAAATCGGTGCAAAATTTTTAAATATTCCCGTCGGCGTCTATCTGCACCGCCGAATCCAAAACTCCTAATTTTTTCTATAAAAGTTCCTAAAATCGGTCTTTTGAAGAAATTGTATTTTCTCGGCGACGCCTATCGGCACTACCCGGATTTTATTCTCGAAATTAAAAAAGGGTGCCACAAGAAATGGTATAAATCAACAGAAAATTTTACTTTTTTTTTTATTTCATAAAAAATGTTTCTTCTGAGGTTTATTTTAAAATTAAGAACAAATAATCTGATTGTAAGCTAAAAATAATCCTGAAAAGGAATTCCGTTTTTTGTTTCTAAACGAGAAGCGAATTGCCTATCCAAGCCTTATAAAAACAAAACATACGATTATAACGGACTCCATCTTTCTTCTGAGTGTTGAGGTGGAGAAGGCATCAACCAAAAAGAGACATCCGCCGATTGGAATTTCCACATGTTCAGTGAAAAGAACTCTTAATTTAACAAAAAAAAATATTGAAATGATAATATTGTTTTTTATTTTGAAAGAACATTTCAAGACGGGAATGAAAACTCACTCTTTCCAAGCAGAAAGTTGGCTGATTGAAACTTGGAAACTCCTCGTTTCTGTAAAGCGATGATGAAACAGGGCATGTTGTTCAACATCCTTCGGGTCATTCAAACTGTACACCATGCCACACTGAAAACAATTCGTTTAAACTCATATTCATGGGGCCAGGACGTTTTCGCGTGGGGTACGTTTTCGCGTGAGTGCCTATTAGGATTGAAATTGGTCGGATGGGTGCCGAACATACATTTCGACCTATTTCGAATCACAATTCATTTAAAATTCATATTCATATATGATTGGTATAATCACTTTTATGCATTGTTCGAGACCAATTTTCTTTTGTCCTGCATCAATTATCATTTGTCGAGGCTGCGCACAATTGCCATTTCCGATGACTTTAAATCGAGGCCGTCTTCTTGGCGTTGACTTTGATCGGACTTTGTTGATTTTATTGGATGTGCCGATGGATGAAGCCCTCGGGGTTAGGAAGAAGTCTTTAAGATAAGATTGCATTAGCAAATCACAGCTAAAAATTATATAAAGGATGCAATTTTATGATTTATCCCATTTTCCCGGTTCCTAAAGACATGGAAAACATCTTTTAAAAAATAGTTTTTTTATGAATAAAAGCGAGAGATATGGAAAATATGGAGTTGGAAAGTCATCCTAGACGCTTCAAACCAAGCTAAACACGTTTTCATATGTTTCAGGGAAGTCCAGGAAAAAAATGGATTTCCATATGATTTCAAGCTCTTTCGATGAGTTTTATGTATTTCCAAAATGAATTTTCTTTTTTTGTGATTTTAAATTTTTGATTTATTATTGTTTTTTTAATTTGATTTATAGAGTAGTTTGGAGTTAAAGGGCGTGTTTTAATGTCCTTTTCTGGTCATGTGATTGATTGTCAATTGTCACTCACCTTTCTTTGCCTTTGTTAAAATTTTAGAAAAGAAGTCTCTTTAAAGAATTGTATTTATGTTGAATTAGTACATAAATGATTTTATATAATTTTATGATACTAAATTACATTATGTAACAGTTTAGGAATTAAAATGAGTTTTATGCAATTGTACACCGTTTGGCTTACAGTATTTTCCATCTCATTTACTTTTTTGCCACTGTAAATGCATTTTTTATACTTATCTTATAATTTTTTTAAATTTAGTTTCGTGGTATCCGACTGGAAAAAGCGTGGATCAGCCGATGGGTTTTCATCTGTCAATTTTGTTTTGCCAGTTTTTATGTGGGTTTATTATTATTTTTCTTTGTAATTGTACCGTTGTGCTTCTCCTTCCCTTTTTTTGAAAATTTGTCTCAAAAAAAGTCTAGGATATGATTATGTAGGTTTTCGGGACAATTTGAATGTGACTTTCATTTCTGAAAATTCGACAAAAAGGGAGGGACAATGGCACCACCGGCACTTTTACCTTTTTGTTTTTCCTCTTTAGGATGAGCTGTTGGTTCAAACATGGCAATCTCACCAATGACAATTTGAATATGCTTATAAATGGTATCAACCTGTGCTTATTTGCCTTTTACATTGCAGCCTTTGCCTTTTATCAGCCAAAAAGGGTAGGCGATAAAACAGATTGTGATTAGCGAGTCCGAAAACCATTGGGAAATGTTTCACAACTTTAAAAATAAAAGTAACTGGGCATAACTTAACATTACCGTTTATACAGTTAATGGATTTCACAAAACAAGAAATAAAGGCACAAATTTATTAAAATTATTTCCTCAACAATTCTTCCTTTGGTTCTGATAGGCGCCGCCAGAGAAAATTTCAAAATTTTGACGAATATTGTAACAGATTTTGCCCAAAAAATACCTGAACTTTTTTAATTTGTGGTGGAATTTGTTATGCTTTCAAAAATAATAAAATAAAGCGATGGATTGGTTCAAACAAAGGACAAATCATTTAAAATGGATCTTTTAGAAATATTTGTATGGTCAACTGACGACTCTGATCATTGCCCTTTTTACTTTGTTCTCTTATGTGGACAATAAACCAGCCGAGGCTCAGCCCGACTCAATGGGATCAATTGCAGCAGCAGCTCAAGTAGCATCATTAGCAGGTGGGGAGGGGTAAGGGGTAATGCCCACGGGGCATTTTCATTTTTTTTGGTTTTAGCAACAAATCCACTATTTCTTTTCAGGAAATGTCTATGATTTGGTCAGTTTCATCTTTTCCTTCGCTTGTCTCTATTCGGCATTTCATTTCAGAAAAGGGCCATTTTCGACTTGAAAACGACCGAATATATCCCCGCCTCAATTCAATTCGGCCTCTTTGCCCTTACCATCCAATGGTCCATTTTTGCGCTTCTTGTCGGCAATTCTTATATGCTGGTGTGTTTCGAAGCCCCCATTGTCTTTCTTTTGCAAAATTTTAAGGTTGCCAATTTGGCTGGTTTGACAGTTAATCTCGCCACTTTGGCAACATTTGTTGCGTATCCACCCAAAACTTGGAAAGTGCCAATATTTGGTGTCGGTGGAGAAGAGAAAAAGCAGAAGTGATCGCTCAGAAGAAAGTATTAGTATTAGTGCAATTCACGAGTATATGCCTAGAGATTGCCCAATTCAATGCCTCCGAAATAACAACAAATAGTATTATTTTTGAAATGTTAATCATATTAATTGCTGCCTGTATCAATAAAAGAATAATTTTCCGTTTTGTTGATTATTTCTGCAACAATTTCGTCTTTTTTGCGTGTTCCATCGATTGTCCAAACGCCAAATTCCTCTCCGTTTTCTGGTGGTAATTCCAAATCGTCCAATTGTGAAGGTATCAAATTACTTTTGGCGAAGTGATCGCTTCTTTCGGCTGTTCTTTTCCTCAAAATTTCCTCGGGGACCAAAAGCATAATTATCACTTTGTTTTTGTCGTTCGATTGCTTCCGATCCAAAAGAAATGATCTGCCAGGGGTTAATTTGGGTCAATTAAGCGTTTAGAGAGGTTAATTGTCACGTGCCGGTATTTTCTCTTAAGCGCTGAGCAGGCGATGACGAATCTTTCGGCTTTTTCTCCGTTCGCCCAAATTTCAGAAACCTTTTCCAACCATGGCATCCGATCGACATCTTAATGAAACACCTAATTAAAAATGCTAATTAGTCCATGAATCGGTTAATTTTAAACTCCCCCCCCATTCGTTTTTCTGTAAGTAAATTCGGACCGGAGAGTGCCTCCCCTCTGCCCATTTTCGCTTTGCTTTCCTCCGTATGAAAATCATCCGCATCGACGAAAGTGTAACCGATTTTTTCGGCCAATTCCTTTCCGATTGTGCTTTTCCCACTCCCACAAACACCGCCAATGATTAGAACAGAAGGGAGAACCATTTGACGAGAAACAGAATGGACTGATAAATGAGCACTAATTGTAAGTGAAATAACTAATAAATACCAACACAACCGCAAAAAAAACCGAAGCCACAATGGAAAAAGACCGACCTATGCGAACAAAAGTGAGAAGTGTTGAATGAAGATTACTGTGATTAACAAAGAGAATTTATCAATTCATGCAAAATTATTAAACGGAAGGTAATAAAGTTAAACATGGCAATTTCAATCCTCATCTTCAGAACTATCGCCCGCAAAAGCGAAAGGTTTAAATCCCTCTTTAAGTGCTATTGTCAGCTTCTCTTCTTCCTTTTTGCCTAGCGAACAGTTCCTCCAATCCACCTTTTCTTCGCAGTCCAAAAGGGCCTTGTTGGCAAAAACCTGAGCCATAAAAAAATATGTTTAGGTATGTCTCTCGTTTTTACCTCTCTCCCAAATTGGAGGGGAAACTGTGCCATTGAACGGCTCAACATTTTGCTGCCGTCGGGAAATTCGGCATAAAAATAGGGAGAACCTTCTCCAACAAGATCCCAAAGCTGTAAAATGGAAAAGAGTAACAGTATCTTATGGCTCGCAGTATTGTTTTGTTTTTTTCGACTTTAGGTTTGGTTAGCATGAAATTGAGTAAATTTTGGAGATTAATCCAATTGAAGACAAATGAAACAAAAACCAAGAAAAATGAAGAGATTAACACTCGGACACAAATAAACTCACATTGTCTTCATCCTTTAAAAAAGAAAATTCAATGTTCTTGAGACGTGCCAAATTGAGAAACGTACTGCGCAATGCTTTACTTTTTGTTTTTGGGATTGGAACAAATTGAAATTGGAGATGCTAAAGGGAAAAATGAGAGAAATGACGGGCAGAAATCTTCCCATCCATGGCGGGCCATCCCACGCGGAAAACAGAAGAGGGAGGGAAAGTGCGCTAATGGACGAGTGCCAACCCACCTCTGTTTTGTAATTGCGTTCAAAAATGCACAAAACTTCGTCATTGCGATCACAAAACAAGCTGAATTAATTGCTCTCATTAAATCATAACTCTCGACCAGACAGTGCTTTTTCACCTGTAAGCGTCGCGGAATTTGAAAATTTCTTCCCTCACTTCGACCGATGCGGCCACTAACGATTGGACGTGGCCGATGCTCATGACGAGCAAATGGCGATCATTCAAAGGCCCTTTGGGCATTGCGGCGTAAGTGTGAGAAGCCACCGAAACAACTGATTGTGAAGAGAGATGACAAATTGGGAAAACCAATGTCAGACAAAGGAGAAAGGAGATAAAAATTGGGGTGGTGAGGGGGAAACCATGCCAAAGGCAATGCCAACGAAATGTGAAAACGACCCACAATTCCTTCTCAATTGTCTTCACTCACTTAAATGCTTCTCTGCTTCCGCGTTGGACAGACAGAACCAACACGCCTTCGGGTCGAGCCGCGGCCTCCGCTGTCCGACCGTTGGTCGTCCGCCTCCCCTCCGCCGCTTTCGCCCCTCTCCGCCGTCCGTTTGGTCTTCCTCCACCGCGTGCATATCGTAAAAGAATTGCACCGCTGCCCCTTCCGCGGCTTTTCGTCGTTCATTTTCCTCAGCCTTTTGCCGAAGATAATCCTATAATGTTTTACTTTAGAAAAGGCATGCCAAATTAAGAGAAAAGTTGCCTGAAGGATTTCCATGTAAGGGAATTCCGAGCAGTTTTGGGGCTGAGAGACCAATTCGCCCCGGGGGAGGTTGCGCATCGGCACAATGCCAAAGGCGTAAAGCCACTTTTCCTTTTTCGCATTGTCCACCGGAGAAAGTCCGATGAATCGCGTGACGTGCTGTGCCGCTTCAAGCAGAACGCGGTGATTCCTTAACAAAAACCAACAGAATATTAAACAGAAAGAAGAAGCACCTGTAAGGCGAGCGTTCGTAATGGCCTCCATGACCTTTTTTATCATTAAAATAATGCAAATAAATAATTTGGCGCTGAAAGTAACCGGCAAAATGGTAACGAGGTTTAAGCCCCGCCGCAAGCCGCGAGATCAATTTGGACCCATCGGGCGGAGAAGTGGGCTGATTGGAGGAGTGTTTCCAAACCTGAAAATCACTTGGATTAGGCAAAAAACGAAGAAGGGAAGGAAGGCATAACATCGGCTGGCCAAACTGAGGTCAACAGCAAATCGACGCCGAGAAAGCCCGAATTGGCGGAGAGTGGCAAAAGTAAATCATCAACCGCTTTCTGGTCGAATTCGAATGGTTTTGTCTCGCCCTGCTGATGTCCTCCAGGGTTTTCTTCAACGCCGGAGAAGTAAGCGACAGAAATTCCGCTCGCTGTTGTCAAAATGCCTTTTTTACCCAAAAATGTGAGACTTTGGGAAAGCTCCGAACTTTCAGACGGAAAGTAAACGGTGGTGAACTGGCAAGAAGGACCTGCTTGGGAAGGGGTAAATGAGAAAATGCATTGACAAACAAGCGACAGGGTTTATTTCGACCAATTCAAAACCGAACAGTTAAAAGTTGAATTTTTTTTCAAAAATAGGACCCTATCGGAAGTATTACCAAATTAGCAATTGACTCATTTAGAACGGCACATTAGGCACCCTGCTAATTGTAAGTACGCACACCGAGAATGTAAGTGGGCAGCGGAAGCTGCACATCTCCCTCCAAAACGGATTTGTTCTGCTCGTCGTTCGGTCCGAAAAATTCGCCAACACAAAAAAGTGCATCGAAAGGGCCGCACTGAAAAAACAAATATACAGAAATGGATTAACTTCATAATAAAGTACTTTTTGGTTAACTGCTTTAACACGCGCTGAGAGTTGTGCAAACTTTCCATTGACATCGCCCGCACATAAAACTTTGATCGGCTTTTGATTTGCCTTCGTATTCATGCTTAACAATTTTAGAATGACCAGCCAAGGAATTAAAATAAAACGCAGAATCAGTGACATTCTTTTAGTAATGAAAAATTGGGAAATTTACATTTTGATAAATTTTTATTGACGAATAAATTATTCATGGTCTTCACGGATTATTCCCGGACATTCATAGTCCATCTCTTCTGAAGAAGTAAATGCGCATCCGCAATCTGAGAATGGGAGAAGCAAATTTGATTTCAACCCATTCACTCACACAGACAATAAAAGTGCACTTTCCGCATGTACGCATTGATTTTTGTCAAGCTAAAAAAAAATCATTTCATTAAATTTTGAGTATTTCACTTTTCTGCTTCCCACGGGTTGCCAGTTAAAGAACAGCACCGTATTGAATAATGGGAAAATGCCGTGCCAAACGAAGCCCTAAAATATCTTCACCTCTCTTCCAAGCGCTGATTGTCCAACTCGTTAAGATTCAATGCCATCGGTGCCTCCTCCCCGTTGCCGTATGTGTATCGCTCGACTTGGCCCTCCTCTCCTTCTGAAGGCTCTCGTTTTGTCCGTTTGTTTTCATCCACCGATTGGTTTGATTTGTCAACCACTTCCATGTCGACCAGTTGATTAGTGTTCGAATAAATAGGCCAAAACCAAAATTGGTCTGGAATTGTTTTGCCTATTCTGAACAAATCCAATGTTTCACTGAACCCCCTTCCCAATTGCCCACCGCGTGTCCATCTCTTGGCACGTCTTTCTCAGTTTTTGGATCTCCGAGATCAGTTGCTTCATTTCCATTGCTGCCCTTTTGCGTCTTCGGAAATCGATGGCCAATTCTTCCTTTAACAATTCCATTCCTCGCCCATCATTTTCCAATTCCGTCCCACCTCATTGTCCGCCTGTCGCTTCATCCGCTCCATGTACGCTTCACACAAATCCCTCTGCTTCTCCTTTCGGTGCTCGTCCATTCCTACGCCCGACCGATCCATCCTGAGTTGGATCAGAATGGGCTCCTTCGTCCGACTGTCCATCTGCTGTTCGTCCGCTGCGCTCCTTCCCAAACTCATGCCCTCCTTGTAGCCCATTTTGGCCAACAATTGAAAGCCTTTTGACTCCGCTCGGATCGGATTGTTTAGTCCCTCCATCAGTCTGTCCCTCTCAAGTTCGACTTTTGACTTTGGCTTCTCCGCCCGGTGTCTTTCAGTCGCCTCTTCTCGGTTGGCATTTATTCGCAAAATTCGACGCCCCTCTCTTCCGGTGCCGACACCTTTAAGGGAATTTTTGAACAAAAATCAAATGCCAACAATTTCATGGCGGAATTGGTCACCCTACCTGGCTTAACATCTTCCACTTTTGCCAAGAAAGCACTTGACATGTAATCCTCATCATCACTCATTGTCAAATTAATTAAAAAATTAATTGTAAAATCATCTAAAATTTTACCCGATATTAACAAACAAAAGTCTCAGACAAAACGGAAGCAAATCCAATTAAATTATTTGTCATTTTATGAATTATTAAGGGAAAAAGAGAATCTTGAAAGGAGCAGAATTCACAATATTTTCCACGTAAAATTCAATGTCAACGATCGACGTGGTCACAGTTTGCAAAATAAACAACACCAAAATTCGCCGTTCGATCCTTTTGAACACTAACCACCAATCGTTGTCCGCTTTGAGATATAATTGCGCAAATTCACAGGTATTTGCTGCGAAACGGTCATAAGTCTCAAAAACCAACCTTAAAATTAAAATGGAGTTGGAACCATAATTTTGTTTTAAATGGTCTGCGAAAATTTCTCTATCAAATAGTATCAAAAAACGATTCTCATTCCGTCAAATTACCTGTGCATATTTAGTGGGGGAATTTGTGTTGAAGAGGACGAATTTTGACTGGGAATGGCATAAGAAGGGAAACTTTTGCGCAGACTGAGACTGTCCGGGTTGAAGTAGATGAAGTGGTAAGGGATGTCCGAGTGAGGCAACAGAGGCACATCGACGCCCATTCGTGAGGTTATTTTAGCAATTTTTTCGTCGATGAAATCAGCGAGTCTTTCGGTGAAATGGGCAAATTTCTCCTCGGACATTTCATTTTCGTAAACCAAAAAACAAGCGGTCGCCGATCTCACGCGATAAGCCACCTAAACGAAAAGGACTTACTATAGAAAATAGAAATGGTCAAAAACGAACAAATATGAACCCCCATACTTACAAGTTCATAAGGCCGTAAGTGACGGATTTTCAGCATCAGAGTCACGCAGAAACACTTTCGGAAAGAAATGTTCGCTGAGTTCGCCATGGTAATCCACGAGCATTGACCCACCGACAAAGAAGCCATTACGAGCGGATTTTATGCTAACCCTGGCTACCAAATTTTAGAGGGATTTACCAATTTTAGAAGAGCATTTGTAAATTGTAAATTAATCAATTTATTTACCTTCTAAAGGCGATTGAGGGCGATGGAGAAACTTCGTTTTGGACTGCCGAAGGAATTATAGTATGGATGACAAAACGACAAAGAGTTGGCTTAAATGATTAAAAAGAATTAAAAAAAGAATCAAAAAACAAACCAAATCTTTTTTTGCAACCGAAAATTGAACAAGTCTGAAAATCCAAAATAAAAAACAAATGAAGAAAAAGAAACCCACCTTTCTTGGTAAAAGAACAAGCCATTTTTAATGCAGTGAAATTCATTGATACAATTTGCGACCTGAATGGATTCAAATTAAAAGCAAAGGTTTTCAGACACACCAAACAGTCGATTTCCAGAAAGTTGACATTGTCAATGGAAAGGAAATCCACTCCATTGAAGAGATCGACAAGGGGAATCTTAAACATTCAAACTCTGCATTGTTTAAATTGCGTTTCAGATTGGGAAATTGGTGTCAACGCAGAAGACCCACAGACAAAAGACCCACTCTTAAAAGACCCACAGACAAAAGACCCCACGCTGACAAAAGACCCACAAAATTTTTTTTAATAAATTCTCATTAGTTGATTTTTAAATGCCTAATTTAATCTGACAAAAGACACAAATCATTTTTGGGAAAAAATACCCAAAATTCTTTAATTATTATGAAGATATATTAATTAGGTAAATTGATATTAAAAAAGCCTGATTAATAAAATCAATATTTTTAATCTCCTTCCATATCCTCTGCTTCTTGTTGCACTGGGTCAACTCCACGAAATTTAATAAATCGCGAAGTTGCTCGTAGAAAATTGACTTGATCCGCCTGCTGATAGCCCCTAATGAGATTTAGCAGTCTTTCATTTGCTTTGCGATATTCTAAGCTGCTGCATAATGGGACTTCGTCAGTTTATATTTTTTCTCACAGATTAAATTAAAATTAAGGCATAAAAATCAACTAATGAGAATTTATTTTAAAAAAATTGTGGGTCTTTTGTCTGTGGGTTTTCTGTCAACGTGGGTCTTTTGTCAGCGTGGGTCTTTTGTTTGTGGGTCTTCTGTCACTACGCCGGGAAATTGTATTATTTTGAAGTGAATAATTAATCAGTGGGACTTACCTTATTAACTCGATACAAATGCAAAAAAGGTGTAAAAAATCTGTCCAATATTTCTTTAAATTCATTCGATTCTGCACGGAAACGATATGAAAAATATCCATAATGAAGTTTATAGGCATTGTAAGCATTGAAAAGCAGGGAATTAATGGTGGGCAAATGCAAAAAGTAATCTTTTGCCGTACAATTCTTTCTAATGGTGAAATCTTATTAGTAACTGAAAATTAAATAAATTACTTGTTGAACGAAGCACCGATAAGAAACTCTCCACCCTCCACAACCAAAACAACTTCTTTGGTATTTGTGGAAGTTATCTTAAGAGTTGGGAGCGCTTTTCACTACCTCCACACTTTTTAAATGGTAAAATTTTTAATTTTTTTGATCACATACGTATCGGTAGTCAAAATCAGGTTGCGCCGAAATGTTGCTTTCACAATCTGCCTTCCTGAATCCATCGGTAAAATTAACGACAGCCTCAGAAATTCCGGTAAATTCAATTTGCTTAGAAATGTCTTCCTTTGCAGGATGAAAATACATGACCCTATAAAAATAACATTATACCTTGTAGTTTTATTGAATTATATATATATATAAATATGCCTCCTATGTTCGCTTCCTTCTTTTCTTCCAGAAAATGGATGCGATATGAAAAAATATTCGCATAAATCCGTAAATTTGAGGTCGATTTTTCGTTGTTCATTTGTAGAAGGGCTGCTAAACGATTTACTGAAGAAAGGAGCACTTAGTGGAGAATATGAAAACATATAACTGAAAAATAAAGTAAGCAAAATAAAAACAGCAATAAGGTAAAGCAAAATGGTCACATATGGGAAAACATATTAATGAGTTTTTCCAATTTTTATACGCCTTCAAACTTCTAAGATGTCTGCAATTTATCAACAGCATTTACTGATTTTTTTTTGTCGTTTTCAAATTTTTCGGTACCGTATTAAATTACTACAAGAAAAATTGTAAAATTATGAATCCTCTCCATCTCTCTATTTTTGTAAAAATGCCATTTTTGACTTTTTTGTAGACTTTTACAGCAAATCTATATATAATCAATCAGAGATGGATATGTCAGCGAGACAATCTAATTCGAATGAAAGATTTTGTGAATTTCCTCAATCTACGGGTGTCATTCTTGAGCAGGACAGATTCCTTCCAATTGGTAAGAAAATGATTTAACAATGGTTTTTGGATTCCCATCCAATTTATCTGGTTACTGGTCTGATTATATTTTATATTTAGCAAATATTTCACGCATAATGAAGAGAGTTTTGCCAACGGAAGGTAAACTTTCGAAAGAAGCCAAAGAATGCGTTCAAGAATGTATTACTGAATTCATTTTGGTAAGAGTATAAAATTGGTAATTGTATGAGATTAATACGGCAAATGTTTATCAAAATCCATTAATCATTTTTTAGTTTATTACATCCGAAGCTAGTGAAAGATGCTCATTGGTGAAATTTTACCTCAATTTGCAAACGAAAAAACAAAGTTTACCCTTATTTTTCAGGAAAAACGAAAGACAATTAGCGGTGAAGACTTGCTGTTGGCGTTTCGAACTTTGGGTTTTGACGAATATTTGGAACCATTGGAAGAATTTCTGAAAAAATATAGAGAAGGTATATAAACAGCTAGGCATCTATGTATACGGAAAAGTCAAATTTTAGTTTTACGCTTTTGAAATTTTTGATCCCATATTTGTTAGGGGGTCTATATGAGGCGAGCGTCTGGGGTTCAAATCCGCTTGACTGCGGATTGTTTAGAAAACATCAGCTAACCACCAGGCTCCAAGCTAAAAAAAAAACATGAATAAGACCCGGGAAGAAATTTTATAAGCGTGATTTTAGAAATTCAGGATGGTGTGCAGCTGCACCACTATATCTTTTTTAATTACCCGTGTCTAATTCATTTTTTATAGCAAACAAGTTACAAAGCTGTCAGACCACAACGTCAATGATGAATTCAGACAACCATTTGATTCAAACAATGAATGATGGCGATGAAAAGTCCGCTGACTCCGTGATATATTTGGTAATATTTGCATATTCATTTTATAATTTCCCTCACATACTTGTGAATTACCTCATTAATTCATCAACATTTTTGTTGCTACCGAAAAACATTTTGTAATTTAGCAAGAGCAAACGCTCATTACCACCTCAAGCCTCCAACCCGTGAAAGTGTATTATGATGGAGCCAATGGACAATACTTTTTACCTGTTCAGAATGGGAATGACGGTTCTGTTTGTCATATTGCTCTGACCCCAACACAATCGAAAGTAATTGAGAATCAAGATAAAACGTCTATTGGATAATTCGAAAGACTGTAGTTTGTTCTCCCTTTTTGAAAAAAAGAAGAATCAAATCCACTTAGTCAAATAGCATTTCAAAAAGATGGGTGGCAACTACAGTATCATCATAATTTTTTGTAATATTTTTACTTTCTCATGTAAATTTTCGAACAACAAAGCGGATTATTTATCCATTGGCGAATTACAAAAAAAGATGTACATAAACTTTTTAAAAATTATGTACTAAAACGCTAGTTATTTAATGTTTCAAAGAATTTCCCCAGTAACCGCATTATTAGTATAAACAATTTACTCACGATTTGATTACTTTGTTCCAAGGTACTTTTACAGTTAAGGTTACGAACCTGAAACTGTTCGAAAATCGGGCAAAATTGTTTTTTTTTGTCACATAAATGTAAAAGTACATAATCAAGAAACGAGTGGCTAAACTGTTAAACAATCAAATAAAATCAATGTTCATTGGTTGATGATGCATTCGCTGCACCGTTAAAACGTGGCTTTTCCTTCAAAAGATAATTCGCGACAAATTCGATTGGGTCCGATGGTCGTTCTTTTGCAAGTGCTGAAATCAACAAAGTTCAAATCGAATTTATACGTCGTAAAAAGGTTTATTTCCCAGGGGGAAGGTTCAAAAATAAATAGAAGCCGCTGATTGTGAGAGGAGAAAAATTATAAAAGGGTAGGTGAAATTTTTAAAAAATTATTTTTTGCAATAATTTTATAGAAAATTTGAAAAAATGACAGTTGAAAGGTAAAAGCTTATAACTGAAATAGAGCTTTTATTTGTGTAAAGTATTCAGGAGACGCAAAATTGTAAATGAACCAGGTACCCCTTCTACTCATTGCCAGACTAAAAATGTAACCCAAAATAAATGGGAAACAAACCACTCAAAGCTTGAAGTAAAATTGGCACAATGGTCATGTCCAAATATTGACGAGTCGGAAGGCTTTTAAGCGTCGATTGTCCTTTGTCCTCCTGTTTTATTTTGAAAATTACTTAAATTACATTGCTAATAATTGGCACTTGTTTCAAAGAGGCATAGGTATATCCAAATTAGGTACTTATACAGTTACCCCTGACCCGAATTCGAACAAAAAATCGAAGGTTCAAATTTTCGAATTTCGCCTTTTTTTTTTGTCTAAAAACGGCTTATTATTAAATTACCTATATTTTATTGAAAGAGTGATGGCTTTCAGTTTATTTCCATGAGCTTAAACCGATTTTGAACCAAAAATGGGAAATTAAATTTTGGACTTTCGACTTTTTGTTCTTGGGTCCGGGATTCGCAGTTGATCGAAATGGATGCTTGATTCGTGATCAGCGACCCCGAAAACCCTTGGAAAGGAGGCTGAAAAAGATGTCACCTTGCAACGTTACCCGACATTTGAGTTAAGAAAACATTTGTTGAACATTAGGAAAACAATTTGCTTGAATATTTGTGACCTTTTCAAAAATCCATTGAAGAAAAAACACCAGGTTTATACATTTTAACAGACTTGGACAAATATCGGGAAACGCTTTGCTACTTGCAATTAGCATCAAATATCGTACTTGAAAAGCTATCTATCACCTGTTGTTGCTGTTGTTCCTCTGGCTTCCCACCCTTTTGATTATCAGTTGGTTTTTCCGAAAAGTCCGTTGGTTTTGGGTCAACTGCAGCAATTCCCATTTGGGCTTCGTCTGTGTGAACTTCTGCTTCAGCTGATTTGTCAATTGAGTTATTTGCTTCTGGATATTAAAAAAATGAAAAAACCAAAGTGAAGTAAACAAATCAGTACTTTTCTAGTTTAACGGACAAATTTCACATACTTTTTAAATGCAAATAATGTACTTATCTTATATTTTTGTAAATTTCGAACATTAAAATCTAATTAAACTGAAAAATCCAACAAACCTTTCACATTTCCATCCTTGGCACTGTTTTCTCCCATCAATTCACTGTTGCTAATTTCGTTTGATTTTTCATCCAATTTTGTTTCTGATGAAGACATTCTTACTAAAAAAAAATTACTGAAGAAATGTTTATTAGTTTGGCTTAATTGAAAAATGTTGTCCAGTTATTATTGCGGTTCATGAGTATTACCGGATTATTTAGTTCGTTGCACCTATTCCCCTGATTCAACAGGAGTAAGGGTCGATAAACAAAGGGGGGAAATTAGAAAAAATCTGAAAATCATATTAACATAACTTTTTGTGCTGATCAATAAAATTGAATGCGACGGGCAGAATGAACAAAATTTTGCTACAAAATGCAAAAGACCCCATGTCAGGGATGGAGCGCTTCGTCTTTCATTCCTCAGCGCAGACACATCTTGAGCCATCATCCAAGGCTATTTTGTAGCAAATTGATCAGTTCATAAAAAGTTATGTTAATATGAACATTTACATATTTTGGAACATTGTTTGAACTCAAAATACTCCCCTAATTATGATGCAAATACATTATTTCAAAAGCAATAAACTAGGGTTCGAGCCCCGTGAGGCGGGGGTGGCTTTTCGCGGGGGCGGGGGTTGGCGGGGGTCATAGTCGCGGGGGCGGGGACGGGGGCACGATAATTCGGCCCCCGGGGGGGGGGGGTGGGGGTTTGCTTTGAATTAGCTCCAAAAAATCTCAAAAAAAATTTATTTTTTATGAATGATTTCTTTGGCTCCACATTCCTTTATTCGTTGATCGCCTTGATTCTATTTATTTTGACATAAATTGCACAGATTTTGACTAAAAATAACCAAATTTAGGGATTTTTAGGTAATTTTTTAAGAAAAAAAGGTTTTTTTTTTTGAGGCCGGCGTGCCGATAGGGGCGACCAAAAAAATTAAGATAAAGAACCCTGTATTAATCAGAAAAAAAATAATTCAAAAGAAAAAAGTCAACCGGTGTCGACTCATAACAATAGTATTGTTATGCTGAAGCACTACCACTAACCACAATATTTTGCAAAAACATAAGCAAATTACATTATTTCATAAAAATTTGTAAAAGAAAGTTAAAAAATTCAAAATTGTAGTACATTTTAGTGAAATTGTTGAACTCAACATACTCCCCCCCCCCAATTATGATGCAAATACATACAAAGCATAAATGACCGCTGCTATATTAGACATTAGTAAAGTTGGTAAAAGCTTACAATTAGACTGATTTGTCAATGATTTTCCATAATAACGTTTTTCAGGTTAGGTATTTTATTGCAATATTCGAAATGGATTTGTTTGTCACTTCATCTAATGCCTCGGCTATTGAAATTACTTGTCAATTTTTTGACGACTGTAAACGTGAGAAGTTGGTTACCGGTATACCTAATTAAATAATTCTTCTTCAGTTCTCAAGAGTCAACAGTTTTCAATGGATGCGTCCTTCAAACTTTCGGATGCTATGAGTGCGATTGGTATTTTTTCTTAATTTTCGTTCAATCAATTTTGAATTAAGAATTGATGAATGAAAAAATGGATTCGGGTATGAAATATGTTGAGCGGAAACTTGATTTTTTCACCAGTAATACCATGGTTATACCTAATTACAATACAAAACATTAATTGAAAAAAATTATTTCGTAGGACATACTCAACAAATTAAAATTTGCTGATATTATCGCGATTTTTGATGCCTCATATTCTTTGTTGGCGTCATGGTTAACTGGACAATCGCCTGATCAGACGGTACCACTCGTTATCGGGTGACAACGCATAATACAATTTCTATTATTTAGCTTAACACCAATTTATGCTTTCTCGTCCAACCGAAACTGTTAGAATCGTCACCATTTCTCCATGCGTTTTCTTGTGCAGTTTCGTTCATTTCGCATTTACTCAAAGTTTACATGTCAACTGCGTCCATTGCAAATGATGTAACCATTCATTATATGTTCTTTTTAAATTACCTATTTTTAAGGAGGACATTTGTTTATCGTCAAATACAATTCAGAACAAATTTAACTTTTCATTCATTACCGGTTTGTTGAAGAAATCAATTTGTCACATCAATCGAATGCCTAAATCGAAAGTTTTTACTTTGTTTTTTGTGTGATAATTTCTCATTTTAAGGAGGTGGATGCATTGCGTATTCGTTTTGAATATTTGTCGACACTTCTTGAACTTTTGGATGCTCTTTTTCCATCTATTGAATCGCTTCTCTCGAATTCCAATGACATTGAAACAAGATTTGTGCCCGATTTGAAAAGGTGAAAATGAACAAGGGATGCCATTATCTGAACCAAAATGGATGTGTTGGCATGGCAGGACAATGCCTTCGCTTGTAATTAAGGTCCAACTTGCTACTGTCAAAATGTATTCAACTTAACAAAATGATTTCAAACACAATATGTGTTGGTTCGCAGCCTTCCGATGGATTTGACTCCGATTTTTCTTGGCTTCCCGTCTTTGATGCCAATTCGTCTTTATATTTTGGACTTCCCAGTTTCCCTCGTAAACCGAGGCTTCTTCCGAGAGTTGGCGCGTGCGAATACTTTAACAATCTGTTGGAAAAAATTTTGTTTGTTGTTTCCAATCTGCCCGAAATGTCACTTACCGTCGAGGGAATAATTGTAAGAAATAGCGGAATATAAAATACTAATGGATGTATTTTAAGGAGCTTCTTCAACAAATTGGTGAGGATGACTCTTGCGTTCTCGTCCGTTCACTCACTCAACTTCTCGTGCGTTTTGTTGATTTTTTATATTTCGATTAATAAGAAAAGCACAATTCATGAATAGATAATGCCGAATGACCATTTCATCTGCGGCACAACTCCGCTTGAGGGCGTCGTCCTCAACTCAATTAGCTCCGCAAATTGGATTAACGGGACGGTAGATCAACCCTTAAAGTATGAGCCATCTATTGCTTTTGAAAATTATGCGGAAAATTTAGACTTTTGTTTGCTTCCGATGAGTCATTACGGGACATTTTCAATGATTTTCTCGTCGTCGTTGTGCGCGCTTATGTGAACCTTTTTCAGACCTTTGGTCACAATTTGTCAAGACAAATGGACAAATTTTTGCGTGTAATTTTTGATGAATTTGGTGCACTAATCATTGAGGTCGTTTATTTTTTGATACATCTCACAAATGGACTTCATTGAATGTCGCCATTTTAAGGCCAGCAAAATTGAGGCTGTATTAGAAACAGCACGAATTAATTTGGACGTGGACAATTCGGACTGCCAAATTCCTAATATGCAACATTTGTTCTCCAATTTCTTTTTGCAAACAATTTTGGCTCTGATGCACCATTACTTTAGCATGGCATTTCAAATGCGTTTGATCCAGCCTTATGAGTTCCATTACATTTATTGGTTTGTTTGTTTGTTTCCGATGAATATTTGGCCTTTTCTGTTTCTTTTTTGGCACTTTTAGAGAGTAGGGATTGACAAAACAAAAGAAGGGACCCTTTTGATTTCCAAAATATATTTGTCGGCTCCTATTTTATAAAAGTGCCCTTATTTGTTTAGGTATTTCGGGGAATTCGTATTGAAAAATTTGAGCAATATGTGCGAGCAAAAGTGCAATTCTTTGATAATTGACTTTAGCAAAAGTAATTGCTCGAAATCAGTGCATAAAATTTAGTCATAATCAAAATTAAGGCTCACTTCACCAGCTAAAAAAGGTGTCGGGTAAAAGGCAGCTGCAAAAGACCAAAATGGACAATGAGTTTCGCAAGACGCTTTCGCTCATCAAAACGCGGTCGCTTCATCACAGGTTGAAACGCGACAGCCAATCTCCACGCTTTTCGTCTCAAAATTTCATTTTTTTAAGGGCAGAGACTTTGATGTGTCAAGCAATGTGCAGCATGAATTTGGGACTTATCATCTCACAAAGAATGGCTGTGCCCCCGGGGGAAAGCCTTCGCTACACAAAACGAGTCGAACTCTTTTCATCGTTACCGCCTTTGCTCTTTTATTCGTACGAAGAGTATTTGAGTGAGTCGAGGTGAGATTTTGGCATGAAACCCAACCGTACAAAAGACGGGTTGGATGGTCAACTGAACTGAAAACATTTTCAAAAATTTTTTTTTGGAGTAATCTCTATTTTGAGCCCGGATTTGAATTTGAAAAAATCAACAAAGGCCACATAGAATTGCAATAAAAAACACATTTGTTTCCATTGAAACTTAACGAACGCGCATTTGTAGAAATATGGAAATAATTTTGGCTTTTTTCTTTAAATATGCGCCCTCCGGGTCTCGAAACAATAAAGTTCTTTTTTCGGAATTATATATTTTTGCATTGATCTCATGAAATGGGAAACGCATTTAATTACCAAGGCTTTAGAATTGCGGAATCGAAAACGGACTCGAAGGAGGGAGAATGGTTTGAAAATGCCGCTGAACTCTTTGGTCAGACTATCGCACTGATGAAAAATGTGGATTTAAACGAATGACAACCCGATTTCCGCTTCATTGTCTTCTCTTTTTCGGGTGGCCAAACAGAATATGGTCGTGGCCAAATTAATGGCAAACAAAAATTTGGAGGTTGTATTTCAAAGACTTCATTGAGAAAAATTCATTTTCAGAAAAAGCTCTCTTTCGAGTTTCCGGCTGAACGAGTCAATTTTCCACTGATCAAATTATTGTAAAGCGAGTCATTTTAAGCAAAATAAAAAATAAAATATGATTCATCTGATAGTGTTTTTTTTTAATTATAAATAAAATAATTTTCTTTTTTATTTTCACCAAATTGCAAAAAGATAACTATTTCGGAATTCTTTACTTTCAATCAAATAATACGTGTCTATAATAACATTTGTTCCGATGGAATTAAACGATGAAAATGCCGAGAAGGACTTTGGCTGTGGCTGTGTTTCAGCAGATGAGGGGGTCCCCGTGTCAAGTCTGTTCAGTTTGGAAAAATAACCGCAAACGGGGGAACCGTTCCTTTTTCTTCAGGTACACTTTGTCAACCTTTTAAATCGGCGAAGGAAAGGACGGACGAATTTCCCCAGGAGAAGGAAATTCATTCCTTAGCGAATTTGGCAAATTTCGACGGTCCGTCCCCATTTTCTGTTTCTATAAGACAGCCATTTTAGAAGTTAAGGACGAACGGGGAGCACAACTTCTGCTCGTCGAGAAGCTAAAACAGTGTGCCGTGGTTTTTGATTTTGCCAATGATCCTTTGTCGGAATTGCGATTGAAAGAAGTTGGTTTGTGGGCTGTTATGGAAAAACTTAAATTTTACGATTTATATACATTTACAAATTCAAATCTCGCATATAATATTTTTTATTAAGGAAAAAAGAGTGTCACTGAATGAATGCATCGATTTCTTGGCTATCAGAAGGGGCAAATTCAGTTTCGACGTTTATCGGACAGTCTTCGAAATGGTCTCTATCTTTTGCTTACTCATTTACTTTACTCTGTTCCCCCCCCCCCCTCTTCCCTCTTTTTCTGTCCCCTTTCTCTCCCGTCTCCTCTCCCTCTCTTTCTGTTATGTTATTTCTTCCCCTCTCTCTCTCTCCCTTTAGTTCTCGGCCAATGCCTTCCGTGTGTTTTCGCCTTCGCATCACTCCGGCACTGAGTTCGACCCTGAAGAAGTGCTGCTTTCATTTTGCCATGCTTTTCTTTACCCCCCCCCCCTCTTCCTTTTTTCCAGGATGACCCCGTTCTCGAACCCTCTTGGCCCCATTTGCAACTCGTCTACGATTTCCTTCTGCGTTTTGTCGAGTCCGCTGATTTTGACTGTCGCATTGCAGAAAAATTTGTCGACCACAAATTCATAGTCAATGTAAAATAATTTTGATTAATTGCCATTTGTCCAATTGGTTCTTTTATTAAAAATTTGCCTTTATTTAAGTTGTTGAATCTCTTTGACAGCGAAGATCAGAGGGAAAGGGTCAGTTATACAGTAATGATAATTAATGCAAATGGAAACGAAATTAGTTAAGGAGTTTCTGAAAACGATTTGCCATCGAACTTATGGAAAGTTTGTAAACCGTCGGTCATTCATTCGCAAACAAATCAACAACATTTTCTATACATCAATTTATGAAACGGAAAGGCATAACGGAATCGCTGAACTGCTTGAAGTTCTGGGAAGCATCATTAATGGTCATTTTTTTGTTTGGCATTAGAAATTCTCAAAAACAATTTAAGGCTTTGTGATTCCGCTAAAAGAGGAACATAAAACGTGAGAGAAATTTTTAGATTCATTATTATGATGATATTAAGGTTTTTAATGCGTGTGCTTCTTCCATTGCATAAGGTACAGAAAAGATTTTCCATTGCTTTAAACCGTTAGAATCATTTGCCAGACAAAGTTCATGAGCGCGTACCACCCCCAATTGGCGTATTGCATTGTCCAATTCATCGACAAAGACTCCGCTCTGACAGTGCCCGTCGTTTTGGCCTTGCTCAAATATTGGCCCAAAGTGCACAGTCCCAAAGAAGTTCACCACCCCATCCTTTTTGACCTTAATATTTTGGGCTTTTAAAGGTTATGTTCATTACTGAAATCGAAGAGATTTTGGATGTCATCGACCCGATCGAGGTGTTTTGTATTTGTATGCTTTCTGCTTAATTGTTTCAGTTCAATTTTAGTTCAAAAATGTCATGGTCCCTCTCTTTTACCAACTTTCACGTTGCGTTTCTTCACCGCATTTCCAAGTCTCTCCCCCCCCCCTTTTCCCCCTTTTTAAATTCCTCTTTTTTGTTAAGGTTGCGGAAAGGACGCTTTATTTCTGGAACAACGAGTGCATTCTCGCCCTGATAAGGTCTTTTTCCACCGTTCTTTTAACCTTAGATTGTGCTTATTTTCATTATTCAGTGAAAATGTCGAGACCATTTTGCCAATTATGTTCCCATCGCTGTATAAAAATTCCAGGAATCATTGGAACAAGTAATCAATCACTGCTCATGGGGTGCAACTTAAATTATTGAAAATCTATCATTTTTCGGGTTTCAAAGAAAAAAGTTATCTTTTGTATAAATTTTTCGGAAATTTTTCGAGGTGGAGAACAACGCGGGGGGATTTGGTTAACTGCTTCGGTCCTTAATTATATTCTATAAAAATAATTCCTTTTTAGGACGATCCACGGATTGATTTACAATGTCTGTTCTGTTCTGTCCGGTCACTCATTTTGGCATTTTACCGATTTTTAAGGCATTGAAACTTTTTATGGAAGAGAATCAGAAGTTGTTCGACCTGTGCGTACAGAACTTCAACAAACAGAAGGAGCAGGAGCAACAGAAGCAGCAGAACAATCGCAGACGGTGGGAACTGCTCGAAAAAGCGGCCATGGAAAACGCACGCGCAATACGACAACAGCAGACGGACGGAGAGGCGGAGCCGTACTCAATTGGCGAGGGAGAGAAGAGGCCAAAGTGAAACGGTGGCGACCAATTGATGATTCTGTACAAATAAACCCCCGGGAAAGAACGGAATGGACCGCTTCAACATCACTTACACACACTGAGAATTTCCAAATTTCTATGCCACGCCCTCCCCCACTTTCACCTCACACTTAATCCTTATTTACTTTCACATTTTAACAGTTATTATTTTATTACTATGAAATTATTTTTATGTATTCGGTTTATTTCGATGATCTCGTTCCCTTTTAAATTTAAACTGTTTGCCGCCTTTTAATATTTATCCAAAATTTCTGCCGTTTATTGCCACTTCTTCGGATGTCTCTTTTCGTCGGCTTTTCTCCATTGGTTTTAAAATGGGCCAACCCCAACAAAAAGATGCCAATTCATCGTAGGCATTACAGGGTTGACAAAAATGTTTTCGGTGGTGGTCATAATTCACTCCCTTCTCGACTCGACGCTGAGAAGGGTATCAAAAGTCGACTTACCCTTTTTTCATTTTATTTCTCAGTTTTGATACGGGGCCGAGTTGACAAAAAGAGTGTCAACGCCTTGGTCAATGCCTTCCGTCGTTTTGGCTTTTTGCGTGCCGATTTGGACCCCCTTGGGCTTTCTGTGCCTGTCAGGTCACTCGCCATTCACTCGCCACTCTTTCCATAGGCGCAATGGTTTAGGGTCCCCGAGTTGGAACCCGATTTGTACGGTTGGGAGGAGAAGGAATTGGAAGAGCCGTTGGGGGAGGGGGCGAAGGCGACGCCGGGGGCACTGATTGAGCGCCTGAGGGGAATTTATTGTGGCAAAGTGGCGGCCGAGTTTATGCATTTGTCGGTCAGTTGCCAATTGTTGGGTTCGAAGTTGAAACTCTTAAAATAAAAGAAAGCGAATGCCTTTTTTCCCTCAAAACGAACGAATTCTTTTTTGGGGGGGGGCGATCACTTTTTTATGCATGGCCTCTGCTTAAAATGCCAATTAGCGCTTCGAGGAACGCCTATTTGTGGCCAATGCCTTCGAAAACTCTGAGAGGGGCGGCGCCATTTCAGACAACGAACTGATCAGAGCAGCGGAAGTGATGCTTCGGACGAAGGTCGCCCTTGGCCCTTGGCCCCGTGTCTTTTGGCATTGATTGGATGCTTTAATAGTCCATTAAATGGTCCATTAATGTTTCTCCCCCCTCCCCCTCCCTTTGCACCGCCAATCATTGCCAACTTTTAAGGCCTGGGAAAAATTCGTGGCACTGAAATTTCCGACGTTGAAGCGATATTCGGGAGAAGTGATGCGAAATGACCGTATTGTGATGTGCGCTTTGTGCCTTTTTAGGGCGCCGATTCTGTCGGTGCATTTTATGCCCATTTGCTTGAGCTGTGTCCTCGGCATGGCATCTCCGAAGTTCGTTTTGGCACTATTCCCTTTGTCCTCCCGCTTTATCCCCCCCTTTTCCGAGCAGTTCATTTTCGATGGTGCTCATCGTGGTTTGTTTTTGTGTTTTGGCACTGTGTTCAGTGCCCCCCCCCCCCCCCCCCTTCTCATCTCTCTTCCCACCAAAGGTCGTCTCGCCCTCCAAACGGTCCTTTTCCGTTTCCCTCCTGGCCAATTGTTCAGAAAGGTTTTCCCAAATCCGCCGCTTTTCTTCCGTAAAGTCCGTTTTCTCAGATGCGCGGACTTGCCGGAATTTCCCGGAAATGTGAAGGGAATTGGCGATGTATGAAAAAATAAATAATTGAAGATGAATTTGAGTTCAAAAATGTCGGCGTAATGCTTTAATTGTCGAAGGTGCTCACCCACCAACACTCCCATTTTGACTACGAATCCGCCGCCGGTGGTCGTGTGCATGTCAGCACATTGCCCAACCCATCCCATCTCGAAGTTTTCCTTTTTTTGGACGAGTGAATTGTCCTCCCATTTCTTTCCCCCAAAGGTTTCCCTCGCGGTTTGTTCCGGCAAAGCTCGGGCCCGGGCTCAGACACTCAGGTCGAACAGAGCGCGTGGGGGGGGGGGGGGGTGAGAAGGCATGGAAAGGGAGGGTTGGACGGATGGAGGAAGGGGACAGACAGTTCGTCGGTCAGACAAATTCGAATTCAGAGTGGGCGATTACGGTGGAGGGACTGTTGGCGACGTGAGTTGTTCACTCATTAGCGAGCACTCACCCCAATTTCCCTCTTCAGCGGGTCCTTCCCGTCCACCACCATGGCGACGGGGCATTCACTGGGCAGGGCATCGTTTGGGAGGTCGGTAGGGATCAATTGGGCCGTCGATCGTCATCCATCCCTAGATTTCCTTATTTTTTTAAGGTGTTGGCATTGTCTCAGGTCCCGTGAGTGCATTACTGTTTCCGTTCTCGGCATTTCCCTTTTTCTCTCAGTCATTTTCGGGTCGGCGGTGCCATCCATTTGATTGTGAACAATCAAATCGCTTTTACTGCTGAAAGTGCCGTTGGCCGTTCTTCGCTCCACTGTTCCGACGTTGCCAAGGCCATTGACTCTCCGGTGATTCACGTCAATGCCGAATCGGTCGAAGTCGGTCTAGAAAATCGGAACGGAAGGAATGTCCACCGATTAACCTTCCTTTAAGGATGTGATTTTCGCTGCTCAATTGGCATTGGATTTCCGGCAGAAATTCCGTAAAGATGTTTTTGTCAATTTGATTTGTTGGCGGCGGTACGGACACAACGAATTGGACAACCCGCGGTTCACTCAGCCGGTGAATCGACCATTCCCTTCTTTTTTGGCAAAGTGTTTAGCTCATGTACCATTCGGTGGATGCCAAACGCTGTTTGGTCGATTCATTCGTCGATCGACTTGTCCACAAAGGCCTTTTTTCCACCGATCAGTCCGAGTCGATTTTTTCCGGTCATTCTGAAATGCTCAGTGAACAGTTGGAATTGGTCGACTCTGGTAGAACACCGCCAATTGTCGAACATTTGGGCGGCTTATGGAAGGGGTGCCCGAGCACACTTCGCACCCTTTAGCCGACATGACACCCTTTTCAATTTGTGTCCGTTTGCTCAGGTTTTGCCAAGCGCCAGCCGCTGTCACCAAATGGGACACCGGCATGGACATGGACTTGCTCCGTCAAATTGGGGTCTCTTCCGTTGCAATTCCGGAGGGATTTGTGAGTGAAAAGCTATGGCAATAGAAGCCCAAATCAAACCCGAGACAGAATGTACACCCGCACCTCAAAAAGACACAAATCGATGCCAGGCGAAGGAAAATTGAGCAGGGCCAAGTGGGGAAATTGGGGGGGGGGGGGAATGGCAAAATGGGAGGATGACTCAAACACGGACAGATCGATTGGAGCACAGCCGAAGCATTGGCAATCGGAACGGCACTTTTGCAGGGAAATGTGCGAATTGGGGACTCAGCAGAAGGAAGCCAATCCCAAAAATGTTTTAGGATGTTCGACTAAGCGGCCAAGACGGTCCGTGTGAATAATGCACACAAAATGCCAATGTTTTGACAGTTGGGCGAGCGACTTTCAGCCACCGCCATGCGATGCTCGTCGACCAACGGACTGACCAAGTGCACGTCCCCCTCAACCATATCGCTAAGGATCAGCAAAACTTCTTAGAGGTGGCACTCACAATCGACGCAAAAGCCCCCAAAACGGCTTTTTCAAAGATAGCGAACAGTCCGTTGACGGAGGCGGCGGTGGTCGGATTTGAATTTGGATTCGCCATCGAAAACCCTCGCCGAATGGTCATTTGGGAAGTTTGTGCCAAGTCCAACTCAGAATACGACAGACAAAAACTGCTTCAAGGCACAGTTCGGCGATTTTTACAACGGAGCGCAAGTGCAAATCGACACATTAATTGCGAACGGAGAAAGTGAGCGATGCCTTCGTGCCAATGCCATTTGGCATGCTTCTGCTCTCGCATCTTATGCCATTGATATAATCGTCGCCATTGCCCAGGCAAATGGCTCCTTCAGAATGGCATTGTCCTTTTGCTGCCCCACGGCATCGACGGGGCGGGCCCCGACCACAGCAGTGGGCACATCGAACGATTCCTTCAGCTGACGAACAGCCGCGAGGACCAACGACCACCGGACGGCGACGACGTAAACCTTTCGGTGGCAAATCCGAGCACTGCGGCGCAATATTTCCATTTGCTGCGAGGACAGGTCACTCATTAACCGATGCCCCGACATTTGCGGTTCGACCTTTTGGGATAACCCATTAACCACCCATTCCTTCATTTGCCTTCAGTTTCACTGTCTCTGATTGTTTTTCAGATTGTCCGTCCCTTCCGAAAGCCTTTGGTGGTCCGTTGTCCGTGCTCGTCCGAATCGGCTGACTTTCCCTTTTCTTTCCGTTCCACAGATTTTCTCACCCAAAATGCTGCTCCGCCACCCCTTCACCGTTTCTCCAATTAGCGACTTCGGCACGGGCACTTTCTTTAAGCCAATTTTGATGGACCACAAAATGTCCCAAGAGCCAAAAAACATTGAAAAGGTGCGGAAAAGGAAAGTCGTATTTCCGTCCAATTCCTTTTGAGGTTATTTTTTGCTCCGGTAAACACTACGTCACTTTGGCCGAGGAAAGGGAAAAGCGCCGCCTTGAAAACGTTGCCATTGTCCGAATGGAAATGCTCTGCCCTTTCCCGACCGATGACTTGGAGAATGTCTTCGCAACTTATCGCAATGCCAAAGATTTTATTTGGTCACAGGAAGAGCCGAGGAATGCCGGTTGTTGGGCATTCGTTGGGCCGAGGTTCCGAAGTGCATTTGGACTTACGGTATGATTAAGTAGACTTAAAGGCTGCCATAATTTGGTTTTCGGGGAATGGGTTGAATCTGACCTCGAATGGTTCAGAAATTTCCTATCTTGATTTTTTAGTTAAAATATGTCGGACGAACAGAAATGGAATGGTTCGCAACTTCAATCAGTGAAACACACAAAGAAGAAGAAATGCATGTGATGGATTCAACTTTTGCTCAATGAAAGTACGCGTATTATATAATCCGTGTTAAAAGACATCTACAGAAGTTTTTTATGATAAAAGCGAACAAATATGTGGTGGTATCGCAATGAACAAAAGGGGTGGGTGAAAGTCTTCGGCATACGATCACAAATTCTCTGCAACATCACTGAATTACCGTCCACCGCGCCATGTCACTCAGATATTGTCAATGTCAATGTCGTCTGCGTTCCCATCGTCCATTTTGCCATTGGTTGCAATTTCGCCGTTCTGTACACGGGTGACCCCATTCTTTGCTCCCTTTTCCACCTCCACTGTCATCCCAATGTTGCGGCTTCGATCGTCAAATGCAACGTCCAAATCGTCGTCCTCCGACTCGTCCGACCCTTCTTCCGCCTCCTTGAGCCATTTAAGCACGGGCTGGGCAACTTTGATCATCTCTTTCACCACTTCCTTGTCCGCAAATTTCTTGCTCGGCTAAATACGAAGATCATTTTTACACTCAATTAACACTTACTAAAAATATAAAGCCCGACCAAAAAACCCAATAAGAATTGTGCTAGCCCAACAAACAAAAGACTCGCCTTGCTCCCCCAAGCTAAAATGACGTCCTCCTCGCAAATGTCGTTGTCATAAAGCGCTTTTATGATGTGGGCAGTCTTCGACATGAGAATGTCCTTGTTGTTTTGCACAAGTTGTTCAATGCCTCCCAAAAGGATGCGTTGCGCCTAAAATTGGAGAAATGGTTTAATTAAGCTCCTTTGAACAAGAACTAGCCTTCTCGTCCTTTAAGCAAAAGCGGAGCAGCAGATTGCGATGTTGTTTGATCTGAGTGATGACATTGGTGTCGAACAAAACATCGGCCAGCAACAGTGGTGCCTTCGATTTAAGCTCCAGACGTTCAGCTTCGTTTAACATCATCTTGCTGTCCTAAAAGAATTTTTATAATTAAATAGTTAATTAAACAAGTTATACAATTTTATTTATTTGTATAATTATGGTAGACTATACCTGAATCGTGTTGTTCTTGACCGCCTTGAGGAAAAACTGATGCAACAAGTCAAGGCGCTCATCCACAGATTTGTCCAAGTCCTTGTCAATGACCAATTTACCGATTTGTCCCGAAAGTTTTTCCTCGTCTTCAACGGGTTCAGGCGCCCAATCCTCGTCATCTTCGCCGTTCGACCCAGCATCACAGCCACCCGAGTTGTCGACTACTGGCACATCGTTACTCTCCTCAGCTGGCAATCCGCCGTCGCTTTTCACTTCCTTTTCGCTCTCTATGTTGTCAGGAGGTGGTGGATTTTTCAGAATGAATGTCGACAGCTTCTGTTTTGGATCCACAATAAAAGTGTGCCCACAAGCCTTACACTTTCCATTGATCACTTGACGCTTTACGGTCTAAACAAAAATTATATGTTTTGCCGAGTAAATATACATACCAGCACAGTCTCCGGGTTGTCACAGCTCGGACAAAGCACAAATTTTCTGATAAATCCGTCTAAAATATCCTGGAGTTTGTTGGCATCGTGTTCCCCATTGACAATATAACGCTCATTCTTCAGGTCAAAGTTAGTCTGCGCTCCCAGCTCACAGCCAAAATATTTTGTCGGATCTAAACGCATTAAATGCATAGTCTTAACTTCATTCCTTGGGAGTTTATTCAACTAACGTTTTTGACCCGAACTTTTTTTTTTGTTTAGATCGAGAGGCTTAAATTGGTCAGAAAATTGTGGTCAAGGGAAGGCGACACGACTCATAGCTATACAGGGGAACCGGTTCCTTTAACATACAGGTCGGTGGACGGGACAGTGCCTTCGCAATTTCGGGCATGTTCGCAATAACAGTCTTTATTCCGTTGCCCTTGCCTTCAACTTTTGCCAAAATGCGAGGCATTTTGTAACGATAAAAAGGGTCTTGAACGCCACGGTTAATGTTGATATTGTTTTTCGCCATATTGATTCAGTTCTAAACAACAAACGAATTACACAAATGAGTTTTCACTTTTTCTTACGCTGCTGCTCGACTTGATAAATTTCTCGCTTGGATTTTCGCTTCCACTAGTAGTCCGCTCAACTAATGTGTATACAATCACTTCCAGATTGGGCTCAATCGGACTGTTGAACTTCAGTTTCTTCCTTTTTCTCGACAGTCTTCCTGAATTCATTTTGAGTTAGTGTATTAAGGAAAACTAAACATTAAAACCTCTAAGACAATCAACCATAAAACAGCGAGTTGACTTCGTGTCGCTTTTCTTTGAGTTTGAGCACAATGTCATACACTTGGTAAATTTATTCGGGTCAGTTTCTTCCTTTTTATAAGCAAAAATGCAACAATAGGATTTATTATCTGAGCAAAAAGGGAGAAATTAATCGATTGGACCATTCGATAAGGTTTCAAAACAAAAATGACATTCCAAATCAATCTTTTTAATGGTAATATTTAAGGTTGATCTCGAATCCGGCATCCAGTTTGACCAATTTTGAAACCCGGTCCAATTGCGGATAATGGGAACGCTCCAGTGACACTATGGGTCAAGCCCAGTGTCAGACAATTGTTCGAAACGCCAAATAGCATAATTGCTAATTTTTGTGCGCTAATTCAAAATGTATTCTGTAACTTGGTCTCTTTCTCTCTCTCTCTCTCCGCTGCCGTTCGGTCCTTTCCCAAGGGGGTGGAATGGGGGGAGGAACGGGAGGCAAACAAGAGATGGGCTGTTGTTGAATAACGGACCACCGACTCAATTTGGGGGAGAAGCCGGTGCTCCCAAGTTCAACTGCCTAAGTCCGAGCTCTCCAGTCAGCACTTCGGCGTGCCAACTCTCTTCCGATTTTGAAACCTTATCGAATGGTCCAATCGATTAATTTCTCCCTTTTTGCTCAGATAATAAATCCTATTGTTGCATTTTTGCTTATAAAAAGGAAGAAACTGACCCGAATAAATTTACCAAGTGTATGACATTGTGCTCAAACTCAAAGAAAAGCGACACGAAGTCAACTCGCTGTTTTATGGTTGATTGTCTTAGAGGTTTTAATGTTTAGTTTTCCTTAATACACTAACTCAAAAATGAATTCAGGAAGACTGTCGAGAAAAAGGAAGAAACTGAAGTTCAACAGTCCGATTGAGCCCAATCTGGAAGTGATTGTATACACATTAGTTGAGCGGACTACTAGTGGAAGCGAAAATCCAAGCGAGAAATTTATCAAGTCGAGCAGCAGCGTAAGAAAAAGTGAAAACTCATTTGTGTAATTCGTTTGTTGTTTAGAACTGAATCAATATGGCGAAAAACAATATCAACATTAACCGTGGCGTTCAAGACCCTTTTTATCGTTACAAAATGCCTCGCATTTTGGCAAAAGTTGAAGGCAAGGGCAACGGAATAAAGACTGTTATTGCGAACATGCCCGAAATTGCGAAGGCACTGTCCCGTCCACCGACCTGTATGTTAAAGGAACCGGTTCCCCTGTATAGCTATGAGTCGTGTCGCCTTCCCTTGACCACAATTTTCTGACCAATTTAAGCCTCTCGATCTAAACAAAAAAAAAAGTTCGGGTCAAAAACGTTAGTTGAATAAACTCCCAAGGAATGAAGTTAAGACTATGCATTTAATGCGTTTAGATCCGACAAAATATTTTGGCTGTGAGCTGGGAGCGCAGACTAACTTTGACCTGAAGAATGAGCGTTATATTGTCAATGGGGAACACGATGCCAACAAACTCCAGGATATTTTAGACGGATTTATCAGAAAATTTGTGCTTTGTCCGAGCTGTGACAACCCGGAGACTGTGCTGGTATGTATATTTACTCGGCAAAACATATAATTTTTGTTTAGACCGTAAAGCGTCAAGTGATCAATGGAAAGTGTAAGGCTTGTGGGCACACTTTTATTGTGGATCCAAAACAGAAGCTGTCGACATTCATTCTGAAAAATCCACCACCTCCTGACAACATAGAGAGCGAAAAGGAAGTGAAAAGCGACGGCGGATTGCCAGCTGAGGAGAGTAACGATGTGCCAGTAGTCGACAACTCGGGTGGCTGTGATGCTGGGTCGAACGGCGAAGATGACGAGGATTGGGCGCCTGAACCCGTTGAAGACGAGGAAAAACTTTCGGGACAAATCGGTAAATTGGTCATTGACAAGGACTTGGACAAATCTGTGGATGAGCGCCTTGACTTGTTGCATCAGTTCTTCCTCAAGGCGGTCAAGAACAACACGATTCAGGTATAGTCTACCATAATTATACAAATAAATAAAATTGTATAACTTTTTTAATTAACTATTTAATTATAAAAATTCTTTTAGGACAGCAAGATGATGTTAAACGAAGCTGAACGTCTGGAGCTTAAATCGAAGGCACCGCTGTTGCTGGCCGATGTTTTGTTCGACACCAATGTCATCACTCAGATCAAACAACATCGCAATCTGCTGCTCCGCTTTTGCTTAAAGGACGAGAAGGCTAGTTCTTGTTCAAAGGAGCTTAATTAAACCATTTCTCCAATTTTAGGCGCAACGCATCCTTTTGGGAGGCATTGAACAACTTGTGCAAAACAACAAGGACATTCTCATGTCGAAGACTGCCCACATCATAAAAGCGCTTTATGACAACGACATTTGCGAGGAGGACGTCATTTTAGCTTGGGGGAGCAAGGCGAGTCTTTTGTTTGTTGGGCTAGCACAATTCTTATTGGGTTTTTTGGTCGGGCTTTATATTTTTAGTAAGTGTTAATTGAGTGTAAAAATGATCTTCGTATTTAGCCGAGCAAGAAATTTGCGGACAAGGAAGTGGTGAAAGAGATGATCAAAGTTGCCCAGCCCGTGCTTAAATGGCTCAAGGAGGCGGAAGAAGGGTCGGACGAGTCGGAGGACGACGATTTGGACGTTGCATTTGACGATCGAAGCCGCAACATTGGGATGACAGTGGAGGTGGAAAAGGGAGCAAAGGATGGGGTCACCCGTGTACAGAACGGCGAAATTGCAACCAATGGCAAAATGGACGATGGGAACGCAGACGACATTGACATTGACAATATCTGAGTGACATGGCGCGGTGGACGGTAATTCAGTGATGTTGCAGAGAATTTGTGATCGTATGCCGAAGACTTTCACCCACCCCTTTTGTTCATTGCGATACCACCACATATTTGTTCGCTTTTATCATAAATGTTTTTTTAATTTACTCGCATCGGATTTTTTCGAAATTAGATGGGCCTTTTTCTTGATTTGATGATAATTTCATGACAAATATTTTTGCTAGTGATTTAATTTATTTACTTTAATTTGCTTTCATAAATTTGTTTGTGCTATAAACGTCCATTAAAGTGATGCCTTTGTCGACATTCGTTCAAATGTTTCGCAAATACTGCTGCTGCAAGGGGACTTCTTCGATGGATTACGCAAGATTAGTCACCGACGGCGGACAAACGGACGAATACACAGCGGCGAATAGGTGATTTGGCAATGCAAAAGGAGTGATAGATTGAATTGGTTTATATTTTCATGAAGTAATGGTGCAACTGCCCTCAGTGGAAGTTTACGGGCCGGGATTTCAGAGAGCGGCTCAGTTGGCCATTCCCGGAGCAGGGAGGAGGAAGAGGAGGAGTTGATGAACAAAATCCTGGACAGAACCCAGCAAGTGGGCGTTTTTTAAAATTTGGGTCAAACTTTCTGCATCTTACATTTCAAGTGCATAATTGATGTCACCAACCTCGAGAATGGCTCTCTCGACTTTGATCTTGTCCAGCGTTCCCGGCTTTATTCTGAGGCGGTCAAAAGGCACGACGCCGTTAATGAGCGCCGACGGGGATTACTGTCAAATGACGGAGGTGGCAATTTTCTCATTTCCGCTTGGGAGTCTGTCATACTTTTGTCAGCCTCAATAAGTCGGCCTAATTTTCCCGTAATTTGTTCAGGTGGCGATGGTATTACGGCTGTTGTGCCTTCTCTGCTCGTCAGTCTTGGCCCTTTTGCGATTGAGTCGCTTTCTCGCCACGTTTCTCCAACGACACGAGACGAACTCGCATTTCTCTCAAGGATTGGTGAAAACTTTCTCGACGCACACCGATTGGGTGCCCAAATCGAATGCAATGAAGAATTGGTCAGTCATTGAGAGAAAATAATCAGCTAACAATAAGGGTCTTTTTCAGATTGTGTATATGTCGTGGGACGAATGAATGGAAACGACGCCATCGAAGACGCCCCTCTAAATGATGACACATTTTGGCATTATCACTTCGGAACCGAATCCAAAGGAATGCTGCCCTTGAGAAACTCCGACTGCTTTTTCCGGTTTAATGTCTTTTGCCTCGGCATGAAACCCCACTTTTTTAAATTTTCTGATTGCCGAAAACCGTTTTAAAATAACTAAAAAAAAATTTTTGGAAATAATCAAGCGGCTCAAATCTTTATTTTCCTGTTTTCAATTTTTCATTTACCCCTCGACTTTTTTGTCATAAATTAGTGTTTTATTGCGTTTTTAAACAATAAAAGGATTCAAAAATAGTTTTTTTTAAATAGTCAATTTTTATACCACAATAAAAAATAAATTAAAATTTTCAGCGAATTTTACAATTTGAAATTGGTAGGCTTACAGTGAATAACGACATATAAGTGAAAGAAGAAAATGATAAGGAAAAGATGTGCACAAAGGAAGCGAAAGTCGGGCGAATTGGGCCGGGGGACTGAAGAGGCACTTGCGCTGGAAAGGTCCGAATTGCACAGATTGCCCCGGCAAGCGCAGAAAATCTCCTCCTGGCAAAGCAATCGAATCGATCGGCTTTTCCTCTTCTCCCCCCCCCCCCTTTCTCTTCTCCCACCTGTTCGTTGGCTACCCATTTGTGTGAACATCCAAGTTGTACGAATGTCCTTTCGCTTGTGTTCATACATCCCTGTCTCTCGTGCATCATCGCCTGTTGGGTGCCCACGGCGCCATTCCCTTGGGGACCCGCGGAAGCGCCGCTCCACCCCAATGACTGACAATGAATCGAATATTTTGACACCATAATAATTGGGTCATTAAAAAAAGCAGATTCATTTTACTTGAAAACTTCCTCCGACGAACACTCTTTGGGTTGCGTACACACAGAAATGGCCTGGGAAAACCCAAATGGAACATTTGGTGAAACGGAAAGTGAATGGTAATGAATGTGTGGAAAAAGAAGAAGCGGATGACAATTAATTAATTCACTCATTCGGCGGAATTCGCCTCTCTTTGCTTACCCCAGCATCGGTTCTGACGACAGTTCGAAGTCATTGCCGCGTCTTCCGAACTCATGTCGCAGCTGACGCACTCGAACAGTGCGTCGTCCGTCGCCGCCCCTTTCGCCGGTGAACGCCCCGCGGGCGATTTGTTGGCCCATTTCTGTTGGCTTTGCATTTCTCCGGCGCCAAGAGAACGGAGGAAAGCAGCGAAAGCATTTGGACTTTGTGCCGGCGGAGAATTGGCGGCCAAAGGAAGTGAAAATGCCGGGGGGTCGTTGCAAAGATTGGAATTGCACACGCAAATTTCGTGGGGAGAAGCATTGCCTCTGACAAAGAGAAGGGCAAATTGGGGAGGAAAAGCCGATGGATTTACCTGCTCAGACTCACGCACACTCTGTTCCTCCGCTGCCCAAACATTTCGTACGACTGATAAACGAAGGGCAGCGAAGGCGGGCCGAAGCCGCAGCCCGTGGCACTTGTGGACACGTGCAAATGGCACCATTGGCCTAAAGGGCGGCACTCATTCCCAAGAAAAGGGAGGGACGGCACACCTTGACAAGTGTGGCCACAGTTGGGACGACTGTCGGAACACTTGCGACAAGTGACGTTTCGGCGTGACGTGTGCACGCGCATCAGAACGGAATCATTGCAAAAGTTGCCTTGGGGAAAAATAAATGGAAATTAGGGACAGAGGAGAGAGAGAATGGGGGAGGGACAGGAGAGAGAGATAGAAAGAGAAAAAAGAAGAGCGAGATAGTCAGAGGGAGTATAGAGAGTGTTACATGGGCAAGATTTCCGAAATTAGAGAAAATAGTCGAATCAGAGTAAGTTCGGGTCGCGATTCGCGATTTAGCAGATAGAGGGGGGGGGGGGGGAGAGAGGAAGGACGAGAGAAACAGGTAAGACAGAGGGAGAAAGGGGAGTTACCGGAACAAATGCAGCGGACGTGGTCAGAGTGATGGGCGAAATCGCATCCGACGCGCGTCCTTTGCGGCCTTTTCACGCAGCCCTTAAAGAACGAATGGCACATCAGAAGAACATCAGCAGCAGTAGCTTAAGTGTTCCCACTGGGAAACCTTTGTCAGAGTGAACACTCCGCTGGTCGAATCGGAAGGGCGTTTGTCGGCGAAGCAAAAGTCCGCTTGGCACGAGCCCATTTGGCAATTGCACGGGGCACCCGCTTGGCAAACGCCGGAACAGCTGAAGCAAAAGTGGGCCAGAAAAGGCGGGGGGAGGAGGACGAAGAGGAAAATGGAGGGGAGAAAAGGCGGGGAGGAAGTCATCAGCAGCAGCGGAGAGTGGCGGGGACAAACGGAAGCATCCCCGGAGAAGAAAAGGGAGGAAGGGCCGATAAAAGGGAAGCGAAACCAATTAGAAAAGCAAAGACTGACGAAGGTGTCAAATTAAGGGGGGAGGGGGAGACAGCGCGAGAGAGGGGGGGGGGGGGGGGTAAGAGAGAGAGAGACACGGCACCATGGAATGATTGACCCCTGAGCGGGATAAGAGAGAGACAACAAAGGAATGAATGATTTACCTACCCCCGGGGGAGTCACACCTAACCGGGCATATTGTCAAACACTCTGTCTATGTTAGAGCAGTTTAGGAGAATATCTGCTGCTGTTTCCCGTATATAAAAATGTTTTTTAAATATTTCCTTCATAAGAGAATGTCCACGAGTAAAAGTATGACAAAAAATTTTAATCTTTCAAAAGGACACAAAAAGAGCATTTTGACGGCAAAAGCAATATATAATTCACAGGATTGGCACAGATTTCACGGTCAAATGGATTGGAATTGGAATGACGAGGGCAAAATGGAATGAGTGAGGACGGGGAATGGGGGGAGGGAGGGCGGGGGGAGGGAAAGCTTTGCCATTCATTGCCATCGGCCGATTACCCGAAAAGGTTTCATTCATTTGCCAACCCCAAAAAATTCCGAGGCTTTTCTCCCGGAGTTTATTTTTTTTCATTTTTCAATGAGAAATAAGTAAAATTAGAAAAATTAACAGAAAAAACTGACCAATCAAATGGCAAAAGAGAAGGAAAAAACCATTGGAGAGCAAAGGAAAAACATGTAAAGAAAGAAGAAATAAAGGAGGGTTTAGCGGAGTGAAAATATGCAAAGGAAGTGCTGAGCTTTTGGAAGAGTCGATTATTAAATGAGTGAGCGAATGCCGGAGGACAGAGACTTTGGAAGAGGGAAAAGGGAAGGGGGGACAGAGGGGGAGGGAGGGGACGGAGTGTTTGTGTTGCATTCGGCGGAGCTAACGACGGACGATGCCGCGGGGGAGCAAAAAGAAGCGAAGGGCCAAATCTTTTGGCGGAGGACATCCAACAGAAGGGAAACATTTAAAGCTAACGGGCAAAACGAAATGATTGGAAACAGTGGTGGAAATGCTGCTGAAGGGGAGGGGGGAGAAGACGGGCGGACGAATCGGCCAAATGGGAAATGCGAAATGGCAGTTGTCGGAGGGGGGGGGGGGGGGTAATTAAGCGGACAAAAGACATATGTCTAATTTAGCAATTGAAACGGACACTTTCGCTGAAGGGGCGTCGGTTTTAATGATGGACCTGTGACAATTCGTTGTCAAAAGATAAATTCACTCAATCATTTACACCGGAAGAACAAATCAGCATCATCAATTCATTTTGGAGAAGAGAAGGGACAAATGAAAGGGGGGAAAGAGTCGCCGTCCGTTTTTTCAGGGGGGGGGGGGAGAGAATGGGGTAAAATGTGCCCGTGGCTTTTCCATCGTTCGTCCATTCGTCTGTCGTGCCATCATCGCCTGTTTGCCATCCGTTTGTGCGCACTTTGCACCACACTCAGCTTGGAATTGGCGTGTCCCTGCAGGGGCTAAAATGGCATTTTTAATGGCATGCCGTTCGCTTTCGTTTCCCCCGCCTCAATGCCGCGATAAGGCGGCTCCTTTGTGCCGTGCAGCATCAGCGTGAACTTTTTCAGCGTCCCTCGGTGTTTATGGCCCTTCGGCGTCGATTTGCCTGGTTGGAAGCGCACCACCAAACGCCAACGCCCGCGAGGGTTCTCTCCCCACGTGTGAGTTGTCATAAATGGCCTAAATGGAGGCTTTGGCTTGCCGAAATTCTTTTCCTTGGCTTTTCCCACCAATTGGTGAATCCGTCTTTGGCATCGTCGTCCTTAGGCCTTCTCGAGAGAATCATCGAAGGAGTGCCGGCGGGGGAGATGAGGTACCTAAAGCATTTGTCCAAACGGTGCCTTTGGCCGTTCCCTCCCCCACAGCGTCGTGTCTCCCCGACGCGAGCTGTTCAGCGACACGATGGCCTGCACATGCTCCAGAAAGTTCACTTCCGTTGTTGAACCCGTACATGCGTCCGTTCTCAGCGTCAGCACCATTTCGCCGCTTGCGGGGATTTCCCTGGAAAAGGCTCACATTCGTCGGCTGTTTCACTCATTTTCTTTGCTTCGCTCGCCTTGGCATTTCAATTGTGCCCGCCTCACAATGAAAGCGCGGCGGTGCCGTTTTATACACCTAATCATTGTGAAATTAGGCTGCTAATTGACCATAATTGGCCAATGTTTGCCTTTGCCATCAAAACCATTTCTGCGGCGTCGAGAACACCAAAACTGAAACAAAGGAAAGAATGGACGAAAAGAGAAGCGGACGGACTGACCCGAACAAATGATTGTACTCGAGACCGACCTAAAAGAGGGGGGGGGGGGGGCAAATGGGACAAACGGACGCTGAAAAAGCGCCATTACTCACTCCGTTCGTTTGCCACTCGAAGTGCGAGCAGTTCGCCTGCCGCGAGACCAACTGCCGTTTGATGCCCTGAAGGACACCCACAAAGTCACTCAATTGCCATTGAATTGGCCATTTAAGTGCGGGACAAATTATCGTGGCAATTTGTCCGACCTAGTCATCATAAATTGTCCAAATAGCCGTGGCAATTTGTCGGATTAGCCATGATAAATAGTCCTGGACAATTTGTGCCTTACTTCCAATTCGAGAGGCGGCAATTCCCGACAGCGACCATCGAAGAGAGAATTGCGAGATGACTGAATGAATGAATGATTGATTAATTATGAGTCATCGCGGGGAATGGCCTCACCGTCAAAACGGTGAGGTGCTGCAAGTCGCGCCATGTCAGCTTCGGATTCGCTTCCAAAGTCAGCGCAAAAACGCCGGCAGCTTCGGGCGCGGCGGCCGAAGTGCCGGAATGAGAACGAGTGCAACGGCCGTAAAGGTCGGTGGTGGCCACGCCACTCTCCGGGTTTCGACCACCGTTGGAAAAGGTCGAGGCCAAAGTGGAGGAGCAACTCCTAATACAGGGTGCGATAAAAGTTCTGTCACTATTTTCAAACCTCTTTTTGTATCCAAAAATTTCATTATTTCTCTGAAGCTTAACTACTGTCGGATTAAGCGACCATTTTTACCCCTTATACCATTAAGATTACTTTATTTTAATAAATATATCTTTTTTATAGCGCCCCTAAAACAAAGTCAAGTTGACCTAAAAAAGGACCTAAATGGTCGCACCTCTTTTTTTGCACTTATTTCCATAATTTTTTTACAAAACAATTGTGAGTAAATTTTTGTTGAGAATATTTTAGCTAAATGTTAAGGCTTTCAAAAAAAATTACAAACTTATTAGGTGAGACTAAATCTGGCGAGTTACGTGGTCGAATTTAGGTGGCTCTAAATCGGGTCTGCAAAATCTACGAAAATTCACGAAAATCCCTTAGCAATGACGACCAGCCCTGAAATTTTGTGGAAATATTATCGCCTAGTTACCTGGTTAAACGCCGCTTTTAGTTTGTCAAAAATGTCACTTATGGTAATAATATGCATCGTTAAAAACAGCATAAATGAGTGCGACCATTACTGCCATTTTTCGGAAGCGCTTGGGTGCTTATATCTCGGCCAATGGGGGAAATTTCGAGCATTTATTGTGATTTTCCGGCTTATTACTATCTTTTTGATTATTTTTGTTATTTAAACATATTCCTAAAGATTAATTTGAAGGAATAAATTGCTCCTAAAAGAGTGACAGAACTTTTATCGCACCCTGTAAAAGAATATCGGGACCATTTTCCTTTAAAAATCAGCATTTCCGTTCAGCCCGCAACCAACACTCCCTCAACTCACTCTTTTTGCGTTTCTTCTCTTTCCCCTCCTCTCTCTCTCTCTTCCCTCTCTTCCCCTCGCTTCCTCCCTCTCTTCGCTTTCTCTCTCTCTCTTCCCTCTCTTCCCCTCGCTTCCTCCCTCTCTTCGCTTTCTCTCTCTCTCTTCCTCTCTCTCTCTCTCCCCCTTTTCCTTCCTCCCCCCCCCTTTCCACTCACTCGTCATAATGTGCATTTTCGCCGTTGTTAATCGCAGAATTGATCGAAATAGTCCACCTAAAAGCTTTGATATTTGCTGTAATTGATCAGTGATCGTCTCCGCCCTTCTCACATTGATGCTGCGTATCCATCGCAATTGCAGTCGTCGTCCTCGCCACCGTCGCCACTGGCCCAAACAAAAATGGAGCCGAGACCGAAACGACCCTTTGGAAAGGCACAATAGCAAATACATATAAGTATAGAGTAGCAAAACGGGATTCACTTTCACTAATTTTGTCCTCATTATCTTTTGTCTCCCTTATCATTTATCCCCAGCTAATCATTCGTCCCATTATCTTTTGTCTCTCTTGTCATTTCCACTTTATCTCCCCTTATCCCTTATCATTATCCCCTTCTTATCTCTCCGCGCCCACCTCATTCACTCCCTTTACAATGGCTCGCATTGTCGCATTTCTTGGGCCGTCCACCGTTTTCCTGAAATGCCACCTTTTCAGTGTCCCTTCGTCTCTTTCTCTTCACCCGTCGTCTGTTGGTCCCCAACTCGCTGAGTAAATGTGAATTTTGTTCGGCTCGTGGCCCATCGAATTGGCCTTCAAAGGGAAAGCCTTGGTCCGTTTGCTCCCCATTCGATCTGACTTCGATCAGATCGGTCATGTACGGTTGGTCAAGCATTCGTATCCCTGCCACTTTGCTGTCATAGGCAACGCCGACCCCGCAAATTCCGTTGTCGCGAGCAGCTGAAATCTCTCCCGCACAGCGCGTGCCGTGAGAGTTGAACCTGCGACGAATGGCACAATCGGTCGGATGCCCCCCCCCCCCTCCACCAACCAATCGTCGGTGTACCGCGGGTACGGGTAGGGGTCGTTGGAGCTGAAGTCGTAACTCGCCTCGGCATTGAAGTTGAAGCGGAGGTCGGCATGCATGTAATCGACCTTCAGCAGAAGTGATCAACACATTCGATCAGTTGATCGACACAAAACCCTTCCCCAAGCATTCGCTCATTCTTTGCCCACCCCATCGTCCATTATCGCCGTTGTAATGTTTTTGCCGGTGTATCCGAGAGCCCACGCCTTCTCCACGTTCAGATCAAGCCGTGGTTTCCCATTTGATTGGCCGTCGTTCTTCTGAAAAGTGATCGGTCGGTGGCGGGGGGGGGGGGGGGCAAAGCGAAGAGCAAATGACTGACCAAATACCATTGGAAAGGGTACAAAGGGTCGGTGGGCGATTGAACTGAAATGGGAGAAGTGCCCACCCTTAACATGGCGTCCTTCCCCGCCCACCTGAAGTGAAGTCGAGCTGTTTTTGAAGACGGTCAGCCAGCGGACGGTAGCCGCGTTTTAAGCGCTTATAACCTTCGAATTTTATTCGGATTTTATTGGCTTTTTGTTTGATTTGTCAATAATACTGACCAGTCATTTGTTCCACATAAGCAATCTGAGAAGAAAGGGGAAAGTGAAAGTGAAGCGAAACGGAATCGCATTCATTTGAATTACGTCTTTGTCCTGTGAGAGTTTGGCGTTGTGTCCGAACGATCGACGAGTCCGCGCGTGGGAAAGTGCGGGCTAAGACAAAAGAAAGACTAATAATTGCAAGGGTTGTTCCCGCTTTTGAACCTGTACAAAATGCCATTGCGTGTCCGACCCGAGCACCTTAAGCCAATCCAATGGAACGATCAGTCGCCCCCCCCCCGTCCCAACCGGGCCCCGGTTGACGAAGCCATTCCGTTTGGCCACCCGATGCGCATTTTCTGTTCCGGCGGTGTTTGTGTGGACGAGAAAATGGTTGGTAAAGACTTCCAGGGCGAACAGTGCTTCGGGAAGGACGACAGCGACGAGAAGGACAACCACAGCCAAAGGGGGAAGGGCCGCCATTTTCAGGGGGGACGGCATGGCGGGGACAATGGCCATGGACTAAAGGGGAGGGGGGGGGGAGAGAGACAACCACGGGATTTTGGATTTTGAAACGGAAAAAATTGTAAAAACAAAGGGGAAAAAGTAAAATTAAAGAGAGAGTGCGGAAGATACAAAGAGACTGATAAGTTGGACTAGTAAATGATAAGAAATTTGAGATGAAGAGCCCAGTTGGCAGAGAAGGCTTTCTTGTCTTGGCATTGGCACTCATCGATTTGTGAAGCGAAGCGAAGGAATGGCACAAAAAAGTCGGCACGGAGAGAAAGCCGAGAAAAAAAAGGGGGAGGGGTAAAAAGAGACCAATGAGTCCACGGCTTCCTCCAAAGCATTTCCAGGCCAACCCCCCCCCCCCCCCCTCCCCTCCCCTCTCTCCTCTCGCCCCCTTTCCCTCTCTTCTCGGCACTCTTTCTCTCTCCCCGTCTTCTCGGCACTTTCCCTTTCGCTTTCCATGGCCCTAGCCCCCTTTCATTTCTCTACCTCCTTTCTGTTGCGTGCTTTATTATTTTAAAGGAAAAGCGGACAGAGAACGGAAAACGGACGGTCCCTCCCCTCAGCCAAAATGCCAATGCCAACATTAATTCGGAGAGTGGCGCAACGCAAGCGATGATGTCAGCAGCAAAGCACAGAGCGAAGGAATGAACAAAGAGCACGGCAAAACGGTCAAAAATTGGTTACGCCAAACGGACGACGCCAAAGGCGAAATCCCCGGGGAGCGTTTAAAGAGAAAAGCGAACAAAAAAAAAATTTATTTAATTAGTTAATTAATTATTTAATTGAAGACTTATACATAGTCAAATCTAAAAAAAACTTTAAGTATTGTTTATTTGACATTTGATTTTATGATTTGAATTTCAAAAGTGTTCTTTTTTTTTGTTAATTAATGTTTGGGTCCAAACATTCTTTCCGAATAGCAAAAAATATGTCATTTTTTCTTTTGATTTTTCTGTGACGAAATAAAACATTTACAAAGAAATCATTTGAGAAATGGGATTGAATTTTTGAATTTTAAGCATCGAAAAGACGAGAAAAGAAAGAAGCTCAAAACGATCGGCGGATGGCTTTTATTTATTTGGGCAGTGATTGGAAGAAAAACGGTCTCAACAAAAGAAAAGTCAGGGCTTGGGAAATCTCGCGAAAGATTGGCTCAAAGCATTGAAAGCGACGGAGGGCTGACGATAATTACAAACAAACAAACAATTAATTAGCATAATTAAGTGTCTCTGCTGAAAAGTCTAAGTCATTTTGGGCTTTCGTTGCGTTCGCTTCCGTTTCTTCGTCCTCCGTATTTTGTACCATTCAGAGAAGCCGACATTGTCAGGTGGGAACAGATAAACCTAAAGCACTGATTGGCCCGGACATTCATTCACTGGTGCCAATCCCTCAGAGATGGGCGAACAGTTTAAGAGATTAATTACCCCCATTAAGAGATTACCCCCCCCCCCCCCCCCCCCGAAACCGACCCCCTAACCCCCTCAGTTATGCTAAAGACGGGTTCAAATATGTTTTTCCGAACCCAAAAAGCATAAAAGTAGCGAGTGTAATCACTCCTTGTCACTCATTTAATGCTGATTATGCCAAATTGAAAAATTATTAATTTGAAACCGATTTTGGGCACAAATGGTGGGCGGAGACACCGACCCCGCCCCCCCCCCCCCCTAGACACCCAAAGGCAAACAATTCTCTTTCAACCTAACCAATTTCCAACCCATCCTCCAATTAACCCTGTACACTTCCTCCCACTCACTTCCATCATCCATTGGGGGAAAGAGTCGCGTGAGATCATTTTCCGCTGGGATTTTGCGTATCTTTTGGATTTTACAAGAAAATAAATAAATAAAGTTTCTTTCTCTCCTAAAACTCACCGATTTCCGGGAAATTCAACAAACAAAACCCAGGCGCCTTTTCTGTTAACGGTGTAAGTGTTGGTGAAAGTGTCGCCGGGGGCCACGTAAAAGTCGGCCTAAATAAATAAACATTGGGAAAGTTTTGTAATTGATCCCTCCCCTCCCCTCCCTAATGACTGTGTTATCAACTCCAATCAGTCGGAAGAAACGCACATCCGTCACATTGTGATTGCTGCCAATTAATCACAATAATTGCCTGTTCACGTGTTAATTACGGTCCGTTTCCCCTCCCACCGAATGGACAGTGTCAATTTGTATCGCCTCGGTTTGAATGTTCGGTTTATGAATGAATCGTCGCGCCATCTCCGACGAAATCCGTCGCCGAAATGGGCGTAAAAAAGGAGGAAAAGGAGGGGAAGACAAAGGCGGGAAGGGAGGGACGGAGGGAGGAACAAAAGCATCGGAGGACGAACATTCACTCGGCACGGCAAACGGACGAAAGGCGGCGAATGGCAGCGGAGGGAGGGGACAGACTGAACAAAGAGCAAACGGTGAAAGAGCAGCGAATTCACAAAATGGGGGGGGGGGAGGGCATGGACGCGTGAAATGGCAGGGGCATGGAAGGCCAAAACGGGCACAAGGAAAACTGCGCGAATTTGAATGGGAGAGTAATGGACGACGGAGGGACTGCCGAAACGAGAAACTGATGAATAATCGAGAATTGTGAGGTGGGATTTAGTCGGAAAATGGAGATTGGCCCCGGGGGAGGGAATTTAATCTCCGCCGTGGGTCCCTCGAGAGGGCCATAAAACGAATGTTTGAGGGGTACGGGGGGAGAGGGAAAGAAGGGAAGAAAGAAAAGGGGAGGAAAGAAAAGGGGAAAGGAGGGGGAGGGGGGGGGGGGGGTTCTGAAGAGTTGCGGGATGAGAAAAGAACGTGAAATGAATGGAAGGCCTTAAGAATGGAAATTCGATTTTGGAGCGGAACGTGGGAAGTGGGGAAGAAAACAAAAACAAACAAACCTCTCTCCCCTCTCTCCCCCCCCCCCTCCCTTCCCCTCCTTTCCCTCTCTCCCCCCCCCACCCCCTCCCTTTTCCCCCTCTCTCTCTCCCCCCATTTTTATTCCCCCATCGCTCCCTTTTTATTCCCCTTTCTTTCCACCTCACTTATCCATTCATTCTGCTCATTCGTGGAAAAAAAGAATAAAATGTGAGAAAGAAATGGGGGTTAACTTTTACTGATTCATCTGAGATGAGTCATCTCTCCTTTTTTTTTTTACCGTTTTGCCATTTCGTTTCTGATGAGACAAAACAAAACCCCAACGATCGATTGTGTGAAATGAATGAATGAATGACTGTTAGTCGGAATACTGAGCGATGCGAAGTGGACGAAATGAATGGACAGAATTGGGGACCATCGGCGGAGAGAGGGGGGGGGGGGGGGACGAGTGAAATTTGAAGTCAATTCCATCCATTGTTTTGTCCATCGCATGAAAATTTGGCCCAGGAAAAGCGCCGGAGGGGTAGCAATTCAGAAGCTCATCTGCTTACCATTTGAATTTAAAAGTTATGACGTCTTAATGCTCTGTCGACCTTTCTCTTCTTACAGCAGCACGATGCGAGGGTTAACAATAAGAACAAAAAAATAGGGATCTATTTGCGGAATTGGTTAAAAAAACCATTTTAAAACTCGGAAAATGAAGAGCATTTGGCACTTCTTTTTTTAAAATGATGAATCTGACAATTTGCTATAATTCTATAGCTCTTGACCAGCTAAATCTAAGAATCAGGGGATGAAGTCGAACCGACGCCTGACAATGAAAGGTCTTTGAACCAATTTAAAACGAATCCTTTTTGATGTTTTGACTAATTTATCTAACAAATATTGCTTTAGCATTTGGTTGATATATGCGTTCATATTTCTAGTATTTGTTTAGAAAAAGAATCTCCTTTTCACTGAATTATACCATAATTTTTTGTAATTAAGCGCGTTATGAGTGCAAAATAAACAACACAAAAAAGGCAGTTCACTGTATTTTTTCAATTGTGCGCAAAATATAGTTATTTTTGGCGTTTTGAATAAATTTGTCTAACACACACTGACACTGGGCTTAACACAGTAAGCAGCAATAAGAACAGCTGCGAGGACTGGCACTTGTTTTCAATTCATCCTATCTTCAACTCCCAAAAACAATTGTAATGCAAATTTTCGAGGCACCTTGGATAACGCATGAAGGCGAGTGATTAGTGGAACTCATTAATTTATATGGAAAACTAAAAGTAAAAAATCAAAAAATTTTAGGAAAAGCATTGTTTAGAGGAGCTAAATGGAAAAAAACTTTAGGTGGCAGCATTTTTTCTCTCGACTTCCACCCCAACGGATGTAAACTCGCAACAGCAGGACAGGATCCTTCTGGTGCTGGTCTTCTGATTGTTTGGGATCTTGGCTTTCTAAACTGCCCACCCGATTCGAAGGAGTTCAATTGCAGTCAATTACCATTGACACGAATTCCCCACACAAGTTTTTAATCTCCAAACAGTCACTGGGTAATTAGCGGATTGGTTTAAAGGGGGATCCTTCTTCCTTTAAATCAATTTCCAATGGTGTTTGCCCCCCCCCCCTCCCCCCGCTAATGGGATAATACCAAATACTAATTTTTTTCCCTACGCTCAGTGACGGTTTTGGATGGTCTTTGTGTCCTTTTTTAACATATTGCATTTCAGGTACAATAAACTGCGTTCGATGGTCAAAACATTCTGCCACCATCAGTCGATTGGTCTGTGCTGGGGATGACTCGATGATTTGCGTTTACGAATGCGTCGGTGTTTATTCAAGCGAAGGATCCTTCAGCAACAGCTTGGAAATGCCAACGTGTCAAAAGCGAAATATCGAAAGCTATCGCTGCACACACAAATTGTTTGCTCAATTTTAATAAATTACCGTCTCATTTGGCTTAGGTATGGCCATTCCATCGATGTGTTGCACATTGACTGGTCTTCGGATGGACGCTTTCTTGCCTCGTGCTCTTTGGACAGCACAATGTAATCACTTTGATCATTAAAATGAAAAGGGAACCTTTTTCTCAATAATAAGACGATTTGATTCTTTTAAAGGGAAATAGCCAATTATTTTAATCCTTAAAGACATATTTGGGGATTGATTGTGACAAAACTACCCTCCGTAAAATAGTCGAATTTTAAAGCATTGTTTGGAATGCACTAAAATTACCAGAAAAGGTAATTGTCTTAAAACAAACAAATGACGGACATGTGCGTGGAGTAAAAGGCCTCGCCTGGGACCCGATTGGTCGTTTTTTGGCCACCCAATCGGAGGACAACACTTTGAAGATCTGGCAAACCGACAGTTGGAATTGTGTGCGGACATTCCGTGAACCATTCCAAGAGGTTTTATTACGATTGTTTCTCTGAGTCAAAGGATTTCCCTTTAGTCTGCCAATTCAACACTTTTTTGTCGCATGGATTGGTCCTCCGAAGGGTCTTTTCTTGTTGCTCCGTGCTCAATGAACAACGGTGGGCCAACCGCAAAAATATTTGTCCGGAAGGATTGGTCACACAGACGCGACTTTGTTGGCTTTCGCAAGGCTGTTTCTTGCGTCGTAAGTTCCGGGTTTTTGTCATAAAAAACGGGAATTGGATGAAATGAGTTGCTTATTTTCAGAGGGCAAATAGCGCCTGTTTCCAGCGTGTCAATTCCATTGGCACCCATTCGGTTGTGTCTTGTTTTGCCGTTGGGTGTCGGGACCGTTCTCTCTCTGTTTGGCTTCTTCCAAATTTCGGACGGCCTTTGCTCGTCATTGACAAATTGTTCAAACTATCCGTTATTGATTTGTCTTGGTCTGTCTCTTTTTTCTGTTCATTTTCGTTTTTTGTAATTTTTACAGGAATAAACTTTTGCTTGCCGCCTGTTCCCGTGATGGCATTGTCAAACTCTTTAAGTTTTCCGAATGCGAAATTGGCCAAATGCTTTCCTCCCATGAAACGGTGTTATTACATTTATTTTTTCTTTGTAAATTGATTATATTATGCTTTAGAGTCTGCTAATTGAGCGCACTTATGGGCTTCAGCCACAGTTTTTATTACCGACAGATTCCTGCAAATTCGGCAGAGGATTTTCTGCTGATTTTGGGTACACTTCCATCTGCGACAAAATTACCGCAACAGCAATGGAAAGAACGCTTTCGCAAGACGAACTCTTCCAAATTGCATTTAATTGTGAAGCAAAAACCAAATTCAGAACGGAAAGGATAAGGCATTTTGCCGAAAAAGCCAAGAAATTGTTAAAAGTGAGTAGAGAAACCTTTTCCAATAGCGAAACATTTAAACATTTTTTAAATTTATACTTTAGACTTTCAATACCTCAGAAGGAAAAATGACTCCACAAAAGGAAAGGACGGAAAGAAATTGTGAAGACAAACAACAAAAAAATAATGGCATTCTCAATTTCGATGGTCGTTTGTACGAGCTGAAAAAAGACGATGAACACGCCGAAGCTGTGCTTTTCGAAATGCCCGAATTGAAGCGAGTGATTTTTGTCCAAATTGGAGGCACTTCCGATGTGAGTGAATAGAAAAAAGGGCTTTCTCTTTATTCTTTATCCACATTTCTAAAGGATTCTCCTCCAATGTGCTTGGAAGTGCTCAACGGTTGTTTCGGTAGTGAGTCGACCTCCAAATTGGCTGCAATGTCCGCGGCCAAAATCAACCAAATATTTTGGGAATTTTTTGTTTCATTCCCAGTAGCATTTCTCTCTGCCAATAGGTAAATAATAACAAGTGCCAACCGACAATCAACTACCTAATACAATTTCAAAAACAGGCACATATCCATGGGTAGAATTTCGTTAAAACTGCAAAAAAAAATTTCCGATTTTTTTTTGACGGCCTCCCTATTTTTTTTTCTCGATACGAGCCTTATCAAAAACAATTAATATTTATCAGTAACAAAACAAGAAATACAAAAGTGGATTCAATTTTCATAAGTATTAATATAATCATTTCTGTAATTTTTTGACAGTCGTTGGACGGTGTTCAGTTCTTTCGACGCACATTTTTACGTGCTCAGTACTCAAACTGGACGGCTTCAGTTTGAACTTTGCCTTGACGAACCTCTCGCAGTTCTTGAACTCGAGCAAAATCTCTGTTTGTCAGTTGGAATTGCGGGTTCATTTGCACTGTGGTGAGTGTTTTGAAATTTTGATAACAATTTCTCTCTCTTTTGTAAAAATTAAAAAAAATAAGTGGTTCTCATCGACCAAATTCAATTTGAAAGTGTCGGTAAAATCAATTTCAAAACATTTAAGGAAGAAATGAACAGGAAGGATCCGATAGTGGCGGTAGCGCCGCCAATTTTTAAGAATTTTTGTGTAAATTTTTAGTTGTTTATGGAAAACTTGGCCCGACGGTGCACAGACGTCACCTTGTAAAAACTTAGCAAAATTTAGAATTATTTAATAGAACACCAAAAAGTCAAAATTTTCCATGAAATATATAATGAGCAAAATTCCAATTTAAAATATTTTTATTTTTTAAATAGAGTACGGATGGGAACTCTGAATTATATAAATAATTTTCCCATTGACCCCATTCGATTTGAGGGACCTTTTGAATGGCAAAGTTCTTGCGCGTCACTCTCTGAAGGAATTACTTGGGGATCAAAGTTGGTTCGCTTTTGTCTTCGTTTTCCATTTGTTTTTTCAAGACAAACAGCTTCTCGCCTCCACGTTTTCTCTTTGCAAAAATGAGAAAGAGGCCAATTCGACTTCGATGTTTTTGGAATTGCTCTTTAGCGATTTTAATTCATTTGCGTTTTCCTCAAAACTCGGCGGATGGTCGGTTATATTTTTACTGAGTTTTCTCCAAAAAAGTGTTTAGGAACAAAGCGCAAACGGTGTTCGATTTTGTGAATGAAGAAAAAATGCCGCCCAATATTTCTTCTGTGCTTCTTCAGATGCCTAATTCTTCTGATTGACTGATCTCAATGCATTTTTAAAAACAATTTCATAAACTTTTTTTTGACAAAAATGATCATTAAAGAGTAAATTTTGTGTCCATTGGTCCCATCCCATTAAATTAAATACTTTTGTGTGACGTGCTCTGTTTCTTTCTTTGACTTTGTCTTCCAAGTGCGTCTAATGTTGTGCTTTCTTCGTTCTGCAAATGGTTGCTCCTCCGTGGGACTCTCTTCGTCTGTCTGTTCTCGTTTTGCTTTTCCTCGCCTTTGTGTGTTGGCCCCGCTGTCCAATGAGTCGGGACTGAGCGAGTGCCTTCCCCAATCGGTTGAAAGTGTTTCGGCATCGGCTGCTGCAATTCGGGAGAGAGAACGCCGTGAGCGCCTTCTGACGATATCGGACGCAATGAAGTTTTACCTGGAGAGGAAGCAGGACGAAATGGCGATTCTGGAGAAGGAGAAGTTGCTGTACGCGCAGGGAAAGCGCCACTTGGCCAACATAATGGGCTTCGACCCCGACTCGATCAGCGGGGTTAGTGTGCCCATCGACAGTAGCAAATGGAAGGCCAAGTCAATCGTTGCAGGACCAAATATCGCAGTCCATCCGTTATTTGTTCCCCAGCGGTCTCTTCGACAAAAAAGCGCTTCCCGTGATGAAACCCCCGGAGGAAGTGTTTCCAAAAATCGTGAAGATTGACGTGGACGCCTCCGGCTCTCCGAAGCATTCGCTGTTTTTCACTGCCAAACCCAAATTCTATTCTTTACTTTCGGTGAATTTGCCATTCGCTTTTCATTTTATTTATCCCAAAAAAAGGACATAAACAAACGCACACAAAAACTGGTGAATGCATTCGACGGACATCAGACAAAAGTGAACGAAGTGGAAAAGATGCAAACGAACGAATTGGCACTTCTCGGAGAAAAACCGGCCGAGAAAGGGCAGATCAATTTGATGGGCACCCAATGGGTGACGAAGGAACAACTCCAGCAGCAAATGCAGGAGATCCTTTCCGATGACGAAGTCCCTCACCCCATCCTTTTGACTCGATCAGTTAAACACACTTTTCAGTACGCAAATTTTATAATTGCGCTCGAATACATTTCGCAATTGCCAAATTCCGCGGAGGAGGAGGACTTTATCATGTCATTGCGTCGTGGGATTGGAGCAAGTGAAAAAAATAGACTTTTCCGCGCAAAAGTACCGGAGGTGAATTGGCATACTCATTCCTCTTTTTGTACGTTAAACTGTTAATGCGTCCTTTTGTTGCAGGTGACGATAAACGAAAATGGCAGGAGAGAATGCTGGAGAATTTGCAAGACGAGGGCTTCCGCCGTGAAAATTGTGGTCAGAGACGGAGGCACCGGCAATTTCACAGTCAATGGGCAACACTATTGCACGTTCCGTTCGCTCCTCGCGAGGCAATTAAAGGAGAAGGGCGAGGAATTAATTGGTCGCTTTTAACAATCCCTTTGCTTCAGAGAATGTCTCTTGGCTCCGATGATTGTCGCCGGTAAGCTCGGCAAAGTGGACATCGAAGCGCACCTTTTGGACGGCCCCGGGGGCCTTTCTGTGGTCCCACGCGCCGTCAGACAGGGCGCGGCACTTGGACTGGCGGCGCTTTTCCCCGAAACTATGGAGCGACTTCGATTGGGTGAGTGTTGGCCAAAATGTGCCAAGATTAATGCTCTTTTGTGTGTTTAGCTGGTCTTCTCTCAACTGATCCAAGAACAAAGGAGCGTTGTAAGGTAAAGAGAGTTGGACGTTTTCTTACTTTTGTCAAAATCGCTGTCTTTGCCTTTTCAGATTAATCAGCCTGGGGCTCGCGCTAAATGGATTTGGAAGAAACGTTGATTTGTGTTGTATTCACATCGTTTTAACCCGATAAAAAAAGGATTTTTGCATTTCATTCGTTTTGTTTGGATTGCATTTGTTTACCTTAAATCCATGCTGGAAGCATATTGAATTCAATTCATTTATGGCATTCTTTCCATGTTTTGCTGCTGATTTATGCTTTTGGGCTGACTTGGAATCCCTCCTTTTTCTCCCAACATTAAAAGGGCGTTTCATTTCTATGGCTTTGCCTTCCGTGTCTCTGTGCTTGTGGCTGCTCAATGCTGAGAATTAAACATTTTGTTCGTCCTCGCGACATCCGCCATTGCCTCCCAATTTCGCACCGTCCCCCCCCCCCCACTTTTCCTTTTCTTCGTCCCATCCACCCAATTGTCCCCCCCCCCCCCCCTCCTCATCCGTCCATCCATTTAGCGATTTATTGATTCTCAGGCAGAAAATGAATTCATTTCTTAACTCAGCACATGTACTATAATTTTGCATCCATAGCTTACATTTAAACGAACATTATCACTTTAATTGGCTGTATGAAAAAAAAAGAAAAGCCGATTAATTAAATAAAAAAGTTTGTTAAAAGTTATTTAGGCATATTTCCCGTTCTTCAATTCAATAAAGCTTCCTTTATTCCTTTCATGGAAAATGGCTCAGAATATGTACCGAGTCGGTGGTGGGTTTACACTCACTTTCCATTTTCAAATTTGCCTTTTCCTCAGATTTTGTCTATTTTGAGACTTTTTCGGCGGCTCCTTACCAAATACGAAGAATCGAAGAGCTGAACAAAACAGCTAATGGCGCAGTTGAGACCAAAGTGACTTGCTTCTTCCGGCGCCGGGATTTGCCCAACTCTCTGCTGAAAATCGCTGACCAAGCGGGGCGTCAGAGCAAAATTGGTGAACATTTCGTTGGATTTTCATTGGTTTAACGAGAATTGATTGAGGGGAGTGAAATTTTAGCGTCAAAGCCGCGGAAAACACTGCTAGGAAAGGCCGAGCCGACCTCTTCCACGAGCAACGCAAATGGCGAGGAGGGACCAAGCGAAAACGGGGCGGACGCAATGGAAAGTGGCGGGGGGTCGTCGACGGACGCGGAGAACTCGCGACGCGAAAACGACGAGACGGCTGACGACGGTCGGGCGGAATCTGTTGGTTTCGCCGGTCTCCCCGCCGGTGCAGAACGACTCGACGCAGCGGAGCTAAGCAGACTTCGTCAGCATGAACTTTTCCTCTCGCGCATTGTCGAAACCCTACCAGCCACACAAATTCGTGGCAAATGTTCGGTTGTGATTCTGAACGAGGTGGAGACGTGCGACATGTATTTGGACCAAGAGGCAGCCATTTTCGACACCAAAAAAACAAAATAATACAATTTTACCCCTTAAAGGACTCCTTCTTCTATTCTTTGGTTTACGACCCAACCAATCAAACGCTTCTCGCGGACAAAGGACGAATTGAAATCGGAGAACGATACCAAGCGCAAATTCCCGAATTGACTGTTAGCCAAGAAGAAGTGAATAAAGAGAAGAGAGAAGGGGAGGAAGAGACCACCGGACGGACGGAAGTGCGATGTACGGACAAAGAGTTCGTCGTGTACCACCCGCACCACCGGCTCAGTGACCGCGACATCGATCAGTTTCTGATCATCGCTCGGTCCGTGAACACTTTCGCTCCTATTTATAACAAGTTCAATCCCTTTTAGCGCTGTCGGAATATTTTCTCGCGCTTTGGACGGCTCTTCCTCCACCAAATTGACCACTCTCCACCAAACGGCGTCGGCCGCCTCGCGCGACATCACTTTGCTACACGCAATGGCACTTCTTCACCAAGCCGACTACTCCCTAGGACAAGTCGTTTGCCGTGTTCAATTGCTGTTTTGTAAAGTGGGTTTTTAGGCTACCAAGTTTTTGGTCCCTCCTCCTGACAAATCGCACTATCCACTCGAAGCGGACAAAGTCACTTCGCATAATACGGTTGCTTCTTTCGCTTATTTTTGGTCACTTCCAAATTCGTTTGGCTAAGGTGAGCCTTGGGGGTCCGATTCTGTGCAGGGATCAGCTGGAGGAATGGTCGGCGGCGGAGTCGACGCTGTTCGAGGACGCCATCGAGAAGTACGGGAAGGATTTCCACGACATCAGACTGGACTGTGTCAGTTGGGCGTTCTCCCCTCAGATAAAATGCCTCTGTTCAGCTTCCATGGAAGTCAATGCGGGACATTGTTGAGTATTATTACATGTGGAAGACATCGTCACGATACGCCGAATTGAAAAAGATAAAACACACGGAAAAAGGTGGGCAAAGAAATGGACAGCGAAAGAACCATCTGACAAATGCACACTCCACGACAGAAAACAAGCTGAAGCAGGTGTACATCCCCACCTACAACAAGCCCAGCGTCCATTTGCTGGGCGCGGCCAACGCCCAACCGACGAAAAGCCCTTGTGAGAGTTGCAAGGTCGGCACTTTTGGTGTTTTATTGCTTTTTATTTGTTGGATTTGCATTACGTTTTCAGAATGAAGAATCTGACCATTGGTACCAATGGGGGCCGACGCATTTGCACTTTCGGTTCGTTTGGTTTTAACTTTACTCATTTCCAATGGTTGTTTAAGTCTGTGCGGAGATTGTTGGCAGAATTGGAAGAAAATGGGCGGACTGAAGACGACCCACGAATTTGGTGACATTCATAATCATAATTAGTGTTGCTTTGCTTTTGTTTTATCCAACGCCCGTTAAGACATTTTCGATCTCGACGGTTCGACCGATGTTCGTTCCTCAATCGCTTCTTCTGCTCCTGTAAATGGGCAATTGGGAAAAATCGTACAGTTAATGGGGGAATTGTCACAAAAATTGAAAACATGCCCTTCTCGCAATCAACATTTAAAACACCCGATTAATGTCTTTTTAATCAACATTTAGTAATTTTCAGAATCGCTTGAGTGTCGGTAGGAACGGACTGTCGCAGTCGGCGCTGAAAGGCAGTGGAGTTTCATCTTTGCTTGGCCAAAAGGGACGGGTGGCATTTTACCTGAACGCGGCTTTGGAAGCGCGAGTTGCCAGGAGGTAATGGAGTGGGGGAGGAGGACGGTTTATCAGGAGGAGGAGGAGGTACATGGGTTGTATTCCCCTCTCATTTTAACCATCCAAAAAAGCATTGGGTTTTCAATAATTTCCCAGCGATTCTCTCGAGACTTCCTCTTGAGAATTTCTTTTTGGAAAGAACGCATCAAAGCACAAAAATCATCCCTGCCGAGGAGTAAAAAAAACTTGCGGTAGACGCCGCCAAAAAAAAAGTCGTTGCTCGGGGATCCTCCGAAGCCAAGGGTTTGGCTATGTCGTGATGCGGCCCAACTCCCCCTCCCTCCCCCACACATCTAAAATCAGACACTACAAAAATAGAGTTTTTATATAAAATTCACAACGATATTCGGCACCGAATATCTAGCAATATTATTTTAAAAATTAAAAAATAATATTATTTTGGTGTCCAATTTCCCCCCCCCCCCCCCCCCGCCCTGCTCCTTCTCGAGTACCTCCCTGGATGACTTGTCATTTTCCGATATACATTTTTTATAATTTCTTTTTATTTACTTTTAGAATGGCGCCCAAACACATTTTTAACGTCAAGAAGGCCGCTCGTTCTCCTTTCAGTGAAATTAATGTTAAAATTCTGCAGGATTATTGTGAGTATGGGAAAAGTTAAGGACGTGTAATTTTACTCAAATTATGGTGTGGCAAAACCAACTTTTATCTTTTGTGGGAACCCCACATCCGTTAAACATAGGCTCAGGCTTGAAAAAATTCAACTTTTGAGTCCGAATTTAGACCTAGGCTCAAATGTCAGGGTTCCTTTTTCATTAAGAGCAGTACTTTTTAAAAATAATTTCTCATTTCGTTTTTGGTTTTCCAATTCCTTTGGTCAATTCCTTTCCCCTTCAGACTTCAGTCGACCCCTTGCCGATGTTCTCCTTACCGCCCAACAAATAAAGCGAGGGATTGTCTCCAAATGGGCCCAAATTCATTTAACGAAATTGCACGAGAAGCGCGGACTGATCGGCTCGGGGGTGGCCCAAAATGGGGGAAATCGCAAAATTTGAGACAGATCGGCTGGAATCGGGCGAGGGGGGCGGCGGAAAGATGGAAATATTATCTCACATTTCAGTTTAATTACTTTAATTAGCACCCCCTCCCGCTTTTCCTCCTCTTTTGATCAGTCGTATTTCTGTACCAATCCCAACACTTTTGGGCTTATTTTCGTCTTTATTCTCACCTCATTATTTATTCGTCGTTTTTAAGTTTAAAATTAAATGATCAAAACACATAAACAAAAAGTGCAATCGGAATACAATAATACAGAAGGTGGAGGATGATTTTGTCTGTTTTTACGAGTTTTTAAAAGATTTGTCAATTGTCCGGATTTTGGATTTGTGACCTGGCTATTATACGTACGATCAAAAATAAGCGTCCTTTGGGTTTTTCTGTTCTTGTTAAGTTTTTCGCTGTCATCGGTTGAGAAGACGATTATCCCCTCTGGCGAAGAAAATCCTAAGGAAAATGCCAAGGCATTGTTAGTGAATGGCCGGCTGACATGAGAGAATAAAACCTGTAGAGAAAGGCGGAGAATGCAGCGCCAATAAAGGGGCCGACCCAATAGACAAAGTGAAGGGACCAAATTGGGTCGGTGAGTTTTGTGCCAATGGAACCGGCGCCCTAAGGGGTAAACAGAGAACATTAAACAACCGGACGGTGAAGTGGAGAGTTGGCATTCACTTACCTCGCCAATGAACAGCGAAGCGGCCAAACATGGCCCAAAGGAACGGGCCGGGTTCAGTGAGGCGCCGCTAATTGAGGCGCTAGGCCCGGGAGGGTTTTGGTGGCGTTTTTATTCACGACGCCTACCCGCCGAGAATTGCCGCTGAAATGGACATTCCAATGGCCAGCGGGGCAAACAGAGCATTTTGTGCTGGTGCATCAATTGCACAACAAAGCACACAGAGGACGAGCAGTGCGGTGAGCAATGCCTCGGCACAAAGTGCCTGGGGGAAGGAAGGGACAGTGTCAAAAGCATCCGATGGGTCCCTCCCTTTGGCCCTTCGGCTCACTTGCCACAAATTGGTGCCCGAGGGCACAATGGTGGCGCCACCGGCGACCGATTGGAATTGGTTTTTGGTGGTAACAATCTGAGGGAATATTTTATCAAAGGATGTAGCCGAAGATGTCCACCAACAGAGACGAGAAAAGCGGCGCAAAATCCGCCGCTGAGCTGAGCGAACCAATAAAAAGGGACGAGGAAAGGGCGCATTTTGCCGGAGAGGGCAATGCCAAGCGAAACCGCGGGGTTAAAATGGGCGCCGCTGGAAATTGAGGGAAGGCTAACAGCAACAAACAAAGGGGCGAAGAGGGCACCTGACATGGCCCAACGAGGAAATGACGACGAAAATGGCAAGACCATGGCCAAAAGCGACACTGAGCACGGGGACACTGTCCGAATGTTGGGAAGAGACGGCGGAAAGAATGCCTAAAACGGGAAAAAGGAAAGAATGGCGAAACGAAGACAAAAGACCGACCAATGAAAACGAAGAGCAAAGTGCCGACGAATTCGGCCACCAATTTGCTGAAAAGAAACTTCGACAGCTGAGCAAAAGACGCAACTGACCACACTGGCGAGTAAGGCCGAACCACGGCAGAAGAAGCGACATTGGCACAGTTTTCACCGGGGCGTTCGTGGAAGAAAGTCTTTAAGGGAGGAATTGGTGGATGAAAGGGCATTTTGGATGGAATTATGGGACAGACGGATGGAGTGGGGGAGGAAAGAATGGCGGAAAAAAGTGGGAGGAAGAAAATGAGGGACAAAAGAGGGGGGGGGGGGGGAATAAAAGGAAAATTGGGAGAAGACGAAAACCAAACAAAACAAACGTTGAACGACCCCAAAAGGGCAATTGTCCGATCAAACAGCCGAGGGCAGCACAACAATTCCCCCACTCAATCACTTCACTTTTGCCCATTCTTTCAAACCAATTCCTTTCCTCTCCTCCCCCCCCCCCCTAATTTTCTCCCCGAATTCGTTTTTCATCTTCTCTTTTTCCCCTTAACTTCACAATTTACCAAACCCTTCCGGAATGTCCTTAAAACATTGTTATATTCTGTACAAATCCCCCTTTTCTCTCCCAAATTCCTTCTTTTCTTTTTTTGTTTCCCCGTCGCCCTTTTGTCTAATTAAATTCCTTAAAAATCTTTCGTTTATTTTTCCCATTTTCCTTTTGTGCCTTCGTTCGTTACCTTTGTAAATGCCCCCGCCCACGGGTCCATCGTCGAAACACCGCCGTTTCCAATGCTCGGCGCCGTTGGAATCCCAAAAAGCGAAACACTGTGCCGTTTTTGCGATTGTTGTGGGGGTGGTAACTGGTCGGTGGAAAGAGCGGAAATGACCGATGGCGGGGGAGTGCCGGGCGATACCGTACCACTGGGCATACGGCGCAACCCAACGGACGACGGGGGGAGGGGGTGGGAGCGCGAGTACATTACACTGATGGGTGGGCTTTGAGAGCGGATTTTTAGATGAGAGCGCGTGGAAGGAACGGAAGAGAAAGAGGGGAAAGAAAAGAAAAATAGGGAGACAGGGGAAAGGGAGAGGGGGGGGGAAGGAGTTGCAAAACCATCAAAAGGTGGTCCTTTTCAGGATCGCATGGAGACGAAACGGGGGAAGAAAAAGCTTCGCGAAGAATAAACGACAATAAGCAGGGAAAACCTGACTATTTTGTGGGGGAGAGAGATCACCGCCAAGCCATTCCATCGTAAGTCCCTAATGGGCGAAGGATAAAGGCCAAATAGGGGGGGGGGAGTCCCCGAATTACGAAGCAAAGGAGAAAGCATTGTGATAAGCAAAATGGGAAGGCACACACTGACAAAATCAGTTGAGCAATTCCCCCCCCCCCCCTCCCTCGGCCATTATCGACTCGATTTTATCACCAAAACAACTGTAAAATGCTTATCAATTCGTTTCAAATTGTGTTGATCCATTCCCGGACCGAAGAAAATGAAAAATTCTCATCTTTTCGCGTGGTGCACTCCAAAAAATCAATTTTCTTGTTCTTCAATTCGGACCAGGCGAATTCCCTCCCGCTTTTTGTCAAAATTCGCTTTTCGGACTCTCCGCTGATCGAACTGAGGGCAGCTTCACGCGAAACATTGATCAAGCCGAACTCATTTTCCAATGCCTTTTTGATGAGCTAACAATGGGGGAGAAAAGGCGATGCATTTGGTTGATGACGACGATTCCCACCCCCCGCCCTCACAGAGTGCGATTTGGCGTGTCCAATGTCTTGTTTGTTGCACGCGATTAGCACCGGGACGGCATTGCCCGACTCGAACAGCACATCGTACAGCAATTCGGCGGCATCCTTAACGAAAATACAAATAATTAAAGAAAGGAAAGGAAGTAAAAATGCATAGAAAAGTGACACTTTTTTGCTGAACGTCGCACTGTCCAAGACGAAAACGACGCCCTTAAGAGAATTCCGTTTCTAAAAGCAAAAGTGGGAAATATAAGTACAAATGGGAGGAGGAGGAAGACCTCGTTCAGCCACTTGCGACACAAAGTTTTCTTGAAAGAATCGGACCCGGGAAAATCGAGCAAAGTGAGCGTTTGGCCATTGTCCGTCGCGTAACTGTCGAACTGATTTTCCTTCAGCGAAATGAATGAGTCCCAACAATTCTCTAGAAAAGAAAAGGAAACATTCCATCCGCATGAAAAATCAAAGACTGGACAATTTACACAGAATTCCATTTTTAACATTCTTGACTCGCGTGTCGAAAGCCTAACCGAAATGGCCTATGTGAGTGACTCTCGAGAGTCTCGGTCTCGTATCGAGTTTTTAGTCTCAGTTTCGAGACTTTAACTCCGCGTTTTTTTTAAACTTGGGGTACAAAGGGGTCCGGCGGTGCAGAAAAGCGACGCCGGAGAAAATTGTTGTAATTTCTTATGTGTTTTGTTAACAGATGTCGTCCAAAAAATGACCAAATTTTACGAATCTAACAATGAGCAATTTTTTAGAGAAAAATTAGTGAGTTTTGTAAGCACCGCCAAACAAACATTTTGCATTTTAAGAAATTGTTTAAAAAATTTATAATTTTTCATAAATTCCCGAAATCGGCTTTGAAAAACGAATTATGAAAATCGAGAAAATGGAATATAAACTGACTTGAGTTTATCAACTTGGTGAACAGTGTCGTTTTTCCTGAACCCGACAACCCAACGAACAAAATAACATTTGGCTTCTGTCGGAATCTGCGGTAAATAAAAAAGAAGACAGAAGAGACCAGCAAAATGACGAAGGTAATTAGTGCCGGAAGAATAAGCGGATGATGATCAGCAGCAATCAATTGGGAGGACAGAAAAGTCATCGCAATTCAAAAAAGGGAAATAAAATGGAAAAGAAAAACAATTAAAATAAAATTGAATTTAACGAGTTAAAAAAGTGAATGCTCACAAACGGACAATTTATCAAATCCATTTGCATTTGAAATTCGATCAACTGATATTGTACATTTTCTTCACTCTGTCGGGAAAAGAATCCTTTCCTTTCACCTGCTCAACTTCTTTGAACAGCACATTTTTGCCAACTAAATGATAAATGAGCTTTTTTCTACCCAAATAAATCGAAAAACTCACTCGCCGGGTCGTAAAGAATGGCCGCCGCTTCGGCCGCTGCTCTCTCCCTAATCCAAATTTGTTTAGTGCCCGAAATAACACTCGCGAGCCTTACAATCAAATATCTTAAATTAAATATCTTTTAAAGAACATTTACATCTTTACGACTTGGTTTTTTTTGCCATTTTGTTGCTCAGAGACACAAAGAAAAAATATTTAAAGGCAAATTTCTGAAAATTTGAAATATTGTTTTATTTAGCCAGTAAATAAGCGTAAAGAAGGCGCTGGTCGTCATTTGTTACTCAAAAATTCATAATTGGACAACCGACTCAAAAAAGAAAGAGACATGTGTCAACAAAGAGAGGGTGCAGAGAAAAATACACTTTTCTCATTTGGCGTATTGTATCTTTTGACAGAGAAAAACAACATTTACTCCGCTCTATGTATAGCCTTTTTTCCGCCTTACTGATTTTCTTATTTATTATTTTCCTTTTAGAAATATAAATGGCGGTGTTCGGCTTTCATTTAGTCTTGACAATGATTGCAGCGGTAATTTTTAACAAAACAGCGCAATGCCACTTTCTCTGTGATTTGCTGTTCTTTAAAGGGTTGGCTGTCAAATTCGTTCGTAAATATTATTATTATTTTGTTTAAGTCTTGGTTATTTCGTGCTAGAATCGTCTGTTTTGTCAGAATTAAATGCCTGTGAAAGCGAAAACAAACGCAGAAGGAAAAAAGAGTAACGGATATTTTTTGAAATTTTAACTCGTATTTTTAGTGACCTTTCAGGAAGGATTTCCTGCGGATTGGTGGCAATGATCGTTTGGTTAAATTGCCGTTGAGTTGCGATGCTCTTCAGAGAGTCCCTTTCTTCGATTCTCTCATTTTGGTCGTCAATTATTCCTTTTTCGCCTTTTTTGTCTTTCTTATAAGCGACGCATTTTGCCTTCTTTTTCCGGAGAGCAAAGGTTTTGACATTCTTTGTTTTAGAAGAAGCAGTTTTTGTATTTAGCCGTAAACACTTCAGCAATTTGGGTCGTCGGTGCGTTAATTCTTCAAATTCATGTAAATTTCTACAACAATTAAAATATTCAAATAACACTATATCCAGAGTTTTTTTAAATCATCCCTAAAATCCATTTTCCTCAGATAATCACAAAAATTTCTTTGCAAAAAATAGCTGCCAGTGAATTGCTCACCGAACGGAACACTTTGCTGTGCGCTTCGGCCCTTTTCTTTCTTCTCGCCATTACTTTTTGTGCGTTCAGTGACAAAATTGTCGACCTCAATTTTGACCGAGGTTCCATTTACTTAATTCCATTTAATTTTGTCTTTTTCTCACCTTTAAAATTTGGTAAAAATTTTTTCCGATGGTTTTGCTTTAGGCTATTCACAATTTGTCGTTTCGCTCGACCATTTTCTGCTTGCCAATGGCTTTGGCCACCTTTTCTCCTCCGACTTCCATTCGCCCCTTATGCTTATGCTTTCCCTTTCTCTTTTGTACGCCCTCGTCGCCTCGGCCATGTTTTTCCCTTTGCTCCAATTCTCTTCACTTTACTTTCATTCCGTCGAATGTTCCGTTTCTTTTCGGTTGTTTTTTTCTATAATTTGGCCAAAATATTATTTTCTCTTCAGATTTCTCTTGCACTTCGTTTTTTTCGCCCCTTTTCTCATCGTTTTGCTTTTTTTGCGGCCGATTTCCGACCATTTAATTGAAAATGATTTGTAAGAAAAAGGCACAAAAATTAAAAATCACATTTTTTCCATTTTAAGCCTTTCATTCGCCCAATTGCGAATGTTACGTTTTGTTTCCGTCCTTTTTTGGGTGATCCTTCGAATTGCCACTGCCAAAGTGATTCTGCAGACATTTTTGAACAGACCGAAAATGCAAATGACGGACTACGGAAAGGAAAGCAAAGAAAACAGCCAAAAGAAGGTAATTAATTAATTAATGGCATGTCAAATTTAGTTTGGACCCGATAAGTCCCATTCTTCTAAACTCTCTTTCTCAGGTCGCTTTTTTCGCTTCTTATGTTTGTGTGACTTCACTTCAATACATTTTGCCCGTTTTGGCCACTCTTTCGACTGCTCTTCTGCTCAAATGTTTTGGTTGGCTTGACATTCATTCCTAATGATGCTCCTATCAATGACATTCAGATCGATTTGCCAATGGCGAAACTGAACACCAAACCATTCAAAGTGTTATTCTGAACTACAAACTGCAAGAACCAATATGGAATTTCTCTCTCATTTCGCTATTGTCCACTCAGTTTTTTGTCGGATTGATTGGTATATTTGGAGAAAGGTCATTTGGATAAAAATTTAAAGCACTATGTTCAAGTACTTTACTGTTCAAATTGCAAAAAATAAATCAAAATACAAGCCAAATCTGATCAGAGGAGCCAACATTACTGAAAATATTAGGAAAAAGGGGGACTTTCGTCCGGCTGAGTTCCTCCGAGGTGTCCGTTGTCGTCGGATGCGTCCGCTTCCTTCTCACTTCTTCTTCCCCTGCTGCTGTTGGTTGTTTCGTTGGACTGGCGATTGGAGGGGCCTTCCGCTGTTGAGGCCCGCGTATTGATACTTTGCCTTCTTCTCAGATGGTTTGAGAATCTGTAAAAGGTGTTTATCACATGCAATTGTTCTCATCCCACACAAATGCACCTGGAAAGAGCACATCAAAGTCTCATCCACCGACATCATTCCACCCGCGTTGTCAAATTCACCGCAGTAATTTGGCGCAGAAAACAGAGTGACCAATTGTCTTTTTGCGAAGAATTCGTAGCCGTCTTCCACCACCTTAATTTTTTACATTTCATGTATTCCATGTTAATTATTTTTTATAATCATTACAAAATAGCTTCTGGACAAGAATCAAACCATGATAAATTACAATAAAATTAGACTAATTATAAGTAAATAAGGAATTCGTTTTTTGAATTGCGTTGGCCAATTATTTTCTGTATACATTTATTATGAATAGGAAAAAATAATTTTAATGCATTTTTAGATGTATATTAAAACTCAAAATAACGAATTATGACGAGTTTGTGTATAAAAATTGAGTGACCTGATGTGCACGGCAGATCAAGTCCAAGTCGTGTCGGTTCAAGAACTTTGCCACCACATCCGGGCCAAAAGTGAATGAAACGCCACGGTCATTTTCGCCCCATCCCTGCACATCTTTGTCCGGGTCAGACCAGAGAAGATCACACAAAAGGCCTGACAACATACTAAAAACAACAATTTTGTGTTAGGCGTGGTACCGGTGTCCGGGACGTCCGTCGGTCGCATAATTCTGCGGATTTGTTCCATATTTTGTAAATCGGGAGACAATCCTCCATGACAGCAGAAGATTTTCTCGTCGATTAAAGCAGCAATTGGTAGGCAGTTGAAACAATCGGTGAATGTCTTCCACAACTTGATAGAAAACCTCCGTTTGCCTAAAGTTGTGATTTTTGGGTGCGTTAAAAATACTCTTGTTTGAATCCTCGACTTTTTGTTCGAATTCGGACCCGGGGTTCGAAATTTGTCGAAATGGATGTCATATTGGTGATCAGTGACCCAAAACCCCTTAAACTAACAGTATATAATTTCAGCCCATTTATTGGCATAAATGTGTATGAAACATGGCATGTAAACTGCAACTATCAAAAACTATTAAAGAAAAGAGTAAAGGAACAGTGAAGGACCAATTAAAATAAAAACAAACATTCGTCGTAGAAGCCATAAATTCGGTTGATTGAAGCACATTCATGATTGCCACGGAGAAGAAAGAAATTCTCAGGGTATTTGATTTTGTAAGCGAGGAGCAAACAAATGGTCTAAAGTTTATGCCACATTGATTAGCTATTTTTTAACTTAAAAATAAAAATAGTTTTGGTTTTTTATATGTCCAAATTCTCGTTCTCTGGTTCACTTTAGGAGTCAAATCTTCGGTTTCTTACAATTAGGCTCGGGAATTTATAAATACAAGAAAAAAGCAAATACAATAAATTCACTTTTTTAGAGCATATTCAAGAATAATTTTTTGTCTGTTGCTTTTAAACCGAAGATTGGACGCTGAAAGTGCACTAGAGCCGAGAATTTTATGTATGTTAAAGCTTGAAATTAATTTAAATATGATTTTGATTTGGCCCAACTGATCGAATTTTGGCTATAAAAAATTGGCTTTTGTGTCTCGGTCGATTTTGTTTTTCTTCCCGAGTCGTATTCTCTCATTAGCAAATGAAGATAAAATTTAATTGTATTTTATTATCGAAAAGCGCTGTTGAAAAGATATGGCATGTTTTTAAAAAAATTAATTTTACAGTTGAAAAGTGACCTTTATGAGCAAATAGGAAAATGGTTCCGGGCTCAGTAATTTGAAAATTTGGTTTGATTATATTTGGGAGAGACCGAAACCAGGAACTGATTGCTTTAGAAGATATCAGGCTGACTCACTCCGGCTGTTTTGAAAATCTAAGTCGCTAATTAATACCTCCAGGCTTTGCTTGCCACGGTCAACGTAATCCCCGAGGAACAAATAGTTTGCTTCAGGTGGGAAACCACCATACTCAAACAGTCGAAGAAGGTCATTGTACTGTCCATGAATGTCACCTTAAAATTGTATTTTATTTTTAAAATTGGTCAATTTTATACCACAAATTTTTAATGGCGCTTCGAGTTCCAACAAAATTGGCTGAGACAGTAAAATCTCGCGCGTTTTTATGCACAAATTGCGTATTTCCGCCTCGTCCATTTGTACTGTTTTGCCCGGCCGACAACCTCGAACTAAAGGACAGTTATATAAATAAAATAAATAAAAAGTGCTTCGTACCTTCTAGCAACCGAGTGATCAGACTGTCAACGTTTAACGATTCGTTGGCTGCCATAATTACACTCAAATATAACCTAAACCAAAATGCGAAAAATTATTATTAAGAACTTATTAGCTGTCCAAATGGTAATCCAACTCTGTCCAAATACTCATTTGATTAAAACAATCGTTATTTTTTAGACAGGCCCGCTTCTGAGGAGTTCTGCGTGCATATCTTCTTTTCTGGATTTATACTCAAAACTTCAACCCGTGAATAAAATTTTGCTTCTGTTATGAACTGTTACTTTTTGCACCTGCAAATTTTCAGACCGGCAAAACGGCTCGGCGTTTTTTGAAAAATCCTGTTTGACCGTTTTTCCGGTCATGACCGGCCAAAAATTTTTATTATTCATTCGTGTCAGGCAAAATTGGTCGAAACGCCAAATAGCGAAATGGCGCAATTTTTGCGCGCAAATTCAAAATTTACTGATCAATACCTTTTTTGCATTGATCAGCCATAACTCGCGTCATTTCCAACTAAACTGAACAAATTTGGTATCTAAAAAAAAAGTAAAACTTATTATCTTTCTATTGATTCTAAAAGTCTAAAGCGATTTTGTAACCCTAAAATTAAAATTGTTAGCATTAATTTTGGGTTTTCTATTGTGTTAGAGACATGAAAATAGCACGTAATAATGAGAGAAAGCTGAGTGTTGAATTTATCTAATCTTATAACTGATTGTGAGAGTATCAGTTCATAATTTTTTGGCTTTTGTTAAGACACTTTTTCCAGCAATTTCACATAAAATTCGAGATTTAGCACTGCGAAAGTCAACGAATCAGAAATAATAATTGAATAACTGTTTGGGTATGTTCTGCTGCTAGTCTCTTCCAGTGGCATCGCTTTTTGGCATTTTCTCAGTTTCACTTTTCAATTGGTTTCGTTCGCATTTATCTGTTTCCTCTGTTCCTTTTCCAATGCTTCAAAAGCACTGCTCTTCCCCCTCCGAGTGTTCTTTCATCCTTTTTTTTTGCAAAAGAACCGACCGAAAAACTTTGCAAGTTTCCAATGGTCCGACTAAAGAACAGCGACGGAAGGAGGAGCAAAGATGGACAAATTGAAGGGGAATTAATGAAAAATAGTGAATGTACGGAGAATTTAATGATTTCTATTAAATTGATTCCTTTGTAAATCGATTTGATATAACGGCCAAAACGAAATGTTGCGGGAGGCGATTGATCAAGGACGGACGGCGCCTTTGCTGGCCAAAGGCCATTCCGCAAATGGCCTTTCTCCGCCGCAATCGGTCGGATTTAAACCGCTCTCTTCCGCCTTTCTTCTGATCACTTCTTTTTGTCTTTGCTAAAAACCAAAAAATGTTTTTAAATTTCCTTTTCCTTTCACTTTTTGTTCTTTTCTCGATCGACTTTTGTGGTGAGTTCAATCCGTTGGTCATTCTTTGAAATGCATCGTTTTGTTAAGGCTCCGTTTGCCCCGCCGGTTGGACGCATTTGGCAGGCGGCCAAAAGTGTGTGAAGGCTTTTCCGTCACTGACAGATTGGAGCTACGGCGCATGGGTGAGCTGAGCGGGGCATACGGTGCCATCAAATGTTACGGTACCACCCTTTCCCTTTTCCCTTCCCTTTCAGTTGTGCGCTTACCAAGGAGCACAGCACATTTCGGTCCCAATTTGCCTTCCCTTGACGTGTGATTCGATTTTTTGTTTAGGTTAAGGATTATTATGAAAATTATTACATTGCCGAGTTGGCCAAAACTTTGCCCGATCACCAAGTTTGGTTGGGTGCGTCTCGCGCCGGCACTCCGTATTATTCGTGGTCCGACCGGACTCCCTTTGGGTCTTTCGTCCGTTGGCGCGGAAGTCGGTCGAATGGCATTGCCAATTCCAATCCGTCTTTTCAGATGTCCCTCCGCCTCGCAATGGCCTCGGATGTGTCAAATTGGACGGCGTTTCGGGCGAATGGTTTCAAAGGTAAGTGGAAGCAAAAGGAGCAACAAAAACACTGACCGATGCTTTAAGCTGTTGTCGGAAGAGTGCGGCAACAATCTGTCAGAAAAAGGCGGACGGCACGGGGACAATTCGGCTGCGATGAGAGGGAAAAGCGGGGGAAGGGGGGAATGATGATCAAAACGATGCATGATGATGATGATGATGATGACAAAGCTAATGATGACAAATAAATGATGGATGATGAGGCGGAGGAAGAGGAAAAGGAATAAACTACGAAGAGAATGAGGTCGCCCCCCCCCCCCCCCCAATTTTTTCCATGGGGGAAGAGCTTCGCCGGATTGAATTGGCTAATTGGATTCAATTTGTGGCGCTTTGGGTTTTTATTCCCTTAGGGAAAATTATGAGAGAATTTAATTTGGCCGCGGAGGGAAAATGCAAAATGAATTTGCCGCTTTGGCGAATTCATTTCATTTTGTTCATTTTCCTCCAAATATGGGTCAAATGGCATGTGATCAGCAGAAAAAGGCATTTGCACGGGCGGAAAGACGCCGACTGAGAAGGTTTTGCCGTTCATTTCAACAAATTTTGGGATTATTTGAACATTTTAGGGCGACTCCAAAATATCGGAATTTACACGCGAACAGAGAACGGCAGAGAGTCGAGGCGTTCAACCGCGCATTTGGCCATGTGCGCGAGTTGTTGCCGCCGTCGGCCCACCACCGCCAGGGGAAGGGCCGGAAAATGTCCAAAATTGAAATTCTTCGCGGGGCAATTGACTATTTAACTCATTTGAACTTTATGCTGAACATGTGAATCCAAAGATTATGGAAATTAATTGGCCAATTTGGGGCATTTCGGAAATAATTTATTGGAACGAATTTGGGAAGTGCAAAATATTTGAATAGCAAGCAAAAAGTGTCTGCTGTCGGCTTTGCATTTCCTTCTTTTATTTTTCGGCATTTAATCCCTTCGGATGGCCGACGACCGTTTCAGAAAGGAAAAGGCACTTCGCTTCTCTTAAATGTTTGTTAATTGGCATTAATTAGTCCAAAAGTAATCCCTCGGCCTTTTCTGTGCCGTTAATTGCGTCCGTTTCCCCCCACTCACTTCCGCCACTCCGAATTGACTCCGCGTCTGCCATTTGCTGCTGTCCGTTCTGCTGCTGCTGCGGTTGGCCATTTTGGGGCCCGGCGTTCGGTTGGCCCACCGATTCGGCCCCATTTGAATTTTCATTGGCATTTTGCCCATTTCGAATGTTTCGTCCCATTGCGTTCTCTCCCTCTTCGTCCTCTTCTGCTGCTTGTTGGACCATTGTCCAATTTTGTCCCATTGTTTGAGTTCGAATTGCAAATGAATTCAAAACGTCGCGCGACTTTTGGCCGCCCAAAGGTTCGGAATTTGTCTTAAAACAGCGTTTTTAAAAGAGGAAATGTGTGGAGCTTTCACAGGTCGAACGGAGCTGAAAGAGAGCAGCTGATCGGCGGGGGCTAACCGCGCGCGGAAATTAATGCGTTCGACCCATTCGAGCAGTTTCGCTTGACTTGTCTCAACCGCGAACAGAAACTCGGCACCGTCAGCCGTGTTCATCCTCAACCATTCGGCAGATGGCAATTTTAATCGGCACAAAGTCCGATGGACGACTCACTTGAACACGTTGCGCTTTTTCACATATTCCGGGTACAAAGTGCAGATGGACCCGTGGATGGCCAATGGTGCCGCGGCAGCCATGTTGGCCAGAAAGTGCTGCTCGTCCTTGAAGAAGCATATCAGCTGCCCACAGAGAATGGTGTAGAAGCTCTTCCACGAGCGGAAAGTTGCGCGTTTGCCGCCGATTTGCAGCTCCTGCTTCCGGTCGATGTAACTGCACAAATGCAAGAAACATGCACTCTCTCTGCCTGTCTGTTTGCCTCTCTCCCTCTGCATGTCTGTCCCTCTTTTTACCCGGACACGTCGATCGATCGGAGATCGTCCCAATGTCTGCTGTTCCGTCGAATGCTTTGAGTCCTTCGCGTGGTAAATGTTGGCACTCTCCGTGGCACAGTCGCATTTTCGGCATGGATTGGCACGGATGGGTGAGGAACAATTTCGAGGGACAATCGGTTGGAGGAAGAGACAGAGGAAGCGGAAGAGACTGAAACGGCAACAGAAGAAGGCAAAGGTTGGTCGGACGAGGCGCGCGGGCGAGTGCGGGGAAGGGTGGCGGAAAGGGGCAGAGGGCACGGCGCCGACTCGTGCTGAGGGGTGGTGGCCGAGGAGGGAGCTGCCGAGACGGAGCCCAACTGCTGATGCTGGAAGCAAAACTCCTTCAAAACAGAAATTTAAGCAATAATGCATTTTGTTGTTTCCCTTTTCGAGTGAATTTCCCTCCCTCACCCTCTTCACTTTCTCATCCGCTTTCTCTCTCTCCTTTTCTCCTCCCTCTCCTCCCCTCTCCTTCTTTTCCGCTTTTCCCCTTTCCGCTTTATCTCTCTCTCTCTCTCTCTCTCCACTTTCTCTCTCTCCTCGCTTTTCCCCTCCCTCCCTCTCCTTCTCCCCTCTCCGCTTTTCCCCATTCCCTCGATCGACCTTTGCCCTTCCGAGTACGCTTATTTCCTGCGTTTTGCGCCGCTCTCTCTCCTGCCGCTTCTCCTGCAGGATCTTCTTCTTCTCTAGCGTTCGGATTTGCTGCGTGTCCCTCCGCGACTGCTGCGGCGGTATCTCCGCACTTTGCGTTCTCTTCCGTCGTCCTTCCTCTTCTCTCATCCGTTCGAATTTCTCTTCGATTAAAGTGATTCGTTTTAACCCATCAAATTGCGATTGTTGTGCTTCAAGAGTGGCCAAAAAGTCGTCAAAGTGCTGTAAAAGGAATGAATGGGCTTTCCACGGAAAGTGACGACCGCCCCCCCCAGGGCCAACCCGAATCCGAAGTTCGACGCCTTCGACATTTTCTGCGGTCGCGCCCGAATGCCAATCGTCGCGAAGGAATTGCTCCCTCTCTGACAGCCACCGCTCCAATTCGTTGGCATTTGCCATCCATTTTTGTACGTCCGAATTCTCTTCGTACACCTCAAATGGCCAATTAGTCCATGTTTTCCCATTGGTTTTGTGGTGCCTTTTGCCGTTTTGTCCATGTCTGTGCCAAATGTGTGAATGTTTTTTCCAAAGTTTCGAGTCGCGTCCGAATTTCGGCCCCCAGCGAATTTCCCGCGGCGACCATTTCAATGCCTTTCCGCACGAAATTCGCCTTTTCCGCCTCCTTCGTCTCCAACTCGCGTCTGTACTCCGCGTGCCGTGCCAACAGCGCTTCGCACCCCGGGGGGTCGCGCGGCAGCAATTCGCCGGTAATTGTCGCGAACATTTGGCGAGACCAAAACATAAGACGACGAAATTCCTATGGCATTTTCAAATTGGCAAAGTTTATTTTGACCAAAGGCTTTTCCTTGACTCACCTGAAAGTACGCGTAATTCTTCTGTGCTTGTTCGATTCGATCTGTCAGCCGATCGGTCGCTTCTCTCACGTCTTTCATTTGTTCCACCAATTCGCCGCGTCGCACTTCCAAATGAGCCGCGGTGCGTGGAAATGCCTTCAGCGTTTGCCCATTACCCAAATTGAACTGATCGCCCCCGCCCCGCCCCCTCCCAAGCCCAAGCCATTACCTGCACAATCCGATCGGCTTCACTGCATAACATTTCCACCTTTTAAATAATTTGGAATTTAAAGACTATATCCATTCGATTTACGACCAACAATTAACAAATTATCACTTATCTCTCTCTCTCTCTCTTCTCTCTCTCTTTTTCTCTTTTTTTCTCTCTCTCTATTCCTCACACTCTCTCTCTTTCACTCTCTCTCACCTGCGAGCTGAGAACATTTAGTGAGTTGACAAAGTCCCCGTGCCTTTGGCATTGTTCCTGCATTTTCTTCAGCTCCACCTCGGCCAACTGCTCATTTCCCTGGGCCACGAGGTAAGCTTCTCTCTCGGCAAGTCTCTCCAGCAATTCGTCCGCCTTTTGGTCGAACAAATGGATGTTCTTGCCATCCGCAAGTGCTTGCTGAAAGCCAAATTGGAAGGCATTTCCCCCCTCCCCCCTCCCTCCCTTTCCCCTCCTTCTCCTTTTCCCCTCCTTCTCCTTTTCCCCTCCTCTCCTTTTCCCCTCCTTCTCCTTTCCCCTCCTTCTCCTTTTCCCCTCCTTCTCCTTTTCCCCTCCTTCTCCTTTTCCCCTCCTTCTCCCCCTACCCTCCCATGGCCCCCGCCCCCTCTCTTTTCTCTCCCGTCTCCGTCCCCCTCCCTCTCCCCCTTACTGTCGCCCCCTCTCTCTCTTCTCCCCTTACCCCGGCCCCATCCCTCTGGTTGTCTCCAACTTATCCTCTCTCCCCCCCCCCCCCCCTCCCTCCGATGGCCGACCATTTGCGGCGCTGACATTGCGGCGCTGACACTTACGGCGCAGACATTTGCGGCGCCCAGTCAAAGCGACACTTGCGGCGCAGACACTTGCGGCGAGGACATTTGCGGCGCCGACATTTGCGGCGCGACACTTGCGGCGCCGACAGATGCGGCTCCCAGTCAAAGCGACACTTGCGGCGCAGACACTTGCGGCGCCCAGTCAAAATGACATTTGCGGCGCAGAATTAAATGACCCCAAAATTTGAACAATTTATTTAAGTTAACAGATTGTTATTTTAATAGTTTAATATTTAACAATGACACATTAACAAGAATTCTTCAACCTAATCCAAGGTTTCTATATGTCCTTATTTCTAAGAAATGTTCTGATTTGGGGGTAGTGCCTTATTTTCATCTAAAAGAGGGAAATTTCTGAAAAATTTGGTTAATTCCTAACAAAATTCATTAGAAATTCTTAAGATTTTCCCCCGGCGGCGCCTGTCGGAACCGCCGGACCTTCTCCCCCCGTCCAGTTCCCAAAAGTTTTTTGAGTGCCTCAAAAAATGTTAAAAATCTGGTTTTTGATCCCGAATGCACTGAAATTTACGATTTGCTTATTTCCTACCCAAAATTGTTAAAATCGATAATGAGACGTAAAATATAATATTTTAAAACACTTTTGATCGAATTGTTGAAAGGCCTCGCTTAAAAAATATCTGCGAAATGATGAAGCGATCCGCCGATTAGTCATCAATTTTGACAATAAGGAAAAAAACGATAATGATATAATTAATCACATTCATACATTGAAGTACCGCCTAGGGATGAAAGGCTTTGAAGAAATGGATTGAAAGTGTGATTAAACAAATGTTTTTTTAATCAAAAATATAGTTTAAATAATTTTTGGGGTCATTTAATTCTGCGCCGCAAATGTCATTTTGACTGGGCGCCGCAAGTGACTGCGCCGCAAGTGTCGCTTTGACTGGGCGCCGCATCTGTCGGCGCCGCAAGTGTCGTCGCCGCAAGTGTCGGCGCCGCAAGTGTCACGCCGCAAATGTCAGCGCCGCAAGTGTCGCTTTGGCTGGGCGCCGCAAATGTCTGCGCCGCAAGTGTCAGCGCCGCAAATGTCAGCGCCGCAAATGTCGCATCACCCTCCCTCCCCACTGCCCATTCTTTGCCTGTCTCTCGTTGGCCATTTCGTTCACTTCCTTCCACAGCAGCTGTACGTCGTGCCCCTTCGCCCCAATTGAGCCCCCATTTGGGTGCTTTGCCCTCAGAAGTTCCTCCTTTAGGCGCTGAATGTTCGCCACGCGTTCGCCTGCACTCGCCAATTCTCGAACAACCTCAAGAGTAAAGCAATGTCAGATCGAATGAATGTCTTTGATCAGCGGTGTTAAGTCCGTTCCCCTTTACCTGGTCAAATTGTTCGATCAGTGTTTCGCATTCGTCCAAATCGGCCCCATAATCCTCCCTTTCGGCCAGCACTATCCGTCTTTGCAACCAATTGATAAGTTGGTCTGCCTTATGCATAAATTGGAAGTAGCGAAGGGAATCGCCTAAATTCAGAGGTCGTCCCATCCGTCGTTCGTTTGGCTTTTCCTTTTACCGATTTGTGCCTTTCTTTGTTGGCATTGGTCACTCAGCTGACAAAACAAATTGCGAAGGTGATCCGTGCGGGTTTTGAGGTTTGCCGAGTCGAAGTGCTCCTCGCGGACCTTCAAATTCGGCGAATTTCCCCACCAATCGCTTTTTCTCGCCATTTTGTACCATCGTTTCGCTTTTCTCTCCCAATCGCTTTAACTGATCACCGAACGTTTTGATTTCCTGCTCCATTACTCCGAGTCGACGAAGTTGCACTTCGGCTGTGTTGGCTGAGTCGGGCTGAGCTGACGAGGACAAAATGGGCGACCTGAGCAAAGGGAGGCGATTAGAACAATGAATGGCCGAAGAGAAGCGAGGCGAGACTCTCGAGAAACACACCCCATAATTAAATGCTAATTAATGGTCAGCTAATGACCCCCTCCCGCGCTTCACCTCTCGCGCATCCAATGTTCCGCTTCCATCGCTTCCGCGTAAAACACTTGCGACTGCAAAGACTCGGACAAGCGCTGCGCACGCTGAGAAGCGATTTCACGGAAAGACGCGGACGAATCCTTCGAAGGAATGAAACTGTCCATTCGGACTGGGAAATGCCAACCTGAAGTCGTGCCAATCGGTCGGTCAGCTCGCCCTTCGCGTCGTCGCCCTGCTCTCTCAGCATTCGTTCTCCGTCCGTTACCAATTTGGCAATGGTAGGTTGGCGGACGACGAATTCTTGCTGCAGAATTTGGTGTTTTTGGATCAGAGATTGGGCTGCGTGGAAGGAACGACCGTAGTCAGAACTGAAAGTGTTAGGGATTGGCATACGGTAGCATACTGTAATTGCTATGCTTTTCAGTCCATTGGCCCATCACTTCATCCCATTCTTCGCTACCTTTGCATTGAGCTCAGCTTGGCTATTAGCCACCCCAACTGATCGTCCGCCTGATCGGCCCATGCGAAGAATCTGATCACTTCGCGCAAATTCGCCTCACGAATTTGGCACGGTTCGCCCAGTGCTTCCCATCGCTTGTGCAGTGTTTGCAGCCGTTCGTTCTGTTCTTTTTCTCTTCCTTTGGTGCCCAATTTTTCCATTCGCTGTGCCAATTCCTCCAAAACGCTTTGCTTTTCTTCAATTTCTGCTCGTAATGCATTAAAATCGTCCAGCAAAGCTTCCGCCGTTACGCCGTCTTGGCCGTGATCCTCCGAACCAATTTGTTCCTCTGTTCCGTCGATCCATTTTTCCAATTCGCAAATTTTGCGCCCAATTTGATGCGATTCTGAAGCCTTTCGAAGTCGCTCTGTTTTCTCGGCTGACTTTCTGTAAAGAAAATGAATTCATTTAAATAGATTGCAAACTTTTCCATTTAGAAGTTTTCATTATTGCTCTGATCACTTCATTTCTGATCTCTCCCCTACCATTTTTCGACCATTTTATTTTTCTCTCTCTCTCTCTCTCTCTCTCTCTCTTTCTTTCTCTCTCTCTCCCTCTCTCTCGCTCTCTCTCTCTCTCTCTTCTCTCTGTGTGTTGTTAGATTCTGATCAATCGTTCTTTTGTCCCCCTCCCATTGTACAGTCTCCCCAAACTCACTCGATCAGTTCCTCCCATCCGTCCAACACTTCCCTCAATTGTTCCTCAACTCTTTGCCGATCAGTGCCATCTTCGCACTTTTCCATGGCTTTCTCTCCCTTTTCTCTCAGCTGTTCCACCCGATTTTTGTTGGCCTTAAGTTCCTCGTCGAAAATCACTTGCTTTTGGAGTTTTGCTCTCAAATTCGCTGCGTCGAGAAAGGCGTCGTCGTATGCCAATTGTAATTTGGCATTCATCCAAATGATTAATTCGGCACATTCCCTTAGGAAATATGCCAAATGACGGGCATTTGTCAGTTCTGCCGATTTTAGCTGAATGTGGCCATTTATTAAACTATTTATCGGCTTTTTCCACTTCTGTCCATTCGGTCAATCCGCGACATTTTTCCCGCGTCTCCGCCACTCTCTCGCGCACCGTTTCCGCTTCGGCGTCTCCCATTTCGCTTATTTCCTTTTCCGCAGTATCCAATTGCCCAAAACGGTGCTCCATTTGGACATTCAGTGTTTTGGCAAAATGCGCTGAAATGCCAATTGATTCAACATTTTAATTGTTGCCATTTGCAATTTGATTGGCTTATTAGCCTCCTCCTCCCTTTGATTGGCTAATTACCCCCCTCCGTAGTCCGTCCCCCCCCCGCGCCTCTTCTCACAGTGCTCATTCAGTGCTTCTTCCACCGACTCTGTGCTGTCGCCCGCCACCAACCCATCCAGAAAAGCCTCTTTCGTCGCAGTCCATGCTTCAATTTGGGCCAAATTGGCCTCAATTTTCTGTCTGCGCAATTCCCTCTCCAATTTGGCGTTCTGTTGCTCCCAGTACTGTTTCGTCTGGTGCTCCATCGTCTGAATGCGCCGTTGCGCCCTTTGCACGTCCATTTTCAGTTCGGGCTGTTCCTGGACCAATTTATGGCCGAATTCTCTCAGAGTCTGAAATAACACATTGACTGTTGTGGTGATTCCTGGGCTTTGATCATCCCTTCTTTTCGCGACTCGGCTTTTCCTCCCCTATTCGGCTTTTCCTTTGGCTTGTCACTTACGCTGATCTCCTCCTCTCGTGCCCCAATTTCGGCCAGTCTTTCCTGGTGCCGTTGCAGTGCCCTCTCCGCCTCTTCCATCGATCGGATGCGCGTCTCTGCGCCAATCTTTGAACGCATTTCCACAGACCATTGATCCAAGCGACGGATTGCGTCAAAAAATCGGTGAAAATGAAGCGACCGTTGGAGAGATTTGCGACGCGAGTGGGCGAGTTGAGCTAATTGAGCAAAAGGAAGCGAAAAGTGGGGACAAAAAGTGGGAAAACACACCCAAACTGTCCCAACTCAGCTCCAACTTTCGCAACGAGGCGAGCACCTGGCGAAGAGCAAAATGAAAAGGGGGAAAAGCATTTCAAATGGCACCGAATCGCGCAAGGGCAACTCGCCGTTGCCCAGCAATTGTTGTGCCCACTCGTCGTGTTCGTTCAGCTTCCGATGGATCGCGCTCATGTCGCGCTCCACCGCGTCCTGTGCTCTGATCAGTCGTTCCACCGATTCCATGTCTTTGCCCATTTCGGTGCCGCCCAATTGCGCTGCTTTTTCCCCAATGCGTTCGTTGGTCTCTTCCACGTTGTGATTGAATCGGTGCACTTAAATGGTGCCGCGTCCGTCACTTCCGTTGGCACGGTCACTCCGCTGACCTGCGAGTGCCGCGTTGAGAAGTGTTCGGTAGATGCTCAGTCGGCCCGCCAGCCGTTGCCAGCCTTCGTTCACTTCCGCCAGCCTTTTGCGCACATAGTCCGATTCGGCAGACTTTCGCCCGATCAATCGTCCCCCGAGGCGATTCGCCTCCGCCAGAGTGCCCTCGTCGATTCCTTGGCTTTCGTCCAGCCGGTCCAGCCTGGATTTGAAGGGGTGGGTGGTCATCCGTTGTCCGTTTGTGCTCCCCCAATCACTGACAGTGATTGGCAATGCTCCAAATCTTTGCCCAATTCTTCCGCACCGACCATCCCTTCTTTGGCCCGCACAAATGTGCACAATCGGTCTGCTAATTGCTCCAACTCCAACAAATCGCGTGCTTCGTCTAACGCCGCGTGCAATTTGCGCATCGCCTCACTGAGTTTTGACCAACGCAAAAGAAACTCATCCGCCCGAGAGACCTTTCAAGCAAAAAGAATAAATTAATGAGTTCCAATGGGGCCATTTTGGGCATGATGCCAACGTTTTCCGTGTCTCCGTGCCCTCCCCCTTCCCCCCCCCCCCCCCCCCCCTCCCCCGTCCCTCTCGCCACCGTTTGACTTACCGCCGTCTCCGTGCCATGGCGCCCCCTCAGCCGTTCCAATCGCTCTCTCATTTTGTCAATGCGCGTGCCATTGGCGTCCATCTCCCGCTGCAGTGCCTGCTGTCGCTTCAATCTGTCCAACTTTTGCTCTAACGACGCCCCGCCCGCTTCCGCCGTTTGTGCTTTGACGCGCTTTTCCTTCTCCTCAACCCATTCGCACATTTCTGACAATTTGGCTTCAAATTGCTCCAACTCGGCTCCCTCGTCCAGCAGCCGCTTAACCTTTTCAATTCGCTCTCGAAGGCCGCCCATTCGCAAGACGACCTAACAAAAGTTACAAATTGGGTAATTGTGGGGATAATTTGGATAATTAACGGACTCGATGGTAAATGGGATGATAAAACGGAATTGCTGATAATTTTCTCATTTGTGTTTCCCTGCCACCTTTTTTGCCATTCTTTTGCATTCATTGGCTTCCATGTGTCCCCGCCTCGCCAATTCGCGTGCCAATTCCGCCATTGTTTCCACTCTCTCATCCAACGGTCCGATCTTTCGTACAAAAGTTCCAAATTCGCGCTTACGCTCTTCACTGCACTTTCGACTTTGTGCCACCGCTTCGGCCTCCCTTTCGCGCGATTGGATTTGGCTTAGCAAATGATTGGATTCCCGCTGCAGAGAATGCCATTGGACAGTCTGAACAGATAAAGAGGGGCTAACATTTGCAACAGTTTCATTCTCTGCACTTTGCCATAATTGTTTAAGCATCTTTTTCTTTCTTTCTCTCTCTCTCTCTCTCTGTGTCTCTCCTCGCATCCCTCTCCCTATCTCTCTCTCTCTCTCCTCTCTCTCTCTCTCTCTCTCTCTCTCTGTGTCTCTCCTCCCTCCCCACTTCCCATTCTTTCTCCTCCTCTCTCTCCACCTCTTGCTGCCCTCCCCCTTTCCCCACATCTCTCAATTAGCAGCTGACCTGTTCCAGCCATTCCTCTCGCAAAGTCCACTCCCTTCGCACCGTTTCAAAAGTGTCTTTTAGCTGTGCCATTCGTTGTGCCACCTCCCCCTCCGGGCAGTGTCCCTCCTCCACCAGTCTCCGCCCGACTTTGCCTAATTCTCGCCACTCCGTCTCGCGCCCCTCCATTTCCGCCATTAGCCTTCGGTGCTCTCCCTGTAGCCATTCCGCCGTCTGTAAGTCCCTAATTGGCTGATCGGTCGCCATTTCAGTCATTGCCGACTGAGTCCATGCGAGCAAATCACGCAATTGGGCACCAAATTTATGAGTTTCGTAGGAGGAGAGAAGGCGAGCAGAACGGCAGAGAGTGAGGTCACGCAGAGACAGCAAAGAGTCATTCAGAGACTCGGAAATCATTAGGGATAATTAGCTAACGAAGGCGGACAAAGCCATTAGCACCTGGCAGAAAGTTGACCAAAGGGTTCGGTGATTCGACCGATTCGAAGCGCTCCAACAAAAGCTTAAAATGTGAACCAATCAATCCAAATCCGTCGGGGACGGCTGTTCCGCCGACCTGAAGCTGTTCGTGCAGTTGTGCCACTTCGTTCTCCAACACTTCGTTGGCCAACATCAGTGCGTACGCCTGCTTCGCGTCTTTGCCCACTTCCGTCGGAATTTCGGCCGCTTTTTCTCTGATCCGTTCCGCCAATACTTCCGCTTCTCTCCTTAGGCGGTGCGTCCGCTCCGCTTCTTTCAATTTGCGTCCCCTTCGTTCGGTTAATTGGCCAATTTGTGCCCAAGTCGTCCTCAGTCTGTCGCTCATTATCGCCACTTTTTGGGCAAGCTTTTCATCGTCCACTTGGCTTATCAGTTCGCCTTCTGCTTCTTCCACTTTGGCCATTCTTTCGTCGCCCATCCGAAGGGATTGTCTGAACTCTTCGAACTTCGTCCTTAGTTGTTCGCACTGCTCCAAGTCGTTGCCACACTCTTCGCTGTTCGTCGTTTGCTTCTGTTGCTCCATCCATTCCTCCAATTCCGCTCCGTCCGCCAAAAATGAACGCACTGCCAACACCGACCCGGCACCCCGTGCCGCTTCCTTGGCCATGCCCTCCAATGCTTTTGCTTGGTTCTCCACCCGTTCCATTCGCTCGGCTATGCTTTCATGCCCCCTTTTGGCCAGCTGTTCGCCCCGCTGTCTCAGTTCGCCGAATGCCTTTCTCCACGGCACTATCTCATTTTGCAAAGTGTTTGCGCATGCCAACATTTTCTTGGCCCCCTCCGACGTCCCAAGGCTCTCTCTGCACAAAATCAGATGTCGCTGCTTCTCAGTCAGCCAATTTTCCGCTTCGGCAGTGTCGAACAGAAAGTGTTCCCTCTGCAACGCTTCTCCAATTGCCCGTCCTCTCATGGCAGCGCTTTTTGTCAGTTTGGCCCATTCCCTCTCCAATTGGTCGCATTTTTCGCCGATTTCCCTCGAGCAGATGTGTCCGGTTCCGATCAGATGATGCCCCGTTTTGATCAGATTCGGCACACGTTCCGAATGACAGTCCAACTCCGTGCTCAGCTGTTCATGTCGCTTCAGCAAATTTTGCGCTTCGGTGAGCGAATGGCCAAGGGAATTCGATTCCGCCAAAAGCGTTTTCTCCTTGAAAATGGGGAAGTGATGCGATTTAGCTGTTCAAGCCGTACGCCGATCCATTGCAGCTCAACGTCCGCGTCGAATGCCAACTGATGCCATTTCAGTGACTCCTCCAATTCCGCGCGCCGCCTCTCCAGCGGCGGTTTCAACAAATCGAAACGCACCAAAAGTGCGTCCACTTGTGCCGTCAGCTGAGCGCATGCGAAATGATTGCTGTCGCGGAGTCGGCGCACTTGGGCAGAAATGTCGCCGAGTCGAACTTCCAAAGTCTGTCATGCCGATACTTTCAGAGATCTTCTGATTCAGCTCTCTCCTACCTGTACGTCTTGGTCAGTTTGGGCCTTCCGCTTCATGAGCTCTTTGACGCCCCTCAAATCGCTGCCCTTTTCCGCTTCGTTCAGTTGCTTCTCCAACTCCGTCAGTCGCGCGTTTGCCTCCGCAATTGTCTCTTCTAAAGACCGTTGCTGGTCCGCTTGATCCAATCTTTGGCCCATTTTTCGTGCCATTTCTTCCAGCTCGGCCCAATTGTGCTCCAATTTCTCGAGGATGGGTTGAGTTTGGTCGGGCAATGCTTTCCCTTGGCCCACAATTTCATCGCCCTTCTGAAATGCCATTGCTTCCATGGTCATGTCTCCGGACCCCTCCCTCCCGCACCCTAATTAGTCGTGCCATTTCTGCTCGGTTCGCGGCCAACTCAGCCACGAATGCCTCGTGGCGCATGATATGTCGTTTGATATTCGGCTTGCTCATTGGCACCGTGCCGTCGTCTCTTGGCTCTTCCGCGTGCCCTTCCCCGCTGTCCATCAGTCTCCGCTTCTCTCCCATCCACGCGGCAAGTTCTTCCGCGTCTCTTCGCAGTCCCACAATTGCCAATGCGTTTTGCAATTCCGTCCGTCGCTCCGCCGCCCTTTCCCGCACTCTTTCGAAACCCTTCTGCACCTCTTTTCGTTGGCATCGAATTCGTTCTGCCGAGGCGTGCCCCGAACTGATCAAACGATTGGAAGCATTTGCGAATGACAGCAAACGCTCCTTCAAAAGCAATCAGCAATTGGCTTAATCCCAAAAACAAAGCTTAAACCGACCTCTTGCGCACTTATTCGTGCTTCGAACTGTTCATGAGACTTCAGAAGGTTTTGGACGCCTTCCACTGAGCTAAGGACGACTTCCAACTCCAAGAAGGCCATGTGACCGCGATTCAATGCTTCGATCCGTTCCGCCTCCCGGGAGAATGCCTTAACCAACCGTACTAATTGCTTTTTTTGCTTTCTTCGCTTTCATTCCCCGTTTTCTTTCCCCCCTTTCTCCCCATTTCCCTTCCGCCCTCATTTTCGACCTGTAACTCCAGCAACTGCTTGCATTCCGTTTCGCGCTTCGCCCATTCGCTTTCCAACGTCCCTTTCGCTTCTGCCAATTCGGCCAATCGCTTTTCCACTCCGTTCGCTGCCCCTTTTTTCATTAGACGCCCTCCGAGTTCTTCGGCATAAGAAAATTCGTATTCCTTCGCCTGCATTTGGTCTCTGATTTTGGCGTGCCGGTGGAGGACATCCTCCGCTTGAGAATGGGCCGAGAGAGGCTCCAACCGAATGCAATCGCTGGTCTTTGCCGTCCATTCCAACAGCTCCCTTAATCAGTGAGTGAGTGGTTGGCTGTAAGTAAGCTTTTCAGCTCTAATGAGTTATAGTCATTTGCTATCCCTCTGGCCAGTCACTTCCCCCCCCCCCTGTGACTGCGTTTGTTGCCATTGCCATTTGTCCCCCTATTTAAGTCGCCCCTCCCCTCGCCCGTCCGTTCATTTCAGTCCGTCTCACCTCACCGTCCGCTCGAACAGTTCCCTGCCTTGGCTTTGTTCCGCCTCTTCGATGCACCGCCGTGCCTTGGTCAGCAGTCGCCCGTACATTCTGTCCAATTCGTCCGTTCTCTCTCTGATCGCCTGCTGCTCACTTTGCTTCTGTTCCTCCATTATCTCTTCCGCTTTTCGTCTGAGTGCGGTCATTCTGTCCCCGAGTGGTCTCAAATCCTACAAATGTTTTGGTTTGTCCCTCCCTTTCTTTGCCTTCCCTCGCCCACTCTTTCTAAGTTCTGAAAGCGTCTCTGTACGATTTGCAGTGTTCGCATGTCCGCTTCTCCGCCCGGCTTCTGCTCCAACAGTGCGCTCTTCTCCGTCAGCCAATTTCGCATGTCCGCGCATTCGTCCTGAAACTGCGCCAGCCGTGCCGTCCTCTCCAATTCGCTCTGTTTGCCATTCATCGCTTTTTGCAATTGGTTCCACAGGTGACGCATCGCCTTCTGTGCCGCGTCAATGTCCTCACTGCGCGAGTGTTCCTGCTCGAGCAGTTCGTCCGCTGTCGCGTCCAATTGTCGCAATTGGACGGAGCCTTGGCCACGGATTTCGTCGCGTACTTTCTGCAAAATGACAATACAAATAGATTTTTTATGTACAGTCAGTCAGTCGATCACATTGAATTTGTCTTCCACAGCTGCGATGTGTTCGATGGCAATTGGCTCTTTCAATGCTTGGCACACTCCTCGCGCCCATTGCTCAAAGTCTTGACATTCGGCGAAGAATTTGAATAATTTCAGCGCCTCTTCCAATAGTTTTCCGCGTCGTTCGGCAGTTGCGCACAGTCGACGATAGTCGGCACTCAGTGCCTTTCGGCGGTTTTTAACGACGGAGGCGCCATCGAGAAAGTCGGCACGCGATTTGAGGGAAGGGCGGTGGGACGAAAGTTGGCTGACAGTGATCTTTGAAAGAGAGTGTCGACTAATTAAGAGGGTGGGAGCGCACCTTCTCCTCATCCGGGGCCAACTCGCAGTAATTGGCCGGCACGTACCCCTCCACGCCATGCCGTGTCAGCACCCGCCACCAGTCGCGGTTAGTGCCGTCGATCAGTGCCAATTCCTCCCCGCCGAGCACTTCGATGCCTTTGCCGTTGTACGGGTACAGCACCTTGGATGCATTTTGCAAAAGCCAGCGCATAGCCCATCCGTTACCAGTGCTTTTGGCACAACAATTTGCTCCTCGAGTTGCTCCGCTTCCGCCTGTCCGTCGTCCGTCCGCTCCTCCGCCTTTCCCTCGCCGCCCTCCGCGCCCAATGCGAATTCCATCTCGGACATGCCATTGGCCAATTGTTCCAATCGGGCAATTTCCGCTCGGTACGCTCCGATTTCCTTCTCCAATTGGCGATGCCGCTGACAAAGGCATTCGGCCGTACTCTGTCAAAAGCATTTCGTCCTTTTCATTAGCACCCCTTGCCATTCCTCCCACAATGTCTCTTCCGAAGTCGTCCGAGCGTGCCAACGGCGCCTTTTCGCGGACCCAACTGTCCGCTTCATTTGCGTCTTGGAAGAATTGGGCCAAACGTTCCGCTTCGGTCAGCCAATTGGTCAACGCGGCGTTTGTCGTCCGCAACTCTTCCCACGACCTTCAAAATCCGTTCCGTGCCTTTTCCCTCCTTCCCTTTTCCCACCGTTGCAAAGTGTCGGCGCGCCATTGCACTTCCCCCGGCACTCCCAGCTTTTCCCCATCCGCAATTAGCCTTTTGGTCCTTTCCCATTGACTTTGCATTTCAGTCTCCAAAGATTTGTGCAATCGTTGCGAGTCGCGCAAAGCAGAAAGGTCGCGCAATTGGAGAAGAGCGAAGCAGGCGGAGAGGCGATCGGAAAGCCAACCGGACAATTCATCGAAGTGTTGGACGAACTTAGGGGAAAAGCAATGGCCAATTAAGCAATGCCATTATTTGGACGCCCCGTTCTTCATGGTCTCTTTTCCATTTTCCCACCTGAAAAAACTCGCGCGTCTTTTGCAGTGCCACTCGCCGTTCCCTGGCGTCCCTTCGCAGCTGATCGTACTGCTTGCCGACCGCGTTCAGTCTGAGCTGCAGCATCTCCAACGCCGCCTCTCTGTGGGGCGGCTGAGTTTTGCTGCTAAGTTCGGCCTTTCTTCGCAATTTCCTCAGCAGTTCGCCTTTTGCCGATAAGTCCGTCTCCGCCAGTTCCTGCCCCTTCATCAGTTCGTCCACTTCGGCCATGTGCCGTCCTTTTTCTCGAAGTTTTAGTTGCGCCCCGAGGGTGTCCAACTCCTCGCCCAATGTGTCCAATGCCTCCACGAGAAGGCTGAGCTCTTCCAACCTAAGAAGAGGGTCCAATTGGCCAATTGTGGTGTAAGGAAGAAGCGGATTCTTATTATTGTGAGTGTTTGCATTGATCATTCCCCTCTTCTCTTCACTCTTTCATGGCTGCGGATAAAAAGTGCCATTTTTTCCTAAAATGGCAATGCCATTTTCGATCTGCTGAGGAACTGGACATTGTGTTTATGAGAATGGCGACCTGTCCAACTCCAACTCGTGCTCCTCCAACAGCGTCAGAAATGCGTTCCATCGTCCGATGATTTCCCTTTCTCTCTGGGCAATCTCTGCGCTTCCATGGAATCGTTCCGCCTGCAGTTCCGCGCTGAGTTCCTTCAGCAACTGAAAGCGTTCCTTCTTAGGGGCCGCCTCCGTTTGAATGTTTCGCATCATTCGCTTCCCCGTCTCAACACTTTGCGCATTCGGCGAACATTTGAACTGTCCGAGGACGACGGAACTGAACGAATTAATCACTGATGTTTTATCACTGATAATTCGGTCGGCTTTCGCTTTCATTTGCCTTTTTCGCTTACATTTCTCGAAGCCACGCTTCCCGCACATCGGCCTTTTTGTGGAAGAGTTGGGCGCGGTGTTCCAATCTCTCCTGCCTCTGCAACTCTTCGATCAGTGCGCCTTGCCTCGCGTGCTCCGCCTTTTCCAATTCGCTCCACGCGCCCTCCAAATCGTGCAGAAGAAACCCCTCGGGGGGCGCGTAAGCCCTGCGGCGCGAAGCGTTTCGCTTTGTTTGGATAGCGAAGAAAAGGGCCTCCAACTGAAAAGGGAAATGATTTGAATCATAAAAAGTGTCGAAAATGCCAAAAATTGCGTGGGTCCGTCCGTCACTTTGCCCTGCCCTTCGCTCGCCTTTTACCTCGCCCTTTTCCCGGTACTTCGGCGGCTTCTCCTCCTTTCGAAATCGGTTGAATTGCGCCAATTCGTCTCGCAACTCCGTCAAATTGTTGGGGAAGTGTCGGGCGGACAACCAGCTGATCGTCCGTCGCACCCAACTGATCAGCTCGCTGGCCAACTGCTCGTACTCCTCTTGCATGCCGTCCTGCTCCACCAATTCTCCGATCACTTTGGCCACTCGCCTTGCGCCGGTCATTTCCGTTTTTTGTTTGGCGAAAAAGTGGTAGAACAGCGACACGTACGTGATGATGGATCTTTGGGGAAAATCTCAAACAAAGGCCAAGGCCAGGCAGAAACTTCTCATCGGGGTGCGACACGTTCACATCTTCCGCGTCCAGCAGTGGCGAAATGTCCAAATGCTTCTCCGCCACATCGAAGGCCAAGTTCAAATTGCCTAAATCACAAAGGCATGCCCAACTCCCCCCCCCCCGGCCCAACCGATCGTTTCCTGCGGGTTCAGTGCGTCGAAGTCGAGCAGTTCGGGCCTGACCAACGAAAGTAAACCCAATGAGTCACCGCCCCATCCCTTTAGCACCTGTGCGCGTGGATCAGTGCGCAGAAGGCGAGTCCGCTGCGCCAGCTCGAGCTGAAGTTGTCCACCTTCACGTTCGGGTAGCCGGCCGTTTTGCGCTGGCACCACAGCAAAAGCGCCTCTTTCGCGTGTTTCCGTTCGCCCGATTCTTTCGTCTGCAAAAAATGGCATTTTTATGGACGGATCAAAAGCACAGAATGATCAGTCACCTCAATTTCAATGTTTTCGATGGTAAATCGGAGAATGATTGTCCAAATTAAGCCCAAAATCAATCTTTCGTTTCCGTCCGTTATGTCTTCCGCCCCAATGTTTTCCAACTAAAAAACCATCCAATTTCTGCTGATTAACCCCCTAATTGGTCACCTGAATCCGTTTGTACTTTAGAAAATCCAAACATCTGAGAAGGTTTTCCGTTGTTTTTCCGTTTGTTCTCCTTTTACTTTTACCTGTTCAGGTTTTCGATCTTCTGAACTCTCATCCGTCCTCTGTTCGGTTTTCCCAATTTTTCTCCACTGATAATCTCCAGAAATCTGAGCAATTAAATCACATTTTGTTTTTGCTGTTTTTAAATATTGCCATCATCACCAACTTCATCAAGAGAATTCCATCCGAAAAATCGCTGAACAAATCGTTGATCTCCAGACGGCCCTTTGTTAAATTAACAAAAATAAATCTCATCTTCCTCTCGGCTTTATTCCGCACCCTCTCAATTTTTGGGCTTTGCCCTCCTTTCCCCTCCCTCCCCCGGCTTTACCCCTTCTCCCCTCCCCCTGTTTTACCTCCTCTTCCCTCCCCTACTCCTGGCTTTATCCCTCCCTTTCCCCGTACCCCACCCCCTTCCTCCGCTCCTCCTCCTCCGGCTTTACCCCCTCTCCCTGTGCCCTCTCCCTTTCTCCTCCCGGCTTTATCCCTCCCTTCTCCTCCCCCGCCCCCGCTCTTCTTTGCTCACTCTGTTCAGATAAGTGTTGCACCATTTTGTGAAAGTCTTCTTTTGGATGTGAATGCGTTCGTCCTTCAGCTGTCTGATTCTGTTCTGCTCGAAGTACAATGTCTCGTCCAGCTGCAGTTCCTCCTCCTCCTCCTCCCCCTCCGGCCGTTCCTTCGCCCCATTCATTGCCTTTGCTTTTCCCCCTCCTTTTCCGCCCTTTCCATTCCTTTCATCTTTTGCCCATCCGTTTTTCTCATAATTGTCGTGACTTTCATCTTTGTGGTTATTGGCTCCTCCTTTATTCAAATTGGAACGAACGGTGGAGGAAGGAGAAGAAAAGGCAGGAGAGGCCATAATATGAGGAGGAAAAGCTGGGAGAGAAAATTGTTTTAATGGGTAAATTGAAGGAAGGAATTGGGTGAGAAAACAAATGGACGCCGTGGGGGGGGGACGGAGAGGAGGGGGAAGGGGGGGGGGGGGGGGAGGGGAGGAGGAGGGGAAGGGGGGGGGGGATGGAGGGAGCGGCGGATGGGTGCGCCATGCAAAGGGAGGCGTTCCCCCACTGCGCGGGTGTGCTAAAGGTCACCCCCGTTGTTGTTGTCGTCTTCGTCGTCGTCCACTCACCACATCAGCAGCAGTCCTTCGTCCGTCCATCAAAATGCAATGGGATGGGTGGTGAATGAGGGGGGAGGGGGGCGATCCGGTGGCGACGGAATGAGGCGAGGGGGGGGGGGGGGAAGGAGAGCGGAGAGGGAGTGCAGGCAAAGACACCTCGGGGGAGAGGGAGGGAGGGAAGAGGGAGGGGGGCGGAGATTAGCGCAGGATCAGAGTGGGGACAATTTGAATTTATTTGGGTGCCTTCACAACTCCGCTACGATTCAATCAGTTCAAACATTTATTCGTTGTTCTGTCGTCACTCGCCCAAGAAAACTATTTTTAGATTAAATGGGATTTGGACACTTTTTGGCAACCAATAAACAATTTGTGGCTAATAGTGAGGAAGGATTAATGAGGGGAGGAGGGGTAAACATTGTCATTGGATGAACGCACGGACGGACAAAGAAAGAACCAATCGAAGTTGGACGGACGGAAGGGGGGGGGGGCACAAGTTGAGAATGAATCATTGACAGCGCGAGATTGGGGAGGCGGGCGGTGACCGAAGCGGGGGGGGGGGGGGGGGGGGGGGGGGGGGAGAGGGGTCAAGGCCCATCTGCCGCATTACCCCCCCCCCCCCCCCGCCCAGTCAAATGAATGAGTGGAAGGACCCTTTCCCGCGGATTTACCCATTTATCTGTTCCCTTAGAATGGAATGTGAATGGATTCTCTTCTCTTCCTCATTATACAACATTAACTGGAAAAGTGAGTGGAATTGAGGAATTAGTGATCAGATGGAAATTGGGATGGGCGAGGAGGGAAACCGTTAAAAGCATTTGGGGGAGGGAGGTCCTTTTAAATTCAGTCCCCATTAATATTGTAGAAAAAAATAAACTGTTTTGTTATGTTGAGATATGTAAATTGAGTGTTATGGATTTGTTGTGACAATGAATGGGGCGGGGGGTAATTAGCATAAATAGTGGTGATAGTCCGCCGGTGGTTTTTGTTTTGTTTGGTCCGCCGGCGATGTTTCTGTTGTACTTTTTGTCAAATGTTTTTCAAATGAGTTGCGATTAATCAATCAGCAGAAGATGACCACCCCTTCCGTTCCCTTCCCTTGCATTCGCTTCTTATCTTTTGACGTCCGTTCTTTCCATTCTTCAAATTCTTCCAACCAATCATTTGAATGTTTTCATTGAATATTCTCTTTTGAAAACAATAACTAATTGCTGTGTGTTATGTTTGGATCGCCAAAATTTAAATGCATTTTCCATTTCAATGGGACGGATAAAAATGGACATTTTGCATGCCATGATATCCCTTAATTAAGGGAGAGTTGAGATTCTCCTTTTCAAAAACTTTTTTAGATACTAAATTTGTTTAGTTTAGTTGGAAATGACGCGAGTTATGGCTGATCAAAATAAATAATACAAAAAAGCCAATTACCAGTGTATTTTGAATTAGCGCGAAAAAAATTACGCCATTTCGCTATTTGGCGTTTCGACCAATTTTGTCTAACACTGGAGCGTACCAATAGTCCACTGGGCTTGACCCATAGTGCAATCAATACCAATCTCGCCATATTACGAGCCCTGTTTAAGATTAAACGATTGCCTACTCATTTCGTAGCTTTGAATATATTTATTTTGGTAAATGTTTTTAGGTCTTTGTTCGACTCTTTTTCGTTTATTTCCTTACCTCTTACAACCAAAAATGGTAACATTTAATTGTTCTCTTTTATTTTCCATTTTCATATTAGGGAAACGAAAACTCACTTCCCATGGAAATGTGCAGCAATTTTGACGCATACGAACTGCGGCGATTGGCAAGACGTTTCAAAAAATTGGACTTGGATGGGTCCGGCAGTTTGAGCGTGGACGAGTTCATGTCCTTGCCTGAACTGCAGCAAAACCCTCTCGTGCAGCGGGTCATTGACATTTTCGACTCTGATGGAAACGGCGAAGTCGACTTCAAAGGTACATAATTCGGCGCTATTTGCAAAGAGCGCTCTTTTGAATTTTATCAAAAAGTAAAAACAAAAGGGGGGACCCTTTTGGTTTGCAAAATTTTTTAATATATAGTCATGAAAATTTATTCCCTATGGTTCTTTGGGTCCATGCGCTCGAATTAGATGTCAGATTTTTTTGTTTGTTTAGAATTCATCCAAGGCATTTCGCAGTTCAGTGTCAAAGGCGACAAAAACGTCAAATTGCGATGTGAGCCTTTGACGGATTGAAAATGATGGCCAATTTGTGTCCGCTTTTCCTTTCCCGTTAAATTTTCATTTATTGAGTTGCGTTTCGCATTTACGACATGGACAGAGACGGTTTCATCTCCAACGGCGAACTGTTCCAAGTCCGTTCATTTGTCTTTCTTTTTGGCATTTTCACTTAGGTGCTCAAAATGATGGTGGGCAACAATCTGAAGGACACGCAACTGCAGCAAATCGTCGACAAAACCATTCTTTTCCATGACAAGGACGGGGATGGAAAAATATCCTTCGAGGAGTTTTGTGACGTGAGTTGGGGTGACGTGCAAAACGGTCGTTGTTTTCTGAGCTTTGCGGTGTTTGACCGCTTTGATTGGTCTGACCAACCGAGCCGACTTTGGCCTTTCTCCTGACTTACTTTTGCACTTTGACCATTTGGTCCCAGTTTTGTCTCCTCTTTACCAACTCATCCAATTTTACAGGTAGTGGAGGGGACAGAAGTTCACAAAAAAATGTAATCCTTTTTCTGCTTAATGCTACGCAATTCATTTTCACTTTTCAGGGTCCTAGAGAACATTTGAAAGAAATGTAATCCTTTAAATTATTTGTTTCCGTTTTGTTTTACTAATTTGTTCTCCGCTAATTTGTTAACACTCCGTTTTTCCTTTGTTTTGTTTCCCTCCCTTTGTGTTTGTTTTAAATGCTTCGTCTTTTTTCCTTTTCCCCTTAACATTTCCCCATTTTCAGGTCGTTGGCAATTTGGACGTTCACGAGAAGATGGTGGTAAAGCCGTAACAAAATGAATTCTCCAAAAATGAGCTGAAAAGTGTTGTCAGAGTCAATTTAGCTGTTTTTTTAATTTAAGACAATAAAAGTCAAAATTATTACCAAAAACTTCTGAAAAATTTAACCGAATGAGTGAATGTTTTATTCTTTTCACATCCCTTCTTTTTCTATTATTGTTCGGCTGGGAATTTAAGTGAAGCATAGTTTCAATGATTCTTTAAAATAGCCTATGCATTTAATTACTTTTCATGCATTCTCATCAAAAATATGTAAGCTAAAAACCCTCAGCCAATTTTTCTGTGTTTTTCCTTTTAACTTTTGTATAACGCTTCATTAGTTTTTTGCCATTTTTCATTCATTGTCTATCTCTTCTAGTCACTATGCTTTTCACGCATAAATTTTTTATTATTATTTTCGTCGAATTTTTAATTGGTTTAAAATCCAGTTTTGCATAATTATGAATTACCCCACTTTTACTTAAATGAGCAAAGGGATGTCTTTGTCCGACGATTTGAATGTCCAAATTTATTCTGCGAAATCGACCGTTGTGCAGCCACCGCAGCAGGAAAAGAAGTTGAAGATGTTTTACGGGGTTTGTAGGGACGACTATCTGACGAGTTATGCGGCGGACAAAAAGCGCATGAAATTGGAGAAGAGCAAAGACGGGAAGAAAAAGGAAACGAACGCGCCGGCGGCGGAACGCATTCCGATGCCAACACTGCCGGAGAGTGTGAAGATGGAGTACAGGGCATCGATGAAGGACGCGCAGCAGCGGAAAGTCTGTCGCGAGTGGAGGGGGCGCCGTGAAAAATAAGAAAAACCGCTTTTCCTTTTATGAGTTACCACAATATTTTCATGGGAAGGTGTGGGACGAACGCGGCATTTTTTCTGGCATTCGCCATACCAAGGCATTCCCCCCCCCCCTCCCGTTTAGTATCGCATTTCCCAAGAGAGTCCGCCCTCCGTTTGCCTTTACTCCGTTTTGAATGCTGGCGGTGGCCTTTGCAGCGCGACTTTTGCCGACAACGGCTCAATGGTTGCAATGGGAATGGGCAATTCGCAGGTGCAAATCGAACTGTTGGCAACGGAGCGAATGAAAATGTTGAAAGAGGCGAAGGAATTGACACAATTGGACGGCGAAATGGACGAATTTGGGGAGGAAATGTTCGAAGAGACGGACGGACCAAAGTCCGTCACTTTTGTGGTAAGCATAACTTGGTTTATTGTAAAACAATAGACCCCCCCCGTTTTTGAATTTTATTCATTTTTGATTCCCCCGTTTCATTTCCCTCTTTAGGGTCACTGTGGCCCCGTCCACTCCCTTTCTTTCTCTTGTGAAAAGCGTCTTTTGCTCTCCGCTTCCCGCGACGCGACCATTCGCCTTTGGAATTTGGACACCCATCGCAATGTCGTCGTTTATCGGCCGCTTCTTCCTTTATGGAAGGGTAACAAATAAATACTTAAAACGGAGTTCTCGTTTTCAATTTGTTCAATAGTTAACCAGAAAAAAATCAAAAATTTTGCTAATTTTTAAAAAATTTTCATTTCGGTAGGGGTGGGGTGGGTCCACTACGTTTCCCTTACCCTGGCTTGGACCTGATTTTACTGCTCTACAATTTCTTTGCCTTTGTGATTTGAGTCCTTCAATTTTTGCCATTTTCCCGCTCTCATTCTCTATCAGTCCAATTCTGCAACCGTGGCTATTACTTCGCTGCTTCGACTTCCGATGCGACAGTTTCCCTGTGGGCAACTGACCGCGTAAAGCCCTTGCGACTGTTCGTCGATGCGACTGATGACGTCACCGAATTGGACTTCCATCCCAACTGCAATTACATAATTGGTGGCTCAGAAGACAAAGTCATTCGCGTGTGGGACGTGCTCACGGGCACTTGTGTACGCACTTTTGCCGACCCAACCATCGCCGACAGGGGACCAATCCGCGGACTTCGTGTAACTTTACCACTTCGAAAACTCCTTTTTTAAATCATTACAATGTTTTTTCAGACTTCCCCCTGTGGTCGCTATTTGGTCGCTGCTTATGAGGAAGGCACCGTCGGCATTTGGGATATGGCCCAGCAAAAGCGACTGCTGCTGGCCCAGGACACGGACACTCCGTTCGAGTTCAGCACTCCCATCGTTTTCTCGAGGGACGCGTCCATTGTCGCCGTCGGCACTCCCCGTTACGGCATTAGCTTTTTCTCCATGGAAGTGGCTTCATCGGCAGCCCATCAGCAGCAACAGCAAACGATGTGCGGTCGCTGACTTTCCTTGCCCCTTTTGGCAAATAAATTGGGCCTTTTTTCAGAGTCAATCCGACTGGCTTTGCCCAGTTCTGCTTCGCCACCAAGCGGACTTGCCTGTTGGATATGCACTTCACGCGCAAGAACGTCGTGCTCGCGTTGGGGGCGTTTGAGCAGTGATCGATGATTTCCCCCCCCCCCCCCCCGCCGTTTTGTTCGTTTTGCCTTTCCTTCTCCACAAACGCCTTCAGTTGCGCGTGTTGCTCGGGTCACAATTTGTTCTTTCCTTCTCCCCCTTCCCTTTTTGACTTTCCCTCCCTTTTGCGTTTCCTTTCCATTCATTCTTCCGCTCATCGTTCACTCCATTCGATTTCTCCCTTTATCTGTGCCAACGATCTCATTTTCCTCTCCTTCCCCTCCCTTTTCCAGTTTTGCTTCACAAATTGTGAATTCTTAGGGACTTTGAATTACCCATTTGAGCATAAATAAAACGTTTTTTCTTGTTTGATTTTTGAAAGGTGGAGCCAATTCCCGCTCCCCCCCCCCCATTCGCATTCATTCATTTAATTTCGCCTCCCCCCCCCCCCCCACTTTTCCCAATTTTGTTCTCTCCTCCTCGACCTTGTCGTCTCCGTCAAAGGTCACTTCCCCCATTCCCCTCAGATGGGCTTTTTGGTCGTTTTTCTGATCGCTTCTCTGTTCGCTTGGCTTTCCGCTTGGATCAGTCGGAAGTTTTTGCGCATCTCTCAGTTGGTCAATCGAATCCCGGGCCCCTCCACTTTGCCTTTGGTCGGAAATCTCCATCAAATCCGGCTTAAGCCCGATGGTTAGTCAGATTAGGGCCCCCTGTGTGGACTGTTTGTTCAGAATTCTTCGAGCAAGTCCAGGGCCTCGCTTATATGTTCGGGGAGAAGAACGGACGCATCGCGCGGGCGTGGCTCGGCCCCATTCCCCTTGCGATCATTTTTGGCGCCGAGGAAGTGGAGCCGGTGCTGGGCAGCAAAAAACTGCTGACGAAGGTCCTCCCTCACCCCTCCCTCTGCTTCTAATTGCGGGGTAACCCCCCTAATGGGTAACATTTAAAAAAGCAACAAACTCTAAATAAGCCGGTGATTCCCACTGTGGCACTGCCATTGCCAAACCCCTGCTTGTCAAGATGTTCCACTACTCCTTTCTGTCCGCTTGGATCGGCGACGGCCTTTTACTCAGTAAGCCGAACAAATGGCGCCCCCGGCGGAAGTTGCTCACCCCCACCGTGGGTTATTTATTCCGTCCGATTGCTTCCGCTTACTCACTCTTTTTGCTCAGTTTCACTACGACATTCTGAAGGACTTTGTGCCGGTCTGTCCCTCCCTTTCCCCCAAATTCTCTTCAACCCCTAAAAAGGTGTATAATCGGCATGGCACCACATTAGTGCAAAAGATGGAGAAAATTGCGGAAAGTGGAGAATTTGTGGACATTTTCCACACCATCACTCTGTGCACTTTGGACATCATTTGTGAGGCGGCACTTGGCGTGAACATTGACGCGCAACGGACCATTCATTCGGACTATTTGGACGCGGTGTTCGCCATCAAAAATATCATTTTCCAACGGATAGTCAAACCGCAGGTAAAAGGACAACCGACGGAGGGGACGACGATTAATGGGCGAACAGTTGGATGAGTGGCCAATTAACATTTGGCATGGCATTGCTTAATTGGCCTATTAAGGCTAATCGGTGTTTTCAGTTCTATCCCGAATTTCTGTTCAATATTTTCGGGGCTGGCAAAGAGCAGAAGCGATGTGTCCAAATTCTGCACGATTTTACTAATAAGGTGAAGACCTGCAGAATCATTTGCCATTCAAGCCATAAAACCAAATTAAGGCGATTTTGGCACGTAAAAAAGCGATGGAAGAAGCGGGAGGCATTGAGAAATTAGTGGCGAAGAAAGTGGCGGAGGGAGGCAAAGGGGTGAGGTAATCGGAGAAGAAAGGGCCCAAGGGAAGGCAATGGCATATAAAAATGGACAGAAGGGACAAAGGCAATGCCATTTTAGACAAAATAAATTGCCAGTAGAAAATGCCTAAATCCGTTCCGCAAATCTCGAAACTAAGCAGAGATTCTTTTTGGAGTGTTGAAACCCGTATAAAATACATCTCCTTCTTCCGATTGGCATTATTGGATTTGATGTTGGACATGGAGCAGCGCGGCGAGTTAGACTTGGCCGGCATTCAGGAGGAAGTGGACACGTTCACTTTTGAGGTGTTTTTCTGATTGGGTTAACCAATGCTCCCCCCCCCCCGCCCAATTTCCGTAGGGCCACGATACGACTTCGACAGCATTGAATTGGTTTTTGCATTTGATGGGTGCCAATCCCGAGGTGACAACGGCATTCGTGCAATTGGAATTTCTCATGCACAAATCGCAGATCCAATCGCGCGTTCAGCGTGAAATTGACCAATTGCTGGGGCCCGACCCTGAGGCCGAACTTCGCTACGAGCAATTGGGCGAGTTGCGCTACTTGGAAGCGTGTCTGAAGGAAACCCTCCGGTCTTTCGCTGCATGCCAATTGCTTTATCCGTCCCCTTATCTGCTTTAGCCTTTACCCAAGTGTCCCACTCATCGCTCGACAGGTCCAACCGAATCTTAGCTTTTCTATTATCACTTATTGGTCCTTTCCTTTTTAAAGGTAACTGAGGACACGCAAATCAGTGAGTGGTGGGAAGTGTTTGGCTGAGATTTGCTTCTCATTTCAGAGGATTTTTTGCTGCCTGCGGGGACCGGCATTATCATTGTGGCGTCGATGATCCACCGCGACCGCAATTATTGGGAAAACCCCGAGGGTTCGTTTCGTCTTCTTTCTGCCGATTTGCTTCTTTTGTTCTGCCCCTTTCAGTTTTTGATCCCGAGCGCTTTTTGAAGGTCGACTATCTGAAGCATCCCTACTGCTATATCCCTTTCAGTGCGGGCTCTCGCAATTGCATCGGTTGGCATTTTGAGGGGGGGGGGGGGGGGGAGAAAGTGCCGACGGTTATGGCAAATGCTCAAATCCCCCAAGGCCAACGTTTTGCTCTTATGGAAGAGAAGTGCCTAATCACAAAGATACTTCGTTCTTTTCGGGTCACTTCAAAATTACGCACTGATGAGGTGAGAAGGGAAAGAATCGTTTATTGGACACAACTTATTCAGATGCGTGTTTCCGCTGAACTGATCATTCGGCCAATGTTTGGTGAGTGAAAGAGAGACACACATAGAGAGAGAGAGAGAATGGGAGGGGGAGAAGAGAGAAATGGACAGAGAGGGAGGGGGAGAGAGAAAGAAATGGACAGAGAGGGAGGGGGAGAGAGAGAGAGAATGGGAGGGGGAGAAGAGAGAAATGGACAGAGAGGGAGGGGAGAGAGAAAGAAATGGACAGAGAGGGAGGGGGAGAGAGAGAGTGCAAAGAAAAAATTCCCCTCCCCAAGGCAATTGGATACGACTGCAAAAACGCGAAATAGGAGAATTCGAATTTGAATAAAAAGAAAAATGCAAAAATAACGACGAGTATTGAAGAACGCACATAAGGAGGAAAGGAACCAATGAACAAACCGGCCAAATTATTTGTTATTATTTTGACTGAATGAATGAAATTGCAGGGGAACGATTTTAATTTAAATTTATTAAATTGCATTTTTGAAGGGGAAAAATTGAGGAGAAGAAGAAACAAAAAGGCAGAAATTTTTTTGTTGTTTTTGCTTACATCCATTTTTTAGCAGTTTAAGGGGGTTTAATTCAGTACATATTACAGTATAAGCGCACATTTGGCGCTTTTTAGTAAATATAAATCCGTTCTCTATAAATAAGGAATGAAAAATTGGCCAACAAATGATTGGCAATCCGTAATATTTGTCAGTAGGGCAAAAGTGTTCCGTTTGTAACGCAATGGACGGCCTAAAGAAGGAATCGGTGGAATAGTGGGCAAACAAATGCAAAAGGACAGACCAAAATCCTCAAATTGGCCGGCTCAAAATTGGACTGAAGTGCGAGTGTGGAGTGGTAAAATTGGAGGGCGTGGGGAAAATCGGACTAAAGGGACGGAGGGATTAACGCAGAGGCAAAGGGACGACCAAAGAGGCGTAAATGTTGGCCAAAGTGAAGTGCAAAGCGACCACGTCGACGCCCGCTTCTAATGCTATTAAAAAGAGAGAGCCATCGCCAAAGAGAATGTTTCGGCACCTTTTCGTCCGACGATTAGGGCACTGTGAAGGAAGCCGGCTTGATGGTAAATGTTGGCCAGCGAAATCAGAGGGACATCCTTAGAAAAGGCAAATGGGGTAAACCAAATTTGGAAATGGCACTTTGAATTTATTTGGCGATTTGTGCAGAGAGTGCCGGAGGCATTTAATGGCCTAAATTTGACATTTTACACTGGCCAAAGAAAGCCAAAAAACAAAAGACGGACATTCACCGGGTCGCCCTTAACACGCCAATACAACGCCGAAAGAGTGCTCAGAGCCCAGTGCACTTCGTCAGCTAAACGGAAAGGGATCAAAACACACACTGATTGTGAGAAAACAAACATTTCATGGCAAAATAAAGACGGGCCGCCACGTGTTCAATCTGTTCGACTTTGCCGGAGGAGCCGAGTGATCGGAGAGTCTGAGAGAATTGTAAATGGCAAAACAACGACAAATTCGAAACATTTCTCAGGGCCTTCTCCGGTTTGTAGAATTTGGTCAGCTGATGTCTGTACTGAAAAGCGGGGAGACTGTCGAGTTCGCGAAGTACGGGGTCCACGGCGGGGTCGGAACACTCGGGCTCCAATTGGCCAATGGCGGGTAGTGGCGAGTTCAAATCGAACAAATCCTCAACCTATTTGGCGAATATCATAAAATTGTTCTTTCTCTCCTACCAAAATGCCTTTGGCGGTCACCGAAACCTGAAAATGTCAAAATAACGAAAGAAAACATGGCCGATTTGACCCACCCAACTGGACACGGGCTGCTCCAACAAATGGGAGGCTTTGCGGTGCAACTGACAAATTTCGGGGAGCGAATTGCGACTTAGGGAAGGCGAAAGACTTTCGCCCTTTTTGACCATTTCCGGGGGCGGAATTGGCAAATCCTTAAAAGCATTCGAAATCCAAAAAAGGAAAATGGTGGCACACTTTGGGAAGGGCAATGTCAAGAGAAGAGACCACTTGGTGACGATGCTGCAAAGTGTCAAACGCAGACGCACTCAGTCCAAGCCGAGGCTATCAATTGCAAATTTGAAAATGGAAATTGAAGAGCGTTCCCGCCCTCCCCAAACTCCGCCCCGTCCCAACTTTTACTTGGTGCTGCTGTTCGTTTTCGCTGTCTTCAAAATTCAATTGCTGTCGCAAATCGCCCGGGCCGACTCCCTGCGGCCACATTTGAGAAAGATGTGCTTCGATTCTCTCTTCCGAATAACCACCGTAATCGAGTGCCAACTTGGAAAGGTAATGAATGTTTGTTCATTGTGTGCAAAATGCCGTCCCACCACCGGCGGACGATGGGCCGTCCTTTCATTTCGTTTGGCCTTCAATGATTCCTCCTCCTCAATTTGTTGGATGAAACGACGAAGTTCAATTTGACGCAGTTCCTGCTAAAAGTTCGGCCGTTTTCTGACTGACAAAGAATGAGCGAATGGCGGACACCTGCCGGACGTAAAAGGGGGGCGACCAAAGGGGCGAACGGAGGCGGGGGGTAACTGCGACCCTAAAAGAAAGGACTACGATCGGATTCAAACAGAACGGACGAGTGGACGAACCGTGTAAGGAGTGTTGCAGCGGAAATACACAAAGTGAACGGCGGGGAACGCCCCGCCGGAGGAAACGGGCGGCGATTCCAAGCGGAAACAGCGGACGGATTCCCTCCACGCCGACTCTTTGGCCCTCCGCTTGAAACAGACGACGTTCTGCTCATTTGGCCAACAGCAAATGGGCGCGTAAATGTCGCGGATCAGTCGCGGCTTTTGCCCCTATGAAAAGCGAAGGGAAATCCATTCGAAGGGGGGGGGAACAAAATTCGAAACATTTAATTCTTTTTCATTTTTAAGTAACATTAGACTCGCCACTCTTTGAGTGCATTTCATCCGTAGCAATTCGTTCAGCGCGGGTTCGAAGTTCGGGTCGCGGTCCAACGCCTCTCTGAAGAAACGGTCGGCCAAAACGGAGCGATTTTGGCGCAAATGGAAAATGCCCATCAAATGGAAAGGAATGGGCTGAAAAGCCGTCAGTTGTAAGGAGTGGCAAATAGCAATTAACTCACCTCATTTTCTCCCTTTTTGCATCGCAATACGCAAAATCGTTTCTATTCCGTCGTTTTCCTTTTTGGCATTTTCCATCGGTGGATTCAAATGGAACAAAAGTTGGGCCAATTGAGTGAGAGAAATGTCCAAAAATTGGGGGAACTAAAAAATTGGAAAAATGAATTAAGAAAATGGAAACGGAATAACTAACAGTTAAAGCAGCTTCCAAGCAATTAACAGCCTAAAAGCAATCAAAAATTAGTAAAAATCGGTTCTGAATTGAGAAACTTCCGATGGAAAGCCCAAAAAGCGGAAAAACAAAGCGGCAAAGTTCAAACTCATCCATTTGGGGCCGATGCTCTGAATTCGCAATTGGACTCTGTCCCTACCGGAAAATACGAACGAATTTGATGAGATTGTTGATTCGTTGTCCGATTTCGCCCATCATAAGATGTTGCCCCGAATTTTGTTCATTTGTTGGGTCGAATCCGATCATTTTCGAAAATTCGTCCCTCAGTGACTTTTCGGAATAAATTTTTGAATTGTCTTTGGTGGATTTAAGCCTTTTGAAGTCGTTTAGCTAAATGGACTCATTAGTTTCATTTTGAATTAATTTATTTACCAGGGGAATAAATTTCAATTCGGCGCTCAATTCGCCTCCAAAATGGCTGGGATTGCAACGTGGCAATTCCCACGGCAAAGGCGTCAATTGGCCATTTCCGAGGCCCAAATATTTGGTGAAAAATTCAGCAGTTCTATGGGGGAAAATGGTCACAGCAATGAATCATAATTTCTTACATAAATCCTTTGTTTTGAGGGGAAATGAACAATTGGTGAAGACGAGTTGACTTGTGCAAAAGTTCGTTGTAATTTCTGCGGCATTCCGTCAGCGAAGGCCAATTCGGCTGATAAATTTGGGTGGAATTTCGGTGGAATGTTTTTCTGCAATTGTTTGGCTTTGTGAGGGGTGTTTGGCATGGCTAACTTTTCGAGTGGGTATTTGGGCTCCATTTGGGGTTCGTCCGCCTTCATGCCGACGAATGGGCCCATTCTGTCCAAGTACTGCTCCGTCTCCGCCCTGTCGCCCTTTTCCGTCCGCACTTTCCGTCCCTTCTCTTCCGTCCTTTTCTTTTCTTCCTCTTTCACTTTTTGTGCCGCTTTTTCCCTTTCCCTTTGTCCTATCGCTTCCTCAAACTTTGTCCAATTATTCACTGTGCAAAACAGTCGTTTTCTCTCGTGAATTCCGTTCATCCATTGAGTGCCTTCGCGACATTTTAAATCTAAAAAAGAGGGGAAGGAAAGGAAAAGATTGAATTGAATTACATGGGAAAGTGCCAAATTCAATGAATTTGTGGGCGAGTCGCGCCTGAAGTCGGTGTTCAGGCACTGCTCGGTTCTGCTCAATGTGCGCCTCCAATTGCTGCATTCGTTTGGTTCTAAGAAGAAAAACGAATGGATAAAAGACCTTTTTGTTACAAATATTGGAGTTCGAAGCCCTTGAAAAATCCTAATTGATAAATTTAAAAATTTCATTTTGGAAAAAAGTTAGGAGCAAAATATTCCAATTAACTTACTTTTTCTGACCAAATTTTATACCTTACTGAAAATGATTGTGTCAGATAATTTTATACAGTAAATTTTTGAAAAAACCATCAATTTTCAAACAGAATAATTAATGCGCCTAATAAGCTAGAAGACTCTGTATTTTCTTAATTTTAATGCTGTTTAAAAACAGGACTCACTTGTCCCGATAGGCCTCTTTGTCTTTGATTATTTCGAGCAAATTTTTGTGCTGATTTTCCATCACTTCGAACAGTTTGAGAGTGCATCTCAGCAGTGACGCTTTCTGAAAAATTCAATCTGTTCCCGATTCAGTCCTCCATTTCAGTATTTTCAAAATGAACCCCGCCTCCCATTGATAAATGAGTCCACCTTAAGTGCCATTTCCTCCTTCGGATCGGTTTTGAAAGCCATGTCAAAGACTTGGATGCCCGCTTTGTAATTTCCATCCTTTAAACTTTAATGTTTTAATAATTTTGTTGTTTTAAATCATTGCCCACCAAAACAAAGGCATCGCCCAATGCCATCAGACAATCGACGCAATTGGTGACAATGCTATTGACGGACTTAAAACCGATTGAATTGGGAGGGAAAGGACAAAACGACTTGGAGGAGTTCAATTGCGGAGGGATAGTCGCCGATTCGGAGATGGACGAGCCCATTTTGGAGTTTGGCAGCACTTAACAAAAGGGCGTGAGAATGCCAAAAAATAAAAAGGCACTCACACGCAATTCGGCCGTCGCTTCAAATAGAGGCGAAGGCATTGCTGCGACTTTAACGGGTCGCCCCGAATTCTCCAGTAAAAATGTGCATAATAAAGGGCCAACTCGCGCGATTTTTCGTCATTTGACGTCAGTTTTTGTGCAAGGAAAAGCCCCAAATGGTGCAATTGCTCCTCACTTAGTCGGGCCAATTGATACTCGGAAACGAACGAACGCAATTCCTATGGTAATTATGCCTAATGAATGAATTGCCAAGGCGAAGAATGCCTTTGTCATGCTCACTTCGTTCGCTTTTCTCTCTTCGGTTGTGCCCGTCAAATGGGCACAGTTTGGTTCTTCTGACAATGATTGTTGAGAATTGCCCAACTCATCATTCGGAAACATTCGGCTGAGAAAGTCCATTTTCAGTGTTTCTGTCGTCGAATGAATGCTAAAAAAAGATTTTTCTAATTTTTTTTTTGGGTCTTTACATTGGTTCTTTTCCAATCACAAATTTGGGCATAATGTCAATGGGATAAGTGACAACAAAATTCTCCGTTTGCAGTTCCATCGGTTTGCTCCGTACACAATCCTCGTCCGTTTCCCGCACTTTCTTCTCAATTTCGGGGTCATCTTCCCCATATCGCTGGTCAATGTTAGCCTTTGGTGAAATGTAATTATTTAAATCCTGGCAAAAATATTTGTACTTGTTTATCTCTAATGAATGTTCTGATCGCCGTTAATTCCCGAATCCATTCCAATTGGCCCAAAAGGTCGGGAAGGGAATGAGGCTGACGAATTTGAAACGGAGAATCGGACTGAAAGAAACAATTTGAGAGAGAGTCCAGGCAAATTATGATGGTTGGGGACTGACCACAGAATCAATGGCACCGCTCTGATGGTTGGCCAAAAAGTGAGTATTGGCAAAGCAAACGGAAAAGAAAAAATTGGGAAAAAATAAAAAAGCGAACAAAGCGACGGAAGGCATTGAAAATGGAAAAATTAGAAATGGAAGAGCCAAAAAACAAGGGGCTACTCATTTATTTAAAGTTTATGGCGCTAAATTTTAAATTTAACTTGAAAACATAATTTTCTGTCTGTTTTTTTCTCAGAAGCAGGCGGCATTCGGACATTAGTCAATTGACCGAAACATTGTTCAGGCTGATTTCCAGCGGTCGCCCCCCCCCCCCCGCCCTCTTTCTGGCCAGACCCAATTCTGGCATTTCTCTAATTGCCAAATTTGAACAATCAACTTTTATTCTGGCCTTTTTCACAAATTTTCTGTAAAGTTATGCGATTTTTGAACTCCGAAACTGTGTAAGTTGAAAGGTTCTGTAATAAATATGTAATTGCTGTTCAATTGCTGTCGATGATTAATTGATAAGAACCGATAAATAAAAAAAGGCACTTAAGAAATTAATCGAATGATTGTGAGAGTGGGGCATCGATCAACAAAACTTTGTACATATTCCCCTTCTTATGACTTGCCAATTGACAAATGAGCGTAAACGGAAAATGGCCGCAGTCCATCGGTTCTTTTATTGTTATTTCCCCATTTCACCAATCATTTCATTGTGGGGAAATGTCGATAAAAAGGCCAAGAGATAACCAAACCCATCGAACGCATCGGAATTCATTTTTGCTTTTTTTACCCGTCTTTCCTTATTTTCTCCGCCCCCCCCCCCCGCCGAGGGTTCACTTTCCCCTTCATTTGGCTTTTACTTTGGCATGGCTTTGTTCCTTTCTGGCATTTCCATCTTTTAATCTTTCCAATTTGCTCAGATGCGCCTTTCTCCGCTTCTTTCCCCCCTCCCTCTCCTCCCCCCCCCGCTTTTCCACTCTCTTCTGTCCCCTAAGTTCCTCCTCCTCCGATCACTCCCCTTCTCCTCCTCCTCCTCCCCTCCCAACAAATTCGTCTTCTTCTGTCCTCGATTCGAATTCTGAGTCCAATCGCCTCCTCCTCGACACTTTTGGACGCTTTCACAATTACCTGCGCGTGTCTCTCGTCGAAAAGTGCAATTTGCGCTGTCTCTACTGCATGCCCGAGGAGGGGGTGCCCCTCTGTCCCTCCTCCTCTTACCTCGGCGCCGCTGAAATTGTTCGACTCGGTCTGCCGGCAACGAAACAAACGGAAACTGCTTTTGCTTAAACATTTGTCCGTTCAGTTCGTCTTTTCGCTCAAAACGGCGTCGACAAAGTTCGATTGACCGGTGGAGAGCCAACCATCAGAAAAGGTGCCCATTTTAAAGAAACAACCCAAATTTTCCTCCCTTAGATTTGGTGCCCATTGTCAGTAAGTGCTTTTTTCGCCTGTCTCCCCCAAACTGTCGCCCATTTTTCAGGCGATTTAGCCGCTCTTCCCCAAATCCGTCGGATTGGCATGACCACCAATGGCATTGTCCTCCCCCGAATGATTGTCCCTTTGGTTGAGGCGGGGCTCACCCATCTGAACAGTGCCGAACCAAATGATCATTCATTGGCTCCGACTTTTCCAACCCTTTTCAGTTTCCCTCGACACACTTTCAGCGGACAAATTCGCACAGATCACTCGGAGGAATGCCTTCGCAAAAGCAATGGCGGGGATTGAGGCGGCCGAGCGGATTTTGCCGGAGGGGCGACTGAAGATTAATTGTGTGGTAAGCAAAGGGAAAGTGGAAAAGCTTATCAACCAATTGCCAATTAATTAATGGTTATTCGTGGCATAAACGACGATGAGCTGACGGATTTTGTGAAGCTAACGGCTGAACGCGTAACGCCACAAATGGTCCCAAACATTGCCAAAAGTCTTTCGCTTTTTCAGAGTTTGGACATTCGCTTCATCGAATTTATGCCATTCTCCGGCAATCGTTTCCAAATGGACAAATTTATAGCTTATAAGGAAATACTGGCAAAATTCGAAGAGCATTTCGGGAAGGAACAAATCGAACGGCTGAAAGACGCACCGAACGACTCGAGCAAAGTGAGAGAAGGAAAGGGAAAACGACGGATAAACTGAAAAACAAAGGCGTACAAAGTGAAGGGCCACCGGGGACAGTTCGGCTTCATCTCCTCAATGAGCGAACACTTTTGCGGGTTGGTCGAAATTTGCCAAGCCCCTCAAAATGCCCTTCCCCGTAAAATGCCATTCCCCATAAATGCCATCCCCAGCAGTTGCAACCGCCTCAGACTGACCGCTGACGGAAACCTGAAGGTGTTCTTTCACCCCGCATTTCCAATGTCCCCTTCAATGTTTCCCCTTTTTTGGTGTGTCTCCACGGATTGGCGGAAGTGTCGTTGCGCGACCCGTTGAGGGTTGGTGGATTCTGTTCTCAAATTGAAATTGAAATAATAACTTATTGCCATAAAATTCTTTCGTAATTTCCTTTCGGGCGGGCGCGGACGACGCTCAACTTTTGGAATTAATTGGGGCGGCAGTGAAGCGGAAACACGCCCGACACGCGGGTCATTCATTCAATGACCATGTCATTGGCACTTTTCCAATGGTTTAGGTCTCGAAAATCTTATTCGTACTGCGGACTCTCTCCCGGGACGCCCAATGGCACGTCCTTTGCAAATCACTCGCTTTAACGTGGCCGGCCAAGTTCAGATTCGCATTGGCGGCTGAATCGATTCCTCCGCCTTTTCTCTCCGCCTTCCTCTTCCTCTTCTCTTCCATCCTCCTCTTCCCTTCCGTCATTCTCTTCCTCTTCCATCCTCCTCTTCCTCTTCTCTTCCATCCTCCCTTTCCTCTTCTCTTCCATCCTCCCTTTCCTCTTCTCTTCCATCCCCCCCTCCCTCTTCCCTTCCGTCTTCCCTTTTCTCTTCCCTTTCATCCTCCTCTTCCTCTCCTCTTTCATCTTCTCTTTTTCTTCCTTTCTTCCCTTCCGTCTTCCCTTTCCTCTTCTCTTCCATCCTCCCTTTCCTCTTCCCTTCCGTCTTCCCTTTTCTCTTCCCTTTCATCCTCCTCTTCCTCTACTCTTTCATCTTCTCTTTTTTCTTCCCTTCCATCCTCCTCTTCCTCTCCTCTTCCATCCTCCCTTTCCTCTTCCCTTCCGTCTTCCCTTTTCTCTTCCCTTTCATCCTCCTCTTCCTCTCCTCTTTCATCTTCTCTTTTTTCTTCCCTTCCATCCTCCGTTTTCTTCACCTCCCTCCGTTTCTGCTCGACCTTCTCCCATTTGGATTCCTCACAAGGCAATGCCCGCATGGTTAACGTTTCCCCCAAGGCCTTCTCCCCACAACGAATTGCTCTCGCCCGTGCCATAATTAAAGTATTCTTTCCGACTATTAAAAGATGTTTTTTATAAATGCCCATTAATTTCAGTTCCCCCCGGGCGTTCTCCCCGCACTCATCGCCCATTCGCCAAAGGGCGATTTCTTCTCAGTTTCCCGGGTCGCTGGCATTTTGGCCGCCAAAAAAACGCATCATTTGATTCCGCTTTGTCACCCCATTATCATTTCGCATGTCAAAGTCTCATTTCACACTGATCAAGTACCATCACAGCAGTGTTAAATGATCAGCGTTCTTTTACATTAAGACAAATGATCAAATTTCGGTTTTCTGTCGAGTGAATGCAACGAATTCCCAAACGGGCGTTGAGATGGAAGCGATGGTAAAGTCAAATGGACCAAAACAAACACACATTGATTACCGATACATGAATTTGTCAAAGGTTGGGTGTTCGGTGGCGGCACTTTGCCTCTACGACATGGCCAAATCGGCAAGTTTACACACGCGGCTGGAATCGGTGGAATTAGTGGGAAAGCGAGGAGGACGAAGAGACTTTGGAAGGGTGGACGAAGAAGAATGGAAGGAGGAGAAGGAAGAGAAAGGAGCAGATGAGGAAGAATAGCAGAGAAAAAGAACAGAGGAAATGGAGTGACAGAGAAAGAGAGACGAGAAAGACAACGGAGGAAGAAGGCAGAGAAGAAAAGTGATAAGGAAAGAAGAAAGGGGCCATGATCATTGCATGTCTTATCACTGGATTTGCTGATCATTTGTTCTGCAATGAAATAAAGGAAGAGCGGGGCACTGATCAAAGGGTTCAGCCCACCGCCGCTGGGCTTTTGCTTCATCTTTTTCCTTCCGCTGATTATTCCACCGCTTGTTTCTTCTGCTGCTTCGGCTTTGATCATTTTAGTGGCTTTTCCCACTTCGTCCTTTCTGCGGTGGTCGCTCCGTCGTTGGCATCGGATTGATCGTTTTAAGAAACAATCAATGCGGACAACTGTTTGTGGACAATGGGCGTTGGGGGGGGGGGGCAATCCGAGGACACCTCTCCCCCCCCCCCCCGTTGCAATTGTTCCCCCCCCCCAGCGATGCTTCTCCCCCCCCCCCCCCTCCCCCTCCCCTTCTCTCCCTTTGCCTCTTTCTCTCTCAATCCATCATTCACGCCGCTGCTTCTTCCTGCCGGGGCTTTTGTGCTTTATCTTCATCATTCCCTGCTGCTTCCATGTCCAACTTTCTGCGCCGTCTCGTCCGCTCAAAGTCGCGTTCAAATTCTCCTCAAAAGGCAATCCCTTCACAGTGCCAATGTGCTCATTTGCCTCCAAATGAGGAGGGATGGATGAAACACTTAAGTGATGGAACACAGCAGCAGAAGTGCCCATTGGTGCCAAATCACATCGAAGAAGGAAAACAGCAGCAGAGCAAAGCAAATCGGCACCAAAAGAAAACTGTGGTGGAAGAGGTGATCAAAAAGGGGGGTCAATTAATCAAATTAGCCTAATTGGGATGGATTACCAAATTAACTCTTTTATTTGAAACCTTGTTGATTTGGTCTGGAATCCCTCTGCTAACCCAACCTTTGCCATGTTAAATTCCCTGCAGAAGCTGTGTGCCAACAGTGTTTCCTCCCGCCCCTCCTCCCACTTTTTCCATTCTTCCCCCGACTCGGCTCGTCGCTTTCTTTCTCATGCCGATGAACCGGGCACAAGTTCCCAAGAGGTTCTGCTGCTGATTGCCCTTAATTGGTTTCGTGTTGTTTGCCGTTCAGTTCCTCGGCACCACTCTTTGGCCCAATTCGCCCACTTTTTGGTCCCTACGCAATTCGCATTCCAACCCCACCAGTTCGGCCGATTCGCACATTCCCAGCGCAATTAACACGAAGCAAGCGACGGAAAAGGTACGGAGAATGTTTGGAATACAATGGCACAACCCCGGCAGAGAATGGCACCCGCACAGTCGCTGCTGTTCCAACTGCAAAGGCCGCGCTCGAGCAGTCCACGGAACAATGCCCAGGGAGCCAAATGCATCTCAACAGCAGGCGATAATGATAACTGATAATCAACATCATCCAAATTGAGAATATTCTTCGCGCATTAAGAAGCCAATGAACGCGCAAATTTCCGCTCTCAGTCGCCAGCCAAAAAAACTGCAGCGAAGACGAAAGACTATCTTTTGGCACAATGCCATTTGGAGGGGTGTTCAGCGACGATTTTAGTCGAAGTTAGGGAGTGTTTTTCCATTCACAAAATGAGCAGCAGCAGAAACCCCAAGGACACGCGCTTTTTGGTGTGCAAACATCAGCTGAGCCACGCTAGTGACTTCTTCCGTTCGCTTTTTCTCAACACTCGCGCGTTGCCATTGGAAGGCGTCAGACAAATTCAAGCGGACGAATACGTCATCCAAGTGCCGTACTTTTTCGGCATTTTCCATTTTCCCGACTCTCCCGCCCCACCCCGTTTAGGTCTCTTCCCTAAGACACCCCCCTCAGTCGCTCCAATTCCAATGGTTTCTTGAGACTTCCGTGCCCAGTCCCATTCTCAGAGATGTGTCCGGTATTCGTCCCGTCATTCGACAAGTGTTTTCATTCTTTGATTTTGCCAGACGAACTGTTGGAGACGTGCATGCGATTGTGCAAACGATTCGCAGCTCGCGGCTTGGAAATGCGTTGCACACGGCAAGTGGAAAGGGACCAAACAAAATTTGGAGGCTTTTAGCTTTATCCAACAGAATGTCGAGGCAAAGCCGCCGATGATGGCACTCTGCTGGCTCAATTGGTTGTCCCTCCAGCAATAAACGATTTCACAATTTGCCCATCTCCGCAGGGCATTTAAACATCGCTTTCACCGAGCAGTCCAAGAGGCGTGTCTGCCCGTGGTCGCGCGACTGTCGCTTCAGTCGTTGGAGAAACACCGCCAAATGGTGCCCGAGGCGGTGTTCAGCGACATTTTGGTGATGAAACTGCGAACAGTTTATCAACAGGCGAGCGGCACTTTTCACACCATTCACAGGTGGGCGAGCAGAAACAAAGAAACAAAATCCAACGGCATTTGCTTTGGCAGAATGGACCATTTCCACGTGGAAATGGAAAAGTGCCCTCGTTGCGGTCGCCAGAGAGAGCAGGGCCGAGTTCGGGTTCAGGTCAGCCCTTGCCAGTGAGTTTTTCTTTGGTCAGCAGCAGAAGAGGGGCAGGGAAAGAAAACAAAGAAACAAAGCCAATGCATTCGGTGCAAAAAGCGGACCAAATCAAAATCGGACGGAATTGCCCCGTCCATTATTGGCACTACGTTCACCAGACATTCTTTCATCGTTCAGCAAATTGATCGGCTGCGAGTTGTGCATGCGCGACTTCGTCTGCGAATTGGAAGGGTCGTCCTCCGCCGATCTGCAGGCGTATTGGCAATGCGAGCACGGCATTTGGCCTTTGTCAGAACGGACGGAATGTTGCCGTTGTCAGTTGCCGCTTTACCGAGCTAATCGAATGTGCGCCGGGGAGGGAATCGGCACAACGGGGACAGAAATGGCACAACACCGACGGAGGCATTCCAACAAAGCGAGCAGCACAGCGAGCCGATCATAACGGCACCAATTGTCTTTTTTGTTTTGTTTTTTAATACTTTGTACAATCAAAAGTTGGTTGTTTGTTCTTTATATTTAAACGAATTTTGAGTTTTATAAAAACACTGATATAATTGATAATAGATAATCAAATCTCATCCCAAATCCCATTTAATCGATTGATTCGTTTTATTTTGTTCTTTTTCTCTCTCTCCTCTCTCTTTCTCTTCCGCTCTCTCTTCATCCTCCATTCTCTTTCCCATGCTTCTCCTCCAATCCTTCAAATGGTTTTGGAAGTGGTGGAAAAGCTTCTCGAATTTTGTCGGGAAAGAATTTGTTCGGGTCGGGAATAGCGCGCTGAAAGCCGAGGGCGACGGGAGGGGGCGATTCCCGCGAATGAACGGAAGTTGGACGTTGCTGTACAGTTCGAGCATGTTGACGAGGATCTACGGATTCACGAGAAACATTTTCTTCAGTAGAGGAGGAGGAGGGCGAAGTTCGTGAATTCTGATGACGCGAAACGGCACGTCCAATGCCGGGCGAATGTTGCGAACGGTCCGCTTCTGATGGGCGACTTCGCTGCTGTTCTGCCATTTCCCATCGCTCTCTTCCCCTCGCTCTCTCTTCACCGTCTTCTCTCTCTCCACCTCTCCCTCCTCTTTCGCGCACTCTCTCTCCTCTTCCTCCGTTTCCATTCTTTCCTGATTGTCCCTCGTTTGGATATGGCCCCTGAAGTGGGCTGAATAACAGTGACTCTTCTGTCGCTGCTCTTCCGTCTCCACCTTTTTCCCAGTGCCGTCTCTTTCCCTCCTCTTCCTCTCGGTCACTTTGCCCTTTCTCATGCCGTCTCTTTCCCTCCTCTTCCTCTCGGTCGCTTTGCCCTTTCTCATGCCGTCTCTTGCCCTCCTCTTCCTCTCGATCACTCGGCCCTCTTTCTCTCTGCCGGTTCTCTCCGTCCCATTCATTGCCTCCGCGTTCCTTTGCGCCCCTCTCCCATTCCCTTGAACTTTCTCTCTCCCAACTGCCTCTGCTCCTGTCTGTCTCCTCTGCCTTCCCATTCTCTTTTCCCCTCTCCGTCTCAGTTCTCCTACTCTCTTTTCGCTCTGCCTGTCTTCCCTCTGCTTTTCCCCGCTCTTCCGCATTACTCTCTCCTCCTTTGTCTTCCTCTCTTCTGTTGACGTGTTCTTCCTGTCTTCCTGTGCCTCGCTTGTCGTTTCTCATTGGTGCGAATCTTCCAGCGAGTGGCACATTCTGTGCGTTTCCCATCACTGCTGCTGTTCCCTTCTCATTATGGGCACTTCTCTCCTCTTCTTCTTCCTCTCTCTTCTTTTCCTCTCCGTTTCCTCCGTCTTTTTTAACTCTTTCGGTGTCCGTTTTGTGCTCCTTTTCCACCAGAAGTTCAGCCCGTTCCTTTTTTATCATCATTTCTTCGAATGGTCTTTTTGGTGGTTGAGGAAATGGAGCAATTTGCGCGGCTCCAACGGATGGCGCCGCGGAAGAATTTGTCGGACACAGTTTTCGTATCCATTGGATAATTTCCACGGGCACTTCCTTCCTCTTTCCTCATTCCGCTTCTTCTTCCACTGTTTTTGTCCTCTCTTTCCCCTGTCCCATTTCCATTGGCACTTTCTCCTCTCTCTCCCCTTCCCCTCATTTCTCCTTCTTTTCCCCGTTCTCTCTCTCCCCTCATTTCTTTTCTTCCGTTTGCACTTCCTTCTTCCTCTCTTCTTCCTCCTTCTTTTCCCCTTTCTTCCTCTCTCATTTCTTTTCCTCCTCTCCATTTTTGTCCATTTTCCGATGTTCCAAAACCCTCCGTTTCCCTCGAACTGTTAAATGCCGTTGTTGTTGTCGTTGTCTGTCTTCCTTCCTCACTTTTGAGCTGCTTTGACGGAGTTGGCATTCGCCTTCCAAAGAGAGGCGGCGGAAGAGATTGGGGGGACAAAAAGGGAGTGAAGGGACTGAACGAAGGCCGAGGGGGGCCATTGCCTTAAAGTCAAATTCAACGAAATAAAAGAAGACGGCCAAAACTGACCAGCGGCAGAAGGGCGACCGCCCCACCCGAAAAGAGACGGGGGAATGGCACCAGAAAAGCCAAGATGAAAAGCAACGAATGCCGAAAGGAAAAGCAGCGGAAAAGGGGGGACCATCGGTTGGGGAAGAAACAGTGGCGCGGAATGAGCGGTGGCCATTCGGAAGATGGAAGCACAAAGTAGCGGAGTGCCCTCCTCCGACGCCCCCCCCCCCCGTACGGATTGCTCCCCGCCCCCCCCCCCAATTCCAAAAACCCGTTCGCATTAGCCTTAATTTCCTGTTGCATCCATTACAAATTATTGTGTTATTCATACACCGTTGGTCTTTTGTACAAATTATACAATAATTGCATCGTAAAGACGGCAAAATGTTTTTTTTTTTTTTGTAATGACCAATCAACAGAATAAATAAAGATTTATTACAACACTACGAAAAGCAGCAGAACAATGGACCGATTGGTCCGGATAAAAATGATGCTTAAATTAATAATATAAAAATTTGGCTAATTCTTCAAATTCCCATGTCCTTCTGCTGTTGTCCGATTCCTTTCTTCCCGCCCAATGCGTTCAGTTGCACCACCATAGGATTCTGTGAAGGATCTTTCGCCTTGGCTATTTTTTCCACCTAAAAATGCCGTTTCGTTGTGCCAATTTTTTTTTTTTGCGTGCCACCGTTTCCGCGTCCAATTCGTCCTCCTCGTTGCAGATAATGTAAATTTGTTGTCGGATTTCAGTTCCGTGCACCGAAAAAACCTTTGAAAAGTCTTTGAGTGCCAAACAACAAAGCAACGACAGCCGATGCCCTTTTCCGTCCCTTTCCCAAATGTGCCAAATCATTCAAGGAATGGAGGGGGGGGGGGGGCGTAAAAACTTTTTCCGCCCCAGAAAAGGGATAATTGGGCCGGTTTTTTTGGTCGTTACGAAGTTTTGAAATTAAAAGCAGCTTAGAACAGATTTTTTTTTTTTTGTAAATTTTCGCAGCTAATAGAGAGCATATAAAGCTATTAATAATATTGTTCACGTTTGACAACATGAAAGGAGTTATACCCAAAAACGGGACTGTTGTCAAATTTTCGGCCTATCAGCCCCCCCCCCCCCCCTCTCTCTCCTCACCCTATCGAAAGTGACACTGTAATTCTGGCGGAGCATTTCCAGCACTGTTAAGTCCGCTATTTCTGTCGCATAAATTACTCCCAATTCGTCCATTCCTAAAATTTGTTAGAAAAGGTTCAAATGGACCCCCCCCCCCCCTCAGACGCACTTTCTTCTCCATTCGATGGCCCTTCTGTTCCATTACCGTTCTGCTGCTTCTCTTGGCATTGAAATCCATCCTAAAAAAAAAAATTATAATTGTTACTAGAAAAAATCTCATTAAATTTAAAAAAAAAATTTTAAATTTTTTTCGGGCGGGGTTTGAATACGATGACGAGGGATGGAAACGTAGTGCACCTTTCCCACTCACCCGGGCACTCTGTCCGCCTCTGTGTTCCGGCATCACTTCAGGATGCTTTAGTTTGATGTGTCTGATGGCTCTGCAAATGTTGAATGGAGGTGTCACGGGAAAACTTTGGCTGCAAATTGAACATTCGATTAGCTTTTCTCCAACAAATTCCATTTTCCCGTCGCTTATTTTCTCGAGTCTCGCCTTAATTTTCGAGTATAATTTTATGGTTATGTATCCAATAAAATGTTTACTTTGCAAAGCTCAAATTGAACAGTGGACAAAAATGAACGATGGAATTTTTTGAAGTGTTTTATGACGCCGGCACTGATAACCGCCGCGTAAATGTCGGCACTGCACAATTTGCACTTCCAATGCGAATGGGTAATCGCAGACACAAATTTACTCTGGCAAAATAAAGTAAAAATGATTCTATAACAATCCCACTTTTGTATCACCTCTTTGGGGGCTGCTTGTCGCACTTTCGGAGTAATGAATTGCCTTTTCGGTTTTGCTCGTCTTCCTAAATTATACAATAAAATAATATTAATGGTAATGGAAGAATTATTAATAATAAGAAAAAAAAGTGATAGCACCGGATGGTTTCGATCCATCGACCTCTGGGTTATGGGCCCAGCACGCTTCCACTGCGCCACGGTGCTCACGGACAACACCCATTAATTGTTCTCTTTCTGAGTAGATTTTTTTGCTCCCCACCCCAGGTAATGAATCGAAAATTTCTTTAATATTTTAAAAAATTCAAAAAATATGGACCTTTTTTTAACTTTACTCAAAAATTCCATTTAAATTTCCTAAAAAAAAATTTCCGGCGGCGCCTTTCGACGGTACCGCTGGACCACCCATTTAATCATTAGTTGAAAATTTAACCCCAAAATAATAAAAATTTCGTCATCGAAAAGCGAGAATTCCTGTTTTTTTCTTCTTGACGCCAACAATTTATACTGGCGAAAAACTTTGGAACGGACAAAAAAAAAACTCTGTGCCCCCCCCCCCCCCTTCCTTGGAATGTTTTTGTGGTTATGACTATTTGCTGTATTTTGTACTTTTGAGCTCGCCACTCTCTCTGACAACACCTCTTCATCCATCTCTATTTTCTTACCACAATTCATTCGACTGTTGGCGAATGCTTCGCACGACGCGGCCACCGTTTGTCCGCCCATTTGTCCGTCTTCGTCCCTCTCCTCCTCGTCCCCACTTTCCTCGTCTAAACTCTCAATGTCCACCAAAGTCGGGTCCGCACCTTCGCTAATTCTCCGTAAATACCTCGTAATTGCTAGAAATATATGAATAATTAATAAACAAAAAGAATATGCAAAGAATCAAAAGTTAAATGAAAAGCCAACCAAAAATCAGTGAATTTTGTTTTTCCAACCCTTTTCAATGTGATTATTTTGCCCCTTACCGTTTTCCATTGCCATTTCACTTTTTAAGTCTTTTTTGAAGCGAATGCTCCGAAACGAATGTTCGTTGGGCAAAGTGATGCCAAAGTCTTCGCCAAATTTCTCCAGGAGTCTGGCGTTTACCAACAGTTCCTGCATGCACAAGTTGCACTTGGGCACTTCCACCTCTTCGGGGTGTACCTCGTGGAAATGCATGCCCAATTCTTTGCTGAAATTGACAAATAGGGAAAAATTGCGCAAAAATACGAACGAACTTGGACAGAAACATTCCGCACCTTAATTGAAGAAAGTTTGTTTATTTTGCAAATAATTATTAAACAGTCTGTGCCTTCTCCGTTTTATCCTTTCACCTCAAAAGAGTGAAATCATTTAACATAAGTCCAAAGAAAGGAAAAAACGGCGAAGGACACTCCCAAACATAGGTGAACAAGGGGTGCGCCGGCGCACCCCCCCCTCGTCGTAAGAGGCCTGGCGCACCCCCCCCTCGTTCGTCGTAAGGGGGGCGGCTGTAAAGGAGGGGGGGTCGTCGTGGGGTGGGGTCGTAACGAAGGGGGAAAAACCTAAAATTTGCACATTTTCCTTAGCAAAATCAATATAAAATTCAAAAAATTTTTCCGGCGGCGCCTAGCGGCACCGCCGGACACCAAAAATCCCAATTCCTCTTAAAAAAATCGGCTTAAAATCGCAAAAATTGGCTATTTTTGGTGAAAATCTGTTAACAAATGCAGGGGCGTATCTAGAAAAAATTTTCGGGGGGGGGACCCGACCTGAAGACCTTTTTTTTTTTTTTTGCTCCTCCAACTGAAGACCTTTTTTTTTTTTTTTTTGCTATTTACCCAATAAAAAATTCTTTTTTTTCCCCGTTGTGGGTCAAAACTGCACTTTTTCACTAAAAATGATCCAATTTTGGCCGTTTTAAGGCAAAAAACTTGTAAAAATAATGGAAAATGGAGGTCCGGCGGTGCCGATAGGCGCCGCCGGGAAAACTTTTCAAAATTTGAGTACTATTTGTTATGAAAATTGCCTATAAAATTTTTAAATTTTCGTTTGGGGGGGGAATTCGAAAAAATTTTCCATTATTTGCTGGAAAATTTTAAAAAATTTTCGTTTCGGGGGGGGGGAATTCCCCCCCTTTCCCCCCCCCCCCCCTAGATACGCCCTTGAACAAATGGCATTAAAAATTACAAAATGTTTCCCGGCGGCGCCTATCGGCACCGCCGGCCCCCCTGTTCCCTAAAATTTTTTGGAAAAACCGCGCCGAAAAAAAACTGTTTTTTGAATAGCAAAAAAAAAAAAAAAAAGGTCGTCGCCGGGAAAAATTGGGGGCCTTCGTACGAGAAATTGGTCCTGGCGCACCCCCCCTGCGCCAATCGTCCGTAGTATGGGCCTCGCCCCGGCGCACCCCTTGTTCAGGTATGCTCCCAAAACCGACCAAATGCACTGCAAATTCTCAATGGCGTCAATGTCGGCGTCGATAACCGCAAAGTCCTGGGAACTCAAAGGTTTTCCACCCATTGGAGTTGGAAATTCCTAAACTGATTCCGAAATAATATACTTCTGAGCCATTAGTTCGCATTGTAACAGACCCTTTGAGGCCAAGTGCCAGCGCATTTGTGTGAGGAAGGGTGCCAGGCATTGAAATGGCGCACCAAATGGACAATTTCGAATTTTTTGTTGAGCGAAATGACAGTGTTGCAAAGGCCGCACTTCGCGTGCAATTTGTCCACCAAAGTCACTGGCACCTGAACATTTTCAAATTAAATGTCCATTTCCCTGCCTCTCACTTCTCACCTTCCGTCCCATTTTCTCGACCATTTTCTTCTGCAGTGCCAATTCCAACTCGGGAATGCTCATTTCGACTGTGTTCACACGATACTGACTGATCCGTCGGAGTTGGCGAGTCGATCGAACGGGTTGCAATTGCAATTGGGAGCAAGGCGTTGTGATACGCGAACTCGGCCCAATTGCAGATGAAAACCGCTCATTGAGCATCTTTTCATTTAACCAAATCTGCAAATCGATGCAATTGAAAATAAATATTTTTTATTTTTTTGAATGAGTAAAAAAGTATTTCGTGGGTCGCTCTTTTCATGAATATGACATGACACTAACCGCACCTCATAAGGAATTTCCTCCAAGTCGACTACGCCATCTCTGAGGACTTCGGCATGGAACGCAGGCAAATGGTCACTGACCAGCAAATTGTAGGGAACAATTTCGCCACAAAGACCGCAGCAAATGTTCGATTCGTCATCGTTAGATGGGACAAAAGCACCGCGAAATTGGCACCCCCGCGGGAGAATAGGTGCCAAACGGTCACTTTGGCAGAGCACCCCATTGTCCACGTAGAAACCATCCGAAGCGAAAAAAAAACAAATGAGGGGGAAACGGATGGACTAACCTTCGAATAAACACGACCCACCGACAGTTAAGTGCTGAAAATGGGAAATTAACGCGTTTAATTACTAATTACCCCCCCCCCTCTCAATTTCGCACTTCTTCCGCCAAATTGTCCGTCGTCTCCGGTTCCAACACGGGCGGCCTTTCATCTTCGTTGTGCTGTACTCTTTCGTTTTCCGATGTCCCTTCAAGCGTTTTATAAATGTTTCGCGGTTTTATTGTTCCGTCCATTTTTTTAAACGGCTTTTAATAAATGGAAACGCTTCAAAAAATAATAATATAAATGAAATACGTAAACATTATGGGTAATACTGCCGATGGTAGCCCCCCTTTTTTGAAGAAATTTTTTTTTGTTTTCAAAAGTCATGAAAACATACTTTCAGGGCTTTCCAGGGTCGCTAATCACGAATCCGTCATCCATTTCGACCTATATTGAACCCGGACCCGAATTCGAACAAAAAGTCGAAAATTAAAAAATTTTCTTTTTGTTTCTAAAATATATTTAAAAAATAATTACCTAGAAACCATTACAACACCAAAAAATAATCATTCTGCACAGAATCGCACATAAAAGTTAATTTTGAAATTTTTTAATTTTCGACTTTTTGTTCAAATTCGACTCCGGATTCAATATAGGTCGAAGTGGATGCCGGATTCGTGATCAGCGACACTGGAAAGCCCTGGAAGCATGTTTTCATGACTTATGAAAACAAAAAATTTTTCTTCAAAAAAGGGGGGCTACCATCGGCAGTATTACCACATTATGTATATATCTGTCAAAATGCATATTTTGGAAAACAAAAAATGGAAGCTTATACATAAATGACTTAATTTGGCCCATAAAAACTGACAATGTTTTATTTGTACATTAATTAGAAATGCAAATATAATAAATGAATGTTAAAAATGGAAATATATAATTTAATGTAAAACGCAAATACAATAATTAATGTTAATCATTTCTTTTTGTCTTCGTCCACAGAAGTCGGCTTCAGATAATAGGCGCTTTTCACAAATGGCATTTTGACCACTTCGACCTCAATCATTCTGTCTCGCCCAGCTTCGACCGTCAAAATGTTCCCAACTTTAGCATACGCCTTGTCCACATAACCCATTCCAATGTTTTTCCCTAAAGTTGGCGAAGGACATCCGCTGGTGACAAATCCAACGGAAGACCCATCTGTTGGGTTGACAATTGGCATTTTATCTAAGATTAAGAAAAGGGTGGTTTGAAGGGCTGCCTTCGTCAGCGCACTTCTCGCTGCCCTCCCCGCTTTGGTTGATGCCAATCCAACCCTTTTCTTGACGAAGTCTTTCTTTTCCAACTGCCGAATTATTCTTTCCGCCCCAGGGAATCCGAGTGTTTGTCGTCGTCTCTTTGCTGACAAGGGAACATAAGGAAGTGTCAGTCAAAAAATACACAAATTATTATATACCATTGGATAAAGCAGCGTTGAGTTTTTAATTTAGGCGTTGTCCCACGCCTAATTAAAAAGTCAGAGGCTCCAAAATCATAAATTTTAGCGGCCCAACTAGCTGCTCTCTCCCTCTGTTGAGAATGGACCCGAGTCAGTAAAATTTCCGATTTTGAGGCTCTGTAATTTTGAACTAGGCGTGGGACACCGCCACCGCTAAAATTAAAATACCCAATACAAATTTGTGTATTCTGACTGATAGCTCGATGTGTTCCCTTGTGATTGGTTTAAAATTCTTTTGGCTCCCTCCCTTTCCTTCTCCCACCGATCACAAAGGCAATCCCCGCTTCCACTGGTGTCGTCCGCTCATCGATTTCATTGCCGAATAAACAAAGTCCTGCTTCAGTTCGCAACACATCCCTCGCGCCAAGGCCGGCCAATTTCGGACGGGCGACTTTCGAGGAGAGAAGTTTCGTTACGAGTTTTTCTGCGGCTTCGACTGGGACGGAAATCTGTGTAAATTGTTCCCAGTTCGATGCGTTCATTTTCCTGTCATTTCACCTCCACTCCGTCCTCTCCGGTGTAACCGCACCTTGTCACTCTGCAATTCTCAATCCCGCAAACTTTGCCAACCGACGAATGCATGAAGAAGAGCGAGTCGAGAGGGACATCGGTCTCTGGCCCCAACAATTTCATCGTCTCAGGACCTTTTGGGTTTTGAGGGGTTTTAGTGTTAAAACGGGCAATAACCTTGAATTGCGACCAATGCTCTTTTTTGTAACACATTCACTTGGATTTCCTTCCCATTGCCACGCCATTCGGAGGCTTTTTGCTTAATTATAACAATTCAATTAGAAAAAGGCGGCGAATTTCACTTCCAAGTATGGCAAATCAATTCCAATCCTTCCGGCGTTCGTCACCAAATAAAGTGATTCGTGGGCCGTCTTTGAAATTATCTGAAAGTTCCTTTCTTTGTCTTTGAATTAATTTCTCTATTACCAGGTCGTCAATTATCCCTCCCTCTGAATTTGTAAAAACACTCAAAGCTCCACTGTTCTCCGGCAAATTCGTCACATCAGTTGGCGTCAGTGATTCAATGAATTGCACCCTAATTTTGTGATCAAAACATCCAAAAAGAAAGCAAAATCACCTATGGGCACCGGTGATTTCAGTCTTAAAAATTGGGAAATAAGATCAAAAAATACAACGATCAATCAACCTGTAACATATGAGAGACATCTAAAGGAATTCATTATAAACAAGCAACTAAAGAAACAGTAAACCAACCGAAAAGGCTCACATTCGATCGCGTGTGGAGCACTGAATGGGGAGGACGGGGGGATGAAATGGGGAGGGCGCTGACTCACCCGAAGCACTGACCGAAAGATCGTACTGAATGGGCATCGAAAACCCTGCGAACCCAACCATTTTGGCACCATTTTTCACATGGAAGTCATAAAGACAAGTCCGACTAAAATTAAAAAACTTTCCTCAAAGTTAAAATTTGCACACAAAATGCGATGGAAACGGCAATAAACTTACTTTGCAGATGGAAATTCAGAAAACGCACGATAAGTTCCGAAAACCGAGCGAAATCGCATAAAGAACATTGCTTTTATTTAAAATAATATAATGACCAATTCCTGACAAATTTTCTTGTCGATAAAAATCACGTCATATAAAAAGATAAAAAAGTTCAAGATAACGAAGGAAAGAAATGAAAAACAAATACGAATATTAAATATTATTGAAATCACTTCTCCAAAATCTTCAGCAATTTTGCCCGAGAAAATTGTGCTGCTGAAATGAAAAAAAATGAATGAAAAATGAAACACGAACAGAAGTAAAGTGATATTTTAAAGAAAATGGAGAATTTAAAAATTTTCTAGTTTTCGAGCAATAATTTTTGTTAGGTTTGTTCAATGAAACTAAAGATATTTTGTTACCCATAATTTATAGTAAATTAATTTTAGTTTTTAAATTTCTGGTCTTTACAACAATTTTGTGGTCAAAATTAATCATTTACACATAAAAAAGGTACAAATTAAACGCCCACTCATTCCACGAATATTTTCTGACTTTATTATTCACCAACCTTCCTCTTCCCCCAATGAAAGCGCTGTATTCTGCAATGTCCGAACATATTCCATCAATTTGTCAGCCGACAAATGACCCAATTCTGAAAAATAAAATGCAAAATATTCCATCGGTTAGTGATGACCATTGACCAGCTTCACATCCTCGGGATCCAACTCAGTTCTGAAACGTGAAGCTTTTCGTTCCTTTTCCTCTTTTGTTTTTGTCGACTAAAAACAACGAAATGCAAAAGGATCTTTTAAGAATCGGCCCACCAAATACTCTCTGTGCAAATTCCATGCCCCTGGCAAAGGTTCTTTGAAGGCAATTGGAGAATTTGTGTCCAGTCTTTCTTGACAAATAAATTCTGGAACGTTTTGCTGCTGTCGCAAGTCATTTTGTCGGTCCATTTCAGAGGAATGATTTAAAACAATTACCTATATTTTTGTCAAAATGCAATCGAAGGAGGGGGGGGGGGTGAAAGAAATGGAGGGAAAAAGAGCGAGAGAGAGGGAAATGAAATAAAAAGTGGAAGCAGGAAGGAAGAGTACGAGAGAGAGAGAGTATTGTAATGGGGAGAGAGCGAAACGGTGAGGGAAAGATTTTCAAAAGAAATTTTTTCCTTAATTTTTAAACTGGAAAATTTCAAATCATCATACGACCGTCGTCTAGTTTTTCAGGAAATTCTGATTCACTGATGCATTTTCTGAGTTTTTCGTTCCCTTTCAAAGGTACGGTAAAGAACCATCGATCGCTTCATCTTCAATTGAAAATGATTGTTTTGACCTGAATATGAGTTGATTCCGATTATTTTGCCGTTATTAAAAAAACTTTTAATAGGTCGAATAAAATTTATTTGCTTAATTATGTAAATCACACTTTTAATTATTTCTTAATTAAATCAAATTTAAAATTTGTGCATTTATTTACAACATATGAACGCTTATTCCGTTTTTCTTTTCTTTTTTAAGGGCTGCTTTTAGCTTTGGACAGTTTTATCCAGATATTTTACTGTAAAAATATATGGCATTTAAAAAAAAAATTGAATTTAATACAAATACTGTAACTTTTAATGTTCGTTCCTCAATCTTTCTTTCCTTAAATTCAAAATGCTTTAATTTACGATTTGCTAATGGATGAATTGATGTTAATGAAGATGATGTGATGGTGATGACCTATTGTACGTATAATCATTAAATCAGATCTTTCCATTCATTTATTATTCCGTCCATTTGTGGATAAATCAAAGGGATTGGAAAAGGAGAGAAGGGAAAAAGGATGGCAAAGGCGGGAAAAGGATGAGCAAGAAGGGACAAATTGAACCATTAACAAATAAGGGACATTTAATTGTTTTTATGGGGGGGGGGGTTAATTACATAATTGAAAAACAATGGAAATGGCAGAATTAAACACGGCAAACACTTGTTCATTCACACCACACATCCGAAACACAAAATGTTGCCATTTGCGCTTTCTTCGCCAAACTTCGGCGAGCGGAAGTGTCAAAGTGTCACCCCCCCCCCTCCCCTCCACTCCCCCCCCTCCCCCTCTGCCCCGTCCTCTCATAGGCCAATTTCTTCCATTGAACGAATGAGAATCGGCCGTCCCTCGCCGCCACCCGTTCCTTCGTTTTGCATTTTCCCACACACCCCCAAAGATCGGAAAAGGCTCTTCCTGTGAACGACGCGCATCCAATCCATTTTTGGGCTGACTCGGACTGAGCCGCCCCCCCCCCTTTATTATGCACAGAGTCCGGGCCAAGCCTAAGCCACTTTAGTGGAGTCGATGAGGAGGGCTAGGCTTAAAGGATCAGCAGAGGGTCAATTGACAAGGAATGACTGCTTTCTCACTGCTTTCCCCCCCCCCCCCCCCCTCCCCCCGGCCTCTGACTTTTTGCCCCATTTCCGATCAGCCGCCCCCCCCCCCCTCCCCGTCGCCTTTCTCTCTCTCCGCCCTCGTCGCACCACCGGCGGTGCCCACCCTCCGTTACCCCCTAATTAGACTTCCTTCCCATTCCCTCATCAAATTGGTTATTCTTGGACCCTTTCCCACTTCCCCGCCCCTCCATTTCGACTCTTCCATTCACTTTTTCCCTCATCCCTTTGTCGTGGTGTCCTTCGCCCTTCCCTCCAATATTTTGGCCTTTCCGCTCGGCGAAACCCCAAATGAGCGGCGATCCCTCCCCCCCCCCCCCCCATTCGACGAACCCATCTCTCCGCGCTCCCCCCCCCCCCACCTCCTTTTCCAAATATTTTCACTGCCAAATTCGTCCCCATCATTTTTCATTTCATATCGTTCCTTTTTGGCCAATCCGAAAATGAAGCTTAAAGGAGCGAAATTCCCTCTAATCGCATAAATTCACTTTTCGCTTTTGCATTCCTTCGCGCTTAAATCTTCTTCTCTTTTTCTTCTACATTGTCCCTCCATCAGCTGCATTTTTCCTCATTTAAAGAAAGGGCGGGTGAAAAAAAAATAAAAGCGTTTGCCGCTCGGCTGGAGGAAAGGGTAATTATTAGGTTGAAGTTTTAGGAGTGACTTTTTGAGGCGATTGATTTGAAAGTGAATTGGGAAGGGATGAGAGAGTGGGCATGGACAACAGAACAGAACAGACAATGGCAGAAAAATATTTGGGGGGGGGGAAGAAAAACGGAGGGGAGGGACAATTTGGGGATTGGTCAGTCATCGGCGGACAAAGCCAATCGGTCACCGCCCCCCCCCCCCAAATGGACGGACACTTTTGAAAAACTTTTCAATATTCGACCCAAAGAATGCCTTTGGGGTGTTCTGCTGCGATGGATTGAGACATGACCCGACTTGTCACCTCACTGCAGCTTCACCCGTCACTTCTCTGCCAATTCGTTACCTCCGATAAAATCGCAAATGGCGGCGCCCCCCGCGCATCCCCCGGGGCCAATTTCACGCCCTTCGACATCGCTTAAAGAAATCTTCGTCACTTGGTACGTTCATCGCTCTCTCTTCACCCTCACCACCTTTTCATTAGCACCCCCCCCCCCCGTTTTATCCCGCCTTTTTTGGTCCAATTTTGATTTTTCCCCATTCATTCATTTGCCCTTCGTTATTTACCCAAATTCCCCCCCCCCCTTTGCCCAAACTCACTCCATCACCTTCACTTTTCCCCTATCTCCTTCATTTTCATCATCCCAAAATTAAGTATCATTGTGCAACAATTGGATTTGCCTTGGGGCGTGAACTCCTCAAGCATTCCCCCGAGGAGGGCACCCTTTCTTCCCTCTCCCCCCTCCCCCTTCCCCCCCCCCTCACTCACTCTCACTTTTCACTTTCTCTTTCACTTTTATCCCCCCCCCATTGATATCACAAATCCGTTAACTTTTCGTCCTAAATTTCTTCCAAATTTGCTCATCCTTTGGCGGTCATCCTCCCCCCCCCCCTTCTCTCTCCGCCTTTCCCCCTCCGTTTTTGTCTTTTGTTTGGGTCGGTGTCCCCCGCCCTTTTAAATGTTCAAATGACTGACTTAGCGAAGTGAGTGAGTGTTTACGGGAGGCCAAGGGCAAATTTAGGGAAATCTCCAAAATTTAAATGCCCCGCCAATTCAATTAGAAAATGTCCCGTCAATGCAAAGGATCGTCTTTCTCTGTCTTTGCTTGTGAACCCCAAAACCATTCTCAAAGATCGCCCCTTGCAATTGCTATTTGCCCATTAGGCGAGGCGACCACCGAATGAATGACCAAATGACCCGCCAATTCCGCAAATGTTTCTCGCCAACCGTTTTAAATGTGCCATATTATCCATGATTCTATGATTGATTTTCTTCCCTTTTTATCATTGAGTCCCTTCCATCGGTTGATCAGCCTGTTTTATCGATTGGTCATCCAATTGTAATTGATCTGCCCCTTCCGTGATTGATCAGTGCTTTGTGCCATGCCCCTCCTTCCTCTCCTTCTCGTCCTGCTACTGCTCCTCCTTTGGCTCGTCCCCCCAGGCGATGCTTTTGCCCTTCTTCACTTTCGGGTCGCCCTTTCCTCCTCGTTCCCCCTCTCCGATCCCATCCAACTCGACTTTTGTCTTTTTTCTCGTCCGTTCAATTCGTCAAATGAATGCCAATTGGGCCATGCGCAAATTCTCTTCACATCCGCCGAAGAAAAAGCTCTCTCTTTGGAATTCGCACATTTTTCGAAGGTTCTTTCTTTTTTCAAAATTATTTTAAAAGTTTTTATTTTATTTTTATTTTAGCAACATTTTGAATTTAACATCAAAGTTTTACGACTTCGCAAAAATATGTCATCAGCAGAGGAAAATGGCGACAAAGAGGGTAAAAGTTTGGGGGGGGGGGGGGGATTGTCGTCAAGGGGGTCGGATTATGCGATGGGATTATGCCCAATTAAGTGATTATCCCCATCACTTTGCTGCTGTTCGGGTGGCTCCCCCTCCCCCCCCCCCCCCTCCCCTCTTTTTCTGCTGTGTTTCTCTTTTTGTCCAAAAGTTTTCCCTTCCGACCCATAAAATGGCCCTTTCGTCGTCCTTATCGGCCGAATGTCGGGAGTTTCTTACTCGTGAGTCAACAGATGAATGAATTATTTGTTGGGGTCGACGGGCTGCCAAAGTTGCGATAAGAAGGACCAATTGGGGTAATAAAAGGCGAACAAAGGGAGGGACCGACCGATTGGGCGTAAATCCGACGAAATTAAATTGCCGGGAACGAATTGAGGGACCCTTCCACCTTTTGTCTTTCTGAATTCGCTTTTGCCTAATTTTGCCTTTTTCAGTGCTTTTCCGCTGTTCTGAGAATGTCCGTCGTTCCATTGGCCTTTTTTCTTGGCAATTTTTTGGTGCAAATTTTTCCGTTCGTCAAAATGGCGAACCCTTCGCAAGCAGAAACTTCTCATTGGACATTCGCTATCGGATGGGCTGTGGGTGAGTGATTCGTTGGTGTTGGCCCTCTGAGTGATCTTTTGGCATTTGCCAATGCCCTTTTTCTTTAAATGGCATTTCTCTGATGAATTTTTGTCCGTTTCTGTAATGCCCTAAATCCCCGCTGGTCTCAAATACGAATCCCTTCTCTCTCCCATTTCCGATTCGTTTGATCAAATTCTCCATTTAAGTGCCAATTTTTTTGGTCCCAATTGCGAATTTCATTGCGAGTTGAACGAATGGGAACGGCGCATCGGCCATTTTGAATGTGCGCCGGAGGACGGACGGAAGCGATGTGCCAAAGGATGGGCTGGGCCGAATTGCGACCGTTTCCAAAGTGAGTCCCGTTTTCCGACTCGGACTCACTCGTCCGTCCCCATCAGTTCCCCGCGTCGACTCGTCCTCCTCCGTCCCTTCGGCCTCTTATTCCCCCTGTTTCTGTCTTAACGGTGGCAAATGCTCTTCCGATGGCATTTTTTGCCTTTGTCCTCCGGGGTTCAACGGTGCCCATTGTGAGAAGGTATTTGGCATTGGTTATCATTGGATGACTCTGTCCTTTCAGTGTGTCACAAACGGTCGTTGTAAGGGCTTCTGTCAGTTGCCCGGGGGCTGCGCGTGCCCTGAGGGAAAGGGAGGCCAATTCTGTGAGAAAGGTAAGCCGATCGAGTGATGTGATCAGTCGCAACCATTGATCATTTGCCAGATTTGGAGTTCTGTGCCCGCCACACGCCGTGCCAAAACGGAGCGACTTGCCTTAACAGCCCGGAGGGCTCTTACACTTGCGAATGCCCGCCGGGGTTTGGGGGGCGGAACTGCGAGAAGAGACTGATCAGCTGTGGGGAAAGACCGTGCCGAAACGGAGGCCTTTGTGTATCGGTCAGATCTTACGCCTCCCCTATCCTAAATGACCCTTCCCTTTCACTTTATTTCAGCAATTAATGTCCAATTCGGTGGTTGGCTTTCGTTGCGATTGTCCCCGTGGATTTTTTGGCAAATTTTGCCAGGTTCGAAAAGGCAATTTCAATTCTGATCCGTTTTTCTTTCATTCATTTAGGTCCGTGTGAGGTCGGGTTGTGTCGATTTGCCCTGTCAAAATGGCGGTTCCTGTGCCGACTCGTCCCCCCCTCCCTCGTCGTCTCCCATTTCGTTACGTCATCGTCGAATTCCTCCGTTTCTTTGTCTCTGTGCCAACGGATGGACTGGCCAAATATGTGACCAACCTTTGGAGAATTGTCGCGTCAATTCGTGCCAAAATGGTACGTCTTTGTTCGTCGAATGTTTAATTCTTAAATTCCCTCAGGTGCTTCTTGCCTTGTCGACCCGAACAGTTCCTTCGGCTTCGTCTGTCGTTGTCCGCACGGATGGCGAGGAATTTTATGTGGGGAAAAAGAAGAAGTCGACGAATGCCGAACAACGCAATGCCAAAACGGAGGCTCTTGCCAAAAAAGGACGGACGGATTTCACTGCGTTTGTCGGAAGGGATTTTGGGGAGCGAATTGCCAGGAAAAAGTGGAGGAAAACGAAGCGGGAAAAGTGCCAACGAAGGAGGACTTGGGAAGAATGGGAGCAGAGGAAGGGTCAAAACGACAAAAGTAAGCGGACAAAGGCACGGCCATCTCAGCCAATGGCACTTCCTTTTGCAGCTGTTCGTCCGCTCGTCCCCCCGCCGCTTTGCCCGCCGTTTCCGTGCCAATCGCTCTGCTGCTGTTCTTTCTGTTCGCCTTTCTCTTCTCCCTCAGTGCCGCCTTTTCCGCTTCTTCCGCGCCCTCTTCCGCTTCTTCTCCGCCCACCGTCCCTTCCATTTCGACAATTTCACAACCAAAGAATGTTTTCGATCACCGCTCTCTCTTCGCTTCGTCGGAAAGTGCCAACTCCGAAACCGCGCGGTATGTGTGCGAGCCGACCTTCCGAATCGGACCACAAAGTCGACGGCACTTGGAAGAAAGGGCACTGTCAGCGATGGGAGAGCGAAGGGCACCGCCGCGGACAACGGCGGATGAATTGGGCCGACAAAGGCCGAGGGAATCGGCCATTTACGAGGAGATCGACTTTTTTTGAATCTCTTCTTATTGTCATCCGTTAGTTCATTTGTTGTGGTGCCGGGCAATCGTTTTTTATTTTGCTAAATTTGAATTTGAATTTTATTTGTTAAGCTGATCAATCGATCGATCGGCTGATCACTTCCCCGGCACCCATTCCGCCCCTTCGCCCATCTCATCCATAATCAACGGGTCCTTCTTTTCCCTTCCTTTCCCCTTTCCTACAGTACTCCTCCTCCCCCTACCGTTTCCCCCCATCTCACTTTTGTACATTTATTCTTTTTTTGTTCCCATTTTCTGCCTTAATTTTTCTGTTTGTCTTCGAATATTCTCATTTCTCACATGTGTAAATTTTCCATTTTCATGAGTAATTAAATAATAAATTCATAAATGTTAAAACAAATAAAAATGTGAAACTTTTTCGTTTCGGTAAAAAGGGAAAGGCCGAAGGATTATGGGCTGAATTAATTAGCGGAAAAGATAAAAGAAAATGAAAATGGACAACAAATAAAACTATGTTATTAGGGTGGTCAAATTAGCAAATTCCCCCCAAATTCCCCCCCCCCCCCCCCTCTCACAAAATCCCTCAAATTTAAAAATTCAATGCCGCAGAGAGTGACGCGTTCACTTTTCCCTTAAAATGTTCGCTTCCAAAAAAATCGGAAGATGGAAAAATCCCAAGGGATTGGTCAATGTGAAAAAGGGGAGGCGATGAGAAATGAATGGGCTTTTGAGAAGGAAAGGAAACGACGGCCCAAAAAGTCGGCCGAAGTTTCCTTCTGCGGGAGAGAGTCATGCGATGGCTTTTGCCAATGCTTTTGCCCTTTTCTCTCTCAATTTTCTTTTGAAAATCCAAAAAATTGTGCCAATTGCCTTTGGCATTGCCCCCCCCCCCAAATTAGGCAAAGCGAAAAGCACAAAAATGGGCAACGCCAACTCATCGGGGCAGGAAATGCCGAAACGAATGTTGGCAATGAAAAGGAACGAATCATTCGGGTCAAAATCACCACGAAGAGTCAACAGAACAGCACACATTGAACAGCAGCAGGAGCAGAAGGGAAGCATCGGCGAAGAACGAACCGACGAAAAAGGACAGGGAAAGGCGAAGAACGGCACGACGAAATTGGCACGGCAACAGCAGCACCAAATGACCAGGTGGACAAAAGACAGACAAAGGGAGGCGAAAACGGACAAATGACCAACGATGGTTAAGGCACAATCGGAGCCAAAGTTTGGAGCAGAGGTAGCGAAACGGAGGACACTTCCCACTGTTTTTTGTTTGTTCAGCGGAATGCACTCGCCCTCCAGCAGTTCACGCAGTTCGAGCAGCAATTCGTACATTAATTCGGTCCTCGGCACAAATTGTGCCGTTGGAGAAATGGAAAAAAGTTGCCTCAGGCAAATTCTGCCAATTCAGCGACAAAATGAAGCCGAAACCGAACATTCAGACAGTCAACCGAGCCGATGTTCAACTATCAGCGGGGATTTGAACCCGCATCAAATTGGGTTGGTGAGGAGGGCGTGGAAAACGACGCTGAAAGCGACGGACAACGAAGGGACTGAAATTGCGGTGGGCACTTTGGGAAGGGTTTCCGACGATAAATCCTCCGGCAGATTCGAATTTTGCTCCGAATCTTTCAACTCGACCCGCGCAATTTGACTTTGTTCTCTCTGAGGGATTCGTCCGCGGGCGAACTCCGAATGCACCCATTGTTCACGGAATTGGCCAATGTTCGAATTGGCATTTCCATCGGCCGTTCTTCCTTCTATTTTCCATCCGTTTTTCAGACTTTTGAGCCGACCCTCGTCCATTTGATGGGCCATCTGACAAATGCCACCACTCTCAGCAAACATCTCCAGGCAAAAAGGCCATTAGCAAAACCACCGATTGAGCATGTCCCGTTAATTGACAGCAATTGGGCGGAAGGCACGTCAGTTACACGGGAGTCACTTACAAATGCGCTTATTGGAAGGCCAGCGAATTGGGAGAAAAGCAATGGACTGAAATGCCACTATTTTCAGTCGTTCAGCCAAGCATTGGTCGAAGTGATTATGGAAAACGGCGGGAAAAGCGTCGAATTGCGAGACGCACTCATTGCCTTGGCCGACTTTTGCGTGGAACAGATGAAAATCGGCTACCGAATTGAACACAAACTCCAATGCGAAGCGGAACGATTGGCCCAGGCACAGAAGCGGCGACGGGCGTTTGCCCCCAGGCAAAAGTCGCCAATTTAGCCAAACTGACAAAATTGGACTAAAAACAACACGAATTTGTTTATTTTTAACCGTAGCACATAAACATCGAAACTCAACGGCATTACAATACATTACAATTTCCTAGCGAATTCATTCATTGTCCGGCATTGGTCAGTCCCATTGCCATCCTCACTCACAATCAGTAATCCGGAAAAGGGTTCACACTGTCCGGAGTTTGCTTGTACTTCAAGTAGAGAAGTGCTCGGGCATTAGCTTTTGCCTGTAAAACGTATTTTTAAGACAAAATAATGAGAAAAAGCGTTGAAAATTATATGGAATTAGGAAGAATTTAAAATAAGTTGAAGGAGCAAAAAGCAGAATAAATCGGAAAATGTTGATAACTTATAAAGTTACAAGGAAAAAATGCCAAAGTACAAATTCATTAAAAGGATTCACCTCAATTTGTTTGCTAAATTTTTAATATTTAGGAAAAACAAATTTGCGCCAATTTTCATGATAAAAATAATCCGCTTTTGTCCCCCACCTCACCTTTCTGTCGTATTTGTTCTTCGCGTGCATCTTCAGCACCTTTTTCATCGTATCCATGGCTTCTTCGCGTTTGTTTTGTTTGTGTTGGATGAGTCCAATGTAATAGACATTGGAGGGGAAGAATTCCTTCTAAAGAGTAATTAGTGTTAATTGCCAATGCTCTCTCATTCATTGTCAGTCCCATTACAAATTGGACCACCATTTTGACAATCTTACAATTTAGCAATACAAACTCACTTTGATTTCCTCAGCTGCCTGGAAAAGTTTCATGGCCTCGTCGTAACGGCCATTCTCAAAGTATTCGACCCCTTAAAACTTTTTCAAAACACTGATTGGATTGGACTCGCAAACCAAGCAAATGGCAAGTGATTGCGTCCTTCGGGTCGATTTGGTGGGCCTTTTCCAAGTGTTCAATCACTTCTTTGTTCGCGTTCTTCACATAAGGATGCTGCGAAGTGATCAGCCTCAGTCGCTTCAGAGTGATGGCGTACCATTTGTGTGCCCCTGCGCTTCCGTTCTTCGGCTCGAGTGTAAACGCTTTTTGGAAGTGGGGGATGGCCTAAACGGACGAAGTTAGGGAAATGGACAATAATAATAATAAAATAATAATAATGAAGCTGTTCTTCATCCCCCCTTAACTACAAAACTTTTTAAGTCATAAGAAAGTTGCGAAAACATATTTTCATGGGCTTTCGAGGTCGGTGAGATCACGAATTTCGGTAATTGAATCAAAAATCCGGACTCGAACGAAAAATTTTCTAAATTATACAGCCCGGAAATGACGAAATATCCGACCTTGGTGAAGTATTCAATTCGATTCTCGGAGTCAACAACAGAAAACAAGTCACCCTTTTCTGACAGAGCGCGACCAAGACGCCAGGAAATCTCGCAATTATTCACATTCTCGCAACTGAATTTGGGAATGGGTGAATCATTGCTGTAGCTTATGATAGACAAAACTTCAAAAAGAAATTTTCGGGATGCCGCTAAAGAGGTCTGTGAGTTTCTTTTTTTGAATATAGATATAATTAAAAAAATATGTTAATGACTTCTTTAACTATTATATTTTGGAGTCATTTGCAATTTGTTTTTTTCAGTTCAGAAAATAAGGTCTTCAAAGTTCTTAAAACATAGACACTTGCGAATCCTGCAAAACAAGTCATAAATACCGCATCAAAATGTCCTTTGCGTCGTCCAAAATGTCACTGTTCTCGATGTAAGCATTTGTGCTAAAAATGAAGAAATCATAAAAAGAATGGATTTGCAAAAGCCTTAATTTCAACCTAAGTTTCTTGAGCGTTTTCTCCAGGCGGTGCACAGTCTCCTGGTACCAGTCCGGCTTGTTTTTCAATTCAACGTCGGGAATCGCAGCGGCCACAACTGCGGACAGTCCAACTCCGCCGAAAACTTTTGCAACATTTGGAGCGGATGAAATAAAACGACGAAACATATTTAAGAATCGAAAATATTATTTGTTCTGGGATAAAAAAACAACTAGTAGTAAGAAGGAGCAAACAAACTGAGGTAGAGTAAGCACTAATTCAATTGGGTTGGGAATGAAGCAAGTTATGACTGTTCAAAATTAAGCAGTAAAAAACGGAAAGTGATCAGTGATCAGTAAATTAAGCAGTAAAAAAGGAAGTGAAAATTTGAAATGCGCACATAAAGTCTTTCTGGCGTTTTATTCAAACTTTGTCTGACACTGAGCCTGTCAGATAGTGTTCAGGTTCAGCAGGTCAAATTAGGTATTTTTATCATAAAATTTTCACTGTGTTTAAGAAATTTTGTCTGTGGTAAAAACCTTTTAGTATTTTATTAAAAATGTCCAGCTCTGAAGACGAATCCAATCACTACTCGAAAAAGGAAATTCGGGTACTTTGAATTAAATATTAAAACCCTTCTGATCGTTTTTTAAGGAAAAAGAACGAAGACAACAAAAGAACAAAAAGAAAAATGAATCCAAAAAGGCTAACAAAAAGAACCGCGAAGAAACGATCATCACATTGGGTGAAGAAAAAGTCGAACTGCCTGAAGCGGTGAATGAAGTTGATAGTGGATTTGAAGCGGAAGGAGGGACAAATGAAACGGAGGAGGAAAAGGACGTTACGGAAATGGTCAAAGAAAGCAAAGAAACGGAGACGAAGGAAAAAAAGGCTCAAAAAGGGGAAGAAGGAAAGAAGCAGAAGGGCACTGCTGGCGATGATCTTTCGGTCGAAATTGAATATGTTGGGGAAGGGCCCGAGCTCGACCAGAAGGACCCGAACTTTTCTTACTTTTCGAGGATTTTCGATGCGTTCAAGGCAAGGAAAAAAAACACGAACGAACAAACTCAAATACTTTTCAGATAAAAACAGAAGAGGAATTGAAGCGAGAAGAACAATTCCGACAAGTTCGGACCGAAATCCCCGAGGATACTCTCAGTAAAGCTGCGATTTCCGAACAAATCCTTCAGGAGGAGTTGAATCAGAGACGGGTGAAGAGTCATTGGTCCGTTTTGTTCTAATTTTCATTTTAGAAAGAAGCTGAAGAGGCAGGTGAGGCGCATAAAATGAGTCGGAAGAAGTTGCGGCTGGCGCTACAACCGTCGATGGCCGACCTAAAGGCGGTAAAAGCGAAAAAGTCACAATGCTTTATTAATGCTTAATGATTTTTCAAGAGCACACCTCGGGCCGACGTCGTCGAATGGGCCGATGTGACCTCCCGTGACCCATTTCTTCTCGTCGAGCTAAAGTCCTATCGAAACACAGTCATGGTCCCACGCCATTGGAACGCAAAACGGAAATATTTGGCCGGCAAAAGAGGATTTGAGCGACCACCATTTGAATTGCCGGAATTTATTAAGAGGACGGGGATAATGGAGATGCGTGAGACAATGTGGGAAAAGGAGGAGCACCAATCATTGAAAAACAAAATGCGCGAACGAACTCGGCCAAAACTGGGCAGAATTGACATTGACTATCAGAAACTTCACGACGCATTCTTCAAATGGCAGACAAAACCACAGATGACGAAGATGGGCGAACTTTACTACGAGGGGAAGGAATTGGAAGCGCAAATGCGAGAAAAGAAGCCGGGCACTTTGTCGGATGAACTTCGAATTGCACTGGGAATGCCAGTTGGACCGGTCACCCGCCAACAAATTGGTCCGAGAGTAAATCCCATTGAATTTTAGAACTCCAACAAATTTCCGCCTCCGTGGCTCATTGCGATGCAGCGTTATGGGCCGCCTCCTTCGTACCCGAATTTGAAGATTCAAGGCCTCAACTGTCCAATCCCAGAAGGGTGTGCCTTCGGATACCACGGCAACTTCCTATTCATTTTTTTATAATTGTAATATTTTTTTAGCTGGGGGTTGGGGAAAACCACCGGTCGACGAATACGGGAAGCCTTTATATGGAGACGTTTTTGGACTGACTGTAAGTATTCGGAATCGAATTCGTTAATGTAAATTTGCAGTATAAAGTCCCTGACTTGTTCATTTCTTAGGTTCCTCAAGTGGCTGACGACGTTGACGAGTCGAGGATTGAACGTCGCCATTGGGGAGAAATTGGAAGTGACGAGGAAGAGAGTGAGGAGGAAAGCGAAGCCGAAGAGGACGACGAGGAGGGCACCGGCGCAGTGCCACCGCCTCCCCCGGAGGGCGGATACGTAACACCTGCGCCGACAGAAGGGTAAGCAACGCTTGGCATACATATTCAAAGTTGGGGGGGGGGGGGAGACTTCGCCTTGTGAAGTGCCAAATCCCCCCTCTAACATTTTACAAACTTTTTTTCCGATGGGAAAAAATTTACATTGTTTCCAATGCCTCTGCGAAATTGACCCCTCCCCCCTTGATTCTCCCCAAACATGTATGTCGTTGGTCAAAGAACTATTCAATTTTCTAAAAAAAATTTCGTCGGGGCGGACTGCTCCCCTGCAACCAGAAAAGATTCTTTTTTCTCCAGTGCTTTTTTCAAAAATTTCAAGGCTGGGGCGAAAAGCAGGAATTTGTAGCGGTTTTGTGCCAAAAATGACAATTTTTGCCATTTTGGGTTCAATTTTTCAAAAAATAATGGTTCATTGGAGTCCGGCGGTGCCGATAGGCGCCGCAGGTAACATTTTTTGGAACTTTTAATACACTAAGTTATGAAAATTGTAACACATTTTAAAAAACAAATTGAACTTTTAAGATCAATTCCCGTTACATTTTTCGTTTACAGTTTCGTGACTCCGAGTGGCATCACGACGGTTCCAGGAGTCGAAACTCCGAGTTCGACTATTGAACTGCGTAAGAAGCGAACGATGGACGAAAGCAGGTGTTCTTTCACCTTTTGTGGCCAACTTTAAACTCGCTTTAGTCTCTCTGGCCCCGAAACGCCCGCGCCGCCGCTTTACACGATATTAGCCGAGAAAAAGGTGGACAGAGTGGGCACTCAGTTGATGGCCACCAGTCATGTGTACGACATCGCCGCCGTACGTTTTGTTTTTCTTTGTTTTCCTTCTCTGGAAAATGCTTTTCTTTTCAGCAGCGCAAAATTCCGGTGCCGAACGAAGGCGTGGAAGTGTCACTTAACCCCGAGGAACTCGAAGACCAAGGAGGACTCGAGCGAAAATACGAGGAACAACTTCGAAAGCAGGCGAAGATACGAATGGAAAATGAGGAGGATTTTTCGGACATGGTAAAGCGTAATTCTGAACAGTGCAAAGGATTTACATAATTTGTTGAGTTTTTAGGTGGCGGAACATTCGGCGAAGCAAAATGTGAGCAGTGATTATTTATTTATTAATTAAATTAATTTTTAAGCGCAAAAGAAAAGTACAAGAGCAGAAGAAAACGTCGTCTTCCTCAAAGAAATACAAAGAGTTCAAATTCTGATCATCTTTTCGCGTTTTGTTGGTTTATTCCTGTAATGTCCGTTTATCTGATAAATCCTTTCCGTTTTTGGTTCTGACAAATGAGTGTTTGTCTAAAACGGTTTGTTTACTTTTTCGAAAGTGATGGAAAGGGGTCGTCCCCGCTTCTCTTTTTGGCCCTGTGACGAATTTTGACCGGGTGAGCGATGCGTCGGGACAATGCGACGAAAGTCGCCTCCCTCCCCCCCCCCCCGTGGGTCTGTCCATTCATTCGTCCGTTATTTTATTTTTAGTCCCTCCGTTTGACTTGCGATTCAAACACACTTTGCATTGTCAACTGCTGTTGAATTTATCACGTAACTTTGGCTGGAATTGTCTTTTCCATGGCAATGGCATTTCATACATTATAAAAAATGGTTTTTTACTGGAAATTGGCAATTAATTTCTGTACGAGTGCCATGGCATTTCCCCCCCCCCCCCCTCTTCCCTTTCCCATTTTCTTTGTCAATTTCTTTTTCCATTCGATGCCTTTGCCTTTCACTTTATTCATTTTGCTGCTCCTCTTCTCCGTGTCTTTCGCTTCTCCTTCACCTTTTCCCATTCGAAGTTTCTTCCGTCTCTTTTTTCTTTCTTTCATTTCCATTTTTTTTAGCGGTCAGAGGGATGGGCGAAGCATTGGAAAGGGCCGTTGAAAAGACCAAAGAATGGTTTGTCAGTCGGTCGATCATTTGTCTTTGTTTGTTTTGTCCGTCCGTTTGGACATTTTAGGCAATCGACGGACCGCGACAGACGCAATAAGCCAACGTTCACCCAAAGTGCGCTCAGAGCGAACGCCAATCGTCCGCTTCGGGTGGCGGAGATGGACGTGCAAAGGCTGAACCGACTGCTTAAAGTGGTCGACCGCGCGTGGACTTTGCCTAAATTTGGGTCCTCGGAGCCCATCGGGTCCAATTTCCAAGTGAATGAATGGAAGGGTCACTTTGGAATTCCTTACGAAGTCAATGCCTTAAGTACAAGAAGACATGTGCCAGCATTTACAAGGCGAGGTGAGTGAGGGGGGGGGGGGGGGAGGGACAAACGGCACTTTTGAAACGAAGGCACAACGCATGCGAGCAGGTCGGGTTTGGCATTATGTGCTTCAACTTTTGGTGGGTTGGGGGGGGGCGAAGTGTACGGTTTGAAAAAGAGGGGCAAATTCAGTTATGAGAAAGGTGCGTTGGAAAGGCAATGAATGGCATTCGATTTGTGTTTTTATTGTGAAGGCGAAAAGTTGGTGTTCAAATGCGAAGATGCGAGTGGACCGAATTTTTGCAAAAACAACGGAAATTATGACAATTTCCTGAACAAATACAAAAAGGACGCGTACAGAGTGAGAATTCATTTTGGAAATTCAAAAAAAAAACGAATGATCGAACCAAAAAAGGCAAAGGCGTACATCCATCAGCAGCTGACGAGGTGAGCCCAATCGGAAGGAAACGGTGAAGAAAACCAACACGAACAGATGCTATTCCTCAGCAATTTGTGAGGGCGCACTTTTGAACAGCAAAATTACTGCCCAATGCAAACGAAAGGGGACAAAAATTGCAGAGAAAAGTGAGGGGATTGACAGAGAGAGAGAGAGAGAGTGAGGGAGACACAACGCAAATTCAGCAGGAAAGACGGCAAAGGATGTTCAAAGAAACGGCGGAAGATGGCGCGGAAATGGGCGAAGAAACAATCACAAAAAGAGTCCCTTTCTGGCAGAGACTTATGGTGAGGAAGAGAATGGATAAAGGACGAAGGGAGAAAGAGGGGGACGAAGAAAGGGCAGAGAAAGAGGGGGAAGCGGAGATACGGTGGAAGGAGAAAAGATACGGTGGAAGAAGAGAAATAGAAGTGAAGAGCATGGAGGAAAAGAGACGAACAGAGAAAGAGGAGGAGGATGAGATACGGTGGAAGGAGAAACGATACGGTGGGAGAGGGGAAACGGAAGTGGAGAGAACGAGAGAAAGCGCCGATTGGGACGGGCAAAGGTGGGAAGGGACAACAGGAAGAATTTAATGCGATCGCTTTTGAGTTCATTGGAAAGCACAGCCTTTTCGCGCAATTTGACTCAGTTAACGCCAGAAATGCACGATCACTTACAAATGAGGCGACCACCGCTTAGTCACCGGACAACGGAACCTAACAAAAAGTTGCGGAGGAATTTCCAACCGGGAAAATGGTTTTCCCCCCGAATCCGAATTTTCGATTAAAAGTTTTGTTAAGGTTTCAATCCGTGCATTATATGACCAACACAGGCTGATCAAACAGTTCACCGAAAGAATATCAGAAATTACTTTTCCCCTTCCATACGGGTGGAAACAGAAGAAACGAGCAAAAAAGCATTAATAAAGACACAAGTTTATCGACTTCTGTTCGTTATTATTATTTTTGGAAATCATTTTTATCACACGCTTCTAAACTAACAAACAAACAAACAAAAAGAAATCAAAATTTAAAATTATTGGGGGAGGGGGAAAATTGAATTTGGATGCGATTATCAGCTAACGGTTGCTAAATCCCAAAGTGACTTTTCCGATAACCAACAATTGGGCCGGAAACATCGAACTCGAAATAATCACTGTTATCATAAATAAATGGAATTCGTAAGGCATCAGCAAAAAGAAAGCAAAATAAAGCGAAACGAATCGCACTTTTCCGCCGGTGATTAATTTTCTTTTAAGTCAAGCGAAATCGGTTGGTTTAACGGATGGATTTGTTGTGAAAAAGGGATGGTTGTCGAAGATGGAAGAAGCGGCCAATTAATCTAACAGTGAAAGCTGAGCAAAACCGGTCAAAGAACGTTCGTCGGGAATTTCATTGGATGCAACGCCGGAACTAAAGCGAAATTGGAAGGGAAAAGAAGTTGGGCATTGCTTCACTTGAGAGCGAAAGTGATCGTCCTTCTTTCCGCCTTTTTCTGGGCCAAGTCGATCAGTTTCTGAAGATTGGCCGCGACTACGACGAGATCATGGCCATCTATGAGTTCGGCGGTGACGAGTTCGTGAGCAATTCTGGAAGATTTGGCTTAAATATTAAATCCGGCTTGTCAGGGGGGCGTATTCCGTTATTCGGTTTCATTTTTAAAAATTGACCCGTCCACACTGTCCGCATTCGGAGAGTAGTCGAATTTGATGTCGTTCAGTTCCCTTTGCTGGTTCCGAACCCGCAAAACCTTTAGAAAACGGAAGGTCGGTCCCTTGCAAAATGCTTCCTAATTGTAAACCAAGTTCAGTGTTTGAAGTGGCGGCATTTGTTCCTCCCCTTTGCCTTCGCTCGATGCCCTGGAGACAGTCGGTCTTTCCCCACTTGCGCTTTGCTGAATGGTCGCGTTTTCGGGGTCCGACGAATTTTCCTCGTCCGAAGTGTCATATTCGAACTCCCAATTTCCATCTTTGTCCTTCTTCAGCTTGCCACTTGCAACCTTCAAAACCATCGAATTCAATTCGCTGCTGGCATTTTCTGTTGTTGTGCCAAAACCAACCTTTTTGGGAATGGTTGGGATTGATGGCGCCGAGCCGAGATTCTCAATCAGCGAATGGACCAGCCAACTTTTGTCCTTGGCCTTCTTGAAAAAGGAGTATTTGAGAAGTTCCGAAGCAGTGGGCCGCTTGGACGGGTCCTTCTACAAAAAAGCTGATCGTTTTACTCATTCGCCCCTTTTGTCGCCCCGTTCCAAACCTGCAGACAGTCCTTTATCACAGTTCTGAAGCTCTTCCCGTATCTTAAAATTGGAATTTCCATTTCCCACCCAAAAAGGAACGTACGCTTTGTACTGCTCCTTTCGGTCGGCGTTCGTCTCAAGCGAAGGCGGGTCATTCTGAAGGGTCAGCATCAGCACTTTCATTGGGGGGTAGCGATGGTAAGGGGCCGTGCCGGTGGCGAGCTCAATGCACAGAATGCCAAAGCTCCAAATGTCCGCTTTGAAATCTAAGAGACGAATTAGAAACAACCAGCACAACCACCGACTGAACAACCGACCGTAACCGGACACCTGCTCCATCACTTCGGGGGCCATCCAACAGGGAGTGCCGACGAAAGTGTGCCGAACTTTCTTAAGGGCATACATCGGAAGTCCGGAAACGGCGGCATGCCCACCTGTCTGGAAAGGTCTCCCCCACTGGCCGCCAACCAACCGGACACTCCGAAGTCAGCGATTTGCACGGTCCCATCGTTGGCCAACAAAATGTTGCCTAACAAGCAACTGGAAAAGTAGGCCTAAACAGCTAATGACTGACCCGCTTTGATGTCCCTGTGTATTTGGCCGGAATTATGGAAGTACTCGAGGCCCCGGAGGACTTCCTTAAGAACTGTCGCAATTATCACTTCGTCGAGCACTCCGTAGGCCGCCTGGTCTTTGCCAATTGCCTAATTTGAATTTGGTTAATTCTCACGAAAAATAATGCCGGGCTATGCCTTTATTTTTCTCTTCAATATGTCCAACATTGAACCACAGTTCAACAAACGCATCACCACCCAAAGTTCCTCCCCGACGACCTAAAAATGGCTCAATTTGAAGGCATTAGAAGAACATTACGAATAAGAAAAGGGGACTATCCACAGTTGAAGGGATAACGGACAATTGGCCCAAAAATTATGGGCATTTTGTCTGTCTATTGGCAAAAGGGTGTTCATTCCCAAAACGCACAAAGGAAGTGTAGTAATTGACGACATTTGGGTGCGAACACAGCGACATCGCCTGTATTTCATGCGACAATTCGTCCACCGACGTCTGACACTTTTCCAAATTTATGCTTTTTATGGCGCACATTTCGTTCTTCGACTTGCAGAATGCCTGAATAGTTTTGTCCAACCCTTCCCATAAAATGTTCTCCTCACCTTAAACACAGTCGCAGTTGCACCAACTCCAATTGCGTCCTGAAGTTCGTACTCATCTTTCGACCCCGGCCAATGGCACCCAACGGACAAATCCCCTCCAGCCATTCTCATAAAGGCATTTGATCACGGCACGAAATTTAATGGAAAAAAAAGAAAAAAGCTTGCCAAGCAACTTTTAAATGAGCAACAAAATGAAAAAAGCTTTAGTTTTTATCGAAATAACATGACTTTCAGAAAAAATAAGTTAAACAACGCATAGGTAATTCATTAGTCTCTGGGGATGGGAAAGCAGAAAAAATATATAAAATATTCATTTTTATATTTGTGGGAATTTGCAATGTGATTGATTCTGTCTCTGTCTGTGGGTGTGTCCATTAGCCAAATCGCTTCTCTTCTCCGCCCCCTCCCCGTCAATTGTTTTGTGCTCCAATCATTTCGTTTAATGTTGCGATTGCAGACTGAAGGATGACTATCTTTGCCTTAATTTCTCCGATTTTGAACAATTTTTTGTCAGTTAAAATTACCTTCGACTGTTTAACCTCCAAATCGGCCAACTCGGACAAATTCTTCTTGAATGACGCGATGCGCTCCTTCTTCAGCTCTGTCAATTCTGTTTTGGCCAATTTGCTGATCATTTCGAACTTCTTGCATGCCTCGGCCTGTTCATTTTCCGCCTTCGGAATGTCTCTGTTCCGTGCTCGACAGCGCTCCAAGTTTTTGTTTGCCGTTTCGTAATTTGCCAAGCATCGCGTCCTTCGGTAGAGCAGGTTCTGACCACGGATTAAACAGTTAGACCGCATTTGGGGGATGATGAGTTAAGCCACACTCACTTTTGCCGCTTGCGTTTCGCCCAAAAAATAACGCAAAGTGTCCACCTCCTTCAATTCCTCGTCGGTGCCAACCCTCGCCTCAGCTTTCTTCAGCTTTTCAAAGGAAGTCGTGACCTTTCCCAGAAATTGCCCAAATTCCTTCTCTCCACTCGCAGCCTCCAATTGGCCAAATTTCTCCAATCCATGCGAAATGCGAGCATAAGTGTCGGCAACAGCTGTGAAAACAGTTATTTTTTACTCGGTTAACAATTCTTAATTTACTTAAACTGAAAAAGGAGAAATAAACAGAGAAAATGGAAAGCGTATCCAAAAAAGGGAATTAGATTAATGTCAAGTCAAAAAAGAAAAATTGCCTTCTTTTTAAAACTTCATTAAAAATTAAAATTTTTACGATCGACTAAAATCAACTTTTTCCCTCTCGTATATAATTTTCTTTAAAATTTGGCTTAAAAGCATAAAATTGGTCATTTTTTCTTGAAAATTTGCTAAAAATATGTAAAATGTTGTCATTTTTGGACAAAATGCGTAAACAAATCGCATTAAAAACACTAAAAATTTTCCGGCGGTGCCTATCGGCATCGCCGGACCTCCTTCCCCCTTTGCCCAAAAATTTTTTTTTTATAGAAAAAGCACCGCAAAAAAGTGGTGCGAAAAAAAGTCGTTGCCTGGGTGGGAACCCCACCCCAAAGTGGAAATCTTGAAATGAAAATTTTCCTAGCAGTTCAAATTTTTTAAATAAGACTGGAGAACATTTTATCTAAATGGATTTTTTAGCCTAGAAAAACTTTAAAAAAAATTCTTTAGTTTTTTTACTAATTTTTCAGCTGATTTTTTTTAATTTCTTAAATTTTTTGAAAATTTAAGTGTTTTAAAAAGTTTTTCTAGGCTAAAAATCCATTTAGATTTTTTTAATCTGAAAATTCTAAGTTTTAGTTGAAAATTCTTAGAAATTTTTTTTTTGTACGAGTTGCCATGACACCATTTTTACTCTTCGGTAACCCTTGTAGAAATCGTCTATTTTTTTGAATGACTCATTTGGGGAGTTAAAACCTTTGGCTTCGGTCTTTCACGCACTCACTTTGTCTGATCCGGCAAACTTTGTCGGCCCTGGCAGTCGCTTCTTTAATGTGTGTGTGGTATTCGACAAGGTAATTCTTCTCATGCTCAAAGAAATCGTCAACATCTTTCTGGAAAGGTTTTCTTGCATTAAGGCGAATGAACAAAAAAAAAAAACGAAAAAAGAGACAGCACTTGGCCAGAGAGGAAAACTTCATCGGCCGTTTGAGTGAACCTTTTGAAAATGGAACCAACTATTTCTTTCTTGTTTCGACTTCGAACTGAGAGCTGAAAATTAAACGAAAGTTGCAAATAATTAGTAAATTGAAAACAAAGATTTCTTACATCATTTTCATATTCCAAAAACACGCGAAAGTTTTGGTCCTTTTGAAAAACGGGGTGAGCAGCAAGCCGAGTCAAAAACTTTTCATGAAGCGCGACAGTCTTTTTGAATGTTGCCAAATATTCCCTGATGAAATGCACAGACAAATTACCTAAGTTAAATAAAAAGTAACACAAAAAAAGACTCACTGCTCCAATTCCTGTTTCATTTTCACAAATTCTTCCTTTGTCATCGTCGCTTCGCCTTCGCCAAGTTTCTGAAGTTTCTCGCGAGATGCATCAAAATCGGGTCGAGGCGGTGCGGGGGGAATCTGACAAAAAGACACCAGTAATTATGAGACGGGAGGAAATGAGGGCAATGTCAAAAAATGATGGGACGAATCCCATTACAATGAATCCGGCGTATTCCTCATTGTCTTCGAGACAATTGTGTAGCCAAATAAATTCGTCATGCTCTCTCACGACGGACATTTCCGCCCTAGCAAATTCGGGCGCATTTGTCTTTGTTTGAACAGTGTATTTGACCTAGAAGCATTTTATCGTATTACAATTCGAATTTCAATATAACTAAAAATAAGCAACAAAAGTTTTAAATGTACGAAATATTTGTCTGCTTTCAGAAGCGTATTTTCCGTCTTATTTCGTGTACTTTATTGCACGATTTTTAATTTTGTAGAAAACTGAATTTTTATTCGAGTCCGGTTCGGGGTTCGAATATTTCTCGGCCCCGTAAATTTATAAAAAAATTTATTTGGACGAGGGGAGCGGGGGGTGGCTCCGTACTATTACCTGACAATGCGTCTAAAAAAGCATATTTGAGAGCCATGGTTCGAATTCTTGCATGTTTTTTTCAATACCTTCTCACGTTCCGAAAGAGCATCGGATATGTTCACAATAATTGGGTGCTGAGTTTCCACAGTTTTGCCTTCCTCATTGTCCTGGTTAAGTTTATTACACAAATTATTTCTGAAAACCCCACATTTCCATTTGCTTTCTCTCTATCGCGCAAAGGTGTTAAGTCATTGGGAGTTGCGGCATTCGATGCGACAATTATTTCCGAAAATTCGCCATTGGTTAACCCTTCGCCCTCGTTCAATGGATGCGGTAGTTTCACGTCAGTTGAAGAAATCATGTAATTTACTACACAAATCATTTAATCAGTCATTAAAATAAGAGGTAAGCCGAGCAAAAAACAGTGTATTAAAAAAACGAAATCATTGGAAAATATTTATCAAATGAACATTTCCTAATAAGTGAGCAATACACCTAATGGTGTCCGTCGTTCTTTTTGTATTTGATCTTGCAACGGTATTCTTCGGGCACGACTTTTTCGTAAGTGTAGGGAATCATAAAAACAGCAAAGCAGGCCAGAGAAATGTGCAAAAGCATTTTGAGAAAAACTCCACCAGGACGCCTATCGAACCAACCGGCATCTTCCGGAAGCTTAAGTGCTTCGAAATTATTTCGAAAACCATATGAAAACAACAAACCATTTTTTGCCAGACTTTCATAGCCGCTGCTTTCTCAGTTTTAGTGCTGAAAACTTTTGGTCGCATGTTTAACTGGTCCCAAATTCCTGCAGAAGCAAGTCGATTGAACTCTCGGTAATATTCGGCATGTCCTTCGCTGAAAAGGAAAAACAGTAAAGAATCAATCATAATTTCAAAACCTAATGTTTGATGCGAATCTCTTGGAGATAGTAGTTGAAAAACCATGCATTCCGCGGGAAATTACAGGAGAATTCATTCGTAATTTGCTGATTTTGATTTAATGAAAGTCTACATATAAAAAATTCTATGCTATAATTGTTTAAAATTGAATAGGTAAATAAATTTTGGAAAAGAATTTTTGAGAAATTTTTCATTTCTTAGGGGTGCATTTTTCGTTTTTATTGCATTTTGTTAAAAAGGCAAAACGCCAAAAATAGTTGGAAATATTTTTTTTTCAAAAATGAAACCGGGTGAAATCCAAAAATATACCTAGGTATACCTAATTTTAAGACAGATTTTAAATTAGAAATTGCATACATGTCGTGTTAACCTTTCAAGTAATTCGTTATTATTAAATGAGCGACGAAAATGACCAAAGTTTAATTGCAGATGAAAAGAACCAGGTCCAAGTAAGTCTCCGTTAGCCTTTCAAATCTTGCCTTTTTTGTTTCATTTATTTTCCTGTAGAAACGACGGATTGACGAGGCCACAGTCGATGTTATCAATAATATGGCGATGACAAAACGTCGTTTTGATCACCAAAATATGTAACCCTTTTGGTTAATTATTTCTCCGGGCATTCTCAAAAAAACATGTTTAAAGGTCACTTTCGAATCAGGAATGTTTCCTTATCAATGATTGGTTGGCCATTTTTCAGGTTTTTGGTTAGTTTCATAAAACTTACATAACCCTATTCAGAATATGCCCGAAATATTACAAATTGAAGCATTGGATGCCTTAGTTCCCCATTGCACGCAAAAGCAAATTAAACACTTACAAACGATCATTGAGCCGTACTTTCAAATTGATTTTCTTTCATTTCTTCCAAAAGAGGTGAAGATTTAAATGATAAATTATTTAGTAACAATGAATCTACTAAATGCTTTAGCTTTCGCTGAAAATCATCAGTTATTTGTCGCCCTCTGATCTCGCTTTGTCTGCTGCCGGTGTCTCTCGCCTTTGGAGAAGTTTGTCCGAGGATAAACTGCTTTGGGCAGAAAAATGTCGTCAACATTCGATAAATGAAATGTTTCCTCCGAAGTAACCGTTTTAATAATCTTAGGCTCGACACTCGAATTTTCAGCATTTGTCGCAAGGAAAATTGGGCGAGAAGTGACACAGGGGGCGAAAGCAGCTCCGAATTAGCCAACATTTATAATGACAGTTCGCGTGCGAAGTCTGTCGCTTTCCCTCCCCCAAATCCCTCTCCATTGCCCTCGTGTCTCCACCGCTCTCGATGGAAGGCCGTTTTTCTGAGGAGTCTTCGTGTGTCAAACAATTGGAAGCTGAAAAGACCGACTGCTGTCTGTCAATTGAGGGGACATGACGAACATGTGAAGGGCGGACAGAGCATTTGCCCGAATAACTCGGCTTGCAATTAGGTGATCACGTGTCTGAAGCTGCGAGGCGACCTCATTGTCACTGGGTCTGACGACTGCACTTTGCGCGTTTGGTCTGCTGCGACGGGAACGGTCGCCAATTTGTTGCGCTTTTCTTACCCTCCATTTGCCGTTTAAGTGTGTCCACGTCCTTAACGGACACATTGGCGGTGTTTGGGCACTTCAGCTCTCACAGGATGGCAAAATTGCTGTCAGTGGTTCCACGGATAGGACAGGTGTTCTGTTCTGACTAACCAATTTCGTTATCCCCGAATTCAAATAATTAAATATTTTTCGTTTTAGTTCGCGTATGGGACACTGAAAAGGGAACTCTGATTCATTGTCTTAACGGTCACACGAGCACAGTTCGATGCATGTCTTTGCGCAAGGACATGTAAAAGTTCTTTTTTAAATAAATGTTTTGAATTTCTGTCTGAACTCCTCATTTTTAGTCTTGTCACCGGGTCAAGGGACTGTTCCATCAAAGTTTGGGACATTGTTGCGGGTCAATGCATTCGAACTCTCTTCGGGCACGTGGTACGACTGTCCTTTGTTTGTCCCCCATTCTATGCAATTTCGTTCCATTTCCCTTTCATTTTCCATTATTTTAGGCTGCGGTTCGTTGTGTTAAATTTGACGGTTCAGTGATTGTGTCGGGTGCGTATGACAACAATATCCACGTGTGGAATGCTGCGGACGGTTCATTAGTGCACGTTTTGGAAGGGCACACGAACAGAGTCTATTCGATACATGTGGGAAGACAAACACACCCATTAATTCTCGATGTAAATTCAGTTTGTGAGTGAGAGGAAATTGCTCATTTCGGGAAGTCTCGACACAACAATTCGGGTGTGGAACGTGGACACCGGCGAATGCTTGTGAGATTGGAAACGGTCAAAAGTCATTGGAATTGTTATTGCCTTGCTATCAGACAAACGCTTGTCGGGCACCAATCACTCACTTCTGGCATGAAATTACGAGACAACATTTTAGTGTCTGCGAACGCCGATTCGACTATCAAAGTACGTTTTTACACTTATTTAAAAATAATAATTTTATATATTTGATTAATTCTTTGTTTGCACATATTTTTGTTGGACTTTTGTTAGGTGTGGAACATCACCGACGGCACTTGTGTCCATACTTTTGCCGGACCCAACAAACACGCGTCGGCCGTGACTGGGATTCGTTTCCTGGACAATGGAATGGTGGCAACGAGTGGCGATGATGGCATTGTGAAACTTTGGGACGTAATGGAAGGTGTTCCGGATTTCTGCTCGGGTCAGAAAATGAAATTGTTTTCCAAGGGACTTTCGTCTGCGATTTGCTTCGACTCGCTTCCCAAGGCGCCGGCGGTTGCGTTTGGAGAATGAAGGCGACGCCGACTCTGCTGGTGCCCTTCCGGTGGAATGCCGCTCATCCCCCTTTCTTTTCAGCTGTGTGCCGTTGGTTCTCGCAATGGGACTGAGGACACAAAACTTATTCTGATGGATTTCGATGCTCCCTACCCTTAAGGAAGAAAATGCTCTTTTGAATTCTGTGTATTCTAATGTAAACCAACATTTGTTAGAATTGTAAATTTAAATATTCGAGAAACAATTTATAACAAATGTTCGTCTCCCATTGATGGAGGCACCGCTTCAAGCCACATCGATCTCTGCACAGCACATGAAATTTCCTTGGCTTATTATTTGGAATTCCCATTGACGTGCCCCCCCCCCCTCCCCCTCACCTTGCTCAGATAACATTCACAGGCGACCGGCACTTCGATGTATTCGAAGCCCCACTGTTCGCATTCCTCTCCTATGCCTCGGTTGCGCATCACCTAACCCAAAGATTGTGTGACATTGGAATTCACTCGAATAAATTCGCCTTGAAACTGAGCACTTTCGGGCGGCACTTTCCCTGGGCACCTCCCGAGAAACGGTCGTAAATGCACTCGAATTCTCGTCGATCGCAAACCTTTGGAAACAAAAGCCAATTTGACAAAGGAATAAAAAGATTAATGAATTAATTGCCTTCGTGGAAAATGTTTATCTGAGCTCCCAAACTCAAAAACACCCAAAACCACTTTCATAGGTTTTCTTATGCGCTGAAAACGATAGAGCAATCAAAATTTTTAACCGCTTCAACTTTAAACCGGTTTTTGAACCGGTTTAAAACTCGAAAAATTGAGGAAAAAGGAGGTCTCCCGACCTTTTAAAAAGGTCAAATTGGGACAAATATGGTGTCATTCGAAAGCTCTTGACGAGCTAAGTCTAAAAACCAGGGAATGAAGTCGAACCGACGCATGTTAAGGATCCTCAAAATCGTTTAAAACTATTTTTAAACGAATAGTCAGAAAAATGGGAAAACAACGTCAAATAAAAGTTTGAATTTTGCTTATTGCGCTAAAAAACCGCCGCACACTCGACTACGGCGGCCAGTAGGTGGGCGAGACTACGGGCTACGGAAGAAGTCCGCGCGTGATCCGCAGGCGGTTGACTGATTGGCGGGGGCCCTTCGGGCCCCCGCAGTCAACCGCCTGTGGCGCTCGTCAGACTTTTTCCTCCGCCCTCCGTCTCGCCCCACTACTTGCTCCGTCTTCGCATGCTCCCTTTTGCGAAAGTTAGCTTGTCAAATAATTTTTGTTCATTCTTTTTTCTTTGGTACTGAAATGTCACTTTTCACTGGGAATCGGTTGTCTAGGTGATCGGATGGCGTCAGTTTGGCTTTATTCTTGGATTTTTAAATATAACTCGTCAAGACCTGTCGAATGATACCAAATTTGCCTGGGTTTGACCTTTTTAAAAGAGAGCGAAAGCATTTAAAACAATTAGTTAATTAATTAGGTAATTGATTCATTGATTGTTTTCATTAATAACTTACCACCGAATTGACAAACATCGGAAAACATTCTCTGAAACGTTGCGAATTAAATTGCCGTTTTCTCTGTTTTTACCGATTCAGCACATAAATCCCCTGACACGCCGTGCATAATTTTTCGTCGCCCATCGCTTCCTCGAAGCCGTGCTTTGTGCAGTTTCCAATTGGAACAAATCTTTCTGAATTAGTTTTCTTTTTGAGGGGGGGGGGGGGGAGGCGACAAACGCATGGTTTTGGGCTCTAATGGGCATTCCCCCCGACCTCCCCCCTCCGTCGGCAAAATCAACGACTTTTTGTGAACTCACCCAAATGGCATCCGTTCCTGCGTATTCGCTGTGTTTCTCCGCCGCCCCTCCCCCGCGGCGCCGTCGCCCAATTTGCGTCCGTTGCTCCGCCGTCGGATTCGTCCTCCGTTTGCCCCGTCTCCTCCTCCGCGTCGTCGTCCATCAGAAAAACACTTCCTTTGGCCTCTCGTGCCTTGGCCATTTGCCAATTCTTCTCCACCACATCGTTCAGTTTGCGTTCGATTTCATGGCACTGTTCGTCGCATTCCTCAACAATTTGCGGTTGCCCGGCGGCGAGGGACGCGCCGATCGGTGGGCCGTCGTCGTCCATTTGCTGTCGCGGTGAAAGCGTCACATTTTTTTTTGGTTTTTCATTCCCCAACCAATGAGAAGTCCATAAATGGCATCTCTGCTGTTGGCTCTTCTTCCGCGTTGCCCCCCCAACGGTCGCCTTTTTTAGGCATTAGGGCAGGGAAATTCCGACCAGCCTCACGTGGAGAAGCAGCCAAAAATATCTACGAAATGGCAAAAAACGACGTAATCAAATGCAATTTGGCAGTTTGCAGTGCAAACGCAAGCAAATTTGTACTGGACTTTCTCAGGACGTACCAAAAACTAAATTTCGTGCCAATAACACATTCATTCCCTGGGAGGAGCCCCGTGGGGCATTGGCACCTTCCAATTATCCTCTCCTAATCACCTAATTACCCTCTTCCAATTTGCCGTCCTAATGGGTCCCCCCTTTGCGTCCGTTTTGCTCTGTCCCCCCCCCCTTCTGTCCATTTGCCCTTCCTCGCCTGATTCCGTCCGCCCACTCTCTCCAATTTGGCGTACTTTTGCGTTTCGCTTAATCTGTCGCATTTCGTCCGCTTCGTCTTCCTCTTCTGCTGCTGTTGATGCCTTCATTTTGCCTCTTTCCCCGAATTCGCTTTTCCTCCCCTTCCCTCTCCCACCTGACCACTCTTTCTCTTTCGCCACTTATTTTTTTCTCCCCTTTTCCTTTTCCATTTTCGTTTTCTGTCCCTTTTCGCTGTTGTTGCTGAGAAAGTGCGGACAATTGGACCACGAGAGATTGGTGAACATTGGCTGACATCGGAAAAAACATTTTGAAAAATGGTTGGGGGGGGGGGGGGCAATATTTAGCAATTAATACATTCAAATACCCAACTTATGATTTTAACATGTCATTTGAAATTGCAATAGCCTCCCCGTCCCCTTTTCGTCACTGCTTCTTCAGACCTGAGAATCCGTCGATTCTTTTGGCCAACAAAATCAAATTCGACGCGAAAGAAGCGAAGAGGAGGAGAAACATCAAAAAAATAGGGGAAAACATTAATTGGATTGAGTGAATCACTTAAGAGCAATTAGGAGAGTCCGAAAGAGAAGCAAAAGAAGCGGAATTGGTGCTCATCCAAACCAAACAGCAACCAATTCGTCAATCTTTGCGAGAATTGCAAGTTGCAGTCAGCCGAAATGGACACATTGAAAAAGAAAAAGCGGGGGAGGGGGGAATTGGAGAGACCACAAACATTTAAGGAAAGGGGGAGGAGGGGGGGGGGGAGTTGCGCGAGAGTCCCGATCCCGAGTCTGAACATTCTTTGTTTTTGAGTCAGTCTCGATTTGAATTCCCCCCTCCTTTTTGGGCATTCGAAGTGTAATAGTCACCCTGAATCTCGAGGTCATTTCTCTGTTTTCGTATGAGTAAAACGAACTTCGGAATCAGTTTATCATAAAAAACAAACATAAAAGGCAAGGAGAAAAGAAGTTTAAGAAAGCGAATTATCCCTCCAAAATCAAAACAATGAGAAATGTGACGACGATGAGAAAAGCGCAAAGAAAAAAGCATAATAATAATAATAATAATGAGACCCGCTTCACGGGAAAGGCCTTCCTTCGAAGTGATTACGAATTGGAGTTGGCGATGGACCGTTTGGCCGCTTCGATCAAATAATGGAGTCCGTTCAAAGGTTTGGCGCATTTGAGAAAATTGTGACGGAGCAACTCACGAGCAGAGAGACGCAAGTTGACGTTGACCTTTGCCAATTCATTATTTTTCATTTTGGCCTTTTTCCTAAATACTTCAAGTGCCGCGTCGATAAAATCCTTAAAAAGCGGCGAAATTTGCTCGCGCGAGGGAAAGTCGGGCCGCCCATTGGTCGCAATCTGAAAAAAAGAGTAAAGCAACGCATCCCACGAATCCCTCAAAAATACCAAATAAATCGCTCTAAGTGGGTTTTCATTGAGGTAAGGCGGCTCGCCCTCGACCATCTGAAAGTGTTTTGAGAGAGAGGGCGGCACGGCACAACCGACCTCAATGGCCATAATGCCCAAGGACCAAACATCAACTTTAGGCCCATATTGCTGGCGGGAAACGACTTCGGGTGCCTAAAGGGTTTGGGTGGAAATAAGATTAAACGAGAAGTTGGTGGGGTGCGTTCCTGACACTGCTCTTACCATCCAATACGGCGTCCCGACGAGAGTCGTCCGCTTGTTCTGCTCGGGACTGATCTGTGCACAAAAGCCGAAATCAGCTTAAACGAAATGGACAAATTAAGGGGGTTAGTCGAATTTCGGCTGCAAAATTCTTACTGAGTTTGACCGAACCGTCCAATCCCAACAGAATGTTGTCCTTAGAAATGCCAATTCATTGAGTGGGGAAGGGGTCGGCCAACCGATTTGATGTCGCGATGGATCACGTGCCGGGAATGGAGGAACTCCAACGCCTGCAGCACTTCACGACAGACGGCGGCGATCATTCCCTGGCAAAGCGAAAGTTAGCGACGAAGCGCAAAAATAACAAATGCCTCTTCCATTTGGCACTCTGTCACAACGTCCGTCAGAGAACCACCGGCCAAATATTCCATGACCACCCATAAGTCCTCTCCGACCAAATAGGAGTCCAAATAATTGACAATGTTTCGATGTCTAAGGAAATGGAAATAAAAGAAAAGGGAACGGACAGTGGGCACTTGTTCTCTCGCATGACGAGGATTTCGTTGATGATCAGCTCCTTTTTGGGCTGTTGGCTGAGATTCATTTGCTTAATCGCCACTAAAACGGCGGCACAGACAAATCGCCAATGTTTTTTGTTTTGTTTTTACCTTCGGCACCGGTGTTTACTTCGATTGCCGTGAACACAGACCCGGAAGCCCTTTAAGAAAGAATGGCGCGTCCGCTTCAGTCTTTAGTTTTATCCCAGTGAAAAGTGCTCACCCTGAGCCGATCTTCTCCACTTTTCTGTACTTCCGATCGGGGTTTCCAATGCTAACAATCTTTAAAATCACTTACAATAAACATTGATTTGTTCATATTGCAATTACCGTCCTCAGTCGTGCCAATACTTCTGAATCGGTTAGCCTTCTTCGACGTCCATTTGCGCGACCACCAAAATTGCCATTTTTAAGCAAATAATCAGGCACAATTTTGCTGGTTTCTTCGTGTTCGATGGGTTTTGTGTACTGAAAAAGCCAATCTTTTTAAAATTCATCAGTCGATCGATGGCAAATGCCAAAGGGATCGACTGCTTCGTCCAATGGCATTTCGTTTTAGCGTTTTCCGATTGGCACTTTTGTCTTCCCCCCCCCCCCTTCACCCTTTTCCGTTCGGTGTTTTCCTTACGATCGAAAGTGTTTTCTTCGGCCTTTCCGGGATGGGCGGTGCTTCTCCCTCCCCTTCTTCTCCGTCGTCGTCGTCTTTTGTGGGCAATTGTGGCGGCGCATATTCCTGGAAATTCACATGGCATAAATAAAAATATATTAGGTATATATGTATAAATATATTTAAATGTTGGAATTTCGACTTACAGGGGGCAAACTGCTTCTGACGATGTCATCGCAATCGTCGCCAAATTCCCTTCTCGACGCTTCCATTTTCGTTGTTTTATGGCATGCATCTAACACAACAAAAGAAACAAAATTGACAACAAATGATAAATGGCAAAAGAGAAACATGCAAATTGTAAGTGGACCCCTTCCCCCGTTGCAGGGTTTTTGCCTTAATTTTAAACCCTTGGGGGGGGGGGTAAATATTTTATAGTCCCTTTTTATGGTCGTGTAAAGTGCAACTGAGCCGTATTTACCCCGTGGACCGCCCTCCCATAGGCCGTCCCCTGAACCAACCCTTATTTGAGTAGTACGGAGGGACAGTTGCATTCAATCGCTTTGGAGAATGGGGCAGAGAGGCGGACGAATAATTATTGTTGAGATTGTGATTCATCCGATTGTCCAGTGAAACTTGCTGTTCGAATATCGAAGAAAGTGTTGGAGCTGAAACCGTTTGAGATTTTACGATTCCAAGCCTTTTTCACCACACATTCGAAACTGTTGCTCGGCTGCAGCCATTTTTGGTCGTTCCCTTCGGTCCTCGTGAAGTATTTAAGGGCATTTAACACTGCTTGTGGGTTTTGCTGCTGTTCTTGCTTGCTGATTTGACTTTGTTGCAGCAAAAGTTCCCAACTTTTGGGCATTCCCTCAAAATTTAATTTATTTTTATTTATTTTACCGTCTTTTATACAATATAATTGACTACCGTAAATTCGCCAGTCACCGGGTCATAGCCAACATGGACCTTAACAAAAGGCATGGAATTTAAATTAGATTTTATAATTCTGAAATTGTCCAACCGTATGTTGAAAGTCTGATGGAAGCGAAATAACGGGCTTCTCGGTGGACCTGTCCTTGTCCTTTTCTGCAATAAAAAAGAGGTTAAAGGAGAGAGAGAGAACAAAGCGACTACTTTTTCCTCCGAACGGCTTGCTCTTCTTGGATTTCTTGTTCATCTCCATTCCTGAGTTGAAGGCATGAGCAGTTTCGAGTTCTGATTTGGACGACTCGAAAAAGAATCCGTGATTTTTGGAGGGAGCGAGTATCGAAGACGATGACGAAGATGAAGAAGAAAAGCGAACATTTGCGGGAGATGGCCTCTCTTGACCAATTTGGGCAATTGAGGGGGGATGCATCGACATAATTGCAAATGGTCAACAACGATTACAACAAGATCCTGGCGAAGAAAAGTGTGCAGCACCGATTAGTCTACTGGAAGAAACATCGCATTCCATTCCCCAACATTACCCTTCCCATGGAGGAATTTATTTAATCGATTTAAAATGACGATTCTATCTACGAACCAAAGGAAAGAAGTGATGGAGAGAAAGTGCGGAGTGAAATAATTGCGGTTGGGAAATGAAAAATAACGGACAGAGCGGTGGGAGTAGGGAGAAACAGTGTTTATGTAAAGTAAGCACTGCGGAAAGGAAAGGCCACTTGCCACCCACGACGTTTTTCAAATTCCAAACAGCCAAAAGAATTTGTTGTTTTCTTTTTTTAGTTTAATTTAAAGGAATGAGATGCAATCATTGCTACGAGGATAAGTGCTAACAGTTGATCTCTGCTGCTATCGGTTTGACAGTGGTGATGGTGCTCCATAACAACTGATGCTGTCGCGGTAAGCCGAAAGACCAATCATTGTTAGGGCGTGCGCTGTCCACAGCATTCACTGTTCGGTTCTCCTCTCCAACCAACTGACCGCTTCCTCTCTCTCCGCCACTTCTCGTCGGCCAGTGACTCTTCGTTTATTGTTGTCAGCTGGTAAAACGATTGTTTTCCATTTCCATAGCGCTTTCGTCGATTCTTCACACGCCTATTGCTTTTCTTCGTCTCAATGTTCATGTAAACGAACAAAGACAATGAAAGGGAAGGCTAAAGGATGAACGATGAATGGGGGGGGGGGGGAGAAAGACGGGATAATGGTAACTAAGCGAATGCAAAAGGAAGAAGGACAATGAATGAATGAAGAGAGCAAAATAAAGAAAAATAAGAGCAAAACATTAATAAAATTAAAATTGGTAAAGCGTTGAAGTTTTTTAGTAGACTTTCATCAAGTTTTAAGTTTCTCAAGAAAGATTTTGTCACACGATTTTGATTGTCTTTAGCAACTAAGAAACTGATCGCCATCTGCACGCAAATAACGTACAGACATCCTTAAGCATTCGTACTGCTCCAATTTGCCGATTCGTACTGTTCGACAAAAAAGAAACGGCTCTATTCCAGTTGTCCATTCAAAGTTACGCGTCCAATCAGTGACTTTTCCTAGGCCATATTATTTTTTACTTGGTCAATGCCTATGTGATTTGTTGTGATTTCTCAGAAATGTTCTAATTTGAGGGTAGTGACCAAATTGAGTTCTGATTTCTTAAACAAACTCATTAATTTTGAAATTATATGGCATATTGTTATATTATAACAAATTTAATTGACGCAAAATTAGGTTATTTTTTGGGCAAAACCTGTTGAAAAACTATCTAAAATTTCAAAAAAAAATTTCGGCTGCGCCTATCGGCACTGCCGGACCCTAAAATCCTTGATTCTCTTAAAAAATCGTCCAGAATCGTAAAATTAGACAAAACAATTTTTTAGACAAAATCTGTTAACAAATTGCACTCAAATTTTCAAAATTTTCCCCGACGCTGCCTATCGGCAACGCCGGACCCACTCCCCCGCCCATTCCCCAAAAGTTTTTTTAGGGGAAAGTGCCGCAAAAAATTCTTAAAAATCTGATTTTTTGAGCCCGATTCCACTTAAATATATTATTTGCTTATTTCCTCCCCAAAATTGTTAAAATCGATAATTGGAGGCGAAAAATATAATTGATACATTTTTGATAGGATAAATTGTAAATCGCGAATGTTTTGGTTTTCGACCCCAAATTTCACTCACTGACTGTTACATGTTTTTCAATTTTTATTCGCTTAACAATTGCCTAACGATTGCTGCTTAAAGATTCTCGTGTTTTGTATTCTTTCTTCTTTTAAGCCAAAAAGATGAAGACAAATAAAAGGCAAAAAGTTTCTTCATCAGAAGAAGAATTCGACCCGAATCAGAAGGTGATTCTTTACAATTAATAATAATCATATATTTAAACCATTAACAGGATGAGGATTATGACCTGCTCATGGATGACGAAGAGCGAGAAAAATTCGACAAAATGACTGAAAAGGAGCGAGAAATTGAAATTTACAAGCGACTCGAGCAGCGTGAAATCATGAAGACGAGGTTTGGAAAGTGTGAATAATTTCACACAAGTTTTAAAATTAATTTTTTAAAATTAAATCATCGCCAATACTTTTCAGAGAGAAAATAAAAAAGAAACTCGAAATGGCTGCTGGGAAAAAGGCAGACGGAGAAGTTTCCGCAAGGCAAAAAAAGCGAAAGCGGAAAATGTCCGACGAATCAAATGGAGACGATGAAAGCGACGAGAAGGACTCGGCATCCGAAGCAGAGGGAGGTTGGTGCGCCGAACGAGCAGATATTGGCCCTAATTATGTCATTTGCCAAACTTTTAGCCGAAAGCAGTTCCGACGATGCGGAAGAGACATCACATTCGAAGAATGCGGTTAAAGCTGAACCCGATGAGTCGGACGACGAAATCGACACGGAATACCACAAACCATCCGAAGTCGCGAACAAACAGAGTAAAAAGAAAGCCATGGCCGACTTATTGAGCAAACGACGCAATAAAATACAAGGCAAATGGAGAGAAAGAGGAGTCGATGGATAAATGAAAAGTAATTGAAACTTTCCTTAAGCCGAAGAAAAGCGGAAGAAGGAGACTTTGAAGGCGACTCTCGACTTGGACGAAATATTTGGCAACGAAAACGAAGGTGGAAAATCGGCCGGCAGCAGCAGTTCGTCGACGAGTTCTTCGCGTTCCTCCAGCCCCGACTTGACCAAGTCACGTTCTCCTTCTCCCGAAGTCAAACAAGAGGTGGGTCCAACGCATTTCGAATTTATATTTTGGCATTAAGATTAAAACAAGGGATGAAATTATCCGTTGCCAACTTTTCCGGCGAAAGCTCGCGAAATTTGTTCATGCTCCGTTCTTCGCTAAAACAGTGGTCGGTTGCTTCGTTCGCATTTCAATCGGTCCCAACAAATCGGATGGGAAGCAAGTGTACAGAGTGCGTCAGTTATATTTAAACGGAAATAACTTTAGCGAACTGTTTGGAATTTAGGCGGCTCAGGTGGTCGAAGTTGTGGAAACAGCAAAAGTTTACGAAGTCGAGCCGAACAGTGACATCCGTACAAACAAAGGCTTTCGCCTCAAGGTAATGGCAAGTGAACAGAATATACCCAAAAATAAACCAACTTTAGCCTTTATTGTGCCATTTCGTTTTTTTAGGTGAGCGATGGCGAGCCAATGCGAGTCTATCGGTTGGAGTTCGTCTCCAACAGTCTTATTATGGAAAGCGAGTTTCTGTTTTGGTTCAACAAAATGCGGTCTTCGGTGAGTTTCGACCGTTCCACTATTTTTGTTTAAATAACATTGCGCTAGTTCTTTTTGCACCCCCAAAAATTTTCCCCATTGCCGGTTTTTGTTAGCAAAATTGTTTATAGATTAAAAAAATTCCCAAGTATTTTTTTGCATCATTCTAGCTTATAAGTACACTGGGTTTTTCTGGATAATATTTATAAAAATAGAACACGCCCATGCTAACCGTCGACTTTGTTGACCGGAAAAGGAAGGAAATTGTGGACGCACTCAACTACAAATACAATGAGGCGGAGATCAATTTGCTGATCAAAGAAAAGCAGCGCTTCAAAAGACAACCGACCAACTTCGCCTTTCAAAAATCGGAATTGCTCAGAATGAAGGTGGGCCAATGTTTTTGCGGTTTTTATTATTACAAATTATTTTGTGAGTTTAATAATATAATATTGGTTAGTGAGTGAAGAGGAAAGAAAGTTCGTCCGTTGCCTTTCATACGACTGCCCTTTCCTCCATTTCATTTCGTCGGATTGTTTTCTCTTCGTAATGCGTCGGTGCTGGTGGCACTTGGTTGTGTCCCTGCGCTTGGCTTTTTGATTGTTGCACTTTTCCCGCGGGATTTGTCCACACTTTGAATTTTATATAGGCTTCTCCCGCATAAATAACACAGAGTGCCAAGCATAAAATCTGGAAAATCAGAATTTGCTGAAATGTTTTTGCTCAACCAACCGATCCCAAAATGGCCGCTCCTCGTCCTTCAGCCGTAAAACTCGCACTCAAATGAACCATTAGCCAAATCTGAATACAAAATTTTAATAAAATAGGTTTTAGCTGACCAACCCCAATGAAAAAGAAGAGTGTGTTTATTCCATAAAAGAACATTTCCTGCCAAATTTGTGTTGTATTAGAACACTAACACATTCGGAGCGTACCACGACAATCAGTCCTTCGCGCGTGCGTTCGTCAGCAAAAGTCAAATGTGGAAAAACCACGTAGAGAATCACCAAAACGGAGACAACAATTGTCGTCTCAAAAGTGATGTGTTCTACCCAGGCGGAGTTTGTTGAGCGTCTGGCACAAATTGCAAGAATAAACGCGACGAAGCCCAGAATCTGAAAAAGTGGGATAAGGAATGCATTTAGGGCGCATTTCGCCAACCAATTCCACGATTTTGAGAAGTCCTGGGAGAGTGGCCAGATATTGTGTGTTGAGCTGCCCCTTTCGTGACTCGGGAATAAATTTCACTTTGGCGTTCATTCTGCCAAAGCCTTTAGTTTGGGGATGTTTTTCTGAGTGTTTTATGTTCGTCTGAGGAGTTTGATGATGCGGTAATTCTTGTCTTAATGTTGCGACCGACTGTTTGGTCAATTTTCAAACGAACCCACCCATTTGACTGTTTCACTACGATTTTCGGTTTTTCTTCTTTCGCGCTTTCGATTTCCTCATCCCCCGAATTTAGCATTTTTTGGCTTATAATTTGTCTGTCGATGCTTTAAAATGATTGATGATGACTGAGGCGGGATTGCCTTTGGATTTGTGTAGCGCTCGTTAACTTGTTTCCCTATAAAAACGGGAAATTATTATTGCCTATTAACAAGATGCAAAAAATGGTGAAACTGTGAAATGCCACAGTTTGTTAAATACTTATAGTAAAAGGACTGATCTATAACAATAATTTGTGGTCAGTTGGCTGGGATTTTAATCTCGTTGCTGCGGTTATTTTCTTTGGCAAAATATCCGGTGAAAATGTGCAATATTTCTGTGTTTGGTTGAATTGCGTGGACCATCCATCGATTAGTGTGCTGGATTTTGCAGTGGGTACTTTTGAGAGATCGCCGCGCTATATTCACATCGGAATGGGAAAGAAATGCTGCGGTTGACTAACAACGCGCCATTGCTGGGGGGCGGGGGCGAGTGAACTTACCGCTCCCTCCCCTCCCTTTCCTCTCGACTTTTTCAAATGCTTTTGTTTGCCTAACTGTTTTCCTGCTCCTTTTAATTTGACTTTGTTTTGCCGTATGCATTGTTAACAGAAGAAGAAATGTGATGGTATGTGAGAAGTGCGCCCCCCCCCCCCCCCCTCTCCCCCTTATCCTTCATCCCCTTTATCCATTTCGCATTGGAATGTTTGTCAGCCGACGATTAGTGGGAAGATTGATATCTTTTCATTATTTAGGTCATTGATGGGCATTTCGTTAAAAAATGATACAAATCAAAGAAATAATAAAAACAAAAAATTGTTTTAGGAGCAAGCAGAACAAAGCGGCGATGTCGCGAGGGTGCGCGACTTGCAGCAGCAAGTCAACGAATTGGAAGAAAAGGCCAAGAAAATTGTGAGTGGAAGGAATTCCCGTGTTAATAAAACAAAATGGTTATTTTTTGAGGAACACCAAAGAACGAAGAACTTAAGTGCCATCAGTGCCATCAACCAGCGGAATAGGGACCATATGAAACAAACATTCCTTGGTGCCGGAATGGTGCGGGAAGAGCAGGAGAAGGACGACGACCCATTCACGCGGAAGTCGGCGCGGATGAAAGTGGTCTCGGGATCCGTGAAGTCCAAAACCGCCGGCGAAGGAAGTGGCGGTAGTGTTGGGACAGTCCCTTTTCCTTCTTTACATTGCCTTTGTCTCTAGCCAATGCCGAGTTATCCGTTATGGACACAATGGTTTCTTCGTTGGGTTCGTTGTCGTCTTCGTCGGAGTCCTCTCCAAACAAAAAAGTGCAACTCCCCTCAACTCACGATTTATTCAACGCACATGGAATCGACATAAATATTGACATAAAAATGCCCGGTGAGTTAAATCGTTTTATCTTTTGAATATGATTTTTAAATTTTTAGCCGTCGTCGGCGGTTCGTTAAGAGCGCCGCCAATTACCGACTCACAGGCACCACGAACACAACAGAAGGCGAGCAGCTCACGGACACTCACATTGGAAGAATACAAAAAGAAGAGAGGACTTGTGTGAGAATGGACAAATGAGGGAGAGACCCACTGTAAACAATTCTTACGTAATTTTGTTTCACATGAAATTCATACTTTTCGTATTTGTGTGATCGAATTTTCTATACCATAAAAGATACCAAGACATATGCCCCCGGGCCTCGTTCGTATCAAGAAAGGTTTGAAGAGCAAAAAAAAAATTTTACCTGAGTAAGGAGCCAAAGCAGGGACTTGGCAAATTTTGACCCCCCTCCCCCAGGAGTCGGGTCGACTCCCCTCCCATGACTTCCTCCTGCCCCGATATTACAAAGCTGTTAAAATTTATCAAATTAATAACAACAAAATTTAGTAAACATCAGAATGGTGTAAATGGTAAAGTCTCATCTTTCCTTGTTTTGTGCCAAAGGAAACAAAGGCACTATTCGGGGAAAAATCGCAAGTTGTGAATTTGTCGCTGGCGAAGTGCTCTTGTTTCGCAGGGAAATTTTGAAATACGCTTCCGGAAGAACAATTGGCCAGGCGACCGGACATACGCTGAAAAAGAAAGTCGGTGACGGGGAGAGAAATTTCAATGGAGAGAATGAATTCCACCCATACTCAAAAAAATAGGTTGATGAACCGATTTCACTATTTTTCATTTAAAAATACCTTCACTGCAGAACCAAATGCCAACATTTGCGAGTCGTTGTTAAAGCGAACGAATGACACCGAAGTGGTCAGCTGGTCGAACATCCGTACTGGTCTTGGTGCATTCGACTTGGCCAAACTCGGAGAGAGTTTTGTCAGGTCGTAAACATTGACAATTCCCGTGTTAGAACTAAAAATAAATGGGGTTTAATTTAACACAAAAATGTCCCGAATTTCCAAGCGGACGCACCCGCAGGCGATGAATTGGCCCGAAGGACAGCACGAAAGACACGTGGCACGGACACAGCCCTGGTCGAAGAATGTGTCCTGGCCAGTGCACCTGGACAAGTCGAAAGTGTTCACAGCGCCACCGACTGAACGAATGACGAAAAAGTAAAGCAATAAAACAAAATGGCACCTGCCAAGGAATACAAAATCTGTCTATTAAATGGAGCAAAACAAAAGTCGACGACGTTCTCGCAACCACGAAAAGTGTGCAAATGTTCCATCGTCTGAAATTTAAATGTGCAGTCTAATCTTATTCGGTTTTATAAAAGTCATTTGGAAAATTTGCTGACTGCGATTTTAATGCTAATGAGTTAAAATTATAGAAATTTAATTTAAAAACTTTGAAGTCGAAAACGAAAATGTCGGAAGAATTGGCCAACATTCCGATAAGCGAACCATCGCCGGAGAGACGGGCCATTCGCATCCGAAGGGAGTCAAGTACTAAAAAAAGGCACTGGAATTAAAATGTTTCCAACAGTGAGTTCAACAACGGACCTATCGGTTGACGGACCAATGCCACTTTGCCAGTTAAAAGATCTGAAAAAGAGAGAAAAATACGAAAGAGTGACTGCCGTACCATAAGTGTAAAGATGATTCTAAATAAAAAAGCAAAATTCAGAGCGTGTCATTAATTCATCCATCACCTGATTCGCAGAACTTGCCAAAATAGAATTGCCATCATCAAAAAAGTCGAAATTTTCAAGACGAAAACGCGGGAAATGCACGCTTTGGAGAAAGGAGTCTTTGCTCTTCAGATTCAAATTTGTATTGTCTTTACACACCTAAAAATAGAATAGTGGAAAGGGGCCAAGATGATTGCACCGTATGCTTTACTTTGCCCAAGTGCCCTGTTTTAAACTCACTTCGAACAACGAAATGTTGCCAGAAACATTGGCCGTCACCAAAACAGGTTTGATTGGATGGAATTTGACGGCGGATATTTGTCCCTGATAAGGAGTAAATGTTACTGATTGTAACAGGGCGGCGGGAACAGGTGCAATACGACGGCACTACCTGGTGATGTCCCACTGTGACGTCTCGCAAATGTTTGAACTGCAAGTGTTTTGAGTGTTGTGGCTTAGGTCCTCTCGCAGAAAGAACGGCCGAAGCGCCCATTCGCTGTGCCACGGCCATTCCTTCGCCGTCCTCTTCAGTCTCTTCCGCCGCTTCTGACACCCAACCGATCAGTTGTGTATTTCCATTGCAAATACCTGACAATTGAGCCCATCCATGTGTTGTTCCCTCTGCACGCAATTTACACAAACGACGGCTTCTCTCTGTGTCTCCCTGAAACAGATTTATTTGAGCAGTTCAGAAAGAAATGGTCGAATTAAATTAATTCCTTTTATTCTTGGACAAAATTTGCTAACAAATCGTTGGCGGAAACCCCAATTAGGTAATTAAAGTCATTACTAACAGTTTCATAATCGTAATCATCAGTCCAAACCGGCAGCATAATGCAAATTCTGCAAAACGAAAATTGTGACTTGCGCAAAATAATGCTTCTATTGCACTATTTGAGTCAAATCAATTAATTTTGGTATCCTTCGAAAGCACTGTCTTAAGAAGGCAAAATACGAGAAAATGAGATTTAAATATATTTAGCTAATTCAGAACTGAAGTTGATCTGTACTGATACTCTGATCTGACTCATATGAAGTGCAATAGAACCAAAAAATAATGATATAATTAACAAAAATAATGATCTCAAATTCAAATGTTTCAGATACCATTTTCCAAATTTCAGTTTTACCTTTATCAAATGGAAGAAACAATGATAAAAGAATATAAACAAAATTTTAATAACAAAAAAAACATCGTAGTCGATCATGTCCCTATTTTTTGGCCCTCTCATTCTTAGTGAGAGACGACGGAGAGTACTGAGGAGAAGACGGCGAGTACTGCGGAGATGATGGGGAATACTGGGGTGAGGACGGCGAATATTGTGGAGACGATGGCGAGTATTGAGGGGACGACGGCGAATATTGAGGAGACGACGGAGAATACTGCGGAGATGACGGAGAATACTGGGGAGACGATGGGGAATACTGAGGGGAGGACGGCGAGTATTGAGGAGACGACGGAGAATATTGTGGAGATAATGGCGAATATTGAGGGGACGACGGCGAGTATTGTGGGGATGACGGAGAATATTGAGGCGATGACGGAGAATACTGGGGGGACGACGGTGAGTACTGTGGAGATGACGCAGAATACTAAATAAGACAAAGATAGAAAAATCGTATAGTTTAGCCCTCTACCTGAGGACTCGACGGTGAATAGCGAGGCGAACTTGGAGAGTATTGAGGCGATGTTGGAGAATAATTAGGAGACGTCGGAGAGTAGCTGGGCGACGTCGGACTGTAGGTGGGACTTGTAGGAGAATAGCGAGGCGAACTTGGAGAGTATTGAGGCGATGTTGGCGAATAGCTTGGAGACGTCGGAGAATAGCTTGGTGATGTTGGGCTGTAACTGGGGCTTGTTGGCGAATAACGCGGAGAACTCGGCGAATATTGCGGCGATGTTGGTGAATAGCTTGGAGATGTTGGTGAATAGCTGGGCGACGTCGGACTGTAGGTTGGACTTGTTGCCGAATAGCGTGGAGAGCTTGGTGAGTACTGAGGCGATGTCAACGAATAATTTGGCGATGTTTGAGAGTAGCTCGGCGATGTTGTCCCGTAATTGGCTGCCGGCGAGAAAGAACCAGCAGGGGTCATCCCACCGCCAGCACCGATTGGACTCCAATCACCCGCATAGGAAGGAGTAACTCCAGCATGCCACGGAGTCCCTGTGGGACTCATTCCGGCGCTAAACAATAACACACGTTAAAACAAATAAATCCGTTTCTTAGCAAACCCTGGTGGCGACATTCCACCACCAAAAAGACCGCCTGCGGACTTCGCCATAATGAAATCGGGAATGTCCATTGCCAATTTGCATTTGTCGGAGTCTAGCACGAGGTCAAAGCACCCAGTACCTGCCTTAGCCATCTGTCCAAGCATAATGTTTTCAGAAACTCCTGAAATAAGAAGTTGATAGAGACAAGCATTTAACCAGTGCAGTAAAATTGCAAAATTATGCCCGAGTAGAAAACGGCATGTTCACCCACCTTTAACCGGGTCAGTTTCAGCGTGAACTGCCGCTTCCATTAAAATGTCAACCGTTTCTTCAAATGAGCATCGCATTAAAGCTCCAACCTCCTGTCTGTTGATCCCATGTCTGGTAATTGCCATCAGATACCCTTTTAGAGATTAACTTTCAATAAATAATAAACAACCAAAGAAACCTCTCGCCGTCATCACTTCACAAAGCAAAGCCAAGTGACGGTAATTGACGTATGATCCATCAAAGGAAATCACTTGGTTCATCTCACGCTCAATCGCCTTGCGGACAGCTTCAATGCCCAACACCTCGAAGATTTCACAAATGTCGTTGCTGTGTGTACGAACGAAATCGACGTCCGGCTCGCTTAGCACTCTCAGAAGTGCGGTTCCGTCCGTTTCGAGTAGCCATTCCGCCTGAGTGCTGAAAGTTCCGTCCGCTGTAATATGTATTCGTTTCTTGTCATCGGTGGTTGGTTTGTGCTTAATCAGTTAACGATTAAGTCGGTTTCTTATGTTTTCGCACATACCATATACACTTTAGCAATGGACTCAATGCCCTGCAGTGTCAAATCGCTCAAAATATTCTGTTCGAGTGCCCTCAAAATGCCGTCGTCTTCCATCTTGTCGAGTTGTTCCTAATATTCCTTTTTAATATATCACACTATAATTGACTATGTTTCAAACCTCTCCTTCTTTATCGGAAGATTGAGTGCTCAGCCGGAGATGGAACACGAGTTTGTCCGCATTGTCATCGGTGTAAATAACTTGCAAATCGTCTTTGAACGAATGGTTGATTTTCTCCGCAATTGCCTCCATGCTCAGCTTCTTGTCCGTCATTCTTTTCCTGTCTAGCTCAAGGCGAAGAAGCCAAGGACTGGCGTTGGTTGGGTCAAAGTCTGGCATTTCGTAGAAAATGTTGACCCATTCCTGGTCCTCTTCAATGCATGTGTTGCGTGGGTCCGGGTCGTAGTAAATTGCTGTGTTAGAAGTCACTTTCCTCATCGTCGTGTGTTCCAATTTGCACAACACATCCTTCGCCTTTTCCGCGTCTTTGGCAGCTATTCCCTATAAAATTCCAATCAATTAAATGAGTGTAAAACCGATTTGCAAAAACCTTCAGAAAAACAGTCAACGAAGGCGTTTTCGGCTTTTTCGACACGTTTATTATTTCTTTGAGCCGGGGAACACCGAGGGTAACATTCTTTGCAGAAACGCCGGCATAGTGAAAAGTGTTCAGTGTCATCTGAGTGGCCGGTTCCCCCAAACTTTGTGCCGCTAATGCGCCAACCATTTCGCCTGGTTGTGCAATAGCCTTTAAAACGGGAAAATATAAATATGAAATACCAGCATCAAATTGCCTGGTCAAAGCGAGTTTCGATCTCGCCAAGAAGCCATTCAAATGCCTCAAGATTCAATTTATGGTATTTGGCCATTTGTTTTGCACAAAGTGTTGAACGCAATAAAATGTTCATCAACAGTGTGGCATTATGTTGGGCTTGAATGCTAATAGAATCCTCTCCAGACACGATGACCAGTTTTTTGGTTAATTCGGTGACCCCTTCGATTACTCGGACAGGACTCTGTGGAAGATAAAGAAAAAGGATATGCCAAAAATATTGGGAAACTCACCAAATCAACTGGTTTATTCATGGAAACATGAAAGATTTTTTGCGCATTTTTGATTAATCGGTTCAAATTGCAAGGCAAGTAGACTTTTGTGCTTGGTCTAGGAAATATTGAACGTAAAGTGTTCCTGTCCTCCTCCAACTTTCGCCATTCCGACTCAACCGAGTGAAGAGCATCGGCAGAATTCTTGGATTTAGTCATATTAAGTGAAATGATTTTCTGTAGTTACTTACAGTAATTTCTTTGACAATGTTTTCTGTGTATAATTTCCGCAGTTGTCGTTCGTCGGTGAGGTCCAATTTGAACTCGTTTTCGAATAAATTGTTGTTCGGCTTGTGAGTTGGAACGGTTTGGTCTTCCACCCACATGCCATCCAGTCCATCTTCGCCGTAACGTAATTGAATAACAGCCCTAAGTATTTGTTTTTTTAAAAATAACAACGGAAAACTGTATACCCAGACGAATTCCGAACAGTGCCATCGTAATTGACCATCACGCTTTCCATTGCCTTGATTAAACGTCTTTGGATGTAGCCCGTTTCAGCAGTTTTGACAGCTGTGTCGATCAGCCCTTCACGACCTCCCATTGCATGGAAAAAGAACTCAGCCGGTGTTAGTCCGGCGAGGTAAGAGTTTTCGACGAACCCTTTCGATTCTGTAAATAAATGGCAAAACCTAACGAAAGTGCTGTTTAGAGTTACCAGGTCCGTAATCATCTTTAATAAAGTGAGGAAGGGTTCTGTGCCGAAATCCAAATGGAATTCGTTTTCCTTCAACATTTTGCTGACCGACACAGGCAATCACCTTGAATGATTAAATTAACAATAAAAAACACTTTGTATTGAGTGACCTGGGAAATGTTGATTTTGGACCCTTTTGATCCCGCAACGACCATCGCCTTAAAATTATTCGCATCCGACAAAGATTTTTGTGCCGAAGCTCCGGTTCTATCTCGAGCATCATTGAGAATTCGGTTGACATGGTTTTCGAAAGTCTGTCGAAGTGTGTTCCCGGGAGTCGGCTCGAGATCATCGTTGTGAGCTTTCTCGATAACATCAATGACATCCTGCTTGGCCTTTCTTATGGTCTCCTGGATATCTCTGTAGGTGGAAGTATCAGCAATTGTATCACCTGAAAGAGTTGAACAAAATAAATGCAAATAAAAGTAACATTGGAAACCAATTCCAATGGTGTGTCCCTCGGCGAGAAGCCATGCGTTTATAACAGTTTGTATGTTGGCATATAACTCGGCAGCAATTTGATGACCCAATTCTAATGCGACAATGTGAAGAAGGTTTCCGGAACCTCTGCCAACAGTTTTGGAACAAATTATCCCAGAGAGAAGTTCGCTGTTCTCAATGAGCACTTTGGTGTCGCCAGGGGAAATCCATTTGTATGGTCCGCTGTCTTCGTCGTCCGGATGCGTCGAATGTGTTCGGATAACATTGACACTTCCTTAGTTAGAACAAAACAAAGAATGGAGGGAATGTTTCATTTGACAAAACCTGGAATTATCTTTGTAAACACTTGTTTTCCGGTCCAAAGTGGCTTGGGTTTGATTATCGCTGGCTGCGGAATTTTTCCATCCCAATTTGGCAAATGCATCAACAAATCCATGAGACGAGCGTAATCAATGAAAACGTCGCGTTTAGTCATCATTCGAACTGCGGTCAATGTGTCCTGCACAATTCCCATCACTGGCTTGTTGGCCTGTGGCGTAATCAACTGTCGAGATGCCTTTTTAGAGAAAAGGTAAGGGTTATATTTGGTGCTTTAAATTAATAAAACCATCGCAATTTCGTTTATTTCTGCCCGTGTCTCCAGTGATTGCGGAAGGTGTAAATTCATTTCATCTCCGTCAAAATCAGCATTGTAAGGGGTTGTGACGGACAAATTCATACGAAAAGTCGACCAAGGTAAGATCTATCAAGTAATAATCCAAAATAACAAATAATTGTAAATAAAACAGTCATACCTTAACACGATGTCCCATCATTGACATTTTGTGTAGAGTTGGCTGTCTGTTGAACACGATTATGTCCCCATCGGTCATATGTCGTTCAACCTTGTAGCCAGGCTGCAAATGCAAATCAGCGGATCGCGGATGAAAACGCAAATCAATCCGGTCTCCATTATCGCGGATGATATATTTCGCTCCCGGATATTCTCGGTCGCCCCTTGCCACGAGAGTTTGCAATCTGAAGTCACCACAGTTAGTTAAAGTGCTACAATAAGAAATGTATGCCATGCCTTTCGATATTGAGTCCGGTGACAATTTCAGGAAAAGTCAGATTTTGTGCGATTGTCCTTGGCACTCCGATAGTGTCAATTGGAAGGTTCGGGTCTGGCGTTATGACAGTTCGCGCAGAAAAATCAACTCGTTTCCCCATCAAATTTCCACGAATTCGCCCCTCCTTCCCTTTAAGTCTGCTTTTAATTGATTTTAAAGGGCGGCCACTTTTTTGCAGTGCCTAAATTTGTTTTTAGAAGAATGTGAGAAGTCGAGTAAACTACTTGTGTAACACCCGGAACATTATTGTCGACGAGCGTGGCGACATGATATTGGAGAAGTTTGATGTCCTCTGCAATTACATGGGCAGCTGCTCCATTAGCCTCATTTCTAAACCAATGTTTGAATTGAAGAAACGCATCAATTTACGGAAGTGTTACCTTTTGAGTTGGTTGTTCACCTTCACAATGTCGGATAATTTATAAGTCAGGTCATCTTGACTGGTTATTGAACCGAAAGTCGTAACTGATGGACGAACTGTCAGAGGAGGGACAGGCAGAACCTGGCAAATCATCCAATCCGGTCGCGAAAATTTGGGATTAAGCCCTAAAAACTTTGCTGATTAGAATTTTGCTCAGATGACTTGAAAACTTGCCCAGAACTAGACAATCCTCGTCGGAAATCGCTTTAAATATCTCAAGGATGCGCTCCGCCGTCAAAATGATTTTCCTCTCCTGCGTGTCATCATTGACGTGTTTTTTCCATTCGGCATGAATTTCGATCTCTTTCCTTCGATATGAAGGCTGATAACGCCCACAGCCCCCCGCCTTTTGCTCTTTCTCCCCTTCCTCAAATTCGTCCGGGTTCGGTGGCAATTCTTCCGCGCCTTCGCAAATTCCTTTCTTTTTGCATTGTTCATACACAAGACCAAGTCGAGAACGAAAATTGTGCGAGGTTTTCTTTAAAATTTCCTTAATGTGTGGGTCATCTTTGTCAACAAGCAAACGGCTGCAGGAGAAACAGACACAGCGAAGAATCTGAAGAAAATGCAATTAAAATAAATCAAATTGCAAAGAGAATTTTAAAAGCAACCTTGAGGATTTTGGAGAAAAAACCAATGTGAAACACAGGCTTAGCCAACTCCAAACGAGCAAAATGACCCGGACAATCATTCACAGTTCCGGCACAAGTCATGCAAACTCCCTTCTTGTCGACCACACCTTGTCTTGGGTCATTAAGTCCACCCAATTTCGGCTTTCCATTTTCTTTCGTTTCGGAATATTCAATGTCACAAACTGACATACGTTTCTTAAATTGCAAGTCATTTCTATATTTCTTTTTGAAAACTTACTATTTCATCTGGACTTAGAATGCCAAATTGGACATTTTTTACTTCTCGAAGAGGAGCTTTAAAATCAATTCCAATCAACGACATTGTGCAGTAAATGAAAATATCGTCAAACAAAATCTGAATAAAATTTATTGAAAAATGTATTTTTCTCACTTATTTTTCCTAAAATCTTTTTCCGAATTTTACAAAACGAAATTTTTCGAAATTTTTTTTTGAGTCTTAACAACACATCAAAGAAAAAATTGCGTAAATTTAAAAATAAAATCATTACCTTTTATTTTGTTTTTTTTATCAATCGTAATTGAGGTTCAGCCCCGCCCCAGTCCCTGGGGACGGGACTGGTTTTTTGGCCTCACCCTCACCCCCGCGACCTTCGCCCCCGCGGGGGTTAGGATCCCGGCAAATCCGCTGCGGGATCCAGTCCAGAACAAAGAAAAGATGAGGTACAAGGGCTAAGATGGTCTTTGATTCTTTTGTTTATCGTTACTTTACTTTGTGCCTTTATGTAGTTGGTTTTTGATCATTTGTGGAATGTTTATGTATCTCTTTTATTGTCAATGCAATGCCTCTAGTCTTTCTCTAATGATTCATTTTTATCTGAATAAAATTTATTAAAAAGTGTGTTTTTCTCACTTATTTTTCTTAAAATCTTTATCGAAATCTTTTTTTTTGAGTCTTAACAACACACCAAAGAAAAAATTGCGTAAATTTAAAAAGTAAATTAGGGAACCCCCATTCTTCAGGATTGCCAAAGTTTCGTTAGACAAAACTTTCAGCCGGCTACCCGACTTTTGGGGACCCGCACTTTGAGGATTTGTAACTTGGAAGACTCGGCATTTAGTATCAGAAACACCTTGGAATGGTGGGGTGAAATTAGAATCTGCGAAATCCTCTGCGGGATTCAGTCCAGAACAGAGAAAAGATGAGGTACAGAAAAGGAAGAGGTACAAGGGCTATGATGGTCTTTGATTCTTTTGTTTATAGTTACTTTACTTTGTGCCTTTTTGTAGTTGGTTTTCGATCATTTGCGGAATGTTTGTGTATCTTTATTGTCAATGCAATGCCTCTCTTCTCTCTCTCTCTCTCTCTAATGATTCATTTCGGTTTCCTTCCTCCCCCTTATAATTACCTCGGTTTTTACATGTACAAATTCCTTTAAACTGCAATTTATTCAACAAAATCAAGCAGACAAGAATAAATTCTCTCCGTTCCTTCTAGTACATTTTTTTAACACGTGACAAATTTGATTTAGTTGCTATTATTTCAAAATCATTAACCCTCTCTCCCCACCATCCGTCCACTTCCCGTGCTTTTCCTTTCTTCCCATTGTTGCCTAGGTATATGCTTTCTCATATCATTGCGAAAGCTCACTAGGTAATCAGAGGGCCGTTTCTTCTCTTAAACCAAAGTATGACCATCAGCCGATCATGAGGTCGCTCTTATTGTTAGCACTCTGGTCTAATCAGGAGCATATATTTAATTATCCACTTTGTAGTAATTGTAGAACCAAGGTCATATTGGCACGGGACATTATGGTGCGTCAAAATTTGCCAATAATAAAAACCAGGGCTCTCATTAGTCCTTGAATGGCAAGGATGTCCTTGAAATTGGGCACTCATTTGAAAACAATTTTCGCCGCGCCGGAATTTCTTTTTCTTGACACCGCCGGACCACCTATTGCCAAAAAGCTTTTTGAAAAAAGCACGCCTCAAAAAAATGTACATAAATTTTAATCTATTCCAAATAATTTAAACAATTTTTTGTTGGTACATATGAAATGGCTTTGTTATTTGATGTTTGAACTCAACATAAATATGTAGATACATATAACATATCATCTATTTTTGTGGATATTGATTCTGGTCATATTAATTTGTTTGTCAACAATGTTGTTTTTTCAAAGCATCATTGGTCATCTTCTCATCTACCTATTATGCCTTGTTATTGCTTTTCGATCAACTAAAAATGTTAAAGTATTTTTTATTGTTTTAAATTACTTTCTCATTTCATTTCGTTTTTTGTTTAATCAGTAAAACGATTGAAAAGATTGTGATGATAAAATTATCGTGGGCATATCAATCGATGATTTGGTTAATTTGGGCGTACTAATGCTATTTGATATAGAGTAGTAATGGTGGCCAGACTTGGACTCATATTAATACTTCAAAAGTATAAGCTAAAAGCCCTTCAGAATTGCAAAAAATGTTCGCACATTTAAACTTTGTTTAAATTTCAGTTGAATTACAATTCTTTTGTCCAATATTTGCTTGCTCAATTCTCGTTTTTAAATGTGTTCTCCAACAAAGAATCTGCTCAAATCTAATGACGATTGCAATAAAAAGGAGTCTTTGCCGCCTGCGGTTCTCTCAGTGCCTTCTTCCCAGCGTTGCTGTCCCAACTCCCCCTCGACTTCTTCCGGCTCATCCTCCCCTTCGACGTGTTGTCGGCAGCTTTCCGGTTACCCCGTAATTCCGCGTGAGCAATTGGAAATCGGGGAGCAATTGGGTGCGTTTAAATTGATTGGTTTAAGGGTGTCTGGTGTAAAACATTCTCTAAAATTCAGGTGCTGGCACATATGGTTCTGTTTTTCGCGGATGGTGGACTAAAACTGATGGAAATTTGCTTTGCGTGGCGATGAAGAAAGTGTTTATGCTGGACAAAGAAGTGAGATAAAATATTTTTGATTTTATTCAAACATTGAAAAGGTCGAGATTTTGTCGCAAATCCGTCACCGAAATATCATCCAATTTTACGGCGTTTCGGTTGCCAACCCTGACTTTTGGATTGTGACTGAATATGCCGAGAATGGCTCTCTGTTTGGTGAGTTACTGCGCTTAAACTGGTTTATTGCCGAATTTTCTCAGATAATTTGCACAACAAAGAACAACCACTTGAATTCGGGCGCATTATCAAATGGGCCGTGCAAATCGCTCGAGGCGTCGTTTACCTTCACCACGAGGCGCCGTTGACAGTGATCCATCGCGACTTGAAGTCCAAAAACATTGTGATTGGCAGCAGGAACCAATGCAAATTGTGCGATTTTGGCACTTCCAAAGATTTGACGCATTCGTGGACAACACCAAGGTGATTAGTGTTTTTTGGTGTTATTTTTATTCATTTTGCAAATCGCAGTTGGGGCGGGACGGCCGCGTGGATGAGGTGAGCATTTGCTATTGTTAGGTCGATGGTAGCCCCCCATTCTCGGGAAAAAATGTAGTTGGTTTAGGGATTTTTAGGGCCAGAGAATCTGATTCTGACGTTCGTTTCATCCCATTTGGAATCCCGAATTCGAACAAAAATTCCTAAATTCAATGTTCAACAAAATTCACATTTACACAATAAAATTTCAAGCCAATGATCGAATCCATTGTTGTTTAATGCCAAAAAAATCGAACAAGGAGGCTATTATCGACAGTATTTAACTTAATTGCCCTTTCTATTTTCTACTTTTTTTAAATTTCAGTCCCGAAATTATTAGTCAAAGGCCTGAGGGAATCACTACCAAAAGTGACGTGTGGTCCTTCGCCGTCGTTCTATGGGAAATTTTCTCGCGTGAAATACCTTACAACGGTAGAAAACGAATACCCATCCCTTCTGTTGTTAATGGGTTTCCGTGTTTTAGGCCTTACGGAATTTAAAATTTATTCGATAATTTCCCAACACGGAGTTCGTCTGGTTATTCCCGAGACGTGTCCTTCTCAACTCAATAATATTATCCAAAACTGTTGGCGCACGGAACCTGCCGATAGGCCGGACATGCGATACGGTTCGCCACGGTCTTTGGCTATGTAAAAGCGCATTTTTCAGTGCTTGCCGTTCTGCAACAGATAGGCAATGATGCCGAATTGCAACGCGAAGTTGCGCAGTTTTTGGTCTTTCGCAAGGACGAATGGCGGGAAATGATTCGCGAGCAGACCTTCGCATTGGAAGTAGGCATCTGGGATTGCTTCCGACATGAAATAGGGCATAATTTATCCAGGAATTGAAGTTGGATTTGGCCCGACAGATGGAGGATTTACGAAGGCGGGAGGCCATTGTCCGAAAGCGGGAGAACAGCCATCGTAATTTTCTCCATTTGGTAAACATCGCTCTTCTAATTAGGTTTATTGCATTCGTGAGACTTTCAGGTGGACGTTATGAACGTGGAGGACGTTTGCGAATGGAACGAGGATTGTGTTTGCGAATGGGTGAGCAAATGATCAGCAAATTTCAGCCCATTTTGAGCTTTTGTTTTAAGGTGCAAAACATTGCGGCAAGTGCCATGGAAGACTTCAGCGAGGCGATTGTTGATCAGCTCATTTCGTGTATTCTTCAGTATGAAATCAATGGGTGTCGTCTGTTAAAAATCACCGAAAAAGACTTGGAGTGTCTTGGAATTGAATCCGTTGCTGTGCGACGATACATTGGTCTTAAATTGGACGAGCTCAGGGCTATGAATGTGCAGCTTTGTAATTTCGGCTGTTCGTCGTTGGCCGATGAACAAAACGACTCGTTTTCTTCGCCCGTTGAAAAGCCGATTCTCCTCCATGTCGGCCTTTACAGCCGAGTGATTTCACTTCCCGAGGGCCCGGCTTACAGATTCAAAGTGTTTTTGGATTCGGACTGGGAAAGTCCGACGACAACTGCCACAAATGATAATTCGAATAGGACGGAGTTGTCCGATTCGTCTTTTCTTATCAAAGAGGTATTTTTTGTGTTTGAACTTACAGATTAGTGAATGAGTCATTTTTGCAGGTGAACATTTCGATGACTTCGAATCATTCTCCGATTTTGGAACCAATGCAATGCATTTGTCCACCGTTTGGCTACTTGGAATGGGCACAAATCAGTGCAAGCGACCGAAAGAAGCTACCCGTCACTGTGACAGTCACTGTGACCTACACAGACCAAGTCGTTCACCCGAGGAACACGCGCATTCAAATTCAACTCGATTCGCTTGCTAACGGCCCGCGCGCTTTGTGTAATAAGCGAGTAGCCCTGAAGGTCAACGGACTCTCAAGCGAAGTGTGTTTGTCTCGAATCAGTTCCCAAATGCTGCTGAAGAGTCCGCCGCCTTCGATGCAAGCATTACGGACGGGTCGCCGTCGATCTGCCGATTTGAATGCTTCCATTTCTCCATCAGGCGAAAGGACCGTGTCCAGCTCGAGCCTACTCAATCGTACGTTCTTGACATTTGATTTTATTGATTTGCACCTTCGCAGGTTCACCCATTTGGGCTGACCTCGCCGCGACCATTCGAAATCCTTCCGTTTGTCCAATTCGACCGTTGTCAAAGGCCATTTCATTGGATCGCTCTGTCGAACATACAAAACGGTCCACTTCAATTGATGTCAATGCGAACGAATGTGAGAAGAAACGCGAAGATAAAGACAAGGTGACCGTAATTTTGACGAAGTAAAACGAGTCAGTTTTAAGAAATTAACGGATCCGATGCTTCGGTCTCGCCAAAGTGCGTTCACAGGACAAAAGGGAAAACCCCGAAGATTTTGTGGCCGTAAAAAATGCGCATCGGAGGTGCGAATCTAACAATTCGTAAGCAAAAATATGGTCCAAAATTCCAGAACGAACTAATTGATGGCGGTGATCAGCTTCAGAGTTCGGCCAATTTTTACCTAAGCCATCATTCGACCACTTCGTCAAGTGTTTCTCCTTCGTCTTTCTGTCCATCCAAAGATTCTCGCAACTCTTCTGGAATCGAAGGCCCATCATCGGCTGACTCGGAGAGTTTTACTGCAAAAACAAAACAAAGCGCTGACAGAGCCACGGAAAATGTGGGACAAAGTCGGGGAAATGTGAAATTGGATGATACGATTACGAAGGGCAATGTTGGGATGGAGAAGCTAACAACAACTAATAACTAATTAAAAGGCAATCCGATGGTCGGATTTCATTCCAATTCACTTCACTTAATTGCAAATCTCTCAATTTATTACAACACTTACGTGTATTCTCTTTCTGATAGTTAATTTCTCTTAACGAGTTTGTCATGGTGATACTTCAATCATTTAACATAAAATTGTGTTATTTTATACAAACCAATAAAAGTGTTGCTAAACAAATACGAGGACCAAATATTTTGTTTGTGGTATTAGCATTAGTCAATTAGGTTAAAAGTTGTGAAGCGAGTTTAGGAAAGGCTTCTGTAATCGCTTCCATGGAAGATAATTCGACTTGAAATTCTTCCCCATTTCCCGCATTGTTTTCTCCACCGATTTGTCCAAGCAAAATTTCAACTTCCGAAAATGTAAGGGGCAGACTTTTTCCTTCCGTTGTTTTTATGTCATATTCTTGGAAGGCAAGCGGAAGGAGAATCTGTGGGGGGGGGGGGGAGAGAAACGTTTGGATTGGAAGGGACTCACGAAAAAGTAAAGCATCAGAAAATGGAATTGGCCACTCATTGGGAATCCCACGGACGATGTTCTGTTGGGGAGCGTCAACAAAAGCGAGCAGTTTTTCTCATCCTTCGAAATTGACAGTTCGATTTGGTCCCCCTGAAAAAGTCGTGTTGGAGCTGTTTTCACAATTTTTTAATTCTTGTCTCTTTACTCCCTCTGTTTTCTCCTTTTCCTTTTTCTCTCTTCCCTTCCCCTCTACCCTTCTCTCTCTCTCTCCTTCACTCTCTCTGCCTGGCACCCTCTGTTTCTCCGTTCTCTCTCCTCCCTCCCCTCTATTTTCCTCCATCTCTCTCTTTTCCTCTCTCTCACTGTTTAGCACCCTCTCAATTCTCCTCTCTCTTCTTCCTCCCCTTTTCTTGCCTCTTCACTCTCTCTGTTTTCGTATTCGTTGAGCATCGTTTGGATGCGCAGTTCGAACTTCCGTTCCTCCTCCTTCTCCCTGGGAGGGTATTGTCCTCTCGTCGGCTGTGGCATTGCCAATGGTTTCTGTCGCTGCCCAAAATATTCCGACTGAGGGACCTGATCAGTTTCAGTCAGATCAAAGCCTTTGCTTTTGTACTGTTCGCCCCTTTTTCTGTACTTCGATTGGCCGCAACTTTCTTTTTGCCCTCAAAGCGTTCAGAATTTGAAGCCAACGCGCGAAGAATGGCCATTTGTGGCGATGGACAAATTGAATTTGGAAGAGAGTGTTCAGGAAATCGGGCGAAGGACTGAGCTGGCAAAAGTGCCGAATTGGCGGTGCCTAATCCGTCCAAAGTTCGCTTCCGTTGCGTTCGCTTCTCCGTCACTTTACCCTTTGGACGAGTGCCCTCAAACTTTGCAGCGCCCCGTGGCAAACGCTCGGCAGAAAGTAACCGCCCTCGAGCAGAAGGCAAAGAGGGACGCCCTGCTGTGCCAAAAGGCCCGTCATATAGCCGAAGCCGGCGGGGGACACTTCCATTTGCCCTTGGGGGTCGCCGATTCCTGCGTCGAAGCCGCAGGACACGAGGACAAGTCCGGGACGCCACTGGTGGATGATTGGAAGGACAATGCAGTGGAAGAAAGCGGCGTATTCGGCGTCCCCACAACCGACGGAATTCAATGGCACATTTATGGTGTTAGGATCTTTCGGAAGAACATCGCTGTTGGTCTGACATGAACACGTTTTGCTTACATTGGTGAACTATGGCACTTTCGGGGAGCTCGGGCCAAAAAGTGCCGCGTTCAAAGCGGTGAATGGACAGCAAAAGAATGCCCTCCGGGTCACCCTCCACACAATATTGCGTCCCCTGTGCCGCGTGCACATCCCAATCGACGATCAGAACCCTTTCAACGCCCAATGAGCGAGCTTTGCGAGCACAGATCGCAACATTATTCAGCAGACAGAAGCCGCAAGGGTCGTTCTGCGAGGCCTTTAAAAGTGAGAAAATCCGACCAATGGCATTTGATTTCCTTTCGTCGTTTGATTGGCATTTCCCCCCCCCCCCCCGCGGCATTTGCCCTTTTACGTGATGGCCCGGCGGTCGAATGGCAACAAAAGCATTTGGGGCTTCACTGAAGAGAATGGATGGGAAGGAATAGCTGCACTTTGCTCCTTTCACCTTCCCCCATTTTGTGCCCTTTCTTTTGCCGTCTCAATGAGTGCCTCCGTCGCTTTTACCGCACATCCGGCACTGAACGACGGACAAAGGCAATCAATCAATCACAATCAATCGATCGATGGGATGGATGGACAATCGGTTCGATCGAATGATTTCCTTTTTGGGCCCGACTGACCTCAAAAGGGCGCATTCCCAACTTTTCCCATTCACATAAATGTCCTCATGCTCGGAACTGAACTGTTCCATCGCTTCCTTCAAAATGATTCAAAAAAGCAACAAAAAGTGCCAATGCTACCAAATCGGGCAGCGAAGAAGCGTCGCGAATGCATTGGACCTTCCGTTTTTGGAATTAATCATCAAATTTTGACCATTTTGGGCCCACTGACATATTCCAAACTGTGCACCAAAAGAATGTCTGAGAGGGGACACTCCGCCGGGGGGAGGCGAACGCATTGGGCGAGCAGCGGACGATCGCTCTGCGAAGAAAAAGGGGCCAATGAACGGAACGAATTCCGAATGGCAAATGCCTCGATTGTGTCCAGAAGGGCACCCAATCGGTCGGGCTTCTCAATGTGATCGGCGTCCCACTCGCATTTGTGTTGCAACATGCGCCGATCGGAGACGAAAAAAGTTGGCGGAACGGACATTTTGGGGAATTCAAAACGAAAACGGAGGGACAAAAAAACAAATGAATAAGGAAAAAGAACGGAAACGGAGAAACTCAACCCCTTATCAATTGGTGACAGAACGGAAAAAGGACGAACAAACTCTTTTTTATTGCATTTGCAAAACCAAAATTATTTGCCTAACGAAAATGATAAGGAAAAGAGTCGTTTTTTGGAGACCAATTTTAATAAAAATTAAACAAAACAAACAAAAACATTTTGCAAAGAAAAGAAAACAATTTTAATTTGCTTTTTCTCCACCGTTTTATGCTGACTGTGAGAAGAGTCCTTTCAACTGAGAAAAAAGTCGGACATGTTCGGGATTGGCACACACTTTGAGGAAGCGCTGAAAAGGAGAAAATGGCCTTACTCGACATTTAAACAATTTCCGCCCGATTCTCCCCAGCCCACCCCCAAGAGGGTTTAATGATTCGGGTATGGGGGACGTAATGCACCCATTTTATCACCTTCAATTTGACGGTAATTGGGGCGACGATTGGTGCGGCGGCGGCGCCTTCTCGAGAGTTCAGCAAGTTAAGACAATCGGTGATCAGTGCGAACAGTCGCTGGCCCAAATGAGCACGGACTCCGGCGTCGTCCAACTGTTCGCCCGACAATCGGAGCATTCGTTCGGTGTTCGGTTCGCGTGTTCGACCTTTGCCCGCCGTTGGCCTTTTGGCGTCGATCTGTGCCAACTCATCCAAAAGCTGACAAAGAAATGGGAAAATGGAAGCCAAAGGAAGGCAAAGGCACCTCAACGGCAAAGGCTAAACTCGGGACGAACACTTCGGATTCTCTTTGGATGTCCAAAAGCATTTGAATCGAATGAATTCGCAATGGGAAGAATTTAGTGGAAGGGAAAAGCCTTAAAATTGGACAGAAAATGGGCAATTAATGTGCAACACAACAAAAGCACCTCCAAAGGGAATTGATCACTTCCACGAGCGGATGGACCAACTCAGAGAACCAATTGGCACTTTTGTCGGACGACGGCCGAAAGCGTTTAGAGCCTTCGCAAATGACCAAAACCCAAAGTTGAAGGCCCTTGACGAACTGCCAATTGTACACGGTTTGGATCAAATCCTGAAAAGCCAACCAAAACGATAAATATAAATGTGAATGCCTTTTTGCACCTTTCGTTTGGCAATCATTGCATTTCGAAGGTGAATGGCGAACTGGCGGATGTAAACGAATGCGTATTGGTAAGCTTGGGAAGGATGGACAAAAGTCAGTTCGGCGAGAGAACACTGACAAAGGGAAGGGAAGCGAAAGAGTCGGCAAAGTTTCGGCGGAATTAAGGCGGCACCTGCATAAAGTGAATGAAAGGCAATGTTTCCTCGTCAATGGTTTTGCAATTGGCGACAGTACGCCGTGTAACAATTCTGAACATTGACAACATTAACAAAATAAGTGAGTGCCAAGGAAATTCGGACTTTGTAAACGGCGGGGAAACACTCGGAGTCGAGCCTGGCAATTTTGCACAACGCCACGAAGGCAATGCAACGGATTTCTTCCGTTTTGCGACTCCAAAAATGGGTCAAAACCTTGAAAAATCAAATCTCTTAGTAACAAATGGGCATAATCGGAAAGGACCTTTATGAGGGATTTACAAAGTTTGGGGAAATGGAGGAACAAGTCGACGAGATCAGTGACGACGCGAAGGGTCGACAGCAAAACTTGGACAGAATCGACTTCCATGAGAAACTGAAAATGGGGGGAAAGGGGGGAGAGATTCAAAGAAGAAACCCGGGAAAGTTCGAATTTGGGTCTTACAATTTGCACGGCCGACAGAAAAGACTTTGTCAGTGCGCCGTATTTGTGCCAATGTTTAAAGTGAGTTGATTCCCTCTTCTTCGGGCCTCTCTGCAAAGTTTTCAGATTAAACTCAACTCGAAACACTGAGAGGGCTTAAGTTTCTCTCTCCATTTTGACTCATTTAAGGAAAGTATTAAAAATGAAGATGTTAGTACATAATTCTTCATAAAATTCAAAAAAAACGGTGATTTTTTTGGAAACGTCTTATTGGGTTAGTAAATTACTCACTCTGTTCGATGGTCGTCCCTTTTTCCCGTCGATTGGATGCAACAATTTGAACAAACATTTGCCCACACTTTTGAAGCAAAGTCGAATTATGCCGTCGAACACCAAAATTGGAGGGATTAAATCCATACGAATTTTGTCCATTTTTACCTTTTTCTTTCTCCACGGCAAATTCCGTCTCCTCCAATTTCAATTGGCCTTTTCCTTCGCCCACTCGCGCAACGCATGCCAAAAAAGAGCCAATGGCCACCCCAACAGAACGCGAAAGGATTTTCTTGTTTTTGACCGGGCGACTAAGAACGGACTCCAAACGGTCGAGGAGAGAATTGTCGACCAAAAGACGACCATTTTCGGGATGACGATGGAGAGAAATGCCAAGGCATTTTCCATCGGACGACCCTTGGGAATCCAACGAAGCGTCGGACTCAAAACCATCTGCAGAAAGTTAGGGACAATGTTCCCACAATCAAATGTCCAAACTCACCTCCTTTTATCTTTTGGGCAGGCATCACTGAATTAATTCTATTCAAATCATAGGCAATTTTAACAATTTAAAAGGAAGTAAAAATAGACGAAAAAACTATTCATTGCTCACTGATTGTGAGTTAAGTGATACAAATTTATTTATTATTATTTTCCGAATGGTCCGTCCATTCATTTTCTTTAGCTTCAGTTTTTGCGTTTCTTCTTCCCCCTTCCGTCGTTTTCTTCGCCGTAATAAAATGAAGGAGGTGCAAATTCGTCCTCGCGTTCGTCCCGCTGTTCCTCCGCCCATCGCATGCATCCGATTTTGCCACGGTCCCACTCCCGCACTCCAAACCTTTGCTTTTTCTGCTCAGGCTCTTTAGTCGTTTTTGCTTCGGGCGAAGAGGGAGGCAACGGAATGGCGGAAACATCCGACTAAAAGGAAAATTAAAACCAAAAAATGAAAATAACCTATTTTATGGAGCGCGGACTAATTAACCCACTACGAAAAATTATGTGCAAAAAAACGTACCTCCGTTGTTTCTGCTGCTCCTTTTTGTTCTTCTTCTTCTTCGTCCTCACTGCTTGGAATGGGTTCGAGTCCCATTCTGAAAATAAGCAATTCGTTTGTTTTTTTTTCAGTTCGTCCGTCTCTCCCCGATGGAAAATTGGATAAAAAAAAAATTGTAATCAAATAACTGACAAGTCATTTCGACAATTGTTAGATGGTAATAAAAGATGTCAGTTTGCCATGGATACGCCTATTAAGAAATACGAATGGGTTTTAATTAATGTGTTTAAAAATAAAAAATGGCATGGCTGTCCAATTTCCCCCCCCGGGTCCATCTCCGCCCCTCCCCCACTCACCTCGCCCTCACTCTGTTCAGCCTACGTCGTTCTTCCGCTTCCTCCTCATTCCTTTGTCGCTTCCGTTCCGCCCTTTTCCGATGCGTTTCCTCCGTCATCGCTATCAGTTCCTTTATCTTCTGCTCACGCGCCTCCTCGTCCATTGTCGGCAAAGGGACGTGAGAAGCGCCGAACACGCGGCCTTTGTCTTCGGAGTAATCGTAGTGAACGACGAGCGGAGATTCACTGAAAAGGAAACAAAAGCAGAGATTAGCATAAGCTTTGATTAAGAAATGTTTTTTTAATTTATCTAAAATATTAAAGAAATGGCCACCGTCGCCCACCCACCGCCCAAATTGCCAAAACCCAAACAATTCATTTGTCCCCATTTCGCAATTGCCACTCACAGAGTGAACATCGCTCCCTCCCCCCGACTTTCTCCGTTCGTTTCTGAAGAAGTGCTCGGTTTGTTCCTCGCTTCTTCCTCCAATTCCTTTTTCTTCGTGTGAAAATCGACCAAAAATTCGGCCTCTTTTCCGTCGTCGTAAACCAATCGTTCGCCCTTTGCCATTCGTTCATAAATTGCCGCCTTTTGCTGAAGGATTTGCTGCTGCTTGGCCCTCTGTTGCTCCTCTTTTCTAATTGCTTCCTCATTTTGACGAATTCGCTGTGCTCTTAGCGTTGAAACTTCGCTTTTTGCTTTCTAAAATTTAATTTAAATGGAAATCACTTAAAAACTCGTGCCTTTTCCTCTTTGCTTATGGCCAAAATGTTATTTCGTGGAGTGCGCCGGTGCGTCGGCTCCGTGGCGAATGACTGCGACTTCCCCGCAATGGCGGCATCGCGACGTTTGATGAACTCGGTTTGCAAATCCAAGAAGGAAGAGACGTTTTCTGTGTGTAAAACTGGCTGAGGCGGAGCGACTGGCGTTTCTTCTTGTTCATCAGCCATTTTTTGTATGTCTAAAGAATGCATAAAAATAAACTAAAAGCTTTCAAATTTGGGTGTAAAAGCGTAAAATGTTATCCAAAAAATAACAAAATTAAGCCAAATCAAGTATTGAGATATATAATCCGGATTAATCCTGCAAATCCGGCAATCCTGCAAATCCTGCATTCAAAATTTGCCGGATCCTGCGCAGGATTGCGGATTTTTGGAAATTTTGAAAAAATTTCAATTAAATTTCAAAAATTTTCCAAAAAAGAAAAAATGCCTGACAATTTGAAAAAGAAATTTTTAGGGGTTGGCGGGATGCATTAAAAGGGGCGACTAAGATTTTTCAAATGGGTCAGACGGTAAAAAGAGATCGGGAATCAAATCTGTTAATGGTCCATAAATTTGAATAATTTTTACATTTCAAAAATGCTTTTTTCGGCGCAATTTTTTCAAAAACTAGGAACAAAGAGGTCCGGCTGTGCCGATAGGCGCCGTCTGAAAATTTTTTGGAAAATTTTGTCAATTTCGTAACTGATTTTGTCCAAAAATGACCAAATGTCGCACTTTTTGACTCATTTCTACAGTATTAATAAATAAAAGCCGGTCCGGCGGTGCCGAAGGCGCCGCCGGGAAATTTTTTTTTTGCAAATTCTAGGTAAAATTGAGATGAAAATTGGGTCTAATTTGATTGAATTTATTATAAATTTATTCAAAAATTTTGGCATTCTGTTTTTCAAAAAATCAATGAAATCCTGCCGGATCCTGCACAAAAATCTAATTTGCGGATCCTGTTGCAGGATTGGAATTCAAAATCTTTTGCCGGACCGGATCCGGCCGGATTAATCCTGCAAATCCTGCAATCCTGCATTTTCCAAAAAATGCAGGATTGCGGATTGGGATCCTGCAAAATCCTGCGCAGGATCCGGTCCTGCTCCGGTCTCTAGGTAGGGGTGTATTTTTCGTTTTTATTGCATTTTTTTAACAAATGGGCAAAACGCCAAAATAGTGAAAATATTGTTTTTCAAAAATTTTTATTCCGGCAATTTTTTAAAAGTTATGAAATCATGTTTCCCCGCTGATCACGAATACGGCAGCATCCATTTCTACCGGATTCGTGATCAGATACCCCGAAACTCTTGGGAGCATGTTTTCATGACTTTAAAAAAAAATTTCGAAAAATAGGGGGAGGGACAAATCAAAGTATTACTCTACCCTCGTACCTATCCCAACTCGTATTGTTTTTGACAAAAAATCGTTATAACTTTAAACAAAGTCAACCAAATTAATTAATTATGGTATCATTCGGTAGCTCTTAAGGTTCTAGAAAAATTTTATCATCTTTGAAAAAGTGAAAAATTGAAGAATACTGTCGGGATTGAAAATGTATAAAAATTATATACAGTATCAATCAACTCCTCTTTGTCTGTAATTAATTATTCGAAAGAATTGGAATTTTTTGGCGGCAACAGCTCCCTGAAGAATTACAGACCCGGGACTGGTGTCCAAGTGCCAACGGGATTCAACAACAAAAAAAAATTAATTCAATATAAAATGTCAATTTTATAAAGAGAAAAATATCTAAAAAAAACCTAGTAGCATAAATGTTGAGCAAAAAAGTCTTTTACACAAACTCGATTAGATCACTTCTTCATGGTAATCTGAAGACCTCAAAATACACAATGAAAATCTGGAAATTTTCTGAAAATTCCTACGGGATTGGAAAATTTTTTCTGGAAAAAATGAATAGGCTAATTGAAAAGAGCACAAATTTCTACCGAATTTACGAATTATACCCACAGAGATAGGTCAAAATTGTCATTATAGAAAATAACTGATCTACCGTAATTAAAAGGAAAATGAATGAAAATGATCTTTTACATTGTATTCTTCGAAAATGCGCAATGAACTTGAATAATTTAAACTTTTCATTAAATTAAATTGCCGAAATAAACCTTTGCTTTTCTTTTTTCCCACTGTCAATTCAATTTGTCCATGTGTTTGGCTATCCAATGCTTTTTGCTTCAGAGATTGGCTTTTTCCCGAAGGCGAAATGAATCATTTTCTAATCGAATTTACATATGTATTAATGTTGTTTTGACTTGTACATCGTTTTGCTAATGACCTCCAAATGATGAAATCAAAAACAGAAATTGCAAATTACCAATAAAAAACATTTAATTTGCTTTTGCTAATATGCCAAAAGGCATTGTTTATCGTTACCACTTTTCCAATGATAAAAACAGTCAATTAGCTATAATTTAATCACTTTGCGTTTTCGTTGCCTTTGCCTTCCCTTTTACCGGTGTCTGTGCCCCCCCCCCCTTCCGGTGCCGAATCGCACCTTTCCCCCCCCTCCCCTCCCCTCCCATTCCGGATGCCCTCCCCCGTCCCCCATTTTCAAGGACTTCCCCTCCCCTCCCTCCCCCTGTCTTCTTTCTTTTCTGGATGAGACGGATGGATGAAAAATGCCTTTGCTTCCGATTTTCCAATTAAACGCAAAAAATGTTTCAGCGTTTGGCTTGGGACGCAGCAATTGGTGATGGGAATGTGCGCGAAAGGTAAAAAACGGACAAAACGACAACAAACACGGTGGACTTTGGTCAGCGCCCATTTCCGAAATGTTTTCGCCTTTATTTCTCTTCGGTTGGCCAATCGGCGGGGACTGTCCCCCGACGGACGGACGGACTTTTTGCGACGATTTGGGCAATTGAGCCGAAGCGAAGAAACGAAGCGGGGAGAAGCAGGCGGCCGATTGATTGCCTTGCCCTTCATGCACTCGTTGTGAAATTCCACTTTATTAGCATTTAGGCCGAAATGAGATTTTGAAGAGGCGGGGACGGCACTTCCCCTGGGGCGAAATTGCCTGAGGGCACTGTTTCCCCCTTCGGGGACATTCCTTCCCATTCTCTTCCCAGCCCTGCCCATCACCCATTTGCATTGTTTCATCTCATTTCACGTTTGCCTGTGGTCAAATGTTTTCACACCCTACCCACCAAATTAGACAAATTGCCTAATGCCAAAACAATCCTTCCGGGCAATCACGGCCATTAATTACCCCCCCCCCCTCCTCCCCCTCCCATTTGCCACACATTCCTGCCCCGTCCAAATGCTCTTCCGTTACTTTCGTCTCTCTCTCCTCTCTCTCTCTCTCACTCCCTTCTCTCTCTCTCTCTCTTTCTCTCTCTCTCTCCTCTCTCTCTCCCCCTTATCATTTACTCTTGGTAATTGGAGAAAGGCTCTTTTGCTTCCTCTTTCCTTCAAAGGTCCATTTCGCTTCATTTTCGTTCTCTTCTTATCCAGCGAAATGGCCAATTCTGGAGGGACTGAGGGGGGGGGGGGGGGGATTCACTCGAGAATGAGGAATAATGCGCATTCATTTGGCCCCATTCCGACCATTTTGGCTAATCGATCGGATGGGTCCCCCCTCCCTCTCCCCCCCCCCCCGTTTCTCTCCCACTCTTTCCTTCCATCCATTCATCCGCTCCTCCACCTTTCTTCCCCCTCCCCCCGCTGTTTGCTCACCTTTGGGGCGGTCACGGAAGGATTGCGGCGACGACGGCGACGAAGGACAGAATGGTGGAAGAGATGGGAGGCGGGGGGAGAGAGGGACGAGTTGGTGGGTGGAGGGGAGGGGGGGGGGGGGGGGGAGGGGTCCATGGGGGGAGGGTGCCCCATCTCTGCGCCCTCTCCCTCCCCCCCTCCCCCGTCTCATACTGTCGTCGTTCGTTCCTCTGAGTACCTTCCACTTCCCCTCCATCCCCCCTCTCTCTCTCTCTCCCTCCCCTCCATCCATCTCTCTCATCACCAAATCCCGCTTTTCCACATCGCATTTAATCCTTCCAAAACGCCAAAAAAGCAATCCCATCCCTCGGCCGCCCCTTCTCACAAATCCGTTTTCAATAGTCAAACTTAATCACCAAGACAAACTTTTTTCGGGGATTAACTGTCCCAATTTCTCGAGACATTTTTGGAAGAAAAATGCATCGACTTTATGACTACTAATGGAGTGTTATTTTTGAGGAATGACCGACGGCGAAAGGCCCTTCTCAATAAAAAATGCCAAATCGAAACTATTTAATCTAAAAGCATTATTAATTGTGGATTCATTTTGCTAATTTTACATTAAGGAGGGTCAGCTTATGCTTATGTCCTGGACTAATTCAGCAGCGGCTGCTGCAGCAGCTGAAGAAATGACCAAAAGAGCATTGGTTAGTTAAGGGGGGAAGCAGAAACTTTGGGCATTTTGGGAAGAAGTGAATTGGCATTTTGGGAAGAAGTGAATTGGCATTTTGGGAAGAAGTGAATGGGGAAGTGCGAATTGGGCGTTCGGATGACCGTTTAAATGGCCTTCTCCATGGGGGAGTGTTGATGATATGGGCGAGTCTCTTTCTGTTTCTGTTTGTTAGTTTTAGTTTTCCCATCGGAAGGAGTTGAATGAGTCGGCAAACACTGGGCACGGGAAGGGTCGGCTGAGAATCGATCGGTTCGATTCGTTGGAAGGCATACAAAAAAAAAAAAAAAATTATTGGGGGTGGGGGGGGGGGGTGGTCACTCGCTGATAAGCAGCATCTCCTCCCCATTTATCAGCCATTGATAAGCGCCTCCCATTAAGCCAATCTCTGCCCCCTCCCCCCCCCCCCCCTCTCATACGGTGCTGTCCCCCCCCCCCCCCCCCCTCCGAGTCATTCTCCGCTCCCCCCCCCCCCACTTTATTCGTCCGTCCGGTCTTTCCGCTTTCCTCGCGAGAGCCTCGCCACTCTAAGGCCAGTCTCGCACACCAACCACTAAAGAGAAGGGATGAGAGAGAGGAGAGGGATTCTTTTGGGTTGGGTGGAAGGGAAGGGACCAACCAGCACAGAGAGAACGGGAAGGGGGGGGGGGTGATGAAGAGCTTCGAGAAGCGGGCGGAATCCATCTCCCTCCCTTCTCTCTCTCCCTCTCCCTCCCTTCTTTCTCTCCCTCCCTTCTCTCTCTCCCTCTCCCTCCCTTCTCTCTCCTTCTCTGTCTCTCTCTCCCCTCTCTCTTCTACCGCCCCTCCCTCCTCCCCCCAACTCTGCCTCCATTTTCCCCTCCCACTACACGCCCTCACCCCCCCCCCCTCCCCGCCTCATTCATCTGCTGCCATCCCATCGCCCAGCCATAAGACGGAATTTTCCGCTCCGTCGTCCCTTCCTCATGCGCCTTCCTACCGTACTCCCCCCCCCCAAAAAAAAATTCAATTCAACACGTAAAATATCCACCGGCGGTTGCTCCTTTATCCCCTCAGGCGATGCTTTATCCCACGCTTTTCTTCCATAATTTGCGGTTGTCAATTATAATGGGCAAATAAATAAATAAATAATCGAAAGGAGCGAGGCAAAGCGACGGAAGGCGACCGATTGATTGAGGACGAACAAATATTTGTTTTTTCATCGTTTTGTTTGTTGTCCGAAAGGGGAGGTGGAAGATAAAAGACTTTTCCTTTGTTTGTGAGTGCCCTGAACAGCAAACGAAACCCCCGCGGGGGGAGGGCGGGGGAATGACCCCCCGGGGTTTGAAAGGACAGCGCGGGGTGAAAAGTGCAAAATGATTTACGGCAACAAATTAACAATTTTAACAATTAACGGTGGGAGGGGAGAGGCGGGGGGAGGGCAACAAAGGCCAAGCGAAAAACAATTAATTTTCATTTTCTTTTGACAATCCCTTAAATTTTGCATTTCCTTTTCGACCCCTTCCCCTTTTTTTACTTATTTCCCCTTTCCCCTCCCTTCCCCCAATATTCGAATTTTCCTCTTTCTCTCGTCCCTCCCCTAAATCCCCTTGCTGCACCCTTACTTTTATCCCCTCCCCCCTCTCGTCCCTTCCCCTAAGTTTCTTTCCCCTCCCGTTCTCGCCCCCCCACCCCCCTCCTTCCTTAAATTGTGTAATTCCATCCTTCTCATTATGTTCACCTCTCCTCCCCTTTGTCGGCAGTTTCTCCAAAATCCGTCCTCTTTTGGGCTTCGCGCATGCATAAATCTGACATTCCCTCCCCTCCCATTAAAAACACCGTAATCCCTCCTTTTCAGCCCCTTTCGTTCGCATTGCGCGCCGTCAAAGGCTGGATGAAGGGAAAGGAGGGACGACAAAATGGGAGGGGAGGGGGAGGGGTGGGCACATTTATGGGGAATTTTCAGGTCGTAAATAAGCGGGAGGGGGAGAGGGGTGCGGGCGGAGGGGAGGGGCCGGGCATTGGGTCGGTCGATGTTCTCGGCATTTGCTTAAATCTCTAATTTGTTCAGCAACAGCCCATGTCCACCGAGCAGTACCAGCACCAGCTGCAGCTGTCGTCCGCTTCCAACCCGTGGTGCGTGCTGCCCTCCTCCTCCGCCTCTTCGTCCGTTCTCGCGCCGTCCTCCTCCTCCTCCGCCTCGCTGTCCTTGCCTTCTTATTTGTGTTCCGGCGCCCTGCACTCCTTCCATTCGGGTGCCCTCAATTCGCTGCACCAATCGCCGTACGCCTCGACTTCGCCTTATGCGCTGGGCGCCTGTGCCAACTCCGTCTCCATTTATCAGCAGCAGCAGCAATCGCCCTCCTCCTCCACCGCTTACCAACTTGGCCAGTCGTATCCTTCGGCCTTTTCCGCCTCTGCGGCGGCATCTCCGCGAAAAGCCGAAGGGGACGGGAGCAATTGCAGCGTAATGAATGCGGAAGGAGGCGCGGGAGGAGCGGGGGCACAGCAGCGGAGGGCAGACAGAGTGCCGCAGGCGGAGGAACAGCAGCGGAACGCGGGCGGAAGAATGGGCACGCGGTGCAGAACACCGCAGGAGGGAGGGATGAATCTGACGGAGTCGGAAATGGTGGGCGATGGAAGAAAAAGTGTGGAAGACGAACCAATGACCTTTCAGAACAAAATCCGCAAGAACGGCAACTTCGGACCGAACAAACCTCCCTACTCATACATCTCTCTGATCTCAATGGCCATTCAGCAGAGCGAGCGCAAAATGTGCACGTAAGAGTCATGTCTAATTAATTGCCAGGCCTAATTAATTTAATTAGCCAATTTGTTTTTAAGTCTCAGCGAAATTTACAATTTCATCATGGCGTTCTTCGACTACTACAAAAATCACCAGCAAGTTTGTTTCTCTTCACAAAACAGCCGCTGAATGTTAAACCGTTCCAGCGATGTTCCTGGCAAAATTCCATTCGCCATTCGCTGTCCTTCAACGATTGCTTTGTGAAAGTGCCGCGCACGCCGGACAGACCCGGCAAAGGCAGTTTCTGGACACTGCACGAATTATGCGGGGACATGTTCGAAAATGGATGCTTTTTGAGACGACAAAAACGATTCAAATTAGCACACAAAGAGAAGGAGCCGAATCGACGGAAGTCAAAGGTTGGCAAACGGACGAAGGAATGGCGAAAAGTGCCAAAATTGGCATTGGTTGTTCAGGGCAAGGAGAAGAGGGCGGCGGAGCAGAAGCAGTACCAGCAGCACCTGATGAAGATGGAGCCGAAGTTGGACCTGATCAAAATGGAAGGCGACGGGATTTTGCTGTCCGCGCTGGACGGAGCGTTGCCAATGCCAATTCCGACCGTAGCGGACATTTGTGGAGAAACGACAGAGACCACGGCGAGTCCACCGATGGGAAGCAAAGAGAAGAAGCGGGCAAAGGGACCGGAGAAGCCGAAGGTGGCGCTTCTGACCTCCATGTGCGACGGGGACACGCTGCAGCAATCGCAACACTTCGGCGGCACAGCGATGCCGGGGGACCAACCCGTGCCACAGTCGGACTCGCCCCTCCACCACCAATCGCCCCACCAATCGGCCTCTTCCATGTTCGGGGGCACTTGCCAGCCGACCCCGTTGGAGTTGGCACAGCTTGGCTCAATGCCCGGGGGCAATGCCTGTGCCAACACACCGCACCAATTGCTGCAGCAGACGGTCAGCCCGGGCCAGCAAATGGCAAGTGTTATCTCCGCGGTCGGACAGGTTAGTCAGCCCCAAGTGTTAGCCGCAGTTTGGCATTTATTTGGACAGGTGCCGTTGAACGCTTACTGCCAACAATTCCCAAGCCCCGCCAACCCAACGGCGTTCCCCCCTTTCTACGGACTCCGGCGCCGCAAGTCAACACTTTCTGCACATCAATCTGAACATCAACCAGCAGCTGTTCGACTGTTACCATCCCACCGCCGCTTTCCCGGCGTTGTCGACGGGGGCGCCAATGCAACAAACGGCGGGCACAGTGAACGGCGCCGCGGGGTTGGACTATGGGACGGCGATGTACGGAGGAGGGACAGGCGGAGCGGCACAGAATGTGCTGTACGGAAGGTGGGAGGGCACAAGGGCCACAGAATCATTTTGATTTGGCATTTGGTGGTTTCTTCCGCTCATTTTCGCCCCTCCAGCGCTATGAGTTCCAATCCGGCGGCTAACCTTTGAATTTGGCACTTCGTTCCTTCAGCTCGTTGCTTTGACGAACAAATTGCTCTGACTTTTCTTCTGTCCGTCGATTTCGCTGAGAATGGCGCCGCCCTTTCGTCCGATTTCACTCATTTTGCCCTCCCCCCCCCCCATAAAAGTGCACAAACTGTCATAATCATTCATTCTATCGACCAATTATCAATTTGTTGTGTCCCTCCAAATGCCCTCCCATCCCAAAAGTCTTTTCCTTCCCAAATTAATCGTGCCCCAGAAATTCTTTTATTATTTTATTTTTCTTTTAATTTGCATTTGCTTTCTTTCCTTTTTCTGTTCTTTTTTCACTTCTCTTTTTTGGACATTTACTTCACATTTATTGCTTTTTTTGCTTACTAAAATAACATTTAAATAAATTTTAAATGCTTAAAAAAGCCTTTCAATTGCCAAAAGCCAAAGAAAATGAGAGAGTTTTACCTTCTAAAATGGACAACGGAACTTGCAGAACTTAAAGAAGTGCCAATATGTGTTCCTCCACAAAGGCCTTTCGGCACTCTTTCGCCTTTTGTCTTTGTCTCTTCACCTTCGCCTCTGCACAAGTGCCAATGTGCGGTGGAAAAAATGACTTGGGGGAGATAAAAGAAAAGCGGAAGTTTCAATGGGTGGCAGTGGCACTCACTCCATTTGGGTTTTGGGTGGCACTTCGCCAAGTCCCCCCCCCCCCCACGGCACTTCACCTCCCCCCCCCCCCCCCCTCCCCTCCCCCCCGTTGTTTGCCCTGGGGAGGGAAGTCTCTGGTCGACAATGGCACTTCGTCCTGCTCATTACTTCCTGCCATTAGCCTGTAAGAGAACAAAGGGTGAGAATGGGAGATCGGATGAATGTACAACAAGTGGGGAAGTGTTAACGAAGAAAATGGGGGGGGGGGGAAAGAAAGTCATTCAGATGGAAGGCAAAATAAACGAAATGATGGCATTATAATTAATATAATATTTACATATGAAAAACATATTTATTAAAGAAAAATACGAATGGATTTTACAATAAAATAATTTTTAATTAATGATAATTATGCGGCTTAAGCTCTTTGCCCTTTTCCGAGAATGGCTTTCCATTTTCTTGACAAGTGCTTGTTAATTAGGCATTTGTCGTTTTGTTTGGTAATTAATTATTGTACAATTTTCATTGACTGACTTTTGCCGGCTCATTCATTGCTCAGTGATTTTGCCGTACCCTCCCAATTATCTTTTGAACTGTTAATCACAAATGCCCTTTTCTTCTCGCATTCTTTGCTTTTCCATTCATTTCCCTTCCTTTCTCTCCTTGGCCATTTTCTCTTCCAATTCGCGCTGTTGCAACTTTTTCCTCAGCACTGTCACCAATCGGCGCTGTCTTTAAACAGAAAATGTTTTCTTTGACCCTTCCACCCGAGTCAGTGCCAATCTTTTAAGATTGGTCCCCTGGCCCTGGGACTGAGTTTGGCAGCCAACGCCGTAAAAAATCAGAATTAAAAATCTCAAGGGCAAAAATGCTCTCAAAACTCAGACAGAGAGGAGCCGTGCCGTGCATTGATTGGCCCGCTTCTTCTCACTTTTCCAACTCCGCGCTCATCCGACAAATTTCGTCCCCGTCGTTTCCGTCCCTTTCTTTTCGTGCCTTTGCCATTGGCACTTTCGTCTGCTGTTGCTCCTGCAGTTCGAAGTGCGTTTCTTCCGCTGTGCCGGGGAATTGTTGTGCGTTTTGTGCTCTCTCCTTTTCCCGAATTCTCTCTTCCTTCTCCTCCAACAATCGCTTGGCCATTTCAAATTCCGTCTCCATTTTCTCCACTCGCCGTCTCTCGGCTAACAGTTCCGCTGCCAATTCGGCTTTTTCGTCCTCCACTCGGCCCACCTGACAATGAGTCGCAAATTTCGCTTTCCATCCCTCCCAATGGCATTCTCTCACTTTTTCTGTCCATTCCCTTTCTTTCTCTTCCATTTTTGACAGTTTCTGCTCACATTTCTGCACTTCCTCTGCCAATTTGAATGCTCTGAAACATTCATTCAAATGGTAATTAATTCTTTCCGTCGGCACCGTTCGCTTTGTTTTGCCATTTCCTTCTCTGTCGCCTGTCTCTCTTCCGTCAGCTTTCTCTCTTTCTCTTTCCATTCTTCGCGCTCTCTTTCCAACTTTGAATTCATTTCAATCACTTTTTTTTCCATTTCCATCATTCTTAAATAAACGTTGAATTGGTACTTCTTTCTAAATACTTTTACATATTCGTGACGCAGACTTTTGCAAAAGGCCTTTTAGTTGGTTGTTTTTGATTTCTCTGTTAATTTCATTTCAATTTGGGCTAATAGTGATCACTGATCAGTCTTACAACTGCAGTGAAATGGCTTTCTTTCTTTGTTTTTTTTGTCCAATTGCAAAAGTCTGTCCACTTTTGCCATTTCTCATTTGAATATGCCAACATTTACTTCTCTTTGTCCAATTCCAATGTCTTCTCCGTCTCTTCTCTGTTGAATTTCTTTTCTTTTTGTAATTCATTTATTTCTTTTCACTCACTTTTTTAGCTGTTCGACCGACTCTCTCTCGCCCCACTCCCTCTTCTTTTCCTCCATTTCCTCCCTTGCCCTTCCCACTCTCTCATTCGCTTCTTTCACCTCCTCCCTTGTCCTCTCTAACTCTTTTTTCGCTTCGTCGTAATTACTCATTTCCTTTTTCAATTCGTTGTTTTCCCTTTTCAGCTCCTCCGTTGTCATTTCCAACTCTTTTATCCGTTTTTCCGTTTTATTTTCCTCGTCTTTTTCCGTGTTATTTTCGCGTTCCTTTCGCCATTTCGTCTTCTCTTCTTCCAACTCTTCCTTCACTCTTCTTAATTCATTATTCGATTCGTTCAATGCCCTTCCCAATTCATCGCTCGTTTCAGTCAATTCTGTAAATTATTTATTACTGTTTTTTTTTTGTTATTTGTTTGTTTTTTTGGTGCAGTGAGTCGAAAAAAACGGAGAACCAATTCATCATCAAAAACTGTTCATATTTAACTCCGTTCCTCTGATTTTTCTTCTTTTTTTTTTTTTTTGTATTTTGAATGTTACATATTTCTCAGTCTTCTTCTTCCATCCAATCTTATTGTTAGCTCCTTTTTTGGTTTTGACTATGGCACAATTCTCTCGTTTATTCATTGTCTGTCTCTCTCACCCACCTCGCAACAGTTCGTCCCTCTCTCTCAGTTCCTCCTCCACCCGCTCCCTCTCCATTATGCTCACTCTCTCCCGTCTCTCCGCCTCCGCTCTCTCCGTTTCCCTTTGTTTTTTCTCCCGCTGCACTTCCGCTTCTTTTTTACCAAAGGCACTTTTCAGTTCTTCCATTTCTTTTTTAAATTCCTCGATTTCACTTGACGCTCCCCTCATTTTTGCCATTTCACCGATCATCGCATTAATCTGTTCCAAATTTTCAAATGTTTGTTTTTTATCTTTCATTCATTCCATTTTCGACTTGTTACCACCCCCCCCCCCCTTTCCACCTGTGATAAAAGTTCGTGTTTCTCCATCTCTTCTCTTTCCAATTGCGCATGCAATTCCCTTTTTTGGGCAAGTAATGCGAGTGCATCGGGTGGAAACCTTAAGGATGGGTAAGCTTTGTTCACGATCATTTTTCGATTGTTTTTTTTGCTGTAAAAAACTTCAAAAAATCGCAAGATTTTAAAAATATTTTTTATTAAGACTTATGCCCTATTAGGTAAAAACCCAACTCATACTGCGCCGAATATAATAAAATTCTCTTAAATAATCTCAACCTTAAGTGCTATCGAAGTTTTTAAAAAAATTTTGAGATTTCAATACCAGCAGAAAAGCTGGTTCCGATCTTTGACTTTCCACCCCACTCATCACGCACTTTTCCCTTTCTAAAGCTCCCAATTGTCTTCGCGTCGCCTCCAATTCGCGCGTTCGTTCCTCCAACATTTTCCTCTGGTCGTAAAATGATGAAATGAACATTTATCAAACATGTGTTACATAAGTTTTCAACAAAAGAAAAATGGCTATGATAAGCAGAGCAGACAAATGAGCGAGTTATAAAAAACATCCCTAACAAATATTTAATTTGGGGGGTCGGCAATTGGAAAACCCATTTAAGACTCATAACACCTATTTAACCATTTCCGCAATTACTAATTGGATGCACATGTAGCCGGACTTAGTTATATTAAAAAGCAGCATTTATTTGGGAGGGGGCGTCTCGGGATTTTAATAGTTAATTTGTGACTAAAACCTTTAAATCCAACCTCTGAGGAATGATATTTATTGTAGCAATTGTTTATTCACTCACCAACTTTCCCTGCTGTGCCTTCTCGTCGTTTTCGTCTCCGTTTATCATTTGCGTTGACTCCGCCTAATTAATTTTGTTGCGATTCATAATTTAAATTCAAAATTAGACGAAATATGTAAAATACAGCAAATTGAATTTGCTTAAGAAACAAAAGGAAGTGAAAGTGAATAAATTTAATTGAAAAGGGAGTAAGAAAAAGGAAGTGGGGAATAATGAGTACAGGCGAAGCAAAGCAAAGCAAAGGAATCGATTGAGCAGACAATCACTCGTAGAAAAAGGGAAAGGAAAGGACGAGTGAAAAAGGCGACAAATTCGATTAATAGTAAGAATTTCATTTAATTTTTGGGAAATTTGTATTCATTTCTTTTCGAAAATCTTAGTAAAATTTCCTTTAACAATTAGCCGTCGCATAATTTATTATTAATTAAAGTCATGGCCAACGGTATTCAGCCACCCAGGGATTTGTCTGGTCACACTCTTGTACACAGTCTCTCTTCTGCTAGCTTAAGAATAAAATAAAACTAAAATAAACCGGTTTTTTTAATAAAAAAAAAAAAGAATCCATGGATCAAGATCGAGAATAATGAAATTTACAGTACAGTTTTACTTTCACAGGTTCAAAATATCTTCTCATTTTCCCTTCTTTCATCGATTCGCGGAGCGCAATTTTCTCTCAGCTCCTTAATAAACGCTTAAATAAGAAAAAAAAGTGGAAAAGTTACCGGTCACCGAAGATGGACAAAATAAACCAGAAAATTTGGACAATGTCCATGAAAAGAATGATCGCCGCAAAAATGTGTTCCTCCGGTGAAATTTCGTATTTGCGTCCACCCATAATCATCTTTTAAAGCAAAAATGTTCCACAAAATTCAATACAAAAATGCCTGAATGTCGATGGCCAAGTAAACCATAAAGAGCAAAGCCCCGAGACAAGCGTAGACAATGTGCCTGACAAAGAAAGGATGGCAATGGTCGAGCAGAGAAAGCGAACGGTAAGAACTTACAAAGGGCGACTGTAGCTGAAGGAAGACCAAAGGACGAGCAGAAAACCGAACATCATCAACACCATCGTGGCGATGAACACAAAGCCGAGCAAGCTGAAAAAAGGACAGGATAAACGTTGATTTGGTGATACTGCTGATGATTGATGATACCCCCCCCTTTTTTGGCAGAAAATTTTCGTTTTAAAAAACCGTGAAATACGTTTGTAGGGGGGTTTCGAGGTCGTGTCGTAAATCTGGCATTCAACTTGGCCTGTTTCGAATCCCGGACTCGAACAAAAAGTCAAAAACAAAATTGTTAAAATTCACTTTTATGTAATGTAATTTTTTCTTTCGTGTTTCAATGAGCTTTGAATAATTTTGCTTGATTTTATCAATTTTAGAACGATAACAAGAATTTGGAATTAGAATTCGAAATAAGGTCAAAATAATTTATGATGGACAAAATAGGATATATGTAAAGGAAAAAGCCGTGCATTAAAAAGCCAAACAACAAAGGCAGAAACATTATTGGACCTGGTGATGTCGCGTTTAGTGACCATTGCGAACAGTGCGATCCCAACACATGAAACGGTAGTTATCCCCGCAGCCATCAAAACGGACTCGAAGGAATAAAAGGCCGTCATCACCTAAAGAGAATTCCAAACTGAAAAAATGAGTCGATGAAAATAACATTGCACTGACCATGGTGACAAAACCGATGGACAAAGTGAGGATGGCAGTGCAAATCAAACTGAGAAACAAATGGTGAGGAACCAGTGGGAAACAAACGAAACGGAACCAAACCAACTTGGTAGGGAAGGAACGACGCACACTGTCACAGCAAATCAGCACGAAGTAGACGACCAGGAAAGTGATCAGCGAGATGAAGTAGAGCGAGTGGTTGTTCTTCGTAAATGCCATTAGGGGCGGGTGGACGAAAGGGACGGCACACATCAAAGTGACGACACCGAGCTAAACTCGAGTTGAAATGAGGAGAAAGAAGCAAAGAACGGACCATGACACCAACGAGGAGGAACACTTTGCGAACGAAAGCGGCACGGATGCTTTGTTCGTTGAAGCCCAGCTCATTTTTGGGCATTCCGCCCTCGGCATTGCCCGGATTCGCGGCGTAAACGTGCACTCCTTAATTTGCAAAAATGGAAAACCGAAGACAAAAGAATGGAAGACCAACCCACACCTTCCTGAGCTTGGTAAGGATTGTTATTCTGCGGCTGGTAACCGTAATTCGTCGGCGGCTGTTGCTGTCCGTAATATGCCATCGGTGCGTTTGGTTGAGAATAAAATTTACTTTAAATGGCGAGCAAAATTAAAAGAACGACAAAATTGGAAATGCTTAATAAACATGAGAATTAAGAACAAAACATAAAATGGAAAATCAATAAAAGTGACGTTGGAAGAATTTAGTTAAAAAGAAAGTGAAAAAATAACAAATAATGGAGACTCATGTAGCCAAAACAATTCAACCAATACTCTCTCAGTCAAAGTGCTGTATTAGAACATGACGACAAAAAAAAATACAAAAGATCCATCGAAATTCCACAATAACAATAAGTAGGTATATCATTGCCAAAATGATTTTGGGGTAAAAAAATACCTAATACAATTTAAAAAAAAAGATTTAAAGCATAAATTTTCATATTATTCATCAAAACAATTGCCGACAGGCGCCGCCTTGGAAAGTGGAGTTTTGACATAATTTGTTAACAGCTTTCGCACATAGGCAATTTTATGAAATATTCGGTGGAAGGGGGGGGGGGACAATTTCGGCATTTCTAAGCACAGTTAAAGTGACAAAGCGCAAAACACCGATAGAATGAATCTATTCTCTGTAAGTCAACTTGGAAGAGGACAATGGGCACAACACGGTTTTTGAGTGCAACTCCTTTCACAGTTGTCCAAATTAAACTATTTTATAAATTAATTGAAATTTATAAAAACGGCTGTTTCTCTAACAAACTTATTTTCTATCAAATTAAAGTTGGAAATGTTTGAGCACATTCAAAATTTTGTTTCTCCGCTGCTTTTAGTGCTTTTGTCGGTCGGTGGAATTTCAGATTCTTCTAATTCTTCAAGTTCAAGCGACATTAGCAATTTTTCAACTGATGGTCCGAAGTTGAGCAGGTCAACCATGGCCATGAAATGATCTGTAAACAATTTACTGTAAAAAATAACTTTATTAGCAGTTGTTTGGACTAATTTATAAAAATTCCTCAACCATTCCCAAAGAATTTTAAATTTTGTTTCGTCCTTTTTCACCTGGAGGCGGTGTTCTGGAGACGAGATTGGTTCTTCGCCTTTCCGATTTCGTAGTGCCAAAGAAAGGCAAAGTGCTTTCGTACACCGCAAAAAAAAGGGGTGGCGGAGGTCGCAACTCCCCGAAACTTCCGATGCCGATTTTATTGAGAAAGGCGCTTGGCTCGAACTTTTTCGCCTCAGCCCTCCACACGTCCTTCGGCTCGGCACAGATCGGATGTCCGTCAACGTTAAGCAGTCTCTGCTCGTAAATCCAATCGCCAAAGATTGGACAGCCCAAATGGGAGAGAATTAGCCGGGGGAAGTGTCGGCTGACTGAAACGAGTCGGAATTTATGAACAAAAAAAAATATAAACAAATTCGAGCGAGAACGCCACTTAATGTTTTGCCTCTATCCTTTTCTGAGAATAGCAATTTAAATTTCGATAAATACGCAGCCAAAAAACGATGCTATTTTGTTTTCAGAAATTACATTCCTACACCCTAAAAGAAGCACATTTTGAGAAATGGATGTCGAGGAGTGAAAGTCCGCACTGCGAGTCGAGCACGCGGTAGAAGAGTTCGCCCTGCACAGCAAATTTCCCGTACCTCGCCCGCCTTCTGATTTTTACCGAAGGCACGAAAATATACTGAAAGAAAAGGTGAAAGGCAATGCTAAAAATCCGGAAACAAAACAAACGGGTTTTATTGTTGTAATAATTGGTCGATAGACCCATTAGCCTTGTCATATTAACTCACTTCGTTGGCACGGCTCGTGTCTTGGAACGTGGCGTAGCCATCGACGGCACCTTCGTCTCTGGGAGGGCGCGAAATGCAAATTGCCCTGAAGAAAGGCCTCCGGTCACTTTTGTTTGAGTTCACCCGACAAACAATGCTCGGTGCATGTGCTGGGCTGTCCAATGCTCATTGCTGTGACTGATGGACTCTCCTTGGAAAAGGCTGAAAGGGTACAAAAGGACAATGGATGAGAGGACCAAATTGGAGGAAGAACCTGTGACCGATGTTTTTAAACGCCTTCTCAGAGCAGGGAAGCACCACGGGGCCGGACACCCAACTGAAAAAAGACGCATCGCAAAGAAAGGCTCAAAGGGACCGACCGTTTGAGACCGGTGCAAAAGTGTAACTTTGGCTCGTGGAATATTTCTTTTAAGTGCGGAATTGCATCCTCCAAAGTAACCGAATCATCCTTCTGAAAGGCCTTTTTTGCAGAACCCCAGCGACCCTCCTCACTTTCACTCCGTTAAATAGGTCCATTCGATCTTTGAATTTGTATTGCGTTGTCGGAAAAATGCCAAATTCCTTTTGAACATAGCCCAAAGAGCCAACTGAAATGAGTAGTAACTAATCTGATGGAGTCCATCAAACAGCCTTTTGTTCAGCCTTTTCTAACCGCCGTAAGGTTTGTGCACCACGAGGACATCGCCGACAGAATGGTAGAGGACATTTTTGGCCAAATACTCGGCCAATTCCTTCGCCGTACGCGGTACAAAGGCAGCCAAAGCTTTTTCAAGGAGGGCCGAATGACGTGACGAAACATTGTGACGGGAACTAAAAACACATCTGTTGTACAAAATTAAATGGGATAACTCACCCAATGTCCCGTGCTCCCCGACCAAAGTTGGCCGAACTGAATGGTCTGAGCAAAACAGAGAACGAAGTTCGCAAAGCCAAGCAGCCGATGCACTCCATTCGTGGTGGAAATATTCAAGCGAAAACAAATAGGGCCAGAAAAGGCACAGAATTTCCATTACCAAATAAAAGTAATATGGTACACCAAACTGATTTTTTATGTTACCAAATAATTAATTTCGTGCAAATATAAATTAAAAATTTATTGATAAATTTTAAAGAAATGTTAGAAAGACATAAGAGATCAATATTAATAGCTAATAGTGTATTTTTGAGACAACTGTCAAACTGTAAAATTAAAAGCATATTGTGAGGTCCAATCACGTACAAAAACGGCATTAAGCTGATCAACCACAGAACCGGAGGACACCTCCTTATGCATGACAATCCCAACACCAGCAGTTGTAGTGAAGTAATCTCCCGACCAATTCGAAGTCCCTTTATTTAAACAAAATATTTCAATTCATGAAAAAGACGACCCAAACGCACCAATCCAAGCGCAAGAATCGGTGACCATAAATTTATTGTGGTTTACCCTCGCAAATTCCAGAACAGCCTGCTGAGGACTAACCGGAACCCGGAAGTATTTCTGGAAGAAATCGGATAAACCAACGCAAATAAACGAACTCACAATGGAAATGCTGCCCCTCCTCCCCGAATTTGTTAGTGGAAGTGCGGCGTTAATTTCGAGCAGAGAGCGGAGGAAATAAACAGCCTTTTTGTGTGAATGAGGCCAAAGGCTCACCAAAAGTTCAACTTTTACTCCTAAAAGCGAAAATAGTTGTTGATAACCAATTGTTATTGCAAAACCAACAAATACCCCGGTAAGCAGCAGCTTTTAAAGCATCATCAATCGGTGGCCAAAAGCTGTATTTTCAAAGTTGGGAAAATAATACAGAAGAAAGAACATACACATTGTCATTTTTTGGCGAGTAAATTGTTGCCGGAATATAATCCATCACAGAAACGCGAATAAATTCGTTGGCTTTGCTCATACAAAAAGTTATGGCGGAAAGGTCGTGCTCTCTGCCCTAGAGACAAATGAAAGGAAAATTATCAAATAATTATGGACACCTTTGGGTTGAATTGTTCGGGTGAATGCTTAAAGAAAAGGACAGAAAAATTAAGGCTTGAAACAATTTTCATACCGAAACAAAAGTGTGAGAAGGTTCAACCCCAAAATGAATTTCCAATGGGTGTTGGGCATTAAATTTTGAACGCAAATAAACAGGCCAAGCAGCGGGCACTCGATTGTGATTCTGTCCAACCCTCCAATAAATGGTGAAGATTTTGCTGAGTTCCCAGGCCAAACAGGAACAGTTGACAAGCATAAGACCCATTTCCTTTACCTTTAAAGGCAAAAAGAAAAATGAAAGTGCCAAAAGAAAGCACCTCAGTCAACGATTGCCAGTCCATGTTAGCAGAACCCAAGTAAAAGTGTTGATTGTCGACAATCCAAAGTTTGGTGTGGAGGACACCAGCTCCAAAAATTTCAGTAAAATTTAGCGTTGAAACGGAGACAATGCCTTGAAAAAACGAGGGGAAAAATTGGGATAAATAAAGAAACCTTTCTTTTCCAGAAATTTCAAATCATTTAAAGGTCCGAAGACCGATTCTGAATTCTGCGCAATTCGAATCTGAAAAAATACTAAAGAAGCAAAAGAATTCGACCCCAACCTTCACATCTCGTCGTGCAGTCTCTACGATTTCCCCAAATATTTCTTTCCCCTAAATAGTAAAACAATTTTGTTTTCAAACTCAGAAAATTTCGATTTGAAACAATACCTGCCAGGAAGTTTCGTAATGCGTTGTGTCCCGCAAATTCCAATACAATGCCGTAATGTCCACCGTTTTTTGCGCAAGTCGTAGTAATTCCATCCACGCGTGAAAAGTACTCAAATGCCTCGGCGACGAGTCAGAAAAATTCATTCCCGTCGGTATTGACTCGACAAATCGCAAACGGAAAAGGTATAACAGTCGACCGTTTGTGCATTTTTTCAATTTGCCTGCATTCGTCGGTGCATTTGCCTGTCCGTTCGTATTTTTTTGCGCTGCCCACGGCAAAATCGCCCATTTCCTCGTTAAGCATCGGAACAAAGAAAGCCATCAACAAAAGCAACGCGAGAATTGTGACGGGAAGGCATGCCGGTTTTACGATCGAATTTTTGCAACATTCGTTCGATTCATCTTTATCTGAAATGCAGAGGGAACTCAAATGCAGCCTTTGTTACGGATTACCTCCCCTGCGATAAACTTGGGTGTCGAACAAATCCATCTCAAAATTTGTCCTAAAGTGATTTAAACACATTGCCAAACAGATCAGAACTCACATATCTGCACGTCCATCTTTCGTCTGAATTTAAAGAATTTGTATGTAAAAGCTTTTTAAATTAACCTCTCCGATTGGTATCATATTTTGCTGACACGATTCTCAAAATTGCTGAAACAAAGTCCTAACCATTTTCTTTATAAAAAGCTGGATCTTTAAAAAAAAAAAATTGGACAACAGTACCGGTGAACTCTACAAAATCCAAGTATTTGGTTTTTGCATTTATTCAATCAAATAAACGTGATAATCAAATCGTGCCAAAAAGGAATAATTGAAGTAAATGTAGCAGGGAAATTGGGTAAACAAAATACATCGAAAAACTCCAATGGCGTTTTTTTGTGTACCGATCGACAAGAGCATTAACGCCATTGAAGCAGAATGAATTACAATGGTTCGAGAAAAGGTATTTTTGGTCAATTCTCATTGAAATATCGACCGACCAACAAAAAGCAAATAAATATTGGTTGGCTAAATAAAATCAGTGGTGGTAATTCCCTCAGATGAGGAAAGACGCATTTTCAAAGCAATTCCCATTTCACGCGTCTTCTTCCGCAGCTTATGCCTCCACGTTAATCGTTTGTTGGTTGCCGCCCGCCTCTTCTTTGACTTTCGCCTCATCCGTTTCACTTTTCGCGGTGTTTCCACTGTCAACCGGAGACTGTTGGCCCTGACGACGCCCGGGCGGCCTCCCACGTTTCTTAGCAGGCACCTTTGCTTGAACCGAAGTCTTCGCTTTGTTTGGAGAAGGCTTTGTCTCTTCGAATTCGTCTAATTTAACCAAAAATAAAATAAGTTAAACAAAAATTACCATCCGTCGTCCGTTCTTTTTCGGAAACTCTGTCGTCGTAAACAACTTCAGCGTCTTCGTCCTCGGATTCCTTTTCATTGTTTCTTCCCCTTTTTGGGCGTCCCACATTCTTTGCTTTGGCCATTGTTTTGCTTTTGCTTCCCACCGGACGACCTCGTTTGCCTGGCGAAGCTGTGCCAACTCGTTTCTTCTTCTTCTTCGTTGTCCCATAATCCAAATCGTCGTCTTCGTCCTCTTCACGAACTTCGTCTTCACTTGTCCCAGCTGTCTTTCGTTTTAGTCCCTTTTCTTGGGCTGGCTTAGGCCCTCGAACGCCTTTTTGACGCTTAGCGGTCCCGGAAGGTTCTTCATCATCGACCTCCGCAAGCACTGTCACTAAACCATTAAAAAGGACATGCATTTCTTATAACTTATTACCAGCATCGGGATTCGCGTAGTCAATTCGAGTCCTGGTCGATCGTCTTGGACGTTGTGAAGTGGTATCATCCTGAAATGAAATGAAAATAAAACAGAGTAATTTTTTGTATACCAATAAAAAAGGAAATTCACAAAATACCGTAGGCGATTGGACGCGATTATCGTTGAGTGCTGCTGTTTTCTCCGCTGCCGGACGACGTCCACGGCCTCTGCCACGCACTTTTTGAGGCGATGCTGACGACTGCTGCTGCTCTTTATGCCCATCAACCTCGGGAGAAGGGGATGGAGGAGCATTGGCATTCTGCACCATCCATTTTGGAAGACCACCTTGAGCCGGAGAAGTCTGAATTGAAGCAAATAAAACAAAAGCAAATCGGGAAACAACAACGGTACTCATGCAGTTTACAGGCTACTTTTAACATACATTTTCAAATGCCTATAAATGTATTTTATAAATTAATGAAAATAAGTTTTAAGGGGTTTTTGGGGTCGCTGATCACGAATCCGGGCTCAGACCAGCGCTACCATTCACTACATGAGCTGTACTTGGACAAAGAATTGATAGGCTTCCTGTACCAATAATATCATCCATACAAATTTTCTATTTTTATTTTTGTTCGAGTCCGGGTCAGGGGTTCGAGATTGGCAAAAATGGGCGGTGTATTCGTGATCAGCGACCCCAAAAACTCCTTAAAACTTATTTTCATTAATTTATAAAATACATTTATAGGCATCTGAAATGTATGTTAAAAGTAGCCTGTAAACTGCATAAGTACCAACAACTCTTACTTTTTCATTCTTTTGGTCGCTTCCAAGAGAATTCTGTGACGATGGCTGATCTTTCTCCGCAGTTTCACTTTCTTTTTTTCCATTTTCACTATCGGCTTCCTTTGGTGTGTCGACAACATCAACAACAACGGCTTCAGTTGGAACTTCTTCCGAGTTGTCTCCCTGTGGCGTCTCTTTCACTTCATCAGGAGGAGCCTTAAAAGACGAAAATTAAGTTTCTAAAAAATTACCACACCTTTGGTTCTTGTTGGGTTTTGTTTACATCAAGAACCTTAAATGCAAATAAGTTTAAATAAGGTTGCTTGATTTTGAAACGAATTAAGAAAAAAGTCGAGCAGACTAATTAAAGAGGCAGTTTTTAGGTAAGTGACACACATTTTGTTGCTCTGCTTTCTCGTCAGTTTTGTCTAATTGTTCCTCGGTTGATTTTTGGCCAACTGCAGCATCACCAGTCTCGTTCTTTTCTGCGTGAATCTTAGGTTCATTGTCAGTAGTTATTGCGCCATTTGTTTCAGTTTCTAAAAACGAAAGAAAATTGATAACGAAGTAATAAAACCTTTAACGCTTTCAATCCCTTTGTCCTTAATGGAAGTGTCCTCAGCCCGCAATTCATTCTTGCTAGTTTCATCCATTGACTTATCTTCCGGTTTCACTTCTGACGATGACATCGCTTTAAAATAAACTTTTCTTAAATTAATTTATAAAACATTTAAATACACACACAAATAAAAACAACTTTATTAGGATTTCCTAACTATAGAAAAAGCTATGTACCAAGGTTGAACCCATTAAACTTGTTAGACATGGATTTTTAAGATTTGTCCTACTTTTTCCTGACCTTCTAAGGGCTTGAAAAGTATTGAAAAATCTATTTTTAAATGTTTGGAAATTTAAAAAAAAAATTTTTTTAAGATTAAATAAGAGCAGAAAAAAAATCGCTCAAAATTTTAAAATTTCATTGGGTCTAATTTGTAGGGCTGTCAATTTTATGTAAACACATATTTTTTCCTGGATTCTCCATGCTCTAATTAGTAGGAAAAACACTTTCTTTTTTGTGTTTGCGAGCAAAAGTTGGGACTTTTATTTACATATTTCGGGCTTTTATACATATTTTACATATTTTGAAGTTTTATACATATTTGGTACATATTTTGGACTTTTTCGGATTTTTTCATACATTTTTTACATATTTTTAGGACTTTTTACAGAAATTTTCGGAAATTCTCAAAAAAAAAAAAAAAAAAAACATATTTATATTTTTATTACATATTTTGAGAATTTTTGAAAATTTATAAAATTTCTTGTGAAAAATAAAAATTATTTTTATTTACATACCTAGTACATATTTTGGGTTTTTCTTACATATTTCGGGATTTTTTTTTACATATTTATGTACATATTATGACCACTTTTTGTACATATTTTTGACAGCCCTACTAATTTGTAAGCGGAATCTATCGGCACTTTTTTTAAATTTTTGATTAAGTCCACATATTTTTATTTTTTGGGAAAAATCTTTTTTAAAAATAAATTAATTTTTTCATATGTATATATTTCCTCATTTTTCGTCCCCAGAAGTTTTATTTCCAAAATTAACTTAATTAATTTTTGTTTAGTTAATAATTCGAATTAACTAACCTAAAAGGACATGGATGATGAGAAATGGTCACAAAGAAGATTTAGGCATTTGAATAAACAGTATGGAATAAAGGCGGAACTACTGGTTTCGGACAAAGTTCGAAGTTGTTCGAGATTAACTGGTAATTGTAGAAGGCAATTTTAAACTTCCTACTTTTTAGAAACGTTTTGTTACGTCGATGGCGATTCCTCAGTGCCAACTTCATCATCAAGAAATGCAGTCATTGTAAGGCATTTCTTGGGCTGAAATTTTTAGCTTTCTGTTAAGCGTGCACTTTCTTTGAATAGACAACCGCGAGGAAGCGGCATTATTGAGCAAAAGGAAAGTGTGTTTCAAATGGCATTGTCTGGGATTAGTTCAGTACTACACGGGTATTTGAATTGTTTTCTATTTTGTTATTGACATTTCAATTATTTTAGTCGTCAATTAACGAGAAGTGCTAGTCGAAGAAGACACAATCAAGTGCCGACTTATTTGTCTGTCCGGAAAAGGGATAAGAATTTTGTATGCAGCAGCAGTTTCCCATCAAATCGGCAAATCCAACGTTATTTCCGTGAAGATACAACTTTTTTCGGTGCTACGCCAATTGAAATCCCTTTCTCACTGCCATTACACAGTCAGAGCCAAACTCCCGCTGAACAGCCAAAATTTTACACACCCAGCCACGATAATGTAATTTTTCATAAAACTTAAATTCTCAATTTTTCTCTGGGGAGCCTATCGTTATCGCCGTATTCCAAACCCAAGCTCAGCGACCCGAAAACCCCCAGAAACATGTTTTCATAGGGGCAGGCCTACTTCTCCCCGCATTTTATTAAAAAAAAAAATTGTGGGGTGGGGGTGGTACACAAACGACTATTGCAGAATTTTTACTTTTTAGGAGCAAGCTCATGAAGAAGAATTAGATGATGTAACTGCACATGACGTACTTTTCTTCGAGGAGTCCCCGGGAAGATCACCTGCCATTTTGGCGACTGAAACTAACAACAGACAAATTGGACGACAAGTTGCAATCGAACCGGTTCGTTTCGTTTTTTTTTTATTCCTACTCTCTTTTAAGTTGAAAACGGTTTCAAAGCTGCAAAGGGTTCTAAGATTGATGGGATTTGGCGACAAAGAAGTTGGGAGTGGAATCCGTTCACGTGTGAAGGTACTTTCTCGAGTTTATGTTTCTCATCTCTTTCCAGTTCAATTTTTCAGTCAAACAAAAAGCTAAAAGGGTGCGTCGCCTGCCAATATTTGGCAATTTCCGACCCAACGTCGAAGTCGCGCGTCGGCTGAAAGACACGTCGAGCGATTACCGGTCCTTACCTCTTGGCATCTTTCATATCGCTGTTTTGCAGACCTTACTTCACTTATTGGATCTCAACTGTACATTTACTCATCACTTTTTTTATGCTCATTTTCCATGGCATTGGCACTGACTATTCAAATGGGCTCAATGTTATTGAGAGAAGCGGAGACGTTATGGGCTCTTCGCTCTCCCCGTTACATATTGTCGTATGGGAACAAAACAATATTTGGATGGGTCCAAGATTTGTGAGTCAAATTTACATGGTTTGGTTTTACAATTGCTATTTTTCATTAATATAAAGGCCGATCTCGTCCATACCGGTGCCAAATTTACTCCGTGCATGAGAAGGGACGATAAAATTTACGAACAAATTACTGAAGAACGAAAGACTGAAGCCGAAAGCACCGGTGAGTAATATTTCCTTCAATTCGATATACTTCACTTTGAAATTGATCATTTCGAGGTGCGTCCTTTTGATACTCGGTGAAAGTGTTTCGTTTCGAGAGTCATATGTTAAACAGCAATTTATTAGGTTATAGGCCACAAAGCATAAAGAAAATTTTTCTTTTTTTTTCATCGGACCACAATATTCTTGGGTTAATTTGGTATTTATAACGGGTGCACCCCAAAATCACGCCGCCGAAATAACGCCGCCGAAATCACGTCGCTAGAAATTTTTAAAAAAATTTTCAAACCTAGAATTTTTTTATGGAAAATTTTCGAGAAAAACTTAATAATTTATCATAAAATTCCAAAAAAAGATCCGCTGAAAATTTCTTAATTTTTTTTTCATACAAATTTTCTTATAAAAAACTTTTTCTAAGATTTTTTTCGCGAAAAAAATCTGGGTTTGAAAATTTTAAAAAAAATTTAGCGCCGTGATTTTGTCTCGGCGTGCATTCGGCGGCGGGATTTTGTCCTGTTCCCATTTATAACTACTTCTCCAATATATTAATCACATTACGATCTAAACAAAAAAAAACAACAAGAAATTGAAGATGGTAAATCAAATTGACTTCTCGAAACGACACATTTTCATTGACAATGAGACTCGAAACGGCACAGCTTGAAACGACATTTAGCCTCTTCAATTCTTTATTGAAATTATCGTTAAGGCTGTTGTGTTGGGCTCAGTGGGTGTTTCCAGACATCAGAGTGTTCGGTACGTAAAATTGCTAATTGATTGTCTCGATTTTTGTCCAGAAACAATTTGCGACTCTCTTGAAATGGACTAACGGCACTTTTCCCGAAATGAATTACTCTCGTGTTGTTTGTGGCCAGGATCCCCGATACTGTGCTCGCCCGCGTTCAGTACATCCTTATGTGTGGGGACTGAACATTTCGAATTGGCCGGTAAAAAATCTTAACCAATCAATTGAAGATGAAATTGATTCAACAAAAGATTTGCGAAAAGCATTCTCCATCGATACCCAAATCCGAAAAGCATATGCACTGTACGGTCACAGGACGGCCTTGCTGCATTCAAATGCACGGGCAATGTCGGATAACGTCCAGGGAGTACTGCGACTTTGTCCGTGGGCATTTCCACCCGAATGCGACCCTTTGTTCTCAGGTTTTGTATTGTTTGTTAATTATTTATTTGCAAACTTCAGATTTCCTGTCTGAATGAGGTTTGCGGAATGACTCCATTTCTGAGGCGTGACATTCCCGACCAACTCTACCGTCTTTTCACCCCACTCTTTATTCATGCTGGGTTGGTGCTGTCCACGCTTGTTGAGACTATAGTTTGACAGTTATTTCAGGATAATCCGTTGCGTTATTTCGCTCACACTTTACCTGACCATAATGTGCCGATTCGAAATTATGGTCAGTTTAATTGTATATTCTCTTCGCTTTCACCAATTCTTTGTGTCTTTTTAGATTGGTTGGCTTCGTCTCTCCTCTATTTATTTTGTTTCTGGCATTGGTGGATATTTGGCAAGCGCTGTTTTTGTGCCGTATATGGTCGACCTACGTCTCTTTTTTGTATTCCTTTAATTTCTTTAGCCCGAAGTTGGACCTGTTGGCTCTGAAGGAGGAATCCTTGGCGCATTAATTGTCAATGTTTTGTACAATTGGGATTATTTGGATAATCCTTTACGTGCTCTGATGTTCCATCTTTTAATTGCTGTTATTCTTTTATTGACTGGATTTTTACCATACATTGGTAATTTTTTAGTTCATTTATAATATATTAATGGAATATGTTTGCTTTTAGATAATTGGGCTCAATTATTCGGATTTATTTTTGGCTCACTGATGGCTTTAGGTTATCGTTTTTTACAAACCTTCAACCCATTTTGAATTCTCTTATCGGTTCCTTTTCAGTTGTAATACCGTACTTTTCTTTCGGTTCCAAAGGAGGGGACAAGCGTTTGCTGGTCATTACCGTCGCTTCCACAATTATGGCTCTTCTTTTGGCCTTTCTGCTCGTCCTTTTCTTCTTCTTTCCTCTTAACTATGAACTTCTTGGACTTCTTAACTGTCCTTTCTCGGCAAAGATTTGTGATCATCATGGATTAATTCTTCGCAATTGGCTGCCAATTTAAACTTTGGCAATGGGTTAAGATTGTTTTTATTCTGCTTTACACATGTAACATTGATTGGTACAGTTTATCATGCCTCATGTTTGTTTTGTTTACAATCTCTTGCATAAAAAAATAATACCATACGATTTAATAGCAACACCTTGCAAATCCTCGTCAAAACCTTAAACTAGTGCAATAAAAAAATAGTTTGATAACGTGAAAAACTACTTACAAAAAATACTTATTGTTAGAAAATATTTTTTATTTAAAAAAATTGAAAGATGTCAAATTTTTACTATTTTTTATTCCTTGCTGGTGGTAGTAAAGCAAACAAAAACAATTTTTTAAACAAAAAATTTTCACGGAGATCAGACGGCCATGTCAACAACTGTTCCGCAACTTTCAAGTGCTGAGTAAAAGAACGCATTTTTCAGCGGTTCGTCGTTCTGCGACAAAGACTGAAAATGACGGAATTGATGAGACAAAACGAATTAGTTCCTCTTTACCTTAATTGCCTCTTGCGCAACGACACTTCCGACAATTGAGCAAACAGGGTTCAGAGCAGAACAGACGAACCTAAAAACAGACCATATGAATAAGAGTTTCACAAGACAAAGGCATTTTGAACCTTTCCTATATAAGCATTGCTAAAACCGCCATTAACGTTCTCCCCCACCAATTTTTGATCAGTGGGCTTTTGAAAAAATTAATAAGAGTTTGAAATCCAAATCTTTAAGGGTTACAGTTGGAAGTCCTCCGCAGTAATTTTCTGCTTAGATTCGTCAAATCCGATGTTCGAAAGTTCTTTCCTCCACTGATCGGCGACTTCTTCGTGCGTTTTCGATTCACTTTTTTCTCGCATTAAGGCAAAAAAAGCTTAACATCAAACATGGCTTGTGAAACATAAAATACAACTTGAATTACTTACCCCGCACAACAAAATAAGTGCTTGGAATGTTAAATTTGCGTCGGAAGCGTTTCGTCCCGAGTTCAATGGCAAAAGTGTGTTCAAAGCTCGGAAATGGAATATTCTGGAAGAGGAATTTTTATTATCGGAAAATGAAGTGAAAGGGATTTCGCATTATTAGAGAGCATTTCCTACCTTTGCTCTCTGTAAATTCACCTTCTTGACTTTGCTGTCTTCTTCGTCTCCGATGGTCAGTGTTTGATGGCTATCGCCGCAATGTCCGCGTCCTTCTTCAATGCCATTCATTTTCATCTTTTTTGGCATTCCACAGGTCCCTCTTCCTCCCCCAGTTTCTCCGTCTTCTTCGTCCCCATCCAAAATACTTTCAATAATTGTTTCCTTCTCTTTCGGTTTTGGACTGAAAAAAGAAAAAGTTTTGCTCTACACGGCAACTTTTCTTGATTTACATCAAAAAGGTGTGATTATTGAAGTCAAAAAAAGCAAAGCCAACCCAACCGAAGACACTGGCAGCTTCAAACCTAAAGGAAACAGCAAAATTAAAACGGAAAAGTCCGTTAAAAAATTAGCAACCAAACAACCGAATTTTGTTTTGACGGCATTTCTTGTTAATTAAATTGGTTGTGTCATAATCTTGGTCAACGACAATAACCAAATCAAATTTGGAAAAGAAGTTCGACGGCATCCCAACGACAGAATCGGAGAGCACCATTAATTCAACCATCGGATTTAATAATTTCAAATTTTCAGCTGAAGCTTCAGCGCGCTAAAACAAATCTATGTGCAAAAGGAATTAGTGAAAAAATAAAACATACGTTCGTTTTAATGGCACGAACAAGCAAAAAATTAGATGCATAATCACCTTCAACGACCTGAATGAATGAAAAGGACAGTTTTCAACCGATTAGTACCTCTTTGTTGTCCATAATTGTCAAAGATTTTAAGCCAGATAACATCAGGTTTTTTGCAATTTCTGCGCCAAGACCACTCAATCCAACCAACAGAACGGATGAATTCCGAAGCCTTTAAATATAAAAACTCATGGCTCATTTCTTACTGTGGAAGCTCGCGAACAACATATCGAAAAATATAAAGCAGTCTTTTGTTTGTAAATTCCTAATTTTAGCTGACGATAGCAACATTCCAGGGTTACAGGGCCTCAAAACTGGAAATTTTAGTGTCCGATGGCCCATTTTTAATCTATTTTCCATTTTCAGTTCACGATTTCCTTTTTAGATGAAGGATAATTTGCAACTATGTTTAGTCATGATAACAAATCCTCGAATTTCTTTGAATGGACACATCCCTTTCAAGACCTGTTCTGAGCTTCCATTCCCCACAATCGTATCTGTCTGTCATATATTTGCGTCTCATCGTTGCTCAGTTTCTCCATTGTAAAAATGCAAACAAAAAGCTTATTTGTAATAATGAAAAATCAGTAAAATAATAAAAGAACTTTTTACTTCTATGATGGGATCAAAAAGACATTTATTTGCCATGATCATATATAATTAAACAAAAAGTCCAACAATTAAAACCTTTGATTATAATTTCCCCCTCTTCGTCTTCCAAAATTCTCATCACGAAAATTTCCACTGCTTCTGTTGTAAAAACGTCCCCGTCCTCCTCTTGAAAATCGTTGTGCCTCATAAAATCGTCCATTTTCGACAATGTTTTGTCTATGTTCACAACTTTTCCATGGAGAAATACATATGGGTTCAATATCAACAATTTTCAAAGCCATAATGTAATCCGCATCCGAATCTGTGAACCTTAAATTTAACTTAACAGAAAAAAGCGACAGATATGGCAGACAAAACCTGGCACGGCTTTAAAAATACCTTTTAGCGAACATCTTTTCATAGTCGGCCGTCATATTAGTGGAATCCTTCACATCATCACAATGTTTTCCATTTTCCTTCATTTACCTATGTATGTATTTTAGAAAATAACAACCAAATCTAACTTTAAATTCTTAAGTTTTGAGTTGGTAATTTTGAATTTGAATGAAAATGTCGAATTTTTCACTTTTAGACAATGAGCAAATTGAGTTTGGAGAAGACCTAACGGAAACATTTCATGGCTTTTAAAAAAGCAAAACAAAAAATGCAAAAGTTCCTATTTGTGAACAAATTTCTAATCAGTTTTAAACTTTTTTTAACTGTTAAAAATTAACTACTTTTTTAACAAAGCTTTAATAGTGAGATGAATCTTCTGTTTCTTGACTATGGAGTTTGCCATTAATTACATCAGCTTTCGCATTTTAATAACGACGACAAAGTTTGTTTTTAAAATTCACCAAATTATTTAATAAAACATGTTTTTCTAATGGTCAGTGTAAACAATATCAAAAGTGAAAATGCATGCGCCATTATACGGCTATAATCAAAGCAGCGTAGTCGCCGAACCAACAATTGCCACAACTGATTCAATTCCCATTCGCACGAGTTTCGTCACACCGGAAGGAATATATCGGCAAATGACTGTCAACGAATTTTTCAGAGCGAATCGCATACAAAATCAGGTAAAAGACAATAAATTTTGATAAGACAATTTGTCCACTCGCAAACCCTAAGATTTGTGAGATGCTATTTATACATCACTTATTTATATTTTTTGAGGTCGCCGGTTCCGTATGCAACACACCCGTCCGTTTTTCCTTCCTAAGAATTCCAGTAACGAGGCTAAGCTTTGCTGAAGAAGCTATGCCTTCCACTTCGGATGTACACCACCACGAGCTTTTAAGGGAAAATTACAAATGGCATTCTAATGAAATGAATGGGTACATCGACAGAATTTGCCATAACATTGGACGAGAAATCTATGTGTTTGATTACACGAGGTGATTCTATTTCATTTCTTTGTTAAGGTTAGTCTTTTCATATCAAAAAATTGTTTTTGTGAGATCAGATTCTCCAGTATTACCAAATACTCTGCCATACTTTTTACATGGATTTTAAATGTCCTATAGTTTTTTTTTGATATTTATTTAGGTAATTCTTGTATTTTTATAATATTGAATAAAAAATTGTAATTTAAATATAAGTGTTTAAGGGGCATTTCAAGACCATGTGAAAAGTATCACCTAAACTAGAAAGCATATTTAAAATTTCTAGTGTCTTTAATAAATATTGTGCTTTTAGAATGCTAATAAATAGTTTTTCGAATGATACAAGATTTTTGATTAAATTTGGCTAAAATGAATAAATAGATGTTTCAGCCTTGTCAATTCATCGAATCCCGCGAAACAAATTGACAAAAGAGTGTACAAAGGTACTTTCCCGACTTGCCATGACTTCAAACAAACGGCAGCGACGTTAAACTCTTGCGAATTACTCGTCGGCTTTTCGGCAGGACAAATTCAACTGGTGGACCCAAGTCAAAAAGAGGTCGGCCTTGGGTCGTCGTCCAAACTTTTCAACGAGGACCGATTGGTTGACAAAACATCGGTGACCTGCTTGAAATGGGTGCCTGGCGCCAACCAACTTTTTGTTGCTTCACATTCCAGTGGCAATCTCTATGTAAGAAAATTTTTCGGTAATAAATTTAATTTAAAAATTCAGTTCTATAACGAAGAATTGTCCTCGCCGCAGATGCCAATAAATTACCAAGTCATGAAGCAGGTGCGTTAAAGCGTTAATAAAATTTGCATCTCTGCACGGGATGTGCTTAGTTACTATTTTGGTTTCCCCTCAAACCGCTCATTTTTCACAAAAAACATTTTTGAAGGGCACCGATTACAGTGTTCACGGATGCAAGGCAAAGGCTGAGAGAAATCCAATTTACCGATGGACTGTTGGGAAAGGAGCCATCAACAAATTCGAATTTGCCGGTCATGACAACAGTCTAATGGCAACTGCTGGACAGGTCGTCAATCGGAAATGAGCAGAACTCGGGATTTAACATTTGGATGATTTGTGTGTGATTTACTGCTCTTCTTATAGGATGGGTTTTTGCGAGTTTTCAATTGGAAGACGATGGATCTGATTGGGTTTTTCAAGTCCTATTTCGGTGGACTTCTCTGTCTTGCTTGGAGTCCGGACAATCTTTACATCGCAACCGGTGGAGAGGATGACCTGCTCACCGTCTATTCCCTAGCTGAAAGTGGGTGGCGTTAACACAGTTTTGAAAATTTAAACTTTAGATAGGGTCGTATGTCGTGGGCAGGCGCATAAGTCATGGATTTCTGAGGTTTTTCCCTTTTGAAATAAATAAAAATCGAACCTCTAAAGGTCGCCTTCGATTGTTATGCACCCGAATTTATGTTGGAACAAACTCAAATTTTCGACGAAAAACGCTGTTGTCCGCCTTTGAAGGGTGAGGGCACCTGTTCATCGTTTGCAACTAATGAAGGTTTTTTGTGGTTAATTTATGTGGGCCCTTTTGGAAAAAAACAGCGAATGAATCCGAGTTTTTAAAAGGCCCAATTTATTTTAATGCCGTATTTTTTTCTAATCCTTCCCATTCCTCAGGAAACGCCTTTCAAAATGGGCACCATTTCCCTTCTGGTCATGAAGAAATTGTTTCTTCTGCCCCGCAAATTGGCCATTTGCCTTTTGCTAATTGCGACGACCTCCGCACGACCAACGCAAATTCGCTTCAATTGCTTCCCAACGGAAAAGTAACGCACAGAAACGGCTCATCGAGTGATGCAAATGACGTTTCTCACTGTCAGCCTCAGCTTCTCTATAGGGTTGGCACTGTTGGCCACGACTGTCAGGCATTGTTTTTGTTTTTGTCTCCAAATGTTTGCATTTCATTGGCCATTTTTTCAGTTGTGCCTTTGGGACCTTTCCGAAGACATTTTGGCTTCTCCGCCCCTTTCCCAACATCACTTCGACGAAATCACCGTTTCTCCTTCGCCCTCAAACTTTGCCAATGTTTCCCCTCGAAATACCACGGTCATTCCCATTGGCTTCGCAAATGCATTGTCCACAACCGAAACTGAAGTGAGTCATCCTTTTTAAGCTTAATTTAGAATAAGCAAAAGGCCGGCTTAAGGTGAGAACAGCTGACAAAACTTCTGACGCAAATAGCAAAAGCAGCGGCGGACGCTTCAGAAAATTTCATAAGCGTGGCTTCAGTTTCGGGTCCCGTTTGGCGGGAAATGAACGGTGTGTTTTCCTATGCAATTTTCAAATCCTGAATTTTCAATTTTACAGACGCAGAATAAAAAAAGGGTACTTAAAAATCTGAATTTTTACGCCTAATTTTGAGGGGTATTCCAGCTTTTTCAATTATTGCCCACTTTGGCATTGCCTATGTTTCATTTAATTTCACTAAAGAAAAATTTTCATACATCGGAATGGGCCTTCAGCCTAAAAATCCTAATTTTAGAGGCTCCATAAATTCATATATTTTTTCCGACTTGGGGGTAGGCCTAAGTGAGGAAATTCCTCTGCTTTGTCTCTCGTGAATTATTCTTAAAAACATAAATTAATAAAAACCGTAAAATTATCAGAAATTTTTTGTATAAATATTGTAAATTGGAGAATGAAATACCACATTTTTTAAATAGCTATTAATTTTTAATGAAATTGTTTAAGAAAACAGCACGGGAATTCTTCGAACGGGGCAAATTCGAATGAAAGTACATTGAAAAGAGGCGAAAATTATGCACAATTTCTCGGAACTGTGCAATGTCCACGACTCGAAGACGTGCCAATGATTGAGCCTTTGATGTGCAAAAAGGTCGTTGTTTTTCGCTTTGCTGCAATTGGCATGTCCGTTCCGTTCAGATTGCACACGAAAGACTCGGCGCTTTGCTCTTCCGCGAGGATTGCATCGGTTGTCAATTTTAATCTAACGGAGTATTAGTCCAATTTTTGCTGCTTAAGTGACTGCTTGTCAGGAGGGAATCATTTGCACTTGGGCTCGACCGAATCTATTGGCGAGACAAGTGAGTGGGGGGGGGGGGAGAAGCCGACTTTTGCGGTGATTGGCACGCGACAATTGCAGGAGGCCGGGAGCCACGACCAAATCATGGGACGGGACCAAAACTGTGACGCCGTTTCCCGGGAAAACTGCGACGGGACGTGCGTTTGACAGACATGTGAAGCAAATTCCACTCCGGGTACTGTTATTGAGTCAATTCATTCATCACTGATAGGCGTACAATTAAATTGTCCTTTCTGTCCCTCGTCATTTTCCCCTCCAATCATTTTTTTTTACTTTTATAATTTATAAATTACTGAAACAAATACAATGGCACTTTGATGAGATCATTTGAAATTTTGTGCATTTTAAGGTATTTGTTATTGTAATTCCGTTAATTGCTTGGGTAAGCGTCGTCAATAATGCACAAAATTTGAGAAATGTACAAATGTGGGGGGGGGGGGAGGGCATTGGCATTGGCACTTCTCACTCTGTTCCCTGCCATTTGCCAATTTCTTAGACCTTTTCGTTTTTCTGCTGCTCCCCTTTGTTTTCTATGCATTCACTTTGCTGTTTCCTTCCTTTACTTTCGCCGCAATTTGCCATTATTTCAGCCAAAGAAAGCATTTTGCAGGCGTCTTCATAAGTTGGCAAAGGGGGCACTTCGCGAGTCAGGGGACTGGCGTAGCAGAGACCCTTTTCATCGAACTGAATTTGAGGGATCCTATTTAAGCATTCAGACAAAAAGGGAGTCCAACCTTAAGACAGTACGGCTTATCCGGGCCGAAGGGCTCTCGAATCCGTGTCAATCCTGAAGATTTATGATAAACATATTCGTCAAGGAAATTGAGAGGAGTAATTGGGGAAACCCCTCCCCCCCCACTCGAAAGTACAAAAAGTGGGGAACACCAAAAGATACGCGATTGGGAAACCACCCCCCCCCCCTTCCCCATAATTCTTTCAAATTTCTCAAATGATAATGAAAAGGCAACGGACGGGGAACCCCTCTCCAATTTGCTAATTATTTCATCATCATTTAAAATTTTGCAAAAGCATGGAAAAGGGAAAAAAGTCAGGAAACTGAACGGGCCCAGGCCTGATAAGCAATACAAACTAAAGGAAGCCAATGGGTAAAACACGGGGGTAATTTGTTTCAATGAATGAAAAACTCACGGCTAATGGATGCGTCTTCCATCGACGCGACCCGTCTCTGTTGCGTGCTGATGGAGCGACGAGTGCGGAAGAGGCAAGTGCACGCTGAGATGGTGCAGACGGAGCCGAACAATGTGCTGAAAATGAAGAATTGACACAGCAGACGAGCCGAGGCATCGGACGAAGTGTTGGAGGGAGCGGAAGTTGTGGGAAGAGTTGTGGAAGTGAAGGGGGAAGCGGAGGACGACGGTGGCGGTGAATTTCCCCCGGAGGGCACTAAAGCAAAAAAAGGAATTGCGAGATGGCATTTCTCGACAAAGGTTTACCTTCTCTCTTTGCTTCGTTCTCATTCAACGCCGTTTTTAACCTCTGAATTCTCTGAGTCGATTGATGTTCACGCGGCAAATGCACGAAGTCGGCGGAACCCATCAAAGGGACAGTGCCAACCGAAGAGAGCGAAAGGAGGAAAATGAAAAGCAAACGAAAAGCGAGGGGAGGGCAGGGAAAAGCCATCGAAAGGAGTGATGTGACAGTTCACTGAAATGATGTTAAAATGGTCAATGAGGTGAAAATCTGCTGCTGATAAAAAGCACCACTGAGTGGGGGGGGGGAAGTCTTTGATCGGTGGGACCTCCCGCCCCAAAAGGGAAAACGGAGGGGGCGGGGGTTCCCCGGGAGAAGTCCCTTCACAGGGAAGAAAGACAAATGTCATTGATGACAGTTTACAACACTCTGCTGCTGGAGCGGGGGGGGGGGGCAAACCGAGGAGTGGTGTCCTTAACTTTATTCCTAAACCCAACGACTGATGGAGAAGGGGTTGCCATAATAATAATTAATAAAATGGGAAATGAGAGGGAACAACCAAAGGGAGCAATTAGAAAATGACGAATTGTTAGTTGGCACTGATCAAAAAGGGATTCTTATGTCCAAAACAACGGTCGCTCATTAAATTGCTCGTTGTGTCCGATCATAACAAATAATGAATTTAATTGACTCGTAAATAACTCTTTCTCTCTCTCTGCTTACTCACTGCTCTTTGGCAGTGTCCCCTCTCCCCTCGGCTCCGCCTTTTCCCTCCGTTTCCCTCACTAACTTTGAAAATCGTTGTACTAATCTCCCCAATTTCAACTGATGGCCATTCATTCATTCCCCCATTTTATCCCAAAATAATAACAGCGATATCATTCATTCCGTTTTGGGTCACATGGTATTTAACCTTCATTTTCATTGCCAACCGCCCCATCCCTTCTGTGAGCAGTGAAAACCTAACAGTCAATGATTGACAGTAAATGTTAACGGTTAAGAAAAAGGTGGGAACTCATCTTTCATCAGTCAATTGGGGCGGGGGGGGGGGGCAAAAAGAGGCAAACACCGCAAATATGGGCAGGGGACAGTAAACACCGAGTAAAGCGATGGCGGAAGATTGGAAAGGGGGATGAGGACAGAGTCTATAAATGGGGAGGGAGAAAACCGAGAATTAGGGGAGGGACAGAGTCTATAAATCGGGGAGGGAGAAAACCGAGAATTAGGGGAGGGACAGAGTCTATAAATCGGGGAGGGAGAAAACCGAGAATTAGGGGGGGGGGCAGAGTCTACTTCAAATCGGAAACAGCAAATCGCATTTAAGATTGAATTTGAGTCTTGGTGAGATTGTCACCAGTCGCCACCGATTAATATAAACGGTAATTTTCTGCACTTTGTGTAAAGCGTTTTATATTTCCGGTAAAACGACGGTTGAGCAAAAACTAAACTCAAAATTGGCTGTTGCTTTTTTGTCAACTGTAACAACTCTTTCCCTTCCCTTCCCTTTCTCTTCATTTTGTTTTTGTTTGTTTCCTTTTCTCATCAATGGCCGGTCGATTAGGACGGTAAAGTGATGCATTAAAGAAAATAACTTTTTGGGAGGAAATGGGGGGGGGGGAAGGTGGCGATCAGTCTGTGTAAAGTGAAAGAAATTTGGAATTGGAGAATTGTGGGCGATGGATTAATTTGGGTGCAGCAGGCGGAAGGGAAATGCGCAAAAAAATGGGGAAAGGAAATGAATTCATTTTGGGCACGAGAATTTTAAACGGTATTGTCGCAGAGGGAACGGCAAAAGTTTTGTGATTTTGTCTAACATTTAAAATTTATTTTTAATAAAAAAAATATTTACAAAAACAATTGAAACAAATAACCGAAACAAAATGAATAAGCGAAAAGGGCAACATTGGCCTGAAATAAATGACATACAAACGACCGACGGAGGACGCCGACCTTAACAAATAAACAAGGCAATAAAAGGGAGGGACAGAGTCACCTTCTTCAACAGCAAATGGTGAACCGTTCCCTGGAGAATTTCCATTTTTGGGGGTCGTCCATCGGACTTTGTGGGCTGACCAAACGTCTTTCATGAAAAACGGCCGTCCCTTCAATGTCTACCAGAAGTACTGAAGTGGACCTGTGTGTTGTTGTTTGGGAAGGGAACTTCTGCTGTAGTTTGAATCCCGATCATTTCATACAACAAATGATGACTGAACTGCTGTTGGGTATGCGCGACCAGGCCATACCAATGGGGTGGGGGGGGGGGGGGGCACGTCCCCTTCCCCATCCAAAAAAGGCAATTTAAATGATTTGACTTTTACTCCCAAATTTCGGGTTACTACTTCAGTTATACCCCTTTTCTTCCCATTGTTTCCTTTTCTCTTTGCCCATCTTTTCACGTTGTTCCGTAATTTATTCCTTCGGAGCTTCCATCGACGAAAATCGAACAAAGAAATTTGTACGCATCGCTATTCTGAGGACAGCCGGTCTGTCGGCGAATCTGATCGTCGGGAAAAAGTCTGAATGGGGCGTTGAGGCAATGTACACAAATCAGTGGGAACATTGTCCTGTCGGAAGCAATGCCAAAGAGAGTTTGGACCAATTCCCACTCATCGCGACGGGCGAAATCGAATTCGTTTAGCACTTTCTGGAAGAGTTTTTCTCCGTAATTCACTTTTTGAAAGGGCAAATGACGCGGACTGTTGCCGAATCCGTAAACACCTCAAAAATAGGGGCAGTAAAACTTAAAACACGGTGAAAGTCGAAACCATGAGGCCAAACTGTGAGTCCCTCCTCCGTTTTGGAAGGGAAGCGATTGGACAATGAAAAAATGGCGGAAGGACCGACGGAAAGGGGGCTAAAGAGAAGGATGGGAAGAGCGGAAGAAGGGCGACCTGTCCACGAGAAGCAATTGGAAGCCATTCAACTGTTGCTGTTTTTTGGCAATTTCGGAAAGAAATTCGGCGGGCGGAAAAGTGCCGTTGAGAAAATCTCTGACGAAAGCCCCTAAGGGACAAAGGGAAATCGCAGCAGCAAAAAGCAAGCGCCACACCTCGGCTCGGGGCATTTTTTTTCAAGGTGTGCGGAGGTTCGGTCACTGAGAGGAGCACTCCGACGCGTCCCTTCCGGTCGATGCCCAGCCACGTGCCGTGCTCTTCCGCCTGCTCGTCCCAGCCTAAAAACAAGCGGCCGAAACATTGGCCAAACCGCACGATTTGGCCATCCCCCCCCCCCTCCAATTTGTCAAATGCATTCCCTCACATGCCAAAATGCCATCCCTCCAGCAAAGTTCCGAAGTGACGCGGTCCAATTCTTAACAAACAACAATTAAAAATACGTTTTTCTTAATCGTTTGGCATTTCAATGGGTCCGCCGTTGGCACTGACTTTCGTCTCTGTTGTTTAGCAAAATCATTTTGTATTTCCCTCCAAATGACTGTCCCTTTAAACCATCGGCCAAAGCTAAGAAAGTCACACACATTCTGAAGAAAAAAAAGGGGAAGAAAAGGGGGAAATGGAGGGAAATGTGAAGGTAAAAGCACCAATAAATTAAGGAAAGGAAATCAGTGGACGAAAAACAATTTAACATTTAACGACCGAAAGTGATAAACGAAAAAATAAATACAAATCATTGTTTCACATGTTTATAATCAAAAAAAAGAGAGAGAGGTAGGGTTTATGTAAGAAAAAACACCAAAAAAGGAAAGATAAAGCATTCCATCAGCTCATCAATTGAATAAGCCCCTTTTGATTGAGATTCAAAATTGAGTCCGCGATCACTTTGGCTGACCGATTTGTGTACCCTCCGCTGGTGACCATTGTAATGGGCACCCTCCGACGGATCGCAGCACCAAAAACGATTTCGTCACGACGAATAATGGCCTTAGAGAGGAATAAAATTTAAAAAGAATCGCTGAAAAATTTCTTTATGGAATTACTTATAAAAAATTTTTAAGATTTTTCATTATATTTTCGAAATTGAAAATTTTTTCACTGCAAATTTCGTTCCGGCGTAATTTCGGCCGGCTAAATTTGTTCTGTTCCGGGACTTCGTGCCTATACCCAAAAGGAATTAACGCATTGAACATTGGTAATTTACCAACATTCATTGGTTTTAAGAATGAGAGCAACGAATGTAAGCATATCTTATCACTTAGTCGATGCTTATAAATTGAATTTGGCAATGAAACGAATGAAAAGAGAAACAACACCTGGGGGGAGAGACTGAGGCCACCCAAAGGGTCGCCGATCAGAGAATCGGTGCCGGCGACGAAAAGGAGGAAGTCGGGAACAGAGAAATCGGCAAAGGCGGCGTCCAATTCCATTTCGAGTCGACGGAGGTTAAAAATCGTCCTCAGCGCCAAAAGGGAGCGGAACAGCGACGCGAAACGGACTCTGAGAAAAGGGAGGGGTGAAAAGGGACGGACAAACGGAAAGAGAGCGAACTCAGTGCATCGGAGTCACCGGGGTAAATGGACGCGTTGAAAAGGTCGAGGATATACACGCGACTGTCAGAGGCAAAATCAGTCTCATGGCCATTTCCCTTAAGGGAGGGGAAAGGCAAATTTAAGGGACGGAAAGGGAAGGGAAAGCACCTGATGAGCATCAACATCAACTGAAAATATATATATTTGTGAACATTAAGCACTTTAAATGAATCGACAAATGTTGAGTTTCAAATTGTGAACAAATTCCCCTGGTGGGATTAAATTGTGGAGCGAAACCAAAAAATAAATAATTTTTGAGTTTCGTTATTTTGAAAAACAGGGGAATATCAAAATTTGACTATCATTATTTCCCAAAGAAAAATAATTTCAAAAAACCAACCAACCGATCATTGCACTTTTGATCAATTCATTTGCGAACAAAAGTTTAATTGCCAAAGTGACGTCAGCATAAACGCAAAATCCGCCGCCTTTTCCCTCTGCGAAAAAACATTTTACATTAGTAAAAGAGAAAGTGGCACAATGCCATAACATAAGTACACTTTCTTGTCCAATGCATCTCTCCGCTTCTCAAATTTCTCACCTGAGGCGTGGTGAAAGCCGCCACCGATGTTAATGGCCCAGCCCCTAATTAGGCTGACTCTCGCGGCTAACACCGTTCCTCCCGTTTGAATTCTGTTGAGGAAAGCAGTCGCTGTATTAGAGAGAACAAAAAAGGGTCAAAAAAAGAGACACACCGCATTGGACGAAGGATGCGACGGTCGATTAGGCAAATGGGAAAAAGGAGGACGAGGCCCACTTCCAAAATGCGAGTCAAAGTGAAGCGGCCATTCAGCGAGCGAAGGTATTTTTTGGAGTGGACCAGCAAAAGGTGCTCCTTTTTGGCTTCGATTGGTCGGAGGACGGCACTTTCGACGAGGGCACCACTTGCTGGAAAATTGGAGAAAGTCTAAACTGAAAACGAATTGGACACACCCAGCCAAACTCAAGTCGATTTGGGGCCCGACACTTAAAGGATTAATGAGGATATTATTGCCTATCAAAAAGCGGAAGACATTGCCCCATTTATTGGAGTCGAAGGGGTGACACTTCTCAATGCCGAAAAAGGAGATGTTGTAATCCTCGGAATAAACAATTGGGCATCGTTCGTCCCAGTCGATTTCGGTCTCAGAATCATCCAAAAAAGCAAAAGCGGAAAAAGCAGCGGAAGAGCACATCGGCAATGAGATCAGCAGGTGAAAATCCGAAATGAAAGCAATCAAACCAGACTCGTGAGTTGTTTATTTCGATATTTTGTACGCATATTTACGAAGACAAATGAAGATTGGCAATAATACCCTAAATCATTCGTAAAAGCGCTAATATAATTTATTGAGTAACAATTAATAAATGTATAAAAGTGGAAGTGATCCTTAAGTTATAACTCCAATTGGTAAACAATTAAATTTAAAGGCAGCAACTCGGGAAGTTGTCGTCGAATCCATCAAAAGTCATCCGTTCCATCACTTTGTCTTCTTTGAGTCGGCTTTTTTTACATTTGGCGATTTCTTTTCGTCCGATAAAACTTCCTTTTGGCCATTTGCTGAAACTTATCATTCAATCCCGTTATGTTCTCTTATGGCTGGGTTTACCGACCTTTCTCAGTGCTTTCTTTTGCATTTTTCTTGGCACTTTGTTGCTCCTTCCTTCGCTCGGCTTCCTTCTTCTTAAGCGCCCCAGTTGGGAACACATAGTCAATAATGCACACGATTATCTGTAAACGGGGCAAATTAGTGTTAATTTGTTCTCGAATTAAAAACGAAAATTAAATTAGCAATTCGCAAAATGCTCACAAATCCGAGGACACAGCCCAACGCGAGAGTCACTGTGGCGAAGAATGCGTACGAAGCCCAAGCGGGGACTCCGACATTTTCGACAACTGAAAAACCATTGCATCAAAAGGTATCCATTCAAACATCAGCCCACAATGTCCGTGTAAGTCTCTGACTGCCATGGACAGTTTGAAGAAGACGGCGACTACGCCCATTTGAGAGCTGTCCGGATGTTTGTAGGACGGGAGGGGGTCGATGCTGGTCCATCGTTTGTCTTCGATGAAAGAGATCTAAATGCACTGTTAACGAAGTCGTATACGAATAGCCATTACGAAATCATTTTTGTCGCGTGGTCCCGCGTAAAGTCGAAATACGCCATCCTTCACACTAAAAAAGAAATATTACTTGAACCGGCAAATGAATTTTAACTGATAAATTGTGGGCAGAGCAGTGACAAGAAATCGTCCAGAAAGCCCAGGATTCGTGGTCACGTCTATTTCCGCAACATTTATGTTCAAATCCCTTGACCAATCAGCGAATGAATTCCATGACTGAATGATGGGAAATGTAATAAATCAAAGTACTAAAAAATGCGGCACTTTTTGGAGGTCTTTGCAGGCAGGGCACCACGGCGCGTGACTTAATTTCAACGAATTTCATAAACGCAAAAAAAAAAAACAGACAATTCCATCATCCATTCGCCGCTGAGAATGTTTCGCCAATTTTCCTCATTTAGATTCAAAAGATTCTTCGATTTTACTGCACAAAGGACAAATTCAGTGCAAATAAAAATGGAAAGTAAAAACAGCGGTGTCCTTGCCATTTAACCTAATAAATAAACGAAATGTTTATTGTTGAGTGGACGGACGGTTAAAAGATTAGACAAAGAAATCAATTGTCTCAATTTGAGGACTGCTGCGATACATAGAAGAAGCACAGAATGGCGGACAATGTGCTGCAATGAAATAGTAAATGCGCAAGCAATGTCCGCCGTAATGACACGTCAACGAATAGCCCCGCCTGCTCAACCGAAGAAAACGAAAGATGGATGGGGGGAAGGGGGGGGGGAGGCGGGGGAAGGGGAAACAGCGATCAAAGCGAGGAAATGGGTCACAAGCAAACGAAAATGGCTGAACAGAAGACAATTCATAATTTACCGCAGAAGTGGCCAAAAAGGGAGCCCATATTCCGTTTTACAAATTCAATGGTTAAAATTCGAATTTATTTCCAAAATAAAAATCAACTGATGCTAAAGGCATGAACAAATGCAAAGAAATCATCCTTTTGAACAACTTTCGTCAAGTTCGCATCGATTTTTCGTTCATTTGCTAAAAGAATTGGTGGATGCGAACAATCATCCCATCTGTGATGATAAATGCACGCGTCACTCGCCGCCAATTCCTGTTTTCGCGAGACTGCCATATTCAGCACGGATAAACCGGCTAACAAAGCGAGATGAAAAGCCAATAGCACAAACAAAAACTTCAGCAGAACTATGAGCAAACAGAGAATGGAACGGTTGAAGCCATGCATGTTGGACAGAATGCAAAGTTCGTTGTAACTCATAACGCCATTTTGCTGGGCCATTTCGCTGGCAACGAACCCTTCTAATCTCGCCAAAACTTTTTCAAAATCTTCGGATTGAATTGAAACATCCCAACGCTGTAAAAAAAATAAATAAAATATTCAGTCATTTCACAAATTAATTTTCAATAAAAACTTACTAAAGAAGTGAGCAGGCGAATTTCCAGCTCGTTTAGTTTGGTTAATGCAAGGCCCGAAACTGATGCCTGGAACAGAAGGAAATACATAAATAGAAGAACCATTAAAAAGGACAAATTGTCGGAATCCTAAAGTCCGCTAATTTCTCAAATTTAGCATTAAATATTTAAGAGAATTTACAATCTGCTAATTCATCCAATTAACAAGGAAATATGCTTAGGATTTTAGACGAAGGTGACCTATTCAACAACATTATTAGTTTTGCCAGACGTCAAATTTAACATTAGCATAAAATGCAAGAATATATAACAAGTGGAATTGAAACATAAATAATAATTAAGTAAAGAGAACAAGCACTGAATTCAATGTTAGTGAACCAATCAGAACCTATGGTAAATGAGTAAAACATAAATCCTACCCATTCGTCGTTCCAAACAAATTCCTGCAAAGTGCCATCGTTAAGGTATTTGGTTGCCAACACCAACGAAGAAACGAAGAGTTCAGTTGGATTGAAGGCGAGAAAATCTCTTTCGTTTGATTCTTTTAGCCGCATAATGTATACCAATGCTTGAAAAAGAAATTCCATCATTTTTCATTGAATTAATCACAATCGGTTTTGGTGAAATTACAATTGACCAGCAGATAAAACACTGATCCCATTTTTACTCACCAGTGAGCATGTTGCAAGGCGAAACATATCCATGGTTGCCAAGTTGATCCGCCATATTGTCAAAGTCAACAGAGTTGAAATCACCAATTAAGAAATTCGAAGCTTTCTTCGTCATGTGAGCCATCAATGGATGCTTACCACAATTGTGCGCAAGATACAACGTCCTCCTTATCCTCCGTTGAAATTTTTTAAAGACCGTTGATTTGCATGTCATTGTTTATCTATGCTTAGGTATTTAGGTATTATAAAAAAACAGTTCCTTTCAAGTAAAATATTGGGAAAATTTAAACTAGTATTTTCAGACGAAAATGGAAAAAGCGAATTTTTTTTTTCCCCAAAACTTCGTCATTTTTCAAAATATTTTTCCTAACGACTACTTTCGATACCGCTGGAAACACTTATTTTTTAAAATTTAAAAGTTTATTTTAAAATCCAATTATTTATTTTCCTTTTTAACCGGAAATGCTTAAGAGAATTGCCGGAGGCAAAAAAAACGTGTAAATACTTTTTTGTTGAAGAAATGGAGATTATTTACGAATAAGGCCACTTTGAATACAATCTCCCTGTAAATGTCTAAATATGTTTGTCTGGTAAAGGCAATTATACATTTGCACTTTTAGATATGTATTCGTAATCTTTCTAATAGAAATTATTTAGCAAAATAAATAAATATGGGAGCATTTTTGGATAAACCAAAGACAGAAAAAACGAATGATGCAGGTGTTGGACGAGTAAGTTATCCTGTTATTCTATCTTAAAATTTCGAAATTCCGTCCTTTTTTAGGACTACAAATATGTTGTTGCCTCAATGCAAGGCTGGCGCATTGACATGGTAAAGAGAATGCTAACTGTGACTATTGGGAGGATGAATTGTTAATAATGAAAAATTGTCCTTTTTAGTGGACCGACTAAATTAATTAAACAATTAATGAGTTGTTATTCTTTAAGGAAGATGCTCACCATGTTCAAATTACCATAGGAAAGGAATCTCCGTTCGAAGTTTCTCATTTTCAATTGCTTTCCAACAAATTTCCTTTCCTTCGCAGGAATGGTCATTTTTTGCTGTTTTCGATGGACACGCTGGCAGCAAAGTCGCCTTTCACTCCGCACAGAATCTGCTCCAAACACTGCTAAACACAGCAGAATTTCAAGCAGTAATAAATAAAATGTGTCGAAAGACCAATTGTTTTTTTGCCGTTTAGGTGAAGGAAGAACTTAAGACTAATGGCCCTAAAATCACGGAAAAGGCCAAGTCGCTTATCCAGGACGGAATTCGCATGGGTTTCTTGGAGTTGGACTCCTCACTTGGCGAGTTGCAGGGAGGCGGAGAGAGGGAGAGAAGCGGCACAACGGCAATATGTGCCATTCTGACCCCGGATTACGTCTTCTTTGCTAATTTGGGTTCGTTTCCTTTTTGAGTGTGGAGATTCACAATAAGATTTAACCAGAGCAAAAAAAAAGGGTGGTAGTAACGATGTATTCAACCCCTTTTTTGGAAATACTAAAGTTATTTGGGTGGTAATCCTTGGTTTTACTGGTCCCACAATAAAATGCAAAAAGGGGTTTTGTAAATGCTTTCGCAAGGTTTCTGGGGGCGCTAATCGCGAATATAACAACAATTTCGAACCCCAAACTCGGATTCGAAAAGTTGCCAAAATTATCTTTTATTCCCAAAATTTCATAAACCCGGTTAATCGTTTGCATAATAATCATCATCAAAATTTTCGTGTATTTTAATCGCTTTTTGCTTAAATGTCAATTTTGTAAATTGAGTTTTCGATTTATTGTTTCAATTCTGGTTCGGGGTTCAAAATGAGTCTAAACGGGTTTCAGAATCGGTTTAGCCACTCATTTTGGCGTTATAATTTTGGGTGAAAAAATAAGTCTCCATTTTAAGGCGATTCGCGTGGATTGCTAAGCCGAAGAAGCAACACCATCTTTAGCACGGAAGACCACAAGCCTTACCTTGAAAAGGAACGCGAAAGAATCATTAAGGTAATTGCCCAGCCAATTCAAAGGAATTTTCCGTTTTACTTGGCCATAGGCCGGCGGTTCGGTGATGATTCAGCGAGTGAATGGCAGCCTCGCCGTTTCGAGGGCATTGGGCGACTTCGAGTACAAATCAGTCCCTGGCCTTTGTGTCACTGAACAGCTTGTTTCTCCCGAGCCCGACATTTACATCGTTCCGCGAGACAAAGTCGGCAAAAAAAGGCGAAGGGGGGCACCATTTATGTTGGCTTCCCTTTAGGAAGATGATGAGTTTTTGGTCCTCGCCTGTGATGGCATTTACGACGTTCTTGCCAACGAAGACCTTTGTGCGCTCGTGCGTTCTCGACTTTCCGTTACGGATGACCACAAAATGGCTTCTAACCAAGTGCTGGACGTGTGTTTGTCGAAGGGATCCAGAGACAACATGACCATGATCGTCGTTATATTCGATGCTGCGCCGAAGATTGACCATTCTCTTGTAGAATTTGAACAAAAGTGGCTGATGAAAATCGAAAAACGCGTCAGAGGTGGGACGAGAGCGTTCAATTTCCCGCTTTAATTCAAATTTAGAAATTTTCACTGAGTCAGCGCATGAAATTAACGACGCCGACACACTGACGCTGCTGCTCAAAGAGGAAGGGTTCGACGACTGCAACTCCATCCCCAGCGGCATTCACTTGGCACGACCTCTGCTCGACCGACTTCTCGCGGAAAGGGAGCAAGAAAACCCCAGCAAGAAGAACCAATGCGAACATTTGCTCGAACTGAAAAGGAAGCCGAATGAAGAGAGAGTGTCCGAGACGGACATGGAGACACAGACGGACGACGACGACGCCCGAGGGGAGGGCACGGCCGAAATAAGGACAATTGTGGTGCCGAACAGCGGGGAAGAGCTGCCGAAGGGCGAAGAAAGTGTTGCCGAGTCATGAACACACCAAAGAAGGCCCTTTCGTATTTTTATATTCACTTTCCCGTCATCCGTCGGGAGTACAAATAACCACAGCTTCCCCAAAGATAACCCTGCTTATCCGTTTGTACCTGAATAACCATAAATTACCTTTTTCTTTTTTTGGCAAAATTGGACCACGTAAATATTTAAAGTCTTCATAGAGTTAATTTGTCCAATTTTCCCTTTTCGATCCCTCCTTATTCCTTTGATAGCCTTTGTAAGTGAAGGCAATGAATGTGAATGGCTTTTGCTACTTCAAAAAAACTTCCTCAACACTCACAAAACATTCGGTGTTTTTTTCTGATTTTGCCATTGCAAAGAGAGACGCCTTTTTCAGTTCTGAATTTCGTTTTATCATTGGAATTCTTAAATGTTTTCAGTATTCCTTTGATTACAGGCGTCTTTTTCCCGTCATGTTTTGGGCAATGGTGAAATGTTTAAGAATAATGGAAAATAAAATAAAAATGCAATTTTCAATTTCCGAGTTTTCTGTGACATAGGCCATAAAGTATAGCCTCAAAGAAGTTAAAACCTCTGTTTGTTTCACTATTGTCTGTTTCTGCTCAGTAAATTCTGACGTGAGCAGTAATTTGTATAAATATTTTGAAATATTTGACTTATTAAAACAAAGAATTCTTTTGCCTTCAATTTTATTTGCTTTTTTTCCATTTTAATATTATTTCCTTTTTTTCGTCCTTTACAATGGCTCGTTTGGCCTTTGATTTTCTGCTCCTTCGGAGGACTGTTACGCTTTTGCGTATTTTTTTCTCCACGTGGCGCTCGACGCGTTTTCTTTTGGCTGTCGCTGTTCTTCTGTTTTCGATTGCGGGTACCCCTTTGAGCTAATAAACCCTAAAAAGGAGCATTGTTTTGTTCGAAGCATTCGTTACGTGATTGATGACTCCGTAATTACCCCTTAATCACACAATTAGCGTTCCGTTCAGACCAAGTGGCCACTTACTGTTTGGGCGTCCTCCCCAAGCAGGTGCTCCTTTGTCCAATGGCTTACTCCGTCCGTCTCCGTTCAGTTTCACATTTTGCTCGGCTCTCGCGAGGAGTCGGCCTTCGACCGATTGGTTGTGATGGCCTTCGGCCTCGTCTTCTTCAAAGCCGCCTCTTTCGCCCTCATCAAATTGCTCTCTTCGCTCCTTTACCTCCGATGTCGGCGCATTTTCGGCTTCGTTATGCATCGCCTTTACTTCAAACGACACGCCTTTTATAATTTAACCAATTCGCTGGACAATCCGTCCGTTATTCATCCATTTTTTAATGGTCCAAATATTTAAGGGACCAGCGAATGACCCAAGACATCGAAAAGTGCACACGCATTTTCGCTTGCGAACTCCTCGGCCCTTTGCTTCTGTCGCCCTTCGTCGTGTTCTTCTACACTTATTTGACTTTCAACAGGTGTCCCCCGTCCGTCCTTCCGTCGTCCCCTTTCCCCCAACTTTGCTTTTCTTTTCAGTTCCGGCTTTTTGGGTCCCCTCACCATTTATGCCTTTTTCATCACCGCCACTCTCGTCAACCGCGCCCTCATTTCGCGCACAATTCCTTTGGTCGCTGAACAAGAAAAAAAAGAGGGTGATTTTAGGTGATTTGTTTTCCCTTTTTAAATAATTTCGTTCAATTATTTCATTTTCATTTTTCTCGTCCTTTTCAGGGCTCGCCATTTGGAAGTTCGTGCCAATTTGGAGCCCATTGCCTTTTATCAGTCGGGCTTCACTGAAAACGTTTTCACCAACAACAAATTGAAGGAGCTTCTGAAGACCCAGAAACACCTCGTCATTTGGCAGCTTTGGCTCAATTGTCCGTTGCTTTCCTTTTTAATGGCTTAATTTGTTCTTCACAGTTGCTGCAAATTGCTTCGACTTTTTCGGCAGTAATTTGAGTTATGTGATAATTGCTATTGCCATTTTTGTACAAAACAAATACGAAGACAAAGTTGGGCCCGAACTTAATGGGATAATCAGCGAAGTATTCGGTGGTCAGGAGAAGGAAACTCACTTGGCCATTCTTTAGAACGCCTTCTACTACATGTATCTGATCAACAGCTTCACCCGTCTGATCACTCTTTCTCAGTCTGTCTCCCAATTTGGCGGAGTCACGCATAGGTAACACCGCAATCATTCACAAAGTCGGATTTACATGGGATTGTGTGGACAGGGTCATCGAACTGTACGAGGAGTTGAACAGAGTGCACGACGACCGATTGGAGACGGAACGACCACCGTCGACGGTGCCAAGTTCAGTGGTCATACTCGCATCGGATGAGAACAAAGGGACCGCTTGTGGGTTTATGAAGCGCAAAACGGACGACGCCGCCGGACGAATTCAAAGGGTTCGAAACGAACGAATGATTGGGGGAGGGGAGAACCCGAACAAAACATGGCCATGTTAAGGAGTTACACGGACGACAGGCCCATGGCATTTTGGCAAGCGATTCGGACGAAGACGAGGCGGAATTCCTTCTTGGGGAAAACGCGTCGCAGCGCAATTGGCAGGACGACGGAACGGCCGTTTCGTTGGTACTCCGATGGGAGGGGGGGGGGGATTTACAAATGACATGCTCATTCGAATGTTTTTCTTTAGGATTCGGTCACTGTGGTGCAGCCGAACGACCACTCCCGTGTGCTCATTATGAATTTGACCCTTCAAATTATGCAAAATCGCAATTTGCTGGTCACTGGCGAAAACGGCGCCGGCAAAAGTGCCCTTCTCCGTCTGATCGCAGGCCTTTGGACTTGCATCAGTGGGAAGGTGGAAAGGCACTGGAAACTGCGCCCTTCCCAGCTGTTTTTCGTCCCCCAACGGCCCTATTTCCCCTACGGCCACTCTCTGCGGCAACAATTGGTCTATCCGCTGAAGGCACTGCCCGTGGAAAAGGACTTGTCGAGACTGTCGCACATTTTGGAGTGGGTCCGAATGGATTACCTTTTGGCCCGGTGCAACGGATTCGACTCGGCCACCAATTGGGATTGGAACGACGCACTTTCACCCGGCGAGCTTCAAGTGTTGCGTGTTTTTCATTGTCTATTTGGCTCACTCTGTTCAGCGACTTTCCATCGGCCGAGTGCTTTACCATAAGCCGAGGGTCGCTTTTCTCGACGAAGCCACGAGTTGTCTTGGCTTTGACATGGAGAGCAGCCTATACAAAGTGCTAAGGGACGAAGGAATTACGGTCGGACACTTTTGGACGCTCAAATTCGACTCGTTCGGTTTTACACTTTTAGGTTGTCTCCACGGGACAGCGTTGTTCGCTGAAGCAATTCCACGAGTTGGAACTTAATCTGCGAGGACGGCATTGGACTTTGGTCGAGTTGGACTCGGTCCGGTCGATGGTCACTGAGCCGTCGTTGGGAGGAGCGGCGGAGGAGGGCAGCAGGGCATGACGAGCGAGGGATGGTCGGGGCATCCGCCGAATGGCACTTTCGCAATAATCGCATCCTCCGCTCCCTCCCCCTCCTCTCCTTCCCCTCTCTTTCTGTCCATATTTTCTCATATTTTTGCTTCTCATTTTCGGGTCCCTCCCCTCCTAATCGAATTGGCCATTATTAATTTGTTTAACTAATAATTTGCTAATTTTGCACCTTTTCATTGTCAGTCATACCAATTTTTTGCTTCGCTTTTCTTTGTCTGCTGAATCTCATCCGTTCATTTATAAACCTCTCCTTCTTCCTATTGACAATGACCACTAAAATTATTTCTTTTCTCTTTTTTTTATTCTTTTTCTAAAATAATTCATTCGCTTCTAATAATAAAAGTCAAATTGACGCAATAACTTCGATTTTGCTTCTTATTTTATGTATAATTGCTAGGGCTGTTAATTTTATGTAAATAAATATTTTTTCCTGGATTCTTCATGCTTTGAATAGTAGGAAAAACACTTTCTTTTTGTGTTTGCGAACCAAAGTTGGTTTATTTACATATTTTTTTACATATTTCGGGATTTTTCTACATATTACATATGTACATACTTTGGACTTTTAGTACATATTTCGCAATTTTTTCGTATATAATTATTTTTTTTTTACATATTTTGGAATGAGAATTTTTCCAAAAAAATGACCATTTAAAAATTTCTATTTACATATTTTAGTACGTATTTGGGGGTTTTTGTACATATTTCATACATATTTTAGCATTTTTATACATATTTTATTTACATAATTCGCAAATTTTCTTACATAAAATTAGCAGCCCTAATAATTGCTTTTTGTCGCAGATAAAAATTTTCGTTCTTTCATTATTAGGGCTGCTAATTTTATATAAGAAAAATCGCGAATTATGTAAATAAAATATGTATAAAAAATGCTAAAATATGTATGAAATATGTACAAAAATTCAGAAATATGTAGTAAAATATGTAAATAAAATTTTTTTTAATGGTTATTTTTTGGAAGAAAATTCTTTGTAAAAAGTGAAATAGGCACAAAATGCCATAAAAATGACAAAAAAGGCTTTGAATTACATTTTAGTATTTCAAAAAATAATTTTTCATATAATTTTTTGAAAAAAAAAATTCGATTTTTAGGGATACATTTTCAAAAAATTTTTTTAATTTTTCACAAAAAATTTCTATAAATATTTTAAAAAAATGAAAATATGTTCGAAAAATTGCGAAATATGTACGAAAAAGTCCAAAATATGTATAAAAATATGTACATATGTAATATGTAGAAAAATCCCAAAATATGTAAAAATATGTAAATAAAAGTCCCAACTTTTGTTCGCAAACACAAAAAAGAAAGTGTTTTTCCTACTAATTAGAGCATGGAGAATCCAGGAAAAAAATATGTATTTACATAAAATTAGCAGCCCTATTCATTATTGTTTTATATTTAAATTTTACATTAAATTTAATTAAAAAGTGCATTTTAAATTTACAAAAGAATTGGGATGATTTGGAGCCTAAGCATGGCAATTTGTTGTGCTTTTATTAAATGATTGTCTTCGTTCGCTTTGTCCATTTGTCGTTGGAAAATGGGCGCTTTTTGGGGGGAAGGACAGTCCAAAACGGACACACAAGCGGAACTTCTCCATTCCGAAGCATTGGCGAAAACGAAACCTAAAAAAGAACAAAGGGGGGTGGGTAAGGAGGACAGAAAAGAGTAGGGAGAAGAGACCATTCCGACAGAAACAGCCCGAAACACAGGGCGAACAGAAGCGGCGGGGGAGGAACAAATGGGCACAGCCCAAAGGGCACGAAGAACCTGCCAAAGGGAGGGTGGCAATTAGCAAAAGAAGGCTAATGAATGGCTAATTGGGTTGCTTGACCCTTTCCTTTCCCTCCACCCATTACCATTAATTAATAATAATTATAATTTAATTGCGTCCCATTGGCACTCACCACAACTGAGGAATTCTTTGCGCGGGTCCTCACAACTCAGAAGCTGATTATTGGGCTGTTGTTGTGTGTCTCTTTCGGGACAATTCTTTGGCAAAATGCACTGCCAAACAGACGCCAATTTGTCTTTGACAACAGCCGCAGAAAAACACTGACAACCGGGCAAACAATCGTCAGGGACACATTGGGAAGAGAGGGGGAGGGAAAAGTCGGCACACGACGGAGAACATCTGACGAAGGGAAAGCGAAGGCAAAGGAAAAGCCAAAAGAGAGGCAAAGGAAAAGCCAAAAAAGGCAAAGGAAAAGCCAAAAGAGAGGCAAAGGAAAAAGAAAGGCAAAGGCATCACTTGCGGGAGAAGCAGCTAGTCCACGACTTGAACTCAGAAGGAGCACAACCAATTGGAGAAGGCACAGTGGCGGAGAGAAGCGGCAGAACGGAGGACGAAGGGGGACACTGCCGCGACAAGACACAGTCCGAGTCGGGATCCAATGGGTCGCGCAGCAGGAATGGCACTCGACAGAAACAGCTGAAAAAGCGGAGGGGAGGGGGAAGAGGGAGGGGTGACGGGTCATTGGGTGACTCACCCGGACACGCACTGAGCGGAACACTCTCCACCACGCCCACCCGCGCGAGCACTACCGCAACCAACTGAACGATGGACGGGCGAAGTTTTGCTCGGCTTTTCTTTGTCCCTTTTGCCATTGGCATTTCCCTTTTGGACCGTTCCCTTTGACATTCCCTTTTGGCACTTTCTCTTGCCCCTTCCTCGCCCTGCGCTTGCCCGGACATGCGCTGCCGCAGTGTTGGAAATTCTTCAATGGGTCAGCGCATTTCTCTTCGGTCCGCCCTTTCCCTTCTTCTTGAGGTGAAGCCATTGCAGGGAAAAATCCGCCATTCCACAAATTCAAATCGGAAGTGAAAGGCAAAAGAGGGCATTCGGACGGAAGAACGCACCTTACAAATTAGGGGACAAAAATGAACGAGGGGAGGGGGGGGGGGGGTGGCGAACCGGGACCCGAAGGGATTGGCCGCATCCAAAACAACATAGGGAAGACGACAGAAGCAGCCCTAAAGGGGGATGGGTGCGAGAGGAGCAGCCGACCCCTCCCCCCGGTGGTGGGTCCTAACCCTGCGGCACTGTTCCTGAGGGCATCGCGGGGCAATTTGAGTGGCACACGAAATAGGGCACGCACTTCCACAATGCCGAAACACGCGCAACGGATCTGCGCACCCCTCTCCTTCCTCGTTAGCTATTAGGGCACTATTAAAAGAATTTGGATTCTTCCCGACTTCGACCGGTACGACTTCCGTTCGGCTTTTCCCTCTCCCCAATTGGCTTTTCCTCTCCCTGCTCCGCTTGTGTCTCTGTCGTCGTCGTTCTTTCTCCGTCCCTTTCCGACTTTTTGTGCCGTCGTCCCTTCGTCGCCCCTTCGCCCTCCTCCCATTTCCTTGTCATTTCGGTGCAATTCATTGTCACCCTCTCCCCTTTTCGGCCTTCTTCCGTTGTTTTCCGCCACCATTTGCCCTCTTTCGGCCCAATTTTGCGTCCAAATTTGTCCACACAATCTGTTTTTGTTCTCTCTCTCTCTCTTTGTGTCTTTTTCTCTTTCATTCCCCTAATCATTCGTTTTAATTGCCTCCCCTCTAATTGGGTAATTAGTAATTTATCCATTTCGCTTAATTTGTTAATTTGTCTTTCTTCTGTTCTCCCTCCCGCCCCAACTGACAACATTCGCTGCCGTCCCCGGCACATTGCATCGGCCGATAGAATTTGCCGTCCTCGTCGCACTGGGCAATGCCTTCGTCCGTCGCCCTTCGGTCGGCCCCCGCGGCGTTCGCTTCGCGCAACGACCGAATGCGCCTTTGTCCACACGCTGAAACCGCTTCAAATGGTCCGCTCCTTCTTAGGGGTCACTGACTCGCGCAGCATTTTCCCTCCGCGCACATTTCGCCCCCGAGGGAACAGCCGCCGTCCCTCCGGCAAATTCTCTCCCACGCGCCGCCGTCCGCACATTTTTCAGCTGCCGAATTTTGTGAAAAACAAAATGAAAAGCGAAGGAAGTGCAAATTGCCATTTGAATTTGCACTTCGATTTCGGCGAGTTTAATTACCCCCGCGAGACAAAGGACAGCAAAAACCACGCGAAGGCACGCAAAATTCACCAGAGAAACAGTCGAAGTCGGAACGGCAAAAAAAGGACGAAAAACGGCCGGAATCACAGCGAAAGCAAACGCCACGCAATTCGCAGAGCCCTAAGCGAAAAAACAAAACGACAAATGATCGAAAGCAATCACAAAAAGAAACAAAATGCCAATGCCAGGGGCATTTCGGCACATTCACTCACTTTGAGACACTCCCAAAACGACAGACAAAACAAAGGAACCGACAAAAGAAAAGGAGGAAATGGAAAGCATTTGCAGGGGTTGGGAGGACGCACAGCAGACAATCTGCGGCGGATGAATCGAATGGTTTTTGAACGCACTCAATCCAGCTAATTGCGAAGCCATTCTCATTCGGTCGCGCAATTCCCCCCCCCCCCCCCAAGCTTCGGCTCAACTTCTCAATCCAACCTCAATTCCCCCCCCCCCCCTTCATTCAATTCATAAATCCATCTACCGCACGAGAAACATTGACCTTGAACCAAAGAACAGTCTGTCCATTTGAAAAGGAATCCCTTTCTTCCTCTGAGAGTTTGCTTCGAATAAATATAATTAAACAATTGACTAACAATTAATTATTCTGTGCTTCTCCTAATTATCAAAGCGTATTTTGGCCATCCGTCCGTCCGTTCTCTCAATAATTCTTCGGCTCCCTCCCCATTTTTCTCAACACTTCAGCCGTGCTCACAAATGGCTGTGTGACGGTTGCGTCGGCAGTCGTCCCGCGCACCGCAAGCGGCGGAGTGTTGGCATACAAATCGGAGAAGAGCGCTTCCGGTGGTAAAACTGAAAAACAACAAAATAAGGTGGAAACAATGAAGCGTCATGCCTTCGTCTGAAAGTGCCACTTTGACCGCTTCATCCACCTCCTGACGCACTTTCTTGTCAATGTCCTGAGGGGATGGAAGGCCATTTATATGTGTATTCATTGGCCTGCAAATGCTTCCCTCCCCCGTTCGTCCACCTTTAAATCCTCCTCAGTGACAAGTCCCGCCGTGACAATGCGATCTTTGAAGCTGGTGATGGGATCTCTGCTCTTCCGCACTTCCTGTATCTCGTCCCGAGTACGGTAACTGCAGAAAACACAGTGTACACATTCACAGCACGCCATTTCCCTTCATTCATTCACCTCGTCCCGGGGTCCGACATGGAGTGGCCGTAGTACCGGTAAGTGGCCAATTCCATCATCAGTGGGCCATTTCCCGCGTCACAGTACTCCTTGGCCCAGCGAGTGGCCTCGCGGACGGTCAGCACATCCATCCCATCCACCCAAATGCCAGGCACATAGTCACTGGGAATTGGAGAAACGCAAACAATCATTTACAAAAACGGAATTTAATCCATTTGGTCGCCCCCCCCCCATTTTCCCCGCTTTACCCCCGCGTGTAATAATCCGTTGAGGCGGAGGCACGGTCCACGGGAGTGCCCATTCCGAACTGAATTTGCAATACATTCCCGAAACGACGACGACAACTCACTCCGTTATTCTCGCAAACGAAAATGCACGGCAATCCCCAGAGTTTGGCCATGTTCGTCGCTTCGAACAGCTGTCCCTGGTTGGCCGCCCCATCTCCGTAAAGTGTCAAACAAACGTTTTTCTGGCGGCGATATTTCATGGCAAAAGCAATGCCCGCCCCAATCGGAACTTGTGCGCCGACGATTCCGTTGCCACCGAAGAAATTCTTGGCGTACATATGCATGGATCCGCCTAAATGAATTTTTGTCAATTTTTACCGCCAATAAAATGGCTAAAAACCTTTTCCGTAAACATTCCCAGCAATGCGTCCTGAAAGTGAATATAACATACAACAAATGCCACTTTCGAGTCTGACCTGTCAGTTCGGCCAAAATGTCCTGGACCGTCGCGCCCATTAAATATGTCCAACCGTGACTGAAAAAAACGAAGCGGTAATAAATGATCAATTATTCATGTGAGTGGTTGCAGTTCTCTAATCCGGACCACCCACCATCGGTAAGCCGTGATCACGGCATCCTTCGGATCAGTCGCTGCCACCATCCCAACGGCACACGCCTCCTGAGCCAAATTCATGTCATTATTTGTTAGCCAAGAACAAAAGCAAAGCCAACCAACTTGTCCGGAGTAAAGGTGACAGAAGCCGCGAATACGCTTTTCCTTGTACAAATTGTTGGCCGATGTCTGAAGGGGGAGACTTTGTCCGTTGTCTCACATTTTGCATTTCTTTCCCCCCCCCCCTCCCCCACCTCCATCCGTCGAACCAATTGCATTTTTCTGTAATAATCCAACGCCTCATCCCTCGTCAGTCGCACCTCCGTCGAAGGACCCGAATCTGTGACAATTGGAAAATGAACATAAAAATGGAAAAGGAAATGACTACCGAGTTTGAACAGTTTGTAGGGACGCGTTTGGAGGGTCACTTCGTTAACAGAAGAAAAGAACCGAAAGGCAACGGACTAAAGGGGGGGGGGGGGGAAAGAGCGACACGAAAAGGACGAACAAACCAACGGATGTTTGGAAAACGAAGTCAAAAATATCATAATGTTCTGCTAAACGGATCACAAGTGCTAACGAAAAACGAAATGAAATCAAATGAAAAATAAGCAAAGACGAGGGAAACAAACGGAAAAAGTAAGCCAAACATTTGCAAAATTTTGCACCAATCAAAAAATTTGTTGTTGTAATACGCGTAATAATCAATCGTCACCACAAAATTGAGTTCTCTTTTCACTTTTTCTGTTGACCATTCATCACATTGCCAGGAAATCGAACCATTTTTACAAGTTAACAATGAATGAATGAACGAAGACGAAATCGATGAGAGAGAGAGAAGTCAATAGAGGGGGAAAGAACATAATACAAAAAAAACAGGAGAAATCGGTCACAAAAGGGAAAGGCATTTGATTAAACAGAGCAAATGAAAGGTGCAAAAAGCGGTGGTCAGTCAATCGATGAGTGAGTAAATGGTTTGACTGTCACTTCCATTGCCATTTATAACCAGTCAATTATTCGTCCGCTTTCAGTTGCGACTGTCCCTTTTTTTCCTGCACCCATTTCAAAATACGCGCTTTGAGTTCTTTTTCTAAACATTGCCAATGCATAAATCTTGGCTTAACATTCCCCACAAATCCCACCCGGTCTCAGTTCGTCGGTGGTGAGTGGTTGTCGGGTGAATGGATTTGTCGGGTCGCTGAGCAAATGGCGCAGAATGTTTTTGCGATCGCAAATCTGTCCCGAGGGCAGTTCGACCGGGTCGCTCATCATCGTGTAGACAAGCGCATCTCAAAAAGGCGAATTATTCCAGGAAATATCACCTCGCGCCACACCTTTGAACTCTTCGGGCACTTCGTCTTCGAATTCCTCCTCGAACATCATTTTCTCTTTGTACGATGCTTCTGCCTGCTCCGCCAAATTTGCAAACAATTCCAAGTGGTTGATCGTAAGAATGTTCCTCATTTTGAATCTTTCAATTATCGTGCTGAATGCTTCCGGGGTGTACGAACGCTAAATTGGGGAGGGGAGGGGGAGGTGATCAGAGACTGTCAAATTGCAATTTAAAAATTCATCTTTTCCTTTTTTGGGGGATTGCGTCCCGGCAAATAAATAAGTTTGAAATTGGTTACCTCATCCTGCGCAATTTGTTTGGCGAACATTTCCGAGCCCAAATTGATGTACACCTTCACAATTTGCTGTGTCAATGTGCGCGGGTCCCATTCAAAGCGATTTATTGCGTCGTGCACTTTCAGTTGCGCACACTTCGGTCCACACAACTATAAAAAGCCGTGCATTGTTTGGGCTTTCCTTTTTTGGCCTTTCCCTTCCCCCCCCGCCCACTTGGACGAGGTTGTGGTTGAGCATCGCCGCAACTCTTTCCCCAAGCGCTTCGTTGCGAAATATTTGCGGCGCGTCGCTGGTCAGCGTAACGAATAGTTCCATGGTGTCAGTGCCGAGTTGGATCCACATTTTGACTTGGCCCTTCGAGTCTCTGAGTTGGTCCGTCTTCAGCTGTTGCTCCTCCTGACTGAGTTTGTCCCACTCGGTCTCATTGCTCATAACGGATTCGATTTCGTGGATCACTTTCAATTTGTCAAGCGATTCGTCGAGGAGAAAAGTTGTGTCGTTGAGCACCATGTTGATGAAACGAACAAAACTCGGAGAAAATTCACTGAATGGGAAATTAAAAAAACAAAACAAAAAAAACAGAAAAAACACCCGGCGTATTGGACCATTCTGTCGCGATGTGACAAATCACTCCACATGCATTTGAAAATGACTTGAATGTTCCTTCTGATATTAAACTTGTCGAAAAATTCGGTGTGTGAACCTAAGGTTTTGGGGCGATAAGGGAGAAAAAAAAAGAAAACCGGACCAGTTGTTTCAACGGCCGAATAAAATTTGACGAGGGATGGGAACAGTCCTTCAACAGCAAGCGAATCACTGACAATTTGACGGTAAAAGACGGATGCATCATGATTAACCAAAGGGCACAGCATGAAAAGCAAATCGACGACCTGAAAAAGTCAGCAGAACAAAGAAAAATGTTCAAAGGGACTCGGGGGTTACCTTCGAACCAATGAACGGGTTCTTTATGCTCTCCAAGTTGAGCAGCAAATGAAGAATTTGCTTCGGAAAGTCGGACAAATTCTTTAGGAAAATCCGATTCATTTTGGACTTGCTAAAAGGAAAAAGTAAAAAGTCGAAAACAAAATCCAAGCAAATACTTGACGAGCAAAGTGAGAAACTCAACGGCAACTTCCAAATAAGCCTCGGGGAAAGCGAAGAAGCGGTCAAAGTCCGGTTGGAATTCATTTTGACCACTAAAACAAAACACCAAATGAAAGCAGATAAACGAATGGATCATTCATTACAAAACAGGCATAATCGGGTGGAGAATCATTCGGAGAAGTTTGTTGGTGAAAAGCACACACATTTCCACCAAATTGGGGTCGTGCAACAAACATTCGTAGCAACAGGCACTGAGATTGAATTGCTGAAAGGGACAAATTGTCAACAAATGTCAGAAAACCAGCAGCATTTGTTTGTTGCCTTCAACATTTCCTTGGCCCTTCTCATTGCGCTTTTAATGCGTGTGACTTGGGCCGGGTTGGCACTGTTTCCCAATGCGTTCATTCGTTCCTCCATTTCCTGCACTCTCCGCCGGAGGTCCGAAAGGTAAAAGCGTTTGAGGCGTGAAAATGCATTTGACATGGCATTTACGCTAAACAGAAAAGCAAAAGAAAATGCCGAAAAGCAAATCCATCGCTTTCTCACCTTATCCGCATGAATTCAATGCCCAAATAGAAACATTCCGTGTTGAAATTTGGCACATATGTCAATTCTGCTAAACCAAAAAAAAAACACTTGTAAAAAATTGGCTATAATAATTTACCTAATTCTTTGCGATAAGTTTCCAGTTTTTCCGAGTCCATATTAATACGTGATTCGTCGGTGGTGTCAATGCGACACTTCGGATGAAAAAGGTAATCGCTTTGCACTTTTTCAATGACAATTTTGTCGGATAGCAAAAGGATGACGGAGAAAACGTTCAGCACGGAAGTGCAATTTGCGAGCTGAGAAAAGTCCGCGTGGAGTTGGGACAATTTGCGATTTGTTGTCAAAATGTGAAAGAAGTAATCCAAAGTCTGGTGACGCGTTGAACTGTTGGCGACCAACGCATGCACAACGGAGTGGAGGTTGAGCTGAAGCGGGGAATAGCATGGCATCGGCAGAGGGAAACGGACCGAACGGCCAACCAAAGGCCATTCGACGGAAAGCCCGAGGGGGTGAAAGGAATTTCCAACAAAATCTTTGGCATTTTTATGAGTAAATAAATCCCTTCGCAATTACAAGGAACACCAACCCGTAAATTTGCTAGCCAAACGCGGAAAGATGTCATCGACTGTTCCTTCTCAAGTTCCGTTAGTTTTTCGCCTTGAAAGGCCGTATTTGCATTTTCAAAGCACAAATCCTAAAGACAAAAAAAGAATAGATTTTTTTAATTGAAGAAAACGAACGAACAAAAGATTGGCCACCGACGATGCTCAAATTGAAAAACGGTCCAAGAAAAGAAGTTGACAAGAACTCGCGACCAACATTTTTGGAGAGTATTTTTTTTGGATGGAAGTCGGATCGAAAGACAATCTGAAAATTAAAACAAATTAATAACAGAAAGGAGAAGAATAAATTAGACAAGTTCGGCAATGGGTCGCGTGTTGTTTTCCAATTTGACATCCAACAATTTCTTGAGGACAGAGAAAAGTTTCGCAACGATTTCGGTGAATTTTGGTTCAGCAGTGACAACCAAAAAGCAGCTCTTCATAACCGTTAGGACTGGATCAAAAACCTAAAAATAAGCAAATTAAAATTATCATAAAAAAACATTGTTACCTCTCCGATAGCGGACGAATCAGCCAAAGAGAAATCGCAGCTGCGCAAAATTAATTCGCGCATAAAGAAAGTGTCCAACTCATCGGATAAGAGACGCCTGAAGAGAAGCGTGGACACCTCGTCATAAGAACAGCTGAAAATTTAAAATAAATAAATAAAATGAAAAGTGAAGGGAAAACCTTTCACTGAGGAGTCCCCTGAGGAAGAGAATCGTCTGCGCCATAATTCTTTTCTCGAGTAAAATTAAAAGTGCTGTGCTGGCGATGTGTTTCTAAACAGCCCAAGTAAGCCCAAATCAAAATTTATTTTGTTTTACCGATTGGTTGAGCAGAAAATTGCATCGCTTCCGTGTTCCAATGAGATAATCAAAGGCTGAAGAGGCGATGAATGAATTGGGCAAATTGCGTTCGGGAAAAACCACGGCCAAAGAATCGTCGGAATTTGGGATGGAATTAGGCGAGCCGAACCCATTGCTCGGCTTTATCAGATTGACCGCCGTAAAGATCAGTTCATCCAACAGAAGCGATTGACTGACTTCGTCAGCTTAAAAATAAACAAAAATTATTTGTTTCAATGACGAAACACTTTTTCGGCACAAAGACGGAAGGATTATGCGCATAGAATCCTGCAGTTGTAAAAGCAATTCGGGAGATGAGGAGAATTCCTGTGCAATGCCATTGTTGTCGTCGATTGAAACGCCAAAAGCGAATTCGAGCACAGACTGTAAAATGTCGGCAGTATCAGTCACGATTTGGTGGTCAACTTCCTTTAAATCAGAAGGGGGGTGGGGGAATAGCATTTGTGCAATTAGACAATTTCCTTTACCATTGCCTCGTCGCTGTTTTTCTCGCGAAGCATATGAGTTGAAATTGCGTTATTATTTGCTGTTGCAGAAGAATTAACTTTCGAATTAGAATTAGCGGTTTCAGCAGGCATTCTTAAACTAATTCTGAGTTTTAGTCATCATTTAGTAAAATTAAATTCTGCCTAAATCACTTACAGCTACAGTGTGTAAATTTAGAATAGGGACGAGTTTTTTCGGGAGTTTTTGACTACTTTACGTGAACCGATCGAGCTGCAATTTTTACCATACGTAGCGATTCTGTAAATATTAAGATACAAGTGAGAAAGTGAAACGAAAACTGGAAAAAATTTATGAATTTTTCTTTGAAATTTGGGTGTAAATTTAAAATAGGGACGATAATGAAAATTTAGCAAAATCTCATCATTTTTATATACGTAATGCCATTAAAATAAAAAGAAAAACCAACCGGTGAATTCTGCTCTAATAAGCAATTATCCCTTTAAAATTCGCGCATTCACTGTTTTTCGAATTAGTTTTCAAAAGAAAACAATCGAATAATAAAACAAAAAAGAAATGACTGCAAATCGTCACATTTAAACGCGTGCTTCTTCAATTGTTCTCTGATTTTAAGCATCAAAAAGTAACAAACACTTTGTTTGGAATATTCACACACAATTTGAGTTTGTGGTATCGCAATTTATCTTCTTCTGCGTAAAAAATCATTCTGTGCATTGGCTTAGTTCCGTCCTTCGGGTACGGTGGGGACAATTCCTTTTCGTCTCCGTACACCGGCGGTTTGAAGTCGGGATTAGTCTCGTCGTACAAATAATCCCCGGGAAGTGCGTGCACTCTCAAAGCCGACCCATCGACGCGGAAGCTGTGCGGTGTCTTTCTCTTCGGGTCGACCATTTCTCGGATTTTTCCTTCATTTTTGAAACATTCAATTCGTTGAATTCGCGATAATTCGTAAAATTGCGGTGGCGGTAGGCTCACTTCTCCTTAAATACGAAATCTTCTCCAGCACTCTCTCCGTCTCCTTTTACCCTTTGCATTTTTCCCAATGATTTGCGATGGCTCCGTCCATTCGGCTTCGGCCATTTCTTTGACACAATGTCTGACTTTTTGTGGCTTCGGTGTGGCCAGAAGAAACAAGAAAAAGGCGGTGTTAAACCTCAAAAATTGAATTTCTGGTAAATAATAGATTTTGTTTCGTTTTTTTGCCTTGGGGTTGGACGAGGCTCAAAAGGCGTTAGCCAATTAGACCATGGAATGAGAGAAGAGACGTCCATTTGGAAGCGATTGTGAAACAATTGGGAAAACAGCGCGGGTTCTGCCATTACCTAAGCAATGGGAGGACCAAATGACCCAATAAATACATTTTGCATTTCATTTCGTCTTTTCTCTTGCTTTTCTCCTCCATTCGGCCAAATGGACGTCTTCCCCCGCGTTTGCCACCACGCGCTTTTCCCCCTCCACCACCGGCAAAAGACCGGCCTCCTCGAACAATTCCCGTAGAGCACAGACTCTAAGTGCGAAGTCATCGGCCAATTCCAGCCGAATGGGCGATTGTGTGCCCTCGACAAAATTGGTCTTTTCTCTGGGGAAACACAAGTCCAATTTGTCGAGAACGCCGCCGGGGAAAACGGACGAATTGGGCATGAATTTGGCAGAGGAACCACGGCGAAGCATGAGAACGAGGCGAAGATGAGTGTTGACAAAAAAGGGAGAAGAAAACGGAAAAGGGGACAGAACATACACAAAACGACGCTGGAGGCACTCCTCCAAACGATCTGCTGACGGGGGGCCATTGCCAAAGGACCCTTTAGAGGGAACGAATCAGAGCCAAACAAACAAAAGTGAAACATTTGCAAATAATCATTTAATTTATAAAATGCGATAAAAAATAAATTTAAAAAAATGGCTGTCCGACAATAATTTAATTAAAAGTGAGAAACGAAAGTGAGAAAAAAGAAACACAAAAGGCAGCCGAAGTGAATGAATTAAAATGATGGCACAATCCAATTAAATAGGTATTTGATCAGTGAAGGGAGTTCTTCTTCAAAATTCTTCTTTGCCTGGCATTTCAAATTTGTCGGCAAATTCGGTGACTTCCGTTGCCAATTGCCCAATTTCCTCTTTGAATTTTTCATCCTCCTGCGTAAACTTTTTGAACTCTTTCGCTGTTTTGCCGATCACTTTTTCGTATTTTCGGTAAATTTCGATGGCTAAAAACAATGATCAGATACAAAACATGCGAGGAATGCCTCGATGAATGAATTCGGCAATGCGCTCAAAATCCGACTCGACGAGGCCGCGCGAAGTCATCGCCGGCGTGCCGAGGCGAATTCCCCCGGGGCGAAGTGCGCTTTTGTCCCCTGGGGTGACCAACGATTAATAAATGGGGGACAATGGCCAAACAATGCCTGGGCAAGTGTTTTTGTTGGTGACAATGTTGGCCATGTCGAGAACCGTCTCAACTCTCGCCGCGTCCAAAGCATTGGGGCGCAAGTCGAGCAGACAAAGATGGTTGTCAGTGCCACCCAAAACAATAGACAAACGAATGAGCAACAAATGCCAATTTGGTCATTTTCAAATGATTATTAATTCACTATTTGTCCCCTTTTTGGTGAATGAATTCGTCTTTTCCAATAACCAACCAACCGGTCACCAAATGGTATCCTTTGCTATTCAATGCTTTGGCAAGTGCTTTCGCATTTCGCACAATTTGACTGGCGTACTGCTCGAATTCCGTGCTGCTGCACTGTTTCAACGCAACGGCAATCGCTTTAACATTGGCAAATGCTCTCCGCGACTTTTCCTTTAACTCTCTCCCTCTATGTTTTGTCCCACCCCCTTTCTCTCTCCTCTCTCTGTTCCTCCTACCCTCTCTTTCTTTCTCTTTGTTCCTCGTCCCCTTCTCTCTCTCTCTCTCTCTACCGGCAATCGAATGATTGTGCGGTCCGCCTTGAAGTCCCGGAAAAACTGCCGCGTTGATTTTTGCCTCAAAGTCGTACATATTTTTTTCGCCTTTTTCATTTACAGAACGAACGCCTTTGAAAAAATCGCGGTTAAAAAAAGAAAAAGCAAATAGCCGAGAAAATCTCTGACCTTTGCGGTAAAAAATTAAGGCGCCGCGAGGGCCGCGGAGACTTAAAAAGGCAAATAGTAATTGAAAATAGGCACCAATTTCAGCCAATTTCGAGTTTACGTTTTGTGAGTGGTTGTGGTGACAATGTCAGCGTGTTCAAATGGCGAAGGGCAAACCCTTCCCGCCACCATTCCCGCAATGTGTGCCATGTCGGCCATGAGAAAGGCGCCACATTTGTCGGCAATTGCACGGAAACGGGCGTAGTCGAGCCAACGCGAGTAGCAACTGATGCCTGAGGAGGCAAGCGGAAATTCATTGGGGAGGGGGGGGGGGGGGAGAAGCACCGGCGACTGATGATTTTAGGCCGGAAAAGCATTGCATTTTGTTCCAACTGATCGTAGTCAATCAGTCCGCTTTTGGGGTCAACGCGGTAAGGCAGCGACTCGAAGAAAAGCGAAGTGGCGGACACTTTTTTGGCAGGAGAAAAGAAACTGAAGAGGGAAAGCACTTTTGAACTGAAAAAGCCCATTCTGTGCTTTTCCATGCTTCACCCGTGCGTCAGATGTCCCCCGTCGGATAAATGCAATCCCATAATCCGTCCGTGCGGCTCAACGACCGCCGTGTAAACGGCCAAATTGGCAGGAGAGCCGGAATGAGCCTTGAGAAAGAAAAGAGTAGAGACAGAACAGAGCAAAAGCGGACGAGACGAGCGGGGGCGGCACCTGCACATTCACCGCCCATTGGTCGGAGTCCAAGCCGAACAGCTGAAGCGCCCTCTTCTGACACAACAGCTCGACCTGGTCAATGTACTCATTGCCAGCGTAATATCTGACAGTGAGCAAATGGTTTATTCGTCCGATTGTCCGTCCGTTCGATTGCCTCGTCCCGGGGTATCCCTCCGAGTATTTGTTGGACAGTGACGAGCCGAGCACATCGCCCACCGCGCGACTCGTAAAGTTTTCGCTGGCGATCAAATGAATGCCGGAACGTTGCCGGGCCTTTTCCTTCCGCAAGAGATCGAACATTTCGGGGTCAACCGAAGAGACCGGCGCCTTCAAAAGAGTCATTCCTTCGCTGCCATTCCGTCCCGCGGCATTACATTCAGACGAAGGGCCAAAGTTAGCCATCACTTTGCTTTCTATGAGCTGAAAAGGTTTAATCAGAGAGAATAATGGCGAACAAAAAGCCGAAAAAAAGAACGAAAGGGCGGAAACGAATTTTATCTGATTCCCAACGCCCCATTAATTAATTAATTACCATTGAATGTTTTCATTATCATTGTGAAGACTCAAACGCAAAGAATGCACCGCCAAAAGGGTAAATTTACCCGGGAAAATCCCCAACAAATGAGAAAAATGATGGATGGGCTGGGGAACAAACAATCGAATGACAATTAGTGAAAACCACCTCCTTTTGATTTGGGGTTGCATTTTGATTAATTTATCTTAAAGACCCATCATTGGGCTAAAAATCATCCTTTTATCCCTCCCCTTAATCGCTGCCGGCAAATTTGTTAATCGATTTAACAAAAATGGCATTTATGATTGTTAATGGAGTGTCCATTTGTGTTCGAGAAAGTTGATTAAAGAATTTAGTAATTTATATTAGTTAATTATCCCAGCTTCACTCTCCACGTTTACAGTAATCCATTACTGTATTCGCAAAGCCCTTATGAAAAACCCTTTCAACACTGATCCTTCACCCGCCCCCCTTAAAAAACTCACATTCCCCGGGGACAGTGAAACCATTCTTTTGGGCTGAGCAACTCGTGTAGTTTTGCTGATTGTGAGATCAAATAAAGCACTCCTTAAATGCATTTTTGATTTCCCTTCAATGGAACAAAAATTATAAATAATAATATTGTATTAATATGTCAAAATGACAAATGGAAATAACGAAAGAAAACAAATCAAATGAACGGAAAGAAAGCAAATCAATGTTTATGATAAAATGGGGGAGGGAATTTGAAGGGGGGGGGGGAGAAAACGGAGACGGACAAAACATGGACAAACAGAGTCAATCGTTGCTGTTCGGTCCGACTTTGGCCTCCGACTCCAACACTTTCGGAAGGTCCTTCAGGGAAACGTTCTGTGAGCCTCTCTTGGCACTTTTCGCCTTCGTTTCGGGCCCCGACTTCCAACCGATAAAACTGACCATTTGAAAGGTCGCCGGGTAACTAAACAAATCAGCGAATTCTTACAATTAAAGTGATTGGTTCTCAGAATCAGTCCCACCGGTTCTCCTCTCCAAACATTGCGTTGTAAATGCAATCGGCTGCTATTAAAATTTCCCTCTTCAAATTTGGCGAACGATTGACCGACGCATTTGACTCGGCCATCAGCTGAAGGTCGTACATCAATGCGAACATGTTGGGGTATTCGACCTGAAATGTGGTGGAAGAAAAGCCGAATGTCCCGTCAATGTCAAAACGAACGAACGGTTAATTCGTCCACGTCAATCGTCGTCAGAATGAAGCCGGCATTTGTCAACATTCCGACAATGTCCTGGGGCTGAACAAACGGCGAAATGTGCGCCCCAATTCCGCCCAATCGTTCACTCTCGGCCAATTGCAGAGAAATGCGCAATTCGTTGACGGTGTCCCCGGCCAACATTCCCCCAATAAATGCGCCGTCGGGGCGAAGCACGCGAAAACAGCGACGAAACCACGCGGGGAGGTCGTTGATCCAATGGGCGGAAAGACAGCTGAGGAGGAGGTCGCAACATTGGGGCCGAAAGGGCATGAATTCCTCGTCAGAAACCAGCGAAAGGGTAGGGAACTGAAGAAAACAGTGGGAAAAGATGCACGGAGGGGGGGGGGGACATTTTGGAAGGTTGGGAAAATGGGGGGGGGGGGATTTCGATACAAATTGTTTTGAATTTCCGGGACTCCGTTCAATTTAAAATGCCGGGGGAGGGTGGGCCTTTAAAGTGCCGGGGGAGGGTGGGCCAAGTCTTTTGAAGCGGTTCGCTTGGCCACCTCTTTCTCCGCCGCCTTTTCGCTCCTCGCCACCATTTTCTCGCTCATGTCACACTGCACAAAACAGCCAACATTTTCGCCGATCAGATGAGGCCTTCAAATGTGTGCCAATTGTATTAAATTGGTGGTAATTACGCGTAATTAGCCCACCCGACGTGTCCCGCCGCGCAGCCCAACTCAATGACCAACGGATTCGGCCGAATTACGTCGAACACTAAAAAGTGCGGCACAATCTTTCAGCGCAATTCCCATGAAATGGCTTTGGCGGTACCTTTGTCGGCGATTCGATAGCCAAACTGAAAAATGGAAAAGCTCAGAAAAAGAAAGGCATTGCTTCTCCGCCCGCTTTACTTCGTCCCTTATAAATTTGCATTCTCCGAATTCGCTTTGCTCTGCTGCCCAATTGCGCTGTCTTCGCTTCGTTTCTCTGTCGAAAATCTGAGGCATCAAATGTTTTTTTTCAAAATAATTACTTTCAATTCGGGTGGCAAAGTGCGCACACTCATCGCCATGCGAGGGGAAAAGGCATTTCGGACAGTGTTCAGAAGAACAGTGGAGGATGGCATTGACATGCCGTATTTGAAGGAAAGAGAAATTTAATGATCAAATTAAATATTTTTTTAAATTTCAAATTTCTTAAAAACAAAATAATGAAATTGAAAAGGGGGAATAACAGCATAATAAATAAACATACATAATCACAGTGAACAAATGAACAAATTATGTAATTATATGCAAATTTAAAGGCACAGTTTTTGTTATTCGTTCTTCAGCGGAAAATGGGCGGAAGACGAAGAATTTCTGCAGGACAAAATAATCACAGAAAAGTGAAGGGCGTGGAGGAGAATGGCACTGAAAGGCGTTGAAGGAAAAACATTCCAACAAAATTCGACACCCAACAAAATCAGAGTTCTGAAAGGAAGAAATAAAAAGAAAAAACAGCAAAACACCTGATCACAATTTGTTTGGGAGAGAACACCGACCTAAACAAAAATGTAAAAAATATTTAAAAAAAGAACAAAAAAATTACCCATTCCCGGGGCCATTTTCAATGTGTGGCGCGGAATAAAGAGGGGAGAAGAGAAGATAAGGCAACGAATGGTAATACCAACAGTAAAATTGGTAGTGGAGAGAACGGGCAAAAGCCATTCCGATTAAATTGGAGGTGAAAAAGGCGAAGAGAATGTCTAAAGTTTGGGAAAATGGATCAAAAGGGGAAAAGGCGCAAATTGCCATGAGCATCGAGACGGAGCAGTACACCGAAGAGCAATTTGTGCAGCGAAGTCAGCAATCCACCAGTGCTTCTGGAAAACACACGAAATCGGCCGAAAAAACAGAAAAACAAACAAACCGAAACCAAAATTTTAGCGCAAAAATTGTCAAAAAAGAGAGGTGAGCGACTAAAAGTGCAATGTGAAAACGGCGATCGAGAAAGACGGACTCGGGAAGAAAGCGCCAATTAACCGTCCACTGGAAGAGAAAAACACGGCCCAATTCGAAAGCTTTGCTAACATAAGCAAAACAGTCGAAAGCGAGAAATTCCAAAGCCAAGAGCATCTCAAAAGAGCCAAATTAAAGGAGCAGGAATTAATTGCTAATTGCCTGAATTAGCAGCGCAATGGCCAAGTGCCAAACGGTTTGGACAAATCCGTTGCCGAGGAGAAGGACAAATAAAAGGGCGGGAGAAAACAGCAAAATGTTCATTTTCACGGCGACAGCGAAACTCAAAAGGGAAAATTCGCAATTGGAAAAGGCTTTTTAATTGCAAATCCGACAGAACCTGAAAAGCACACAACCGAAGAGAGAATAGCGAGAAACGAGCAAATTCAAAGAGACGAAAAACAAAAGCATTGCGATGGGATCGTTGAAAAGGCGCAAAACGAAAATCGAATGGACGCGGTAAGAAGTGAGACAAACCAAAGGCAGCACAAAAGGGGGGACCTGAAAAGAGACGCATTTTGAAGGGATGGCAAAGGGACGGACGGACCCTTCCACTGAGAAAGTAAAGACGAAAAACCAGCAAAAGGTTGGCCAAATAAGCAAAGCCAAAGAGACATTGGGCACGAAGCACGTTTTTGCCATGGTCAGTGAGGTGGTAAAAGAGCCGGAAAATGTGGAGATGCCCAGCGGGGTAACTAAATTACGTACTGAAAAGAGAAACCAAAAACCATCACCCCTTCGGGAATCCCTAATTATTATTTTGATTGACTCACACAATTGGGCCCGTGTCCCCCCGAATTTGCGTGTAATTTCTCTGTCCGTCTTCATAAACTTCGACGTGCTGCATGTAAGTGGACCAGTCAATCTCCGTGTCTAAAATTGATTTGAAAAGCGAAAAGCAACGAAAGAACCACAGACATGGGACCAATCGGATGATTTGGAAAACGATGCCAATTTCGACAAGAAACATGAGAGAAGCGGTCAGAAGAAAACCCTTCGAGTTGACAGTGAACATCAAATTCAGAAAAGTGCGCACAATGCCATTTCGAGAATTGGAAAAAGAGAAATTGCGATTGTCCAACATTTCAAATCGAATTTACAAAGAACGACGGCCTAATTGACATAAAGAAAGTTTAATTACCCAAATTACAATTTAAATTGAAAAAGAGAAAAGTATTTGCTGCAATGAACTTTATACGATTTCGCACCATTAATTGATATTCCATAAAATTTTTATACAGTATTTAAAATGCTACGGTAACAAAAGATCGACACCTACAAACTGAAGACCATTTCAAAGGCTTTGGTCAGTCCAACATCGTTGTAATTGAACATCAGTAAGCCAACCAAAAGCACAACGGAAGCGATGTAAGGGACAGCCGGCGCCATTTTGGCCAACGCTTTGCCAATGACCAGGGGCCTCGCGTAGTCCTAAAGGGGTTTTGGGTGGACATTCCAAATGATGGCATTGTCAAAAGTCACCTGGACAACAGCCATTATGCCCCTGAAATTCATTTTACAAGATTAACAACGAATAATAAAATGTAAAAGACGACCAATGCGAGTGGAGAACAATCGCAGCAGTTAAAGCATAATCCACGAGGGGCGCGTGGACGAAATAAGCGAGGGGAAAAAGCGGAACAATCGCAGCGGCGAAATAACGTTCAAATTTGTAATGGAAGGCATGCGGACCCATCGCCTTCGTCGGAGAGGCCATTTGGACGGCATTTCTGACGGCGAAAGGCGGCACAGCAGACGCACCCTTACGCAGCAACAATCCACCACAAATTTGGCGAAGCATTCCCTTAACTGTTTATACCCAATTAAGGAAAAAACAAGCAGATAAATTAAAACTGGAATTCAACAATTAATGAAAATTCAATAATAGTGAAGAAAGTTTATTACAGTTTTAAATGGAAAAGAATCAGCGACGATAACGGTATCGTTTGAAAAAGAACCAAAGTTGAAAAATCCCATTCTGAAATTGACATTTGTATCCGTGCTTGTAGTTGACTTCCCATTCTCGGTTCACGATTTTGAAGGCAATGTCTTCATAGGGCGGTCCCGCGCAAAAGCGAAGAATGGAAAAGTCGGGGTCATCGCATCTGATCAGAGTGAAGGTGGGCGTCTGTGTCGGGTCTAACAAATCCGGGAAGAATATCTGTAACAGAACCACCCTTTTATGTTGTACGAAAGTAAGCCAAATTGTGTAAATACATTAAAACGGTATCCCTGCACAATTTTAGGCGGCGGATTGTCAATGTCGTAGTGCGTTTGGTTGTATTTGTTCCAGTCAAATCCGGTGTGCACCTTAACAGAAATAATTCTAAACCAACAAAAGTCAATCACGAACTCTGTTGAAATAGCGGGGCTTCCTCGGACGGTATTTATCAGACCAAAGGAAATTCTGCTTTTCGAGCTTTTCTTCGACAGAAAATTCGGCCTCGTCCTGGTCCATTCCTTGCCTTGCGATCTCCAACATTCTTTTGTCCTTGGCCTTAACATATCGATTAAACCAGAAACTAACAATTGTAAGAAAACGTCAATAAAACAAAATAGGACATTAAATGAATAAAGGAAATCCCTTGAAGAATTTGGCTAAATTAAGATATTTTTTACTTCCTAAATAACTTTTACACGCATTTTTTTAAGCATTCTTTTTTTTATTTGTGTGCACATAAAAGGGAAGTAGCAGAAAACGTTCTAAAATTCACAATTTCTGAATTTCTACTTTTAAGCGACATAAAAGGGAACCAACGCCTGAACTCCCTCACCCCCCCCCCCCTTAAGATGTGAATTTCCCGCAAAGCCACCGTCAGTTTTCCAGTTGCATCTTCTTTATGTTGTGTTGCTAAACGAGTATCATTCATCCGCTTTTCATCTTCCGCTTCGTCCAAAATTTCTATGCCAGGCATTGTGTGTGATAAGCTTCCGTACGCCGGACTGTAGCGACCATACTCATATAGAACTGTTGAGAATTGCTCCGACATGCCTCTGGCTTCGAGTTGCCTTAAATATCAACCAATTAATGGATCCAAATTGTCGTTATTTACTGATTCATTTGCTCCCTTTGTTCATCGTCTGCCCCGATGAACTGCTCAATTGTGAATGGCATTGCCTTCGTTTCCTGCTGCACATTTTGCTGTTTGTCCTCGTATTTCGCCTTTTCCCGCTTCGTCTTTTGTTCGATTTCCATCTCCAATTCGTCCTCTGATGGTTTCTCCTCATCTGTCTCCCCACTGTCCTTTTCAACGGTTTCTTCTTCAACTTGGTCACGGTCATCACTTTTATCCATTTGATTAATCTGCTCCTGACGAATAATTTTCAGACGCAGTTGAGTCATTTTGGTGTGCAACTCTTTGAGGCGCTGTTTGGCCATAAAGGGCCTTAGCGAATCCAACAACGACTCCCAATATGTCACATCGGTCCCTCTGTTCGCGTTCGAAATTCTTGCAGTGATTTGACTCTCAAGCTGTTCAAGTTCGTCGTAAGTTTTCCCCTGAATTATCCATGGTCAAATTTAAATTAGCAAAGCATTAGAATACCTTAAATATCTTATTCACTTCCTCTTGTACTGATGAATGAACTGTTCCGATGTCTGCTGTTCGTTTTCGCGTGTCTAACAATCGTTTCATTCCATTTTTGGCGACTGTTTCTATGTCATCCCAATAACATTTGTTCTTATGGCCATCGATTAGACGATAAACCTATAAATGGTAGTAGAATTTTGTCATTTTTGAATTAAAAAGAGGAGGTTTTTGACTATGCCTTGAACCATATTAATGAACTGTGTAACAAGAACAGACTTACTTGAATGTCGGCAATTAGGTCTTCAAAATCTTCGATGGAGTCCGTGGGAAGGAAAGTCAACGGATTGTTCAGTTCAAATGCTGTGCCTTGGTTCGCTTCGTCCGCGTAAGAAATATACCTTTGACAGACTTTTGCAAATGGTCCATCCTTTCCGTCCCTTAGCTCACTTTGCCAAGAAATCAATTGGTTTTGCTCTGCCCTCCTTTATGCGAATAGAAGAGCGCAACTTCGCCTGTTTTAGATGAAAAACATCCTCTGTACGACTCCAATCGCACTGGCGTCTCTCCTGGTCCCTCGTGATCATTTCCATGTCTTCCCTCGCTGCGTCCCGCGCCTCCCTATTTCGCTTTAACTGTTCCATTTCGGCAAAATTCTTAGCAATAGTTTCGCGGTTTCTGAATTACTTTAAGTTAAAGATTAATTTGGCTGCTTTTCTTACACTTTCTCGGCCTTTTTTACAGATACATTCGCCTTCCCTTCGGATTCCCATTTTTTCTTCCAAATAAATGTGTCAGTCAAATTGGTGTCATTGAATGGATTGTTCAAGTCCGTATAAGGAATGCCTTCAGGAAAGGCATTAATTGTTTCTGCTCGTCTTCTTTCCTCCTTAAAAAAGCAATTTTTATTGTAACAATTATTTTGACAGCTAAAATCAACCTTTTGCAACTTTTTCGCAAGTCTTCGTGTCCTTTTCTCATCGGGCGTTTCAATCTCTTTGAGTCGCTGTTTTTCCTCCTTTTCTCTCAAAATCTTTTCAAGCCTTTTCCTGTCAAGCACTTTGTCGAATTCTTTCTCCTCGCCTGAAGTTGAAGAAGACCGTCTTCTTCTGCTATACTTTTTGTCATGTTGTTCCCGTTTTTCATTTCTGTTTCTTTGTGCCGAATAGTCTGATGAAGGAGAACGATTTCTGATCCGCTCGTTTTTATTTCGGGAATAAGACATTGATTTTAGATATTTCAAAACCTAAAATATCTTTTCATTAAAACTTTGCATTTTCCGGCAGCGGCACTGCCTAAGATGCCTTTGGGTCTTAAAACATGCAATCATAAGCATAAAAAAATAAATTAACCATAAATAATATTCGAGTTAGTTATTTAGTTTTAATGGCTCACATTGAAAATTTCTTAAAAACACGCATATTTGCACGTCAACTTTATTCAGCAAAGAAACAATTCCGTCATGCGGTGAGCCGAAAAATTATATAGGTAGGTATGAAAACCCTTACTTTTAGAATTATTCAACTCTATCAGATGATTTTAAAATTAAAAGTTCCACCACAACGGAGTTGGATTTCCAAAATAAGCTCGGAACTAATAAACATTTGGTAGATGGGAAAGAAATTCGCATTGAAAATGGACTGCCAATTATAAACATTGAACTTCCTTCACGGAAAGAAATTTGCAAGTTTTAATTCTAAATATTTCCTATTTAGGGAATTAATTAACGCGTAGAACTTCTTTCTCATATTTAGTCCATTTTAAGGTCGGTTTGTAATGCGACCAATGAGTGACACTGTCGGTTCCCTCTCTGAAGCATTGCAAAACGAAGACTCGGGGATTGAGCTCGTGACATTCTACAATTCAGGTTCATGAACCAGTAGAATTATGATGACTGAATTTGTTTAAATAGAAGGGTCAAGGATATCGAAAAGCACACGAATTCAGCATCTTTTAAGACTTCCCTCTTTCTACATTCGTATCAACGATACGTGAGTTTCCAAATGTTTTAATACGGTAATTTATATATGACTACATTTTTGCCAGGTTTTTCAAGTTCACCATAAATTCCTTTGTTTTTGAGAACATTGAGAACTTAGAAACTCTGGATGGGATAAAGTCGAAAGTGAGTTCAAACATAAATCTAGGAATAATGCATTTTTAGGTATTTTCTATGTACAGCCTAATGAACATGGATGAATACAAATTAAAATTGGAACATTCACTTATGGAAGAGATAGAAAATGTCGAACAAAGGCTCAGACCGCTGATAATCGTAGGTTTAATGTTTGTTTCCCACTGTTTGTTTGATACTCTTGTTTTTGGGCTCTCTCATCCGTTCTATGACTTTTCAGTTTAGGTACGATCTGCCATTGAAAAAGAATGTGAAGAATACACTCAACGTGTCTTTTGGCTGGGATTTTCCGCAATTTGTTTTCAAGTTGGCGTTTTTGCCAGGTTTTAATTCTTTGATTCATTACATTTAATTTGACTTATTAAGATTGACTTGGTGGGAATATTCATGGGATATAATGGAGCCGATCACTTACTTTTCTACTTTTTCTTCCGTGGTCATTGCTATGAGCTATTACATTGTTACAAAACAAGTGCCCTTTCTCAATGATTTTTAATTTATCTTATTATTTTCCATTTCAGAATTTCGAATACACTTCGGCTCATTCTCGGGTACTGCGAAACGACTTTTACAAACGCTCCCTAAAATACGGGTGAGTTAAAATCATTTCTCATTTGGGATATTATTAATTCCAATTCAGTTTTGATGTGAAGCGTTACAATGAATTACAAAAGCTCAAAATTGAATTGGTTTCTGAACTTAAGCAACTTCAAGATCCCTTCAGGGCAACTCATTGGACAAATTAGTCTTTCAAAGCGAAAACCGAAATTGTACGTAAATAGTTGATGCTTTCCAACGATATTTCAGTTTTACTGGTGTATATTTAATATTTATGTTAGCAGATAACCTGGTTGTATTAATTTTTATGTGCTAGTCCCAAAAATTGTTTAACACTTATTGTACATGAAAAAAATTATTTGAAATCAAATATTTTCTATTATTAGAATGTACCAACGCCAAGCCATTGTGGGGAAAAGTGGGCGGTGCCTAAGAAAATGTAATGTATTTTGGATCCGATTACACGAAAATGTTTTTTCGGTTGTTGTTAAGCTAGTTTTCGAGTTATTAGTAACAATTTTCTAGTTTTTTTTACATCGCACCTAAAACCTAAAAAAATTCGAAAAACTATTATTTATTTTGGCGTTTTGCCCAAATTATTTAAAAAATGGGTAATAGTACCAATGGTACCCCCCCCTTTTTCGAAAAATGAAATTTAAAAAAAAAATTTTCGATTAAAGTCTGTATTAGGGGTTTTAAGGGTCGGAGAATCCGAATCTGACATTAATTTCGACCTAGGTCGAACCCCGGAACCGAATTCGAGCAAAAAGTCGAAAATTCAAATTTTCGAATTTCTCATTTTTGGCCTTAAGACGAATTAGATATAGGGAAATACACTAAAAGTCGACAATTCATTAATAAAAAATCATCTAAACCATGTTTAGACAAAAAATGAGAAACTCGAAAATTTGAATTTTCGACTTTTCTCGAATTCGGGTCCGGGGTTCGGCCTAGTTCGAAATTAATGTCAGATTCGGATTCTCCGACCCTTAAAACCCCTAATATAGTCTTTACTCGAAAAATTTTTTTAAAAATTTCATTTTTCGAAAAAGGGGGGGTACCATCGGTACTATTACCAAAAAATGCAATAAAAACGAAAAATTCACGCCTAAGAATCGACCCCAAAAATTTCTGAAAATACACCCCTATAAAATGAAAAATTTCTCAAAAATTTACAAAATTATTTATTTACATGACAAGAATTTTGGATTTTAAAAATTATTTATCTCAATATTAATTTGGATTAATTTTGTTACTTTTTGGTTAAGATTTTAGGATTTTAAAAGTTTTTAGTAACACTAAATATAAGCCATATTTACAGTCAAGCTCAAAATTTATTGGAGCAAAAAAAAAAAAGATTTTTTTTTAATTAGCTTTCTCAAAAATGAATGGTGTTTTTTAGAGAAGCCACGTTTCGGCAATTTTTGAGGGCCTGCGGAACTTCCTTTGATACCCACCTATATATGTATGATGTAAAAATTATTTAGATGTTATCTAAGAAAATTCCTAACGAATGTTGGGTGGCGATTATGAAGTTTTTGGACCGCGATGTTCTTCAGACAATGCAACTTGTGACAAATAAACATTGTCTTATTGTTGATAAATATTTCGATGTTTTTCCTCTCCGTGCCGTTGCTCGGTACTTCTCTTAGGAATTACTTCTCATTAGGCCGTTTTTCAGGTGCAAATTGCGTACGACTCGTTTCAATGACATGAAATTGCTTTTGATTTACCGTGGGAGAACGATTGAGTCCAATTCAGATTTGCACTTGTGGCTTCGGCATTGTTTTGTCGGATGTATTGAGTTCATCGTCAGTTTAATTCCCCCCCCCACCTCTTTTTATAGTTATCCGATTTTCAGGAATTCAAATTTACCAATGAAATCTTACGCGACCTTCAAGGAATGGGGCAACGAATCTTTCGACTCAATTACTGTGTTCTCGATTATCAAGGACGTTCATCTTCCCAATTAATTTCGCAGTATAAAATTGACACTCTCTTTTCTATCAGTGCTTTTCAGGTTTTTTTTTTCTTTAATTTAATTTTGTATCGAAAACAGAATTAAGTGACCGATCACCTGCAATTTTTGTGTCAATTTTTTTAGAAATGCCTTGGCGCCGTCTTTTCTTTCGGCCGTCGTTGTGAGTTCCGTCCGCTTATTTCTGACCTTCTTCGACTCCCTCCAAAATCATTTGTCATTGATTTCGAAGGGTACAAAGCCAAAGCAGAGGACAGCGAAGTGATAAGGCGAGTAGGAAAAGCTCACTTCCTTTTTTGGTGTAAAATTTAAAAAAAAAGTAGATCCCCACAAAAAGTTTAATTTTTTGCGGTGAAAAATGAATATTTTTATGTGGTCGAATTCCATAGTTTACATATTTTCACAACTTAAGATTTATATAATATTCTATTAAATCCTTTCAGTGTTTGGCTGAATAGCTTTTGTGATGAACATTGCGATGACTCCGCCAACCCAAAAGCGCTCTCCCTCAAAGGCTTTGATTATTCCGCTCTTTCGTTGGATTTAATCGAAACTTTGCACGAAGTTTCTTTTCTCTTAATGACAGATGCCTAAATTTTTGTTTTTCTTTAGGATTTTGTTAATTCAACAAATAAACAAAGTTTTATTCTGAACGTTGAGTGCGACGATGAAATGAATTTGGAGCGGAAAGAAGAAAATCGGATAACCGGGGAGAAATTCAAAGTGAACGCCACCGCGGAAGGGGACATTTGTGTGCGCAGAGAATGACCGACAGCGGCGATTTGCATTCTTTTTACATTTACAACAAACAAAAAATAGCTAACAATAAACATCCCCCGTTACAGATTTTTACCTTTAGACAAATGTTCCGGGACACAAAATGGGATGGATTTTTAATTTTTTTTTTTACGCGTTTTAACCTGTTGATATATTTTCAGTTTGTAATTGTTGATTCTGTATAAAATGGATTCAATTTACTTCTTTGAAAATTGCCAATGGTTATTTGGGAGACTTTTCTGCTTTTATCTTATTAGTTCTCCGTTTTTCAATTTTCAACTAATCTATTAGGTTTATTTAATATTTTAAAGTAAAAAAAGTGCTTTGTTCGCTTCATGGTGTGTTTGTTTATTCTTTTATTTTGGGTGGCCTTTTCTTTAATTTGCTTCCAAATTGGGATTTAAAATTTAAAAACAAAAATGAGAAATGCAATTGGACTGTCCCTTTTAGCCTGTATTTGCGCTTCAAATGCGTGCCAATTTGGTCGGTGTCACTGACCTTCGTCCGTCGGATTACGACGACCATCGGTGGTACCTTAAGGTGTTGTCCACTCTTTTTTGGATTTATTGACTTCCCCCAAAGCTCAAATGTTCCGCGTGTGGCGAGTCGTATCCCTCCGAGCAATACGCCACCACTCGGGTGGGAAATCGGCACTTTTGCGATGCCGTGGCCCATTTCGGCCATTATTTACTCGGTTTTGTAGGAAACGCACACTTTGACCAAAGGGAAAGGCATTTGTCACATTTCCGCCAAATGTTCCTTTTGCGGCAGAATCAATTCACTCGGTGGGCGGGAGACCATAAAATGTGAATGCTTTTTCAGAGATTCTCATTGATTCCTATGCGAGTTATTCTGCTGATAAAAATCGGCTTTTCCAAACATTAGTAAAATTCGAATGCCGCGGAATTGAGCCGACTTCGTTCGACCCCCGGGTAAAAATGCGCATTTCCCTGGTAAATGAGTGCCCTTTCGCATTTTTAAGATTGGTTGGATTTGCGTTGGCACAGAATCGGGCTCAATTTTCGATGAAATTGACCTCAACGAATTGGTAAGTTTTTAGCGCATTTTCTATGCCCTTTTTTTGATTAGGAATGGGCCGATTACGATGAGAAGAACTCTTCCGCCGTTGAGATTAATGACATTTCATTTCGATTTGTTAGAGTTTAATTTTAAAATGTGAAAAACAATCATTAACCGAATTTGAATATTTATTGACCAAAGATACAGTATGCATAAGCACTTTTGCATATGAAAAGGGACGGTATTCGACAGAGAGAACAAATAAATGGGCGAATTGCAAGAGATTCCTTTGCATCGAACACAAAAACGGAGACTCAATTGCCGACCGACTAGAAAAGACTCAGCGATTATTATGGAAAACAAAAAATAATAAAATAAATTAAAAAAGTGGCACGAAATGACGAGCAAAGGCTTAAGGCTTAGAGATTAATTAATCAGAATTTGCAACTTCTGCGCCAACAATTGCTTTTCCATTGCTTTTTCTCTCTGTTCCTCCCAATGTCTTTGTCTCTTTCTCTCTGTTCCTCTGTTGTCTCTCCCATTTTTGGCCTTTGTCTTGGCCCTTTTGGGGCGGTTAAATTCGTCGAACAATTCGCTGTTTGTGTTTTCGGTGTTTGGGCGATGCCATCGGCGGTGGGACGCGAGATTTGCGGGACAGCCGAAGACCTAAAGGCGGGGGGGAGCAAATGACAGATATCTGTTCATTTCGGCACATTTATGGCAAAAGCGCATTTGGCTTTGGCACCAATCCCTTCACTTTCCCTCCCTTTCCCGACCATTGGGCGATGATTGCCCTTCACTTCTCTCCCTCTTGACACCCAGCTGGAAGGCAACCGATGAAAGATGCCGCCAGCAAAGGGAGGGGGGAGCAAAGAAAATGAGTGAATCATGCTGAGAAATCGGAGGGGGAGCGGGAAGAAGAGGGGAAGGGGAGGGAAGGCATTGTTTGTGCAGGGGAAGAGGGATTAACAACGAAAGAGGCGGAGGGAGAGAGGAGAAGAGAAGTGCCGAAAGAAGAAAGCATCCTTTTAATTGGATTGGAGCAAAAGGTCACTCGCGGGGGAGGGAAGGCACCGTCTGGCATTCCTTGTACTGTCTGTCATACTATATCCCCTGGCTTGTATTCCCCCATTGCCATTCATACGGTATTTCCATTTGGCATTCGTTTCGCCTTCTTTTGTTCTTTTCAGTTCATGCGCCCTTTTCCCTTTTGATCACCTTCTCGCACTCGTCGCATCGGTACTCCTCGTGCCGAATACGTGGGCATTTGTGCATCGCCAATCGAAACACATCGCCAAAACGAATCTGTAACCAATGCCTTTGCCTTTGCCCTGTCACTGTCGTCATCCCTTTGTCTTTCTTTGCCTTTACCTTGCAAAGTGCGCAAATGCTTTCCCCGATCACATTTGGAATTGCACTGATCGCTTCCCGCGTTTCCTCCGTTACGTTGACAAATGGCGCTGATTCGTCCAATTCAGCCGTCGCTTGGCGCAGTTCCTCCTCATCACAGGACTCCTTTTGGCATTTGTTAAGTGCCATGCCGAGGGTTGGCTTTACCTTTATGAACATTCCGCTGACCGGTGAGTCCGTCTCCGTTTCGCCCTTCTGCAGTCGGAAAACCCTCCGCTTCGTCTGATCGGTGCGCTTCCGCTTCGCTTCGTCCGCTTTCTTCCGTTCCTCTTCCGTCTCCGCTCTCTCTTTCCGCGTCCTCTTTTTCCCTCTTCGTCTCTCCGTTTCCGTTTTCTTTTCCTCCAATTCTCTCCACTAAATCGAATTAACGCTGCTTGGATCGTTTGACCTTTCACCGTAACCTCTTCTCCACCTGCTGCTGCTTCTGCTGCCCCTTTCTTATTTTCTTCTTCCTCTTTCACAAGGGACTCAATTTTAAGGGCGAAATCCAATGGGTTACTGTAGCTGGTGTCAGAGAAGGGTACGGTGGAAGTGAGTGAGAGAATTGAGCGAAGCAGCGAATCGCGATGTTGATCGAGGAGAAGTTGAAGCGAGAGGGCGTGAAACGCATCGGAGAAGGCGGAAGAGGAGACGGAGGAAGGAACGACGAAAGCGGAAGAATTTGAAGGGAAATGGGAGACAGAGGGAAAAATGGGGGACGAAGAGAAAAGGGAGGAGAGAAGGGAGGAGGAGGAGTGGGAGAACATCTGAAGGGGAAGAAGAGGAGAACACAAAGAATGGAGGATGGGACGGAAATGGAAGGGAAGTGACGAAATAGATTGGATGGAAGAAATGGAAGGATGGGACTGATGGAACGAAACGGATGGGATGGGACGGGACCTGAGAAGTTTCGACAATCACCCTTTAATCTCGAATATTTGGTCAAATCCAAGTCGAACGAGTGGACTTTGGCTCAAAACCAATGAATCGCAAAATTTGAGAATTGTTTCCCTAAAAACTGCTGAATTGTCGGGAACGGCCCTTCTCAGTTCGCTGCTGATTAATGGGGCCAATTAGTTTTATAAGAAAGAAGAAAATAATTAGGGTCACCAAATTGTGGGAAAGGCAAAGCGAGTGACCGAAAGAGTGATGAGATTTTGGGAATTTGCTCTCGACAGTTCCCGGCGATACGATGCGCGATGAATGAGCGACAGGGTAAATGAATGCCCCTTTTGGGAGGGTGGGCAAGCAAAGGAACGGGACGGAATGGCCATCTGCTGCTGTCCTCCCCGCCCCCACCCCCCCCCCCCCCTTCACTATTTTCACTCATTCTCTCTCTCTCTCTCTTTCTCCTCTATCTCCCCCCCCCCCTCTCTGTCTCTCTCTGTCTCTTCTCTCTCTCTCTCTCTTCTCTCTCTCTCTCTTTCTCCTCTCTCTCTCCCCCTCCCTCTCTCTTCTCCCTTCCTCTACAGTCAGAAGAATGATCAATCAAATTTCAAATTTTCATTTTTCCTTATTATTCGTTGCTGCGGCACTACGCTCAAAGCAATCTGCCAGGGTGCCACACTAATTAATTAATTAATTGGTCGGCAACGCTCGTCACAAATATGCCAAAAATGTAAATTTGCAAAGAAAGAAGAAAGCGGAGACAAGCAAGCATAAGGATATGTAAAATAAAAGAGAATGGATGGACAATCAAAATTTATGGAAATTCTTTTGGTGGCGGGAGAAGGGAGGGACAAAGACAAGGGAGAGAGTAAGAGAGAGAGAGAGAGCAGAGAGAGATAGAGAGAGACAGACAGAGAGAGAGAGAGAGAGAGATAGAGAGAGAGAGATAGGGAGAGAGACGGGAGGAGAGAGAGGGAAAGAGAGACAGAGAGAAATGGAGAGATAGAGGGAGAGAGAGAGAGAGAGAGTGGCAGGAAGAAGCATTACAATCTGACAGAATAAAGACAATATAAAATTAACAAGCCTAAATTCCATGGCATTAGCTGACAGGGGAAGGAGGAGATGAGATACTGTAGGAAGTTAACCAAATCACCGCTGCTGGGCATTGCCCCCCCCCCCCCCTCCCCCCTCCTTTCCCTCATCCCTCTCCTCTCATCCTCTCCCTTTTCCCACTCTAATTTTCCATCCTTTCGTCGTCTTCCCCTCTCCCCTTTCTTCCCATCTTTCCCCTTCCCTTTCCTTTTTCTTCCCCCGCCCTCTGCTTTTCGATCACTAACTTTTCTCCGTCTCTTCTCAAAAATTCAAATGTTCTTCTGCAGCAGAAGTTTACCCATCATTTTCCTCTTAAAAATTTCATTTCTCTGTCCAAATTCCAATTGTTTATTTGCGCAGAAAATTCCCTCCCCCAATTCCTTCCGGGGGAGGGGAGGGGCGAGGGGAGGGGCAGATGTTCTGTGTTCATTGGGGGGGGGGGCAGGTGAGAGGGATTTGGTGGGATTGGCCGGACAGACGCGGCCATTCCCGGGTCATCGTCGTCGAGAGAAGGGAGGGAATGGCATTTTTGGCGCCATCAAAAAATTTGAGTAGTTGATGGTAAGGGGGGCAATAGTTTAAAGAAACAATGGAAGGATGAAAGAATTAAGAGGAAAAGGAAGAGAAAGCGAAAAGGAAAATGGAGAGGAAAAGGAAGAGGAAAAGGAAGAGGAAAGGGAGAGAAGGAGAGAAGGAGGAAAAAAGATAAAAGAGGAGGTGATAAAGAAGCAGAAGATGCGGAGGAGGAGGAGGAAGAAGCGAACGAGCGCCATTATAATTTTGATAATTTGTAATTTAATTGTTATCTATCCAAAAAAATAAACTAAATGTATGTCTATGCGAGTTTTCCTAGCAATTAAGAACCTCCCTCCCCGAGCAGTCTTTCGCCCTTCTCCCCAATTTTACTTTTTTTTTCTCTGCCTGTTTTTGAGTGTTTGTGCCAACCAGCAGCTGCTGTACTGGTCATGCTTATTTGTTGACCTGCACCAGAAATTGTCAAAAGTGATGGACGGCGGAAAGTAAACGAAACGAAAGAAACGATGGGGTGGCGCGAGGGGGGGGGGGGGGGCAATGAACGGACGGAAGGGCGACGAACGCATCTGTCCCTTCCCTTCCCCCTGTCACTTCTCCCTCTCCTCCCCTTCTCCTCCCCATTCTCTTCATTCCACCCTCTCTCTCCTCCTCTCGTCCCCCTCTCCCCCTCTCTCTCTTCCTTCCTTTGCTTTTCCTTTCCCCGTGCCGTTCTCTTCGCTTTTTGTGTCCATTTTCCATTACTTTCGGTCACTTGTTGAAATGGGCAGATGCATGAAGGGAAAAGAAGGGAAGGGAATGGCATGCAAAGATGGAATGACCGGCACGGAGTCGCGCGGAGCAAACGGAGGGAGGGGAAGCTAATTGGCAGGGGAAGAATAAATGGGAGGAGGGGGAAAAGCATGGAGCAAAACAACAACACAACAAAAGAGGGGACGCAAAGTGAGGACAATCGGAGGGACAAGCATAAATCACAAATCAGATCAAATTCAAACTTACTCAATCACCCCCCAGCAAAAGGGTCCAAAAATTGCTATAATTTTGCAAATTTCGATTATCGAACCCACTAAAATTGTCTCCCCCCCCCCTCCCCAATTCCCGTGCCATTCTCTCCTTTGCTGTGCCATTCTTTCCCCCCCCCCCCCCCAAATTCCTTCTGACACTTTCCAATGCCTCTTAATTAGTGCAATTTCCAATAATTTCTCCGCTTTTCCTTCTGCCATCTTTTTCTTTTTCTGTTACTTTTTACATTTTAACTTTCCTTTTCCTCTCTAAAATAATAAAGTTTGTTTTTCTTTGTCAAAGTGATGGATCGCCCGCCGCCCATTGGCACAAAACGGCCCCAAGGGAATGAGCGGCGGGAAAAGCCAAAAAAGTGGGAGAGGGAGGGGAGGGGAGGGGAAGCGGGGGATGGCACCCGACTTGGCTTTGCTTTGCTTGGCTTTCACTCCCTCCGTCCCCTCACTTTCGATCGGTCCTCTTCCATTCTCAGTATTCTCTTTCATTCTGATCACTTCTCCCTCCCTCCCCCTTTTTCTTCGGTAGTTAATGATCGAAGCAGCGGCTCAAAGTTTTTTGGCAGCGAGACAACGCTATCGCGAGAAGTGAGCGACGTTTTCTTCGGTCACACGCAATGATTGCGAACGTTCAGAAAGAAATTTGGCCAGAGAGTGTCGCGCAGTTCTTCCGGAAAGAGTTTGGACAGGAACAGTTTGGCCGGCACTGAGGGGGAGACGAAGCGGAGAATCATTTCGAGACAGTCGGGGCGAGAGTTGCAACTGGACGACGCGGACTGCGAGCAGCTCAGCACGGCATTCGCCGCACTGCCGGACAAATACCATTTGTTTGAGGCATGTGCCCTTACAAATGCCAATTTCTGTCCCCCTTTGGGTCTCTTACAAATGCCAATTGCCCTTTTTTGCACCTTTTTGGGCCAATAAAGTCAAATCTTTCCAATTTAGCGGATGTTTCTCCGTCTGTTTTTGGTCAGTTCGTTTTTCTCCCTTTTTTGTCAGTGATTTTTTTTCTTCTGATAGGAAATGGACCCTCAAATTGCCCTCACTTTTGGCATCGTTAATATCCCCGAGAATGAATTGAGAAGGAAAACGCCGTTTCGGTGGGTTTTTTATTGTCAATCGTTTTGTCAAAGCGTTTTTCCATTTTCGAACGCATGTGTGCAAATTCCAACGGTTTATCACCACAGTGATGGACTTATTGCCGGTGGGGAAGAGAAAAAAGGGGAAGCAAATGATGGAAGAAGCATTTAGAAGCGGGGAAGAGAGGAGGAGTTGGTGCAAATCATCAGGTGAACGACGGAGGAAAGGAGGAGAAGAAGGGACCAAAGTGAAAGGAGGGGAAGGGGGAAGAGAGAGGGGAATTAAATGAAGCGGGAAGGGATCAAAGAGGGAAGTAGGGCGGGGGAGGGCAAACACTGACTTCTCATTAGGCAATTACTGCTTCAATTTGACGCATGGAGTTGTCGCTGTACAAGAATAGGTTGAACAATGACAGACCAAAGCTCTGTCTTCTGATCTGAGATGTTTTTGACTAATTAGATTAAGCAAATCCCCCTAAGAATGGTCGGCCGTCAGCACTGTCAGGTCAAACAATTGTCTTTCACCGCCGCCCGTTGGCTCTCCTTCAAAGCCGCTTTATTGTGGACATTTTCGCGGGGAGTACAGCAGGTCCCTTTCCCTTCTTTTTCCTTTCCCTTTTAATTTTGTTCCATTTTTACCCTTTTAAATGAAAATTCTTTCAGAAAAACAAAAGCCATGGCCAATGGTCCGTTCTGATTTCCTTTTTGGTAGAATATTTCCATTCATTTCGTTGTCCATTTTCCAATTTGCGTTTGCCTCTGTTCAGATTTACGAAATCAAAGATGCTTATTTGGCACATGTAAGTGTCTTCGGGGTGGTTCGGGTTTGGTCGGTTCCCAGGATTTCAACCCGGCTCCGAGTCCGGGGGATTGCCGAGTCCAACCGGGCCTTAAAAAATGTTCTCATTTTGAATTCTGATTTGGGGTCTCTGGCGGTGCCCATAAGACTAAAAGGGGAATTTGATTTTAGACCAATTTGTTTGAACCAAAAAGGTCGAATTTTTGAGTTTTCTCCTTCTTCAGATTCGAACCCTTCGCTCGAATTCTCTTCCGCACATTGTCGAGACTTATCGCTTGGAATTCCATCGCCGTAAAAAATCCCAAGCCCAATTCGGTGCCCTTCCCGCGCTTCCTCCGCCCACTCCTTCCCCGACAGAACGCCAAACGCGCGATTTTGAAGAAGAAAGAAATTGTCAATCAAATCGAGGGAAAATGACGGAGGAACGGTCAGCTCAGAATCAGAAGATGTGATTCAATTGTCAAAAGTGCCTTTCTAATGATTCTGTTGAGTTGAGTTTCTTTTTGTTTGGCCATTTCGCTCGTTTTTACGATGATTTGAGGGGTTATCACTTATCAGTGAAAGATTGGAATATTTTTTGGTTATTTTTGTGGGGCGAAGACTAAAGGTAATCCTTTATTTATTTGGCACATCGATTTGCGAAATTGCAAAAGTCTTTCTCGCTTTCGTCCGCCGTTCTTTCCCTGCCGCTTCTTCGACTTGTTCTGCTTTTCCTTTCTCTCTCTCTCTCTCTTATCATTTTCGTCTTCCGCTTAACATTTGCCTCTGATCGGTCGCCTTTTCCGTTTAACTCACAGTGATCGGATCAGTCCCCCCAATTGATTTGCGTCCCACCGAATGCCCTCTCCTCCGCCGCCCTCCGTCGTCCCTTGCGGCGATATTCCCGCGCCGTTCCCTCTCTCGCGTACTTCTCGAATTGTGTTCGTTATCATCCGAATAAAATTTCCCGCTTGGCTGTTTTGCCATTGGCCCATCAGTGAGCCAAAAGGTGCGCCGTTGTTTTCTGCTGGTGGTGGTGGCGGAGGTTGCGGTTGGTTTGGGGAGGGAATCGAATTGGGAGAAGCGACGGACGGAGAGGGCACCAAAAGAGGGGCAAAAGTCGCCTCGGAGGGAATTGGCTGAACGGAAGCGCAAATTCATCGGCAAACCGACCAAAACCCGCCTCTGCTGGCGCAGTGCTGAGACGCCGCCACGCATTCGGACAGCGAATCGAACAAATTGTCATTGGTCTGCGCCGTTCTGCACCCGGGAAACCAAAACTGACACGGGCAAAACCAAATGGATAAAAAGGCAATGGCATTGTGATTCATTCACCTGGTCGCAATTCCGAGTCTCACGATTAAACGCAAATTTTAGCGAAAACCCGCAAAAACGACTTAAACAAAATTAAATTGTTTAATTCCAATGCTTAAGCAATAAAAATATCTTCTGGTGGGTCCTGTTCACAGATGGCACCGATGGGAATTCGTCGTTCGTTGATGGAATTTGAAGCTTTGGGAGAAGCTGAAGAGAAGGGAGGGCAAAAATAAGAAAAAAGGGAAAGAAATAAAGACGGACTTGGCGAGGGTTGTGAAGAGGAAGGCAAAATGGGCATGACAGCATCAGGACGAAGTTGCGGGGGAGTGGGGGGAGGGGGCGATGGATTGGGCTGAGGGGGAGGGGCAGGGGGCGCAGTGGAAAGGCCGGGGGACTGAGGCGAAACTCCCCCATTGGCCGCGACGAGACACTTAAAACCGAATTCTGTGCTCCAGGGGAAATGAGTCGGACCTCTTCAGGAATTGCCCGGCATTGGTTGGCACTTTCGTCTTTATAAGAAGCGGCTGGCCGCATGCACAACTGACGCGGGAAGTCGCAGGTCGACGGGGGACAGTCCCTTGTGGACACGGCCAGGAAAGAAGCATCCGCGAGAAAAGCTTCGCCTGGACAGTGATTAATGGCGGGAAATTGGGCAAAGGGAGCGATTAAATTCACATTCGACGGTTTCGAAAAGTCTTTCGAGGAAAGGGTCCAATTCGAGGGGAAGGTCAGCGATCACTGAGCATTTGAGGAGGAGGAAGAGGAGAAAGTGGGAAATGAGCAGAAAAGGACGAACATTCACCGGGGAAACATTGCGCAAGGAAAAGCGGAGGACCAAAGGCATTCGCTGTCCCTTTGCCATGTTTTTGTTGCTCCGAGTTTAAGCAGTGCATTCACAAAAAAAGGGATGGGACAACGGCGAAGGAACGAATTGGAGTAAGGCGGGGGGGGGGGGGAGAGATCGGATCGCTCTACAAAATCCAACAAATCCAATCGATCCCTGCCCCATCATTAGCAAGTTCTTCTTCGTCCTTCCACTCTCTGCTGCCCATTTGCGGATTGGAACTCCCCCATCCAGCAACAACAACAACATCAACCAGATTTACAAAAAGTGCGGGGGGGGGGGGGCGAAAGTCATCCAAAAACATTCAAAATTATTAAAACAATTCGCCAATCGTTTTAAAAAATTGCAGTATTAAAGCCGTGCGCTAAGAAAGGGAAGGGGAGGCAAAGGAAAAGAGAATCCCTTCCATTTATCTTTTTACCAAATAATTTACAATTATATTAAAATATATTTAATCCTTCCAATTAAGCTTGTCATATAACTATTATGGAGCATGTTCAGGCAGTGGTTGACCCTGGCAAAAAGTTTGCCAAAGACTCAATTCGATTGGTGAAAAAGTGCACAAAGCCGGACCGGAAAGGTTACTTTTTTAAACAACCAATTCAAAAAGGCAGGCAAATGGCAAACCAAAGCATTCATGGCCAATATCTTTTAAAATCCTTAAGAAATGATTTTCTCAAATTTGGTGAAGATTTCTAATTTAATCCCGAAATATTTTAATATGGGTGTTTCATTTCCGAAAGAGAAAGGGCCTGCACTGAATTTCTCAAATTTTATTTGAACTTTCCGATTTAGAAATGAACCCGAGCATGCCAATAATTAGAGAAATTCCGTGGGGGAAAATGGGTTAATTTTTGAAAAACAGGGATTTAATGGTCCGGCGTAGCCGAAAGACACCGCCGGGGAAATTGAAATTAACCGAGCCAAAGGCTATAACGCTTATGGGTCGGAGTAATTAACTTTTCCCTAAACATCGCCACTTTCGCAGAGTATCAGAAGATCGCCTTTGCAACTGCGATTGGATTCGCCATTATGGGCTTCATCGGATTCTTCGTCAAACTCATCCACATTCCCATCAACAATATTATCGTCGGCGGAGGATAAGAAAAAGGAGAAAATGAACAAAAAAAAGTCCACCGTTTTTTCACCTGTGAATTGTTTTCTTCACCTTTGATTTGTTATTGCACATAAACAATTCGCAATTCCTTCCGATTTCTCTTTTTTCATTCGTTTTTCGCTGGTATTTCATTCCCTTTCCCCAATTTTCTTCCTCATTTTCCGTTTTTCGTATGCTCAATGTTTGCTCCGCTTCTCCCGTCGTCTCTTAAGGCATTCGTTTGCGTTTCGGGAAAGAGAAAGTCCGGCAAAGGTCCGTCCCATTCGCCTTCCCCTTTATTCCGTTCACTTTAGACTTTTTGACCCTAAAATTGGCCTCAGCCCTGGCAAATCATTTCCCCGACTTCGATGTTTCCATTTGCTCTTTGAGTAACCCTCTGAAAGACGAATTCGCGTGCCTTCGTGGCATCGACGCCGCGCGACTTAAGGGAGACGGGCCGGAAAAGGAAAGGGTGCGCAAGGAAATGATCGAATTTGGGGAGAATTTGCGTGCCGAAGACAGTGCTTATTTCTGTAGGTAAGGGAAGGACACGACAGAAACGGCTCATTTATTGGCACTTTCCTTAATAGAAAGGCCTTTGCTCAGCGACTGACAATTCACAAATCGGCCGATGATTCCTCCAACGCCGAAATTGTCCTCGTCAGCGATTGTCGCCGTCCCTCGGACATCGCTTTTTTCCGCCGCCTTTTCCCCACGAGTGTCGTCCTTCACCTTCGTGTTTTGTGCTCGCTGCCAACGCGACAAAAGCGAGGATTTATTTTCAGAAGCGGCGTCGACGACGCGGAATCGGAATGCGCACTTGACGAAGCGGAATGGGACATTGTGGTGGAAAACGAAGAGGAGGAGGAGAAAAACGGCGGGAAGGAGTTGGAGCGACGCATTGGGGAAATAGTGACGGAATTAGGCACGAGGATGAGAAAAATGACACCAAGAAAAGCGAATAGAGAGGGAAATTGGCTGAATGAAACCAAACGGACAGAAAACACAAAGAACTGCCGACTCAAACTTCACTTTCCCTTCGTATGAAAGAAAAAGTGCAATATAACAACATAATATTTATTTACACCACTAAAAAATGCATTTAATATTAAAAAATAATAAAGTTTTATGCTTTTCTTCCGCATTCGAATACACCGTAAATCAATGGGTTTACGATTGGGTTGACCACAATGAGACTGTTCAGAAAGGGCAGGGTGATTGAGAATATCTCCCGCACGGAGCCCTCCTTGGGGGCAAATGCATTGATAATGGCCAAAAGATTGTAGGGAGACCAAAAGGTCAGATAAGCGGCCAATATCAAAGCCTTAAAATAAAGGAAATTTGCCGTTACGGAAGTGATTCCCGACTTTAATAATTTTCATTTAACTTTTCGAGATTTAAATGAGATTTAATGAGGACTTTGAACGACCGCCCGTAAAACTCACTGCTTGACGTTTGGCGTTCTGAAATGCTGCCATTTTTAAATCGGCATCTCCCACCTCCCCTCCCCACCTGTTTGGCCCTGGCAATTGTTTGTGCCGCCAATGCGCCCACCCTCCGTCTCGTGCTGCCGTTGCCCCTTCTTCCCGTCCCTTCGCTTCCTTCTTTTGATCCTTCGTCTTCGGCCGCTTTTCCCCCACTTTCTTCGCCGCATATCCCATTTTCCGGCACATTTTTTTTGGCACTTCTGCGAATTTGCAAACTGGCACCACCTTTTGGGTGGAAAAGACGGTTTATCTTATCATTGGTATTACGCCAACTCCAAAGGTTTGGCATTATCACCCGAAAGTCGAATGCTTTGAGGGACAACGGAAAAAGAGTTGAGCGTGGCGAGTATGGACATGTAACTGACGGCGATGACAAGGGAGGGAATCCAGAAGACGAACAGAAGGTGGGCCAAGTTGTACGCCCTTTCCCACTTCAGCACTGAACGGGGGGGGGGGGCATAGTAAGCCCAGGGTTTCGTCCGCCCTTTTGACTACGGTCATCCCCCCCCCCCCCACCGCCTTTGACTATTTCCCAGCTCCTTCCCTCCCCTCGCCCGCTTTACCTTCCTCAAATTGTTCAATGAGTTGCCTTCTTCGTCCATTTTTTGCCTCGTCCTGCCAATCGCCTCGCATTTGGCTCAGTTCCACGTCCAATTCGTATCCGAGAATTGTCCAAATGGGCGTGCACTGTCTGGTGAGAATCGGTCAGAGAATTGTTCGGTCAATTTCAATGTTCCGTGGGGGATTCTGACCTGAAGTTGGGCAATTCGGACGGCTCAAACACGCGAAAAACGAAACATTGGGGAACACTGAGAAAAGTGGCCAAAAGCCAAGCGACTGCCAACATTCGCTTGACACGGCGATGAGCAACGAAAGTGCCGGAAGGATTGCTAAACGGACGACCGATGAATGAATGGTCAGCGAAATGCCAAAGCAAAGGCAATGAAAGACTTCAAATTACGAGTGCCCAAAAAGCGATCCATGGCAAAGCAAGCGACGATGAAAGAGTTCAGGTAAAAGCCGAACGTGTGGAAGAACTTGCAGAGACGGCACAGCAAATCCCCGGAATACCACTGAAAGTGCCAAAGGAGATGAATGGCAAGCCTCGGGGGACACAACACCTGATAACTGATCATCCAAATGATCTGCGACAGTGTGTAGATGAACCTGAATTGAAAAGTGACTGGTGAAGGGGGGTGGCAATTGGCCAATAGGCACATTGTGATCAAATCAGCGATGTTCAAATGCAACTTGAGCAGAGTGATCTGACTGCTGTTGAAGCTGCTGCGGGAGGAAAAGCCCCGCGACAATTGGGTGGTGAGCAATTTGCGAAAAGAGAGCAAATTGAGGGGACCACCGACGAGAAGGCACAGCGAGTAAATGAGTATTTCCACCTGAGGAAGAGGGGGTAGGGGTGAGAAAGATGGGACGAGGGCAAGGGGACAGACAACCCTGGGGGAGGGAAAAGCCCGGGGGGAGGGACAGCCAGGGGACGATATTTGGGAATCTACGAGAGGGAAGGGGACGACCGAGGCAACAGGCGAACAGACCCATTCGGCGGTGGAACGTTGAATGTTGGGAAGTTGGACGGGGGCGGGAGGACCAACCGCTGACGAGGGCAACGATGAGAAAGTGTTGTTATTCATCGGCAAATTGGGAAGGAAAATGAAAAAGGGGAAGGAACGAAGGGCAAATCTGTAAGAAAACTAAAAACAATGGCATTTTATTTCTCTGTCCGTCGCACCACAACAAATGAAGCGGCCACCACTCTTTGATTCGCCGCCAATTCTCATTCATTTGCATTTGCTGTGGGAAAATTGGCAGGAGGAAATGCCATCGAAGGATTTTCTGCCGATGTGAGGGAGGGAGAAAGGGTCGTCAGTCACGGCAATGGTATCATAATCTGATTGAATTTGTTTGCTGAAAGTGGCAAAGGGACTGTGATGATGCCAGACGAAAGGAGCAAAAAGTGAATGAGGGGGAGGAAGAGAAATGAGGGAAAAAGGCAAACAGAAAGGAAAGGAAGAGAAAAGAGAAGGGGAAGAGAAAGAGGGGAAATGAAAAGGAAGAGAGAGAGAAAGGAAAAGAGGAAAAGGAAGAGAAAAGAGAAGAAAAGGAGGATGAAAAGGAAGAGAAAAGAGGAGGAGGCAAAAGAAAGGAAAGGAAGAGAAAAGAGAAGGGGAAGAGAAAGAGGGGAAATGAAAAGGAAGAGGAGAGAAAGGAAAAGAGGAAAAGGAAGAGGAGAGAAATGAAAAGAGGAAGAGGAGAGAAAGGAAAAGAGGAGGAGGCAAAAAGAAAGGAAAGGGGTGGTGGCGTTGGTCGTCGGAGACTCCCGCAACGCATCCCAAGAAGGAAATCCAATTGAAGTCCTTATAAAAAGCACTCTCTGGGCCACCGCCCATCCGTCCGTTCCTTTTTGCTTATGCTTTCCCTTCGCTCGGATGCTTAATTAACTCTCGACAGAGATGCAAAAGATGCGCTCCCATCTTATCCGTTCTCCTCCTTCCGGAAATGGCATTCCTTCGCCTACCAATGGCACCCCTTCTCCAAATTCAATTCACTCCTTGCCGCTCCCTTTTTCTTATTATCAAATGTTCAACAAATTGTTTCTCACAAAAGCAGAAAAATTTTCGTCTCAAATGCATTAATTATTGACTGAAAACCGAAAAAGAGGAAGAGAAGGCGGGGGGGGGGGGGAATCCCTTCCCAAAATGCAACAACGAAAAAGTGGAGAAACGAAAACATTCGACAAATGGAGGAAAAGAAGTTGAAAGGTCCGCACGCCCATCGGCTTAAATATGACAGGAAACAAAAAAGCAAAACTTTGTCAATCCATTCGAAAAACACCCAATCCAACCAATAAGCGACTGTTTCACGGCAGCCAAACTTCGTTTTCTCTGTAAATCCAGCGGAAGAAACCCCCAGCAGTCAACTTACATCAATACTTAACGAAGGCACTTAAAGAAAAAAGGGGGAGGAAATACCGGAAATCCATTGAAACGAATTAAAAAGATTATCCGAGGTGAAATGAAAACGCAAAACTGCACAGTCGGGAAGAGAATTACGATGCAATAAATAGCAAATAAATGTCATCACACAAAAGTCATCCTCTAAATATCACCAGAAATTTCAGTCAGTGAAAATGTACAAAACCAAAGACAATTTTGGCAAATAACTTACAATTAGCCGTCAAATGGAACTGATAAAACATAAAGCGTAGAATTTTGGCGTCTGTCCGTCTCTTTGCTTCTCTGGTGTGAGTCTCTCTCTATCTCTCTTCCGCTTCTTTGCTTACGTCTCCGTCTCATTCCGCTGACTTTCCCTGCCGTTTGTCTCCGCTTCCGTTGCGCTGTCGGCCGATGTCGAAGGGTTTTGCGCAAAGTTTTCGTCCCTTTGCGTTTGTTGAGGGGCTATCCCGGGAGAGACGCTCAAATATTGCTGGAATTGCAGCAGTGCAGCGTCCAAAAGGGTCGAAATGTTCCGCAGGGACTGAATGCGCGCCTCGACCGCCCGTCTTTCCGTCCCTTCCATTGCGGCAATTTCAGCATCACTGAGACCGGTAAACTGAAAATGGCAATGGCCCAGTGAAAACGGAAACAGAAAACGCACCAGCGGAGGTTGTGGGAAAGGCAGAAACGGAGGGGGCGGAGGCAAACCCCCGAAAGGCTAAAAGAGGGGAAAGAATGAGAGACAATGGCACCGAATGTACAACCATAAAGAAAGGCTGCTGCGGAGACCACGGGAAGTGCTGCGCTTGTTGCTGGCTTTGCTGCTGCGTCCCATCCGTTGCTGACTGTTGCGGCTGCACTCTTTCCTGGTCAAGTGTTTGAGGCTGTTCACCGACGGAACCATTCGCAAGCGATGCCGCCTGTTGTTGCTGTTGGGGAGTCTGCTGCGCCTTAAATTCCATTCTGATTATTCATGCCATAGTTGAGAATTGCCACCTGTTGGGGTTGTGGCGCCCCAAATTGTGGCGGAGGCGCAAAGGCAAAAGGCGGCGCCAAAAAGGGCGGCGGATGTTGTGGTGGAAAGTTGTTCTGTTGTTGGGCCGCTCCAAATTGGAATTGAAACTGAAATGGGTGGGCAAACGGCGGAAGAGGAGCAGCGAAGAGACGCTGGGCCTGAGGTGGCGGCGCATTCTGTGCCGGGGCAGCGGTAGACGGACGCCGTTGGACTGAACGGAAGGGCAAACATTTCCAAACTGAACGAGCAAACAACTCAAGACGTCGGTTCGACAGGTCGGACAAGTCTGTTGCCGCTGGAACCACGAGCGGAGACAGTTCGGGTGGAAGATGTGATTGCATGGCAACTTCTTGGCACCACTTTCGACGGTCATTTCCTCACGACAAATAATGCATGTGTTGTCATCTAAAGAGTGAAAAAGGCAATGGCACAACTGACTGATACTTTAAATCTCTTCTCCCACTTTCTGCCAAATCCTGCGCTGTCGCCAGAGGGAACAAATTGTTCATGGCATTTATGGCCCTTCTTGACAGAATGACGTCGTTGACAGCCTTTCGGAAGGCACGAACGGTCAAATAAAAGGGACGGATGGCGAATAGAGGGAAAGTGTGCATCTGAAAGAGCGGTGGGAAAGAAATGTATAAATTTTTTACAGACTTTAATAAAGCTAATTTTCCCAAAACAACACTATAATAAAAAAAATTTAAAAATATTCCAAAAAAAATTTCGTAAGAAAATTAATAAAAATTGTACACAAATTGCTGTAAGATTTTTTTAAAATTTAAGTTTGAATTCTCTGTGTCACAACGAACCTTCATCATAACAGCAGCAAAAGCAAGATAAAGGGCACAACGAAGAAAGCCTAGAAAACTTGCAGATTTCAGGGAAGGAGAAACAAACACAACTTGTCAGCAGCTCGGCATATAACATATAAACGGCTTTGTTTTCCCAGGGGTGTGGCGAACGCAAATCGTGCAAATGCAAAATGTAATTGATGGTCATATGCGCAACCATTGTGAGAAGAACGGCGTACTAATTGAGGAGGGAAGCAATTAACGTGCAAAGCCTCTTTCGCAATTATTATTACTTTGATTATTATTATTATAATCATAATCCTATTTTGATAAATGATTCCAAATTAGTACCTCAAATCCAAACACAATTTGAGCGCCGGCCCCCCGCATCAAAGTTGTGAAGAAAGCGTGAGAAATGAAGTAAGAGTCAATGGCACTCAGAAGGGAAATGATCCCCAGAATCCTGGCATGGAAAAGCAAAGTGAGCATGGGACTCCTCTCCTTAAGGTATGTAAAAATAAATAAAAATGTGAAAGGGTGTAAAAGGAATTGACATTCCAAAATTACCATATAATCGACGCGGTCCTCAGCGAGCCAATGAAATGCTTTTATGAAAAAAAGAACAACAAATTGAACAACGAACACCGGCGAAAAGTCATCGCGAAAAACGGCTGAATAAAATCAATGGATTTGAGTCGACAGAATACGCACTTACTGAATGCCAAACACGTCTCCATCAGCGTGTGCCAAACGCGTTCCTGGGCACGTTCGACCTCGGCCACTCTCAGCTGACCGAAGAAAAGCCATCGAAGCAACGAAAAGACCAGGTAACTGAGGACGGCTGCTTGGAAGTAAAGGACCTAAAATAAGCGAACGCAAATGGAAATGAATAGGGGAGAGACGAACTCACGGCCATGGAAGTGGAACTCTTGGTAAGATACACAACGGACGGGTAGAACTGCTTCTTGAGGAAGAAAGCATTCAAAATGGTCAAGGACGGTAGAGACAAAGCTCGCCAGGACCACAAATGACACCGAAATTCGGACCATTCTCTTTCTTTCTTCTTAAAGGAACTGATGGAACGAATTAATTAAACAATTTAAAACAATCGAAGGAACACAGACAATAAGACAGAAATATGAGAATCTTTCTAAGAAACGAACAAATACATAAAATAATTTATTCAGAAGCGGAAGAGTCGCAAAGCTATCACATGGACTAAAGAGCATTGGAAGAGTTTAAACAGAAGAAGGAACGGGCGAATGGAACCGTCACAAAGCGATTTTCAGAAAGACCTAATGATGACCAACAATTAGCACAATAAAGAATGGGTAATAAGTTAGGAATATTTGGTCAATGATTTGACTGCTGTTTAAGAGAATAAAATTCTGTGAGTGATTATGATGACAATGTGAAGGAATCCCCGCAGAACTGAGTTTATCAGCCGATCAGGTGAGGAAAATCACAAAGAACACAAAGAATGCCATCAAAACGCCGAACACTTTGATAATCAGCCAACGGTTGCGGGAAATGTTGTTGAAATACTTGAGCAACTCGTGGTGTGCTGCCTCCACGTTGAGGCTGCTCTCCTCCACATTTGAGTCAATTCTACACAATTTAAATTTAAAATGAAAACCAATTAAACCAACCTCGTGATCATTTCGCCTTGTTCCGAGACGAGAGTGGCCAACTGGCGGAAAATCGTGCCCAGCTCAGAGATGCTGCTCTCAATGCTTTCCATCGCGTTGAACCGGGATTGGTGGAACTGCTCGGTATCGTCGAGCAGTAAAGTGGTCTTAAACCAAGTGACGTGTTCCGCTACTCTCCCATTCCGTCCACCTGTTCCTGCACCCGCTGTTGCTCCAATTTGTCCATGTCCAACGCAAAAGTCGAAGAACCGCTGGAAGCGGACGCCATTTCATCGTGCAGAAGAAGCGAACCCACTGAAATGAAGCAATTCAAAAGAAAAGGCAATTGGTAAAACACTCACTTTGTCCATTGCTTGTCGAAGGGGGCAAATTCGAAGGAATCGCCGCCGACTGACTGAACTTTTCTCGTCTCTCTCTTTTGAACTTCAAATTCTAAAAATTTACACACTTGAAGTGTCGTAATTAAAGGACTGTCAATACCAAAATTTCCTCCTAAAATCCGTCCCTCGGTTTTACCTCTGTTCGAATCTCCAGCACATTTTGGAAGTTTTTGCTAATGTTGGCGAGCTTCGACTGCAACCCAACCACAACCAACTTGGAGTGGTTTTGGCTTTGTTGCTCCTGCCGCAACGAAACGGAAGAACCGCCGGAAGTGCGGTGAGTGGCCAATTGCTGCAAATTGGCGATTTGTTTGTTGAGGCCCGTGATGTCCTGAAATTTGTTTGGTCAAATGCCACCTCCATAAAATTTTCAAAAACCTGTTTGATAATTTGTGAAAGTTCCTCGACTTCCCCAGCTCTGTCATCGAACAGTGATTTTTTCTTGGCCAATTGTGCCAATTTCTCCATTTTGGCACATGTCATACTTAAATCCCGACCAATGCGCCTTAAAACCGATTACTACCACAGAAAATGCTACAAAACAACTTGGCCAATTGGTTGAACTGAATTGAAGAATTAACGATTTTTTCTCGTTCGCTCTTTCCCATATATCCATTTGGCTGCTGTCGAAGCTGCCAATAATGTAATTTCATATTTATTGTTAGAAAAATCCGACAAACCAACCTGACATGACTTTGCCACTGTTCTGAATTCCGCCGTTCGGTCGCGAAATGGCATTTCGGTCGGCAACAACAAATTGTTCTTGAAAAATAAAATTGTGCATATTTTATCGTTGGCAATCGCGGAAAAAAATTAAGACATTTTTAAGAATATATATTCATTTCACTTTGTGTCCGTTTTATGGATAAATAAGCGTGGCCAAAAGATAGTGGTGGGAAATATAACTTAAAAAAACTCCAAGGTACGGATAAATCAACGAAAAAAGAGCAAGTCAAATACAAATAAAAGAACTTACATTATTTTCAATAGAAGACAACGATTTGCTGTTAATCGAGTTGGCTGTTACGTCGTTTGAAATTTGATCAGTAAATGATTGGATAGAATTCTTAATTTTGCTGATTTTAAATAAAGGATTGTTAGCCCATCAATATTTACTTGTGCAATGTTCCAAAAATTGGACGCAGCTGGCGCAATTAATGATGAAAGATTTGCGAAGGACGAAGAAGGGATGGGTTGTGTCGCGTGTGGGTGTTTTGGTCGCTGTTGCGGCGAGGAGGGAACGGAAAGACCGTGTGAAGGATTCGACGGCAAAATATGAGAAGTTCCTTCAAAGTCAGCTGAGCTGTTCAAACTGCTGATGTTATTGTTGTTGTGACGTCTTCGTGCCTCTGTCGAGTAAAACGGCAATTCAGACATTCATTCAGCAAAAAAATCCTTTTTAACAAAGGCTTTATTAAAGGTTAATAAAAAGAAAAAGGGACCGGCCGGCTAACATTAAGCATTCCCTCCAACTCACGCAAAGGAAGGTCTAAATACAATAATTAAGGAGAAAATGAAATTGTTTTAGTGTCGTCGACACGTAGACTGAAGACAATACGCCAAGTAAATTTAAATACCTAAGCAAAGACACTTATCCGATCACTGGCTTTTCTCTCTTTGGTGATAAAATAATCAAACTTATTGTTTTCCTGGCTTTGATCAGTTTTATTTCTGTCCTTAGCGTGTACTATTAATGATAGTTTGTCTTTTTAGATGATTAAAACTCAATTTATTTGTTTGTTTGTGTTTTTATTTTCTAAAAATTACTTAGCAAATTCTCACCAACTTCCTTCGTTTCCTGGACAACAAGAACCGTTACAGGGACATCATCAGCAACACGCACAACAACAACAAGTAAATGCTGGAGCGGAACATCAGCAACAGCACGCTCAGTTTGGTGGCGAACAAGTCAAAGACGAAGGGTGGGAAACGGCAGTTCCATCTGAGGAAACCGTTGTTACTCTCATTTCAGACACATAAAGGAACATCTCGAGGGGAAAGTCGACCCTACGGCACACATGACGCCAGAACAATTGCAATTCCACTATTTCAATATGCATGACTTGGACAAAAATGGAAAATTGGATGGGATCGAACTGATAAAGGCGATCACCCACTTTCACCAAGGTCATAAATAAACAAAAATAAAAGTTTATTTATTTTTTTCAAAAAGCATTCAAACAATTTTATAAAGTCTGGGGTTTGTTATCCTTATATTTTTGGCAAATTCATTATTATCACAAAACATACTTTCAAACAAGTTCTCTGAAATTACTTTCATAGAACCAAAGTCTTTCAGAAAATGCAAGTCCTGGGCATCAAGGTGCCAGCATTCCGCCGCCTTTACCCAATGAAAATGAACTGGAGAATATGATCGACTCGATTTTGCGCGAAGATGACTTTAACGGGGACGGATACATTGACTACGGAGAGTTTTTAAAGGCTCAAAAGCTGCGAGAAGACCAAGCCAAGAGCCAACAACAGCAGCAGCAAACGCCGCCGCAGTAAAACGACGGAATCATTTTAAAGCCGGCAAAGGGATGTTGTTGTTCTTCATAATCTCAGTGCTTTCTCACCAATTCATTTACTAAGGGACAATAAAACCGGGGGGGGGGGGGGGGAAAGGGAGAGACTGCCAAAGTTCGGTGGACAATGTTTTGGCAATTCCCTTCCCTTTTTCGTTTCTTTGCCCTTCCTACGAATACATTGACTACCATCCTTTTGAGCATGTTTACTGTTATTTGTTACAAGGAATGGGTCATTTGATCAGCTTGAATTCTCATTTCTTGTCAATTCCGTCTGTCTTTGTCTCTCTGTCGTCTGTCTTTATGTTTTCCCTGGTTCTTTCACTCATATGATGCTCCTCCATTCATACATTTCTTCCCAATGTTTTTAAGCATTTGTATGTTGGATTTTATACGTGGCACATTTGGGGGCGTGCCATTGTTGGTGAAAGCCCATACAGGGCCATCTCTCGGCCAAAACCTTACATTACCACTCAAAAAATTTTTGGGGTATTTTTAGTCATTTTTTTTTCTTCTATTTCCACTTATTATCACAATACACTTAATATTTCTTTTTTTTCTACCGTTGTTACTTTAAATTGGCTTGATTTTTTACCATGAAAATTGAACTGTAAAAATATAATTTAATTTTTAATTTATTGTACACAAATTCTTTTGTATTCAATGGTGTTTTCTTCTGCATCGGCAAAAATTGCCATTTTTGTTTCCGTTTTGCCTTTCTTTGGTTTGTTCTAATAAATTTGGTTATGTACATTATATGGGCTATTCAAGAACCTGAAAATTCTTCTCCTTTAATATAAATTTTCTGTGCTGGTCAAAAAGGCAACATTAAATTGATCACTGATCAGAGAGTATAGTTTTCTTCATGGTGATTGGCTGATCCCAAAATACACTTAAAATCAGAAAAATTTTGTAAAAAAAAAGATGGGAAATTTTTCAATCCAAAAATCATATTAGGTAGTGTGCTAATTATGTATGAAATGCAAAAGACCGAAAAACATAACTTTTGTTCACAGGAAATGGATAGATCATTTTTTTTACTATCTTCAAAAAAGTACTGTATTTCCAAAAAAAAAAAAACATTTTATTTTTGTTCCATAATTTGATTCTTTTAAGTTGAAACACATTTTGGCGACCAGGTTGATGTTTATAATGAAGAGTTAGTAATTTGTGTTAATTGAGGCTGGTGGGGTTTCAAGGTCCGCTGATCACGAAATGACATTGGCCGGAATGAATGTCGGTACTTTTTCACTTTACGCCACATAAAATTTTTTTTTGTATTTTTCTGGTGTTTTCGGGGGCGCTGATCACGAATATTACATTCATTTCCACCCATTTCAAATCCCGGACCCGAATTCGAACAAAAGGCGAAAATTAATTTTTGACCAAAATTCAATTTATTGTCCAAAACAGATTCAAATAGACGGGAATATAATAAAAAAAATAGAGAGATTCACGACCATTTAGTGCATTTGAATCGTTTTGGACAATACATGTGAATTTTGGTGAAAATTAATTTTCGACTTTTGTTCGAATTCGGGTCCGGGATTTGAAATGGGTGGAAATGAATGTAATATTCGTGATCAGCGCACCTGAAAACCCCAGAAAAATGTAAAAACAAAAATTTTTTTTATGTGGGGTAAAGTGAAAAAGTACCTGAATGTCATATTCGTTGATCAGCAACTCTACGATTATTTAAAAACAATCTCAGACATATCAAACAACATTTGGAGGACAAGTTGGACACGGGCGAATGGAAAATGACAGAGGATGAGGAGCGTTTTCATTACTTTTCGATGAACGACCTAAACAAAGATCGCGTGCTAGACGGCATTGAAGTTTGGAAAGTAAAAAGCACTGATTTTGTGAACCGACTGATCACTGATTAATATTTTCAAGACCCAAGAGATGAGGTACATTAATATTTCCAGGCAATTCATCACACTCATAATGAGGAAGGGGAACTCAGTGGGCCACCCCCGCAGCCAATTTCGGACACCGACGGAGAGAAAGCGGTGGATGACATAATGAAAGAGATTGACCTGAATGGAGACGGAGTGATTGATTACTCTGAATATTTGAACAAAGTCCAAGGATGAATTATATGGCCATTGAATGGCAAGGACGTCCTTGAAAATGAGTATTCGGAACCATACAAAATTTTACAATTTTTAAATTTTATTCCGATATTTTTGTTAACTTATGGCATTGGTGAAAGCACAATCTGTTACTAAATCGCATAAAAAAACAATTTTCTACTATATTTTATCTTTAAAAATCCAGCAAAAAAAAATCCCAAAAATTTCTTTATAATTGTTAAATAAAATTTTTTTATTGAGTTTCTGAAAATTTAGGGACAACTGAGTTTATTTAACAATTAAGGGTCTGATCGTTTTGGCGTCGACTTTTTGGCGCCAGCCCGAGTTTTTGTGTTGTAACTTCTTTCATTGTTGACCAAATCTAACAATATTGGTATCATTCGAAGGCTTTATATGTTTATAAGCTATTTCTACGGTATTGCTTCGCAATTAGACAATTGCTAAAAAAGATAACATGAAATTGCAAAAAAAGTCAAAATTTTTGGAGTTTTTTCTTAATAAATTTTTTAGAGGCTAGAAAACCAAAAACTCGGGCTGGTGCGCCAAAACTTCGGCGCCAAAACGACCTAGTCCCAATAATTTATTGGGTGAATAATTTTTCGTAACTCATCATTTGCCTTCGGAGCGTGTATTTTAGATGGGATTGCTCAATCAATTCTCAATAGATTTTGGAAACTTTCCAAAGTCTTGAACTTTTTTGCGGCGTCCTCGCTTAGGGGGGCGTTTCCTTCGCGCACGAATAATCGCACTTGAAGCCCCGCTTCATCTGCTGACACGGCTTCTAAAATCCCACTTGGTAAGGCTTATGCTAAAACACTAAATAATCATTTCCCGTAAAAAGTGTTGTTTCGGACTATTCATATTTTATTGTAAAAATTGCTGCTTACCTTTCTCGACATCGGTCAGGAACAGCACATTCCCCACCGGACAATTGATTTGCTTTGCAATGTTTCGGTACGAATCACTTTCGAACTTTGGCCCGGTTTCGGTGTCGAAATAGCCGGAGATAAACTTATAAATGCACGCGACATTTAAAAAATGTCTTATTTATATTGTTGTTACTTTACTAATGTCTCCAAATTGTGTGTGTGAAAAGAGAAGCCGTTGAGCATGGACAGAACCCGAAGAGAAAATGAAAATGGGAATGCCCAATTCGGAAAGTGTTTGAAATGCCTTGGGAACGTCGGGGAAAACACTGAAAAGAAAAAGGCATTTGAATCGGAAAATTAAGTGAAGCACAAACTGAGACTGAAGCGACCCGTTGCGATAGCCCTCCTCCCAAATTAGCCCTTGAAGCTTCTTTAGGGCGGTTAACTAAAGCACAATTTGCATCCAAAAACTGCAACTTTTACTTTTTTGTCTTGTTGGGTCCATCTCTGAACATTCGAAGCCAATTTTGAGCCCAAATCTTTGCTCGAAGAGATTTTGACGATCTTTGGGTCGGTCGATTCATTGGACAGATTTATCAGTTCGATGATAAGTTGACGAAACTGATCAGACTTTTCATTTTCCGAAAGATCGATGATCCGTTGCAAAAAGCCAAGTGAATTATTGGCAGCGTATGGAAACAAAACTTTCTACAAAAGTAAAATTGCAAAAGTACGAAGAATTCATTTTCAAATTATCAACAGAATTTTTATTACTTTTACAAAATCTATCGAAGTCGTCGTCCCTTCGACGTCAGTTAAAAGAGCTGCAAAGTGATGTTGCATACTTTGAGATTTCTTAACAGAATTTGGAATTTAAATTATTATCGTTTTCAAATAAATTTTTAAAAAAATTGAATTACAGTAAACCAATTTTAGCCTTCTTTGAAAATTTTTTATTTAAAGAATTATTTTTTAATAAGTTTTTTCATTTTTAAAATAAGCTTTGCATTTCATAATTAATTAAAATTTCCTATTTTTTCCTCCGCCGCTGAATTGCCACTGCTGAAACTGGCGGATTACCTCTAATGTTCTTTTTTCAGATTTATTGGCAATTGAATAATGAATAATTAATCAAATATATTATTTATCATTGGAAAGTCATTAAATATTCAAAAATTAACAAATTTATATATTTTTTTCATTCTTATTTGTTAGTCCATCTTTGCCGAAAAGCAATTCGGTAGATCGGCCCCTCTTTTCTCTCTCTCTCTCTCTCTCTGCTGATGGTCATTGTTTTGTATTCACTTCCGATCATCCCTCTTTCCTCCTCTCTCCCCCAATTCCGTTTCTTTCTCCCTTTCTTCCAGTCCACTAACTCTGATTAATTGCTCTAAATCGCTTCCACTCCCCGTTGATTAATCTGATCGATCGCATATATACTTTTGTCGGGAGATGCCTTTGTCTTATTGCGATGATTTTGCATGACAAACGAAGCGAATGAACGGCACGAGAACAAAACACAAAACAATTTCGGAATGTGTCAATTGCCGGCCGACAGAATGCATTTTAAATGAATTATCAATCACAAAAACCGATAGTCATTTTTATTGTCCTATCATTTATCCTCAATTACAGTAAATTGTTTTTATGGATTTTGGTAATTTTCAAAAATTTTTACAGGCCATAACTCTCACTCTCCCCCTTTTTTGTCTCTTTTTCGTCCCATCTTTTTCAAAAGTCTTTCGCTGTAAATACTCAAAAAGCGGTTTCTGCGCGCTGTCAAAGGAAAAATGGCAACAGAGATGAATTATTAGGGACGGACAATGTGAATGAATGAGTGTGCATATGTACGGGAATACATTCACTCATTCATTCGTTCGTTTAGGGCGCTAATTAACTCCGACTTTGCCCAGTGAATGCCTTTTGCCCTTTCCTTTGTTGTTCCCGCATTTCTTTGATTTGCCGCAAAAGTGTGAAAAGAACGGCGACGCGAACACCAAAAGGGTTTTCTGTTTTTCAAAGGATGTCCAATTAAAAACAGACAAATTCACCAGATGAAATTTCGGACATTTCGTAGTGTCATCCAAATGATAAGACAGATGTCCTTTCCACGGTTTGAGAGACTATCGAAAACGCATAGAAAATGGCGAGACAATTGGGGAGGGAGGGGGGGGGGGGGAAAGGGGGAGGGAGTAATATGGGAGGGGGGAGGAAAGGGGGAGGGGGTAATATGGGAGGGGGGAGGAAAGGGGGAGGGGGTAATATGGGAGGGGGGAGGAAAGGGGGAGGGGGTAATATGGGAGGGGGGAGGAAAGGGGGAGGGGGTAATATGGGAGGGGGGAGGAAAGGGGGAGGGGGGTAATATGGGAGGGTGGGGGGGAGGTAATATGGGAAGGAAGGGGGGGGGGGGGAATTGCCAGGGGTTGGGGGTGGAGGGGGCCCCCGTTTCAGCAAAAAAGACATCCGATCCCGCCTCGTCCGTTCCCCAAATCCATTAATTCCTCCCCAAAGCGAGTGAGTGACCTTCGACCGGTCACTCCCTTCGGCCATCTCTTCCCCCCCCCCCCCCCTGTGACTTTCCCCAATTAATCCCCCCCCCCCACTTTACCCCTTTTCCCTCCCCTTTCCCCGCCCATCTCTTCGCCACTTTCCTTCATTCAAATTCCTTTCGATCAAAAGAAAGCCGAATGAAACCAAACGAACACATTTTATGATCAAATTTATAGCGTCGTCCCATTGAAATCAAAACCGAAGCCGACCATTTAATTGTTTTCTTTTTGCTGAGAATGACCTTTTGGGTTCGTTAATCAATCAGTATTCACTTGTTTAGATGATTCAAAACCGAGATGCCAAAAACCCGGTTTTTTCCCGACTCAAAAACAGAGACTGAATTCTCGTTGCTTTCCCCCTTTCCGCCCCTTGCTCTTTTTCCCTCTGATCAGTGATCACTTTTCATTCTCTGCTCCTTTTTCTGATCATCCATCTCTTTCTCTCTCTTCTCCCTCTCCTTTCTCCCTCATCATTTCTCATTTTCTTTTTTCATCGTCCCTTTAATTATCCTCTCCAGCCGATTTGTCCGTGAAATGGAAACTGATGCATCACGATTCCTCCAATTATCCCACACTCAATGTTTATTTTCAAAGTGTCTTCTAAGTGGGGAAGGGACTGACTCTCCTCTCCTCTGTCTCTCTATTCGCCCTCTTCATCGTTTCCTCCTCATCATCTCCCTTCTCGTCCCTTTCCCTTTCCCCCTTCCACTCTCTCTTTTCTATCCTCTTTTTCCTCTTCCTCGTCCTCTTCTCTTTCCATTCCCTCCTATTTCTCCTTCCACAGTATGCCTTCCATTCGCTTTTGTCCCTGGGGAGTGAATCTCTTAGGTGATCAAAGAGGAAAAGCTGATGAAGATGGAGCAAAGAGAAATGCCGAATGCGGCTGTCCTTTGGCACTTCCTCTCCGTCCCTCCCATTATTATTTGTCTGTCTGTCGTTCTCTTTGCCCTTCCCTTCCGTCCTTTTCTTCCTTTCCTCAATTTTCTCCCCTCCTTCACCCAATTTTCTTCGTCGAAACCCACTTCTCAAGCCTTTCTTCAAGCAAATTACCCCCCCCCCCCATTCCCTCGCTCCGATCCTAAGGCCTTCCGCGGACAATTAGCGAATGAATGAATTCTTTTGGATCACTCCTCAAATTGGTTCAACAAAACAACCAAAACACTCCTTCCCCCACACGTCAAATGACACATTTCCCTTCTGTTGAGTTTTTCATGGCTTCGAAGTTTCGATTTCTTTTTTTTCCATTTGCGCATTTTTCGGCCTCTTTTTCCATCGTTTCTTTTTCACCCAAATCCATTCGATAATATAAAATATCAACTTTAAGGCGGTCTTTCCTTTTCTTTCCATTCCCTTTTCTCTTGGCCATCGAGGACAAACAAACGAATGGGGTCAGTCAAAAATGTGGGGAGAGATGGGAGAAGGGTGTGAGGGGAGAAGAAAATCCGATTTTGGATTAGAGAGTGAGTGAGGGAAGAGAAGCGGGGAGCGGGAGGGGGGGGGGGGGAATTGGAAGAGGAGAGGGGGCGGGGAAAGGGACGGGGAAAGGGCAAAAGGGGGGAAAGGGAGGGGAGGGCGATCGAAATTGCTTAATTTCACTGGGCCTTCAATAACAAATCTTTCGTAGGTGCTCATGCTAGAAATAAAACATAAAGGCTTCCCCCCCCCCCCTCCTCTCCCTCCCCCTCCTCATGCTTCTCTTCAACCCCTCTTCCTCCACTCTCCCCAACCATCTCCACCACATATTTAATTGTTCCTCTCCAATCCCTCCCCTTCCCCACTGACCAACGATTGTCGCCCCATTTCGCAGCAGCAGATGCCAAGTCAAATGCCAATCCTCCAAATCCAAAAATGCCAATCTATGCTCACTTCTCATCAAATCCTTTCACTGCTGAATTGGATAATTCACTCCTCACTCAATTGAGAAGGATTTGGTACTTATCCCCTCTGTTCTCTGTCCTCTCTCCCTCCCCTCGCCTTTCGCCCATTTCCCTCTGTCTTTTTCTTACTCTCTCTCTCTGTCTTTTTCTTTTCCCCCTCTCTTTTTGCCCACTCTTTCTGCTGACCATTTCCTTTTGTTCGCTTAAATTTAACACTTTCCCTCCCCTCTCATATTTTGCATAATTCTGTCACTCAAAAAGGTGAGAAAATGCAAATGTTCGTCGTGTCCACTAATTTTTTCATTTCCAAATGCCATTTTATGGCCTCAAAAATTTCATCAGTAATTTTTGTTGGGAATAATAAAAAAAAATGCGTTTGGAATGGGCGAGGGGGGGGGGCGGCAATAAATTGTGGAAGGTTTTTAAAGAGTATGGCCAAAAGGGCAAATAGTCGCAGATGGTCGGCTAATTTGTGGAATTATTTCATTACCGAAGCAAAGACAAACGAATGGGGAAAGAGAAGGGAGAGATTGTTGCGAGAAAGGCATTTTATGACCATTTTGGGCTGTTGGAATGTTGGATTTGGAACTGAGTAATTGGACAAAAGCGTTGGGATTAGCAGAGAAAGGAAAAGCAAAGCCAACGGACGCGGCAATGGCACGCCGCCGGGGGGACTTCGCTTCTCCGCGTTGGGGGGGGGGGCATTCCCCGCCGAATCCCTCCCAAATTGCCATTCGCCCAACTTTTGCCAAACTTTTCCTCCCCAATTTGTCCTTTGCTCACAAATTTATTCCCTCTCCCATCCTAATTCTGCCCTCTCCCCCCCCCCCATTTTGCTTCTTTCCCTCTTTTGCTATTTGCTTTTCCCTCGGGCGATTACTTTGCGCGAGTAGCCTCCGGCGGGGGAAGCGAATGAGTGGAAATAAAATGAATAGAGCGAATGGATTGAGTTGGTTTGGGCCCAACTGTGCCCTCATTCGCTTGCATCCCGCGGGCATTGTTTGTTTTTGACCAATTACGCGGAAAGGGCGCGGAGTGGCGGGTCAAACCGCGACTTGTGCCAAAATGGAAATGCCCGGACTTTGGGATTATTTGGTGAGCCATCCGCACTTCCCAACATTTGCATACTTTCGTAATTACTGCAACTTTTTACGACCTTCCATTTCCTTCCAATTCGTTTCTCTGCGCTAAAATCTCTGACAAAGTGTCGCCATTTCTCTCCGCCAAACTCATCCATCAAATGGAAGAAATGATCTCGCAAAAGAGGAGGACGACTTCCGCTCAAGAAAATGTATTCACTCGGTCTGTCGACCAACGAATGATCGCTTCGGAGGGATGGCTTTTGCCTGGAGAAGCCCAATCATTAGCCATTGGCACCCCCTGAAAAAGGCATTATCCATCCCACGGCATCGATAAGCAATGCATAAACACAGAAAAACAAATTACTCTTTGCCGACTCCTCACAAATTTATTTGCCAATTTGTTTCCTTCCCCACAGGTGTTTAGAATTGAGAAGACCAAAAGTGGGGGATGAGAAGGCAGTGAATTTGCGCGAACAGAGCGAATTGCGCACCATCAAATCGCCGGGGGGCGAATGACCTCCAAAAGGGAAATTAACTCCACCTCATTCCAACATATGGGGGTGAAAAAGTCAACAAATTATTCATTGGATGGGTGTGTCGTCACAACAGTGGCAATTTCCGCCCTCGGCATAAGCCCACTCCCAAAAAGGGCAATCCCATGCCAATCGCCCCCCTCCCTCCCCCATCCGTTCATCCCCTCCCTCCCTTCCCTTCATTCGTCCAACTAACACCTGTTCCTCCCTCCTTCAATCCATTCATTCCTTCCCATTTTTGCTCGTCATCCATCCGTGAAATTTCTTCTTATCGTCCCTGGCCATTTGAATTATTCATTTGGTTGGGAAATGGCCATTCAGCAAGTGAAAGAGGGGGGGGGGGGGAAAGATTTGGCAATGGGAGGCGGGGAATGGCCAATTGGGACGAATGGCGGGTGAATAAATACATACTCGAATGGGATGGAGTGAATGCGTTGGGGACACTCGCTAGGCCTTCTCTCCTCTCCCCTTTCGCTCTTCGACCTCCTCTAAAACTTTTGTTGTGCAAAATGCCGAATCCTCCCCCATTCTCCGCCAATTCTTTTCCATTTTATCCCATTCATTCGCAAATCCCGACTAATCCCTCCTTTTCTTCCCCATCTCCGCCCGTTGCGTCACCCCCCCCCCCCCTCCCCTCTCTCTCTCCTTTTTTGGCCGCTTTTCTCTCGCCAATTCCTTTCGGCATTTCTCTCTGCCCGCTTTCTCTTAATTATTTGTCAGTTTCCCTTTTCCCCCTTTTTGAGAATGTCCACAACAATCGGATTTGCCTTTCCCTTTCTTTTCTATTGCTTTTCAGCCTCAAAAAGTGCCATTTTCAGCACTTCCGCCGCTTTGTCTGTAATTTCTTTCCACAAAATGTCTTCGTCAGTTTAATCCTCCGTTTTTGTTGTGCCAATGCCTTGCAATTGTCAGCCGATTCCGCCGCCGCCGCCCTTTGATGTCCCCCCTCCCCCCGACCCATCGTTTGTGTTCCATTTGCTGAGTGACGACCCGCCCGAGGCATTTGAAAAGGTAAAGGCAATTTGAAGAACGGGCCAATGGTACCGGTGAAGAGACTGCTCTTTTGCTGGGCATTTCACGTGGATTTTCTGAGTTGATCCCATTTTTAGCATTTTGGGGCTTGGTTATTTTTTAAATTTATTTTCTTAGTTTTACCCATTATTCGTCCTCCGTGTCCCCTTCCTGCCGATTTCCCCGGCATTTCGCTTTCACTTAACATTTCCCCCTCCTCCCTCTCAGCTTCATCTCCTCCACTCGTGCCCTCTTCAAAAACACCTTTTCTTCTTCCGTTATCCGTTCGGCCGTTTTCTTCCGTTCGCCACAGTCGCTGCTTTTCTGCTGCTCACTTCCTTCTCAGTCACGGCCTTTGTTTTTTGGAGGAAACGGCGGAGGACGCGAAGAATGGAAGAGAGGGAGGAGGAAGAAGAGGAAGGAACGGAATGGAGGAGGAAGTCGGAGGAGAGGAAGAGCGGACGGAGGGAGGAAGAGAAGGAAGAGGGAGGGAAGAAGCGGAGGAAGCCGAGAGGAAAGAGGAGGAGGTAAATTGGAGGGGGGGGGAGAAAGGAAAAACCCGAGAGGAAAGAGAAGTAAATGGGGGAGGGAAGAAGCGCCGAGAGGAAAGAGGGGAAACTGTGGACGGGGAGAGGAAGAGAAATTTAAGTTTCCACGAGAGTTTCTATCTGATGAACTGTCCTTCTCTTCCCCCAATACTTTTGCTTCTCTTCCTCCCATCAGTCTTCCTCACTCACTCCCTTTTCTGACTGTCCATTTCTCCCCACCATTTCCCATCCATCAGCCCTAAAAAGAAAGGCAATTGGGTGGAAGGAAAATGAGCGAATGAATGGACGTTCCAAAATAATTAAATATTTACAATGCGTCCGATACTCAGCTTCAACCCAACCCGGCACTGTTGCAGAATTAAGCGGGCGGTGGGCGAAATTCTCCCCATTTTTCCATGAAAATGGCCAATGGACAAAGCAAGGAAAATGCACAGAGAAAGGAAACAAATTGACTGGGCCCGGGGGAATTGTCGTTGCCAAATTGAATTTGGCCATTCGCAGTCATAAATCAACAAAGCTAAGGCTAACATTGGATTTAGCAGCAGTTTCATTTTCCCGATGTTTTTGAATGTTAATCCAAAATTGAACCGTCAGAATTGATTTTGAGACGACCGATTGGCAATTCCAATTCCCATTTAGCGCTCTCCGCCGAAATACTCCGCCGAGTGCCGTGCCGCCCCACTCCGTTCGTCCCCAGCCCCACTTCAACTTCCAATTTCCCCCCGTTTCTTCGCCGTCCTCCGATGCCAATTTTTCGTGTCGTTCGTCCACCGAAACTGTGTCCAGCGTCCCCTCTCCCCAAAATGCCAACGAATGGTCCTTCCGTCAGTTTGCTGTTGCCGAATCCGACAACAAAGTCGGGTAAGCCGTGCCATGGCAATCCTTCGTCCATCCCCCCTTTTTTTAGGTCAAATGTCTCTGTCCGTTCGCCGACTTTTGCCACGCCGCCGCGTCGGTCGGTGGCCCTCCGTTTTCCCCCAAATCGCCACTTCTCCCCCGACTTTGTGTGGCGTTCCTCCGCCGACTTCGTCCCATCCAACGATTTATATGAGGAATTGGCAGTGGCAGAGAGCGAAATCGCTGAAGCGCCATACAAATGGCGACGGACACTGACGCCGTCCGCCTCCGCGCGACGGCTGCCGCCTCCGTCCAGCAAACCGCCGCCCCCTCCGACGGAATGTCCCACCGATTGGCCCACGACAATTGGCCATTGTTCCTCAAACGGAAGTCCCAACACGGAAATGAATAGAGAGCAAAAGGAAACGGTGGAAAACGATGTCAACGGAAGCCGATGGAGGACATCGTCGGATTTGATGGACAGGGAAAGGGAAAGCGGCTATGGGACGGGGAGAAGCGGCCGAAGGGGACGAAGCCAAGGCAAAGCGAGCGGCGAAGAGAACGAGCGAAGGTCAAAATTAAAAACAAAACGGACGCGGGGGATAAGCAAACGGCAAAAGCAAAACAAACATAAAACCAATAACAGAAAACACTGTCCCTCCTCAAATGCCCATCCGTCGCCCCTTTTCTCACCCCTCCCGAATATACTCATCAAAACACAACCGAATGGATGTCCAACGACCAAAAAGACACGTCAAATGGCCATAACAAAGAACATGAGAGAAGAGAACGAAAAGACGGGCAAAAGCGGCGAAGGCCCAACTAAAACAATGACATATTTGTGATCATTTCTTTTAATCAATTTGTTCACTAAGCGAAACGAGTCAAAATCCAACGGTGCTCAATTGTTTATTTATTTTTTGAATAAATATTACTTCTATATATTGTAAAGTGTTTTTGTTTAAAAGCAATGAACTTTTGGGAAAGTAATTAATTTCATAAAATTGAGGAAGACTGGATTTTAAATGCGGACGATCGCTTAAAAGTGTCAAGTTAAAACCACCATTTGTTCTTTTCCCCTCGCAATTCCTTTTACAATTTTCCACTAAAATCACAACAATCCGAGCTTCTTCTTGGCCTTGTTTTTCTTTTTGACGATGTCCAAATTGCGTTCCTTCCAATTGCTCTTTCGTAATTTTATTGGTCTGTTCCCGACGTATTTCCCGTCCATTTCTTTCATTGCACGAATAAAGTCCTTAACCAATGAAGTGGCAAATAAACATCTTTTTCCCAGAAATTACGTCTTGATGTTTGAAGGAGACGAACCCAAAGCCTTTGGATTTGTTCGTCCTGCTGTCACGGACCACCTTCGCTTTCTGGAAGCTTGGATATTTCCGAAAAGCCTGAAAGTTTGTAAATGTACACTTCATATATTACATTTAAGCAAAAATTTAACCAAAAATATGATTAATTATCCCGCTACATCCGATTCAAAAAAGGAACAAAAAAGGGAAAAGAGTTCGATGGGAGGATCTTTCGTGATCTTGCCCATCATGATTTAAAAAATACTATTTTTAAAAATGTAATTATTAATTGTTGTAGAGTTAAACCAAAAACAAAATACCTTGGCAAGTAATTCGTCAGAAACTTCGTTACCAAGGTCACCACAAAAAATTCGAAAATCATTTGGGTCCCACTCGGCCATGGATGAGTCCTCCCACACCTTAAAAGGATGGTGGCAAAGTGTGCAGTTCACCTTCCATTTTTAATGCTTCGCCCTGAGAATGCCAACCTGTCCCCCACAACTCCTCACAAATCGTTTCATCTTTTTCTCACCGCGAAGAACAGCCCCCAAATAACTGTTCTCATGCGCTTTTGTTGCTTGCTTTTTCGCTGCTAAAAGCTCAACATCGGAAGGTAAAGCCTAAAAGTCAGTCCAAACAGAATGCCAAAATGAACAAAAGAAATGACAAACCAAAGTTTTGAATGGCTGCGAATGCAAAGTCGAAGTGGAACTTGAGCTGAAACTCATCGGAATCTCCGCCTTTCCATTGTTCGACTTTATTGTGGCTGGCTAAAATAATTCAGCTTTTTAATTGCTTAGAAATCCAATTAAATCACTCTAAAAATGCAATGTTCCCATAATTCGACAATAAAAGCAAATGTATTTCATTTACTAAATAATTGGTCCAATCAGAGTTTATGAGTCCAATCAACTGACAATCCCGGGTTTTTATACAATAACTTTGTTCATGTTCGAGCTAAACCTATCTTTTTGATATCATTCGAAAGCACAAAGTCTAATTAATGTAATAATACGAGAAAACAAGAGAATTTTAACATTTCAAGAGAATTACAAGCGAAAATAATCAGCAATTACTTAATTAATCAAATCTTTTTTGGTAATTGCCAGAACGCTACGATTTTATATATTTTAGCTTCGTTATACTTTGTGCTTTCGAATGATATCAAAAAGATAGGTTTAGCTCGAACACGAACAAAGTTATTGTATAAAAACCCGGGATTGTCAATTGCTTGGACTCATAAAAGTTAGATTGGACTCATAAAAGTCGATTGGACTCATAAAAGTCGTTTGGACTCATAAAGTGCATTAGAGCCGATTTGGGACACCTTTAAAATGAGTTACCGGCTGAACGTAAAGAGTTGGTCCCGATTCGATGACCACAGAAGAGCCCGCGGGGGGAAGCATCATCGGAGGCCTCGCGAGGACATGCCCAAAGGGTGGGGGCGGCTGCGAATGGCCGATCCTCAACTGAAGCCACGAACGATTTGTTACAATATTCATAGTCCGATTTCTAATTACCTGATGTGGCACAAATTTGGTCGTTGTGTTTGATTGGCCGAAGTGTGACGAAGAACCACCGATGTTCGGCTCTTGAATTGGGCCTAATTGGAAGGAATGCATTTCTTTTATTTAGGTTTGTAATAAAGAATATACCTTCTTTTTTTTTGTTTTTGTTTTCCGATACTTCCCGCGATTTATTTCTTTCTTCTACGGACAAAACTTCTCTTTCAAATCTAAAAGAAAAGGAAAGGACAAAAATAAAAGCCAACAGAAAACACTTTTAACTTACAAAGCAAATTGTTCCTCAAGCGAAGTCATAATAATAAAATGAAGTGTGTAAAAGGATTTCTTTTTTCAATAATTGTGGACAACAAACAAACCAAATTCGCTTATTGGAGAGACTCAACGCTGAGCAATCGAACTATTAAAAAAAGGGAAAAATTGAAGAATATGTGTACCAAACCGAATTGTACGAATGATATATCATTCGACGCCTCTCGGCTGTAATGCACGAATCTCAAAGAATTTTTTGGCGGAAACCACTTTGGGCCAAGTTATGGGCCCGGGACTGAAGTGGAAAAATGGCTGTGGGACTGAACCGTCCAAAGCCTTAAAACGCATAAAATGCAACAAAAAAGATATCTATCGCTTCCTCTCGGCATGTAAAGGATGAATCCAAAAGAATTTTTGATCCAAAAGGGAACTGACAAAAGTTATGGGTCCTCAAACCCTCAAAAAATAAAAAAAATTGTAATGGACTAAAGTGTACAAATTAAAAGTGAATTGGTGAGTGTATTTTGGCCATAACACCGCACACTCGACTACGGCGGCCAGTAGGTGTGGCGAGACTACGGGCTACGGAAGAAGTCCGCGCGTGATCCGCAGGCGGTTGACTGATTGGCGGGGGCCCTTCGGGCCCCCGCAGTCAACCGCCTGTGGCGCTCGTCAGACTGCTTCCTCCGCCCTCCGTCTCGCCCCACTACTTGCTCCGTCTTCGCATGCTCGCCAAGGCGGGCGCTGCGCGCCCTCAGAAATGGATTCCCGGCAATTATAAACCAAGAGGAACGACCCATTACAATTTTTTTATTTTTTGAGGGTTTGAGGACCCATAACTTTTGTCAGTTCCCTTTTGGATCAAAAATTCTTTTGGATTCATCCTTTACATGCCGAGAGGAAGCGATAGATATCTTTTTTGTTGCATTTTATGCGTTTTAAGGCTTTGGACGGTTCAGTCCCACAGCCATTTTTCCACTTCAGTCCCGGGCCCATAACTTGGCCCAAAGTGGTTGCCGCCAAAAAATTCTTTCAGATTCATGCATTACAGACCGAGAGGCGTCGAATGATATATCATTTGTCCAATTCGGTTTGGTACACATATTCTTCAATTTTACCAAAAAAAGAAGAAAAATTCGATTCGAATTAATGAAAAATCAGCTATTGTTTTTTTTTCGGCGCGGTTTTTTCGAAAAACTTTTTGGGAATAGGGACAAGCGGTGCCGCGCCACTCCTCCCCACCCCCATCTTTGGGCCCTTTGGGGCGAAGTCCCCTTTTCCACGTTAGTTTTACAAGAGAAAATGAAACAGAAAAACAAAATATCGCCATAGTTTGAAATTTTGGGAAGCAGTTTTATTTTTATTTTTTCCAAGAATCAGTCAAATTTCTCAAAAGCAGCAAAATGATGATAGGTAAATCAGCAGAGTTGGTAGCCTTGGTTAAATGATATACCAATCGCTTTGGCTAGGGTCAAAGCTGATTTTTTTTTTTGAGTGCTAATTTCATTTTGGCATTTCTGGACACCGACTAGGCAATGTCAATGGACAGATGACTACCTATGTTCAATGTGCCTCCGATGATTGAGATACATAATCCATTCCGGCGAAAAATGCAAATCATTTAAAAATGAATCATTTTCATTGCATGTGATAAAATTTTTATGCGTCCTTGGATTTGTCGAATTTTTCCCGTTATGTCCTTGGAAACCAGTATACCCGCCCTTGGAAAGCGAGTTTTTCCAATGGTTGGTATAATTTATGTATCTTGTCGGCGTCATGCTTTTACGTATAATGAGATTGATTGATTGATAATTTTGTGGCATTTAAAATGCCGTGGTGAAACTCAATCATCCGAGACAATGATGGTCCGCGAGAGGATATATTGTCATATTAACACACCATCCCAAAAAACGAGATGTATACCAATAAATAGAGAATGCCAGAGAAAAACATTAGCTTTTTTTCTCTAATTTTTTGTCTCCTTTTGGCGTACTATCTAATATTTTCATTATTCGGAAAAACAACATTTACTTCGTGATGTTTAACTTTTTTTCGGCATGTTAAATCCACACCAAATTTTGCATATCGATAGAGAAAAAAATTTTGCATCGGTTAATAGGTCGGGTCAATATTAAAATGGGTCAAATAGGAAAGTTTTTTCTGTTGAAATGATAAAAAGAATAATTATTTAAGTATTATGGCAAAAAGAAAATTAATTAGTAAGCTAATCGGCCGAGAATCAGCAAAAAAGCGCTGGGACAGAAGAGAGGAGCGACAAGCGCAAACGGCCAAGGCGATACAAGCTCGCCTGGCCAAGAAAAGTGAGTTTTTTCACCAATTTTTAATTTAAAAATAATTTATTTAAATTTCAGACACTCCACAGCCGAATCCCGATGCCGAAACGCCACAGCAGGACGAAGCAGGGCCGTCAACATCTGCTGCATCGGCCGGAGAAGCGATGGAGCCGCCACCACCAACTCCAGGGACAGTGCCACCGCCGGACATGGACGAGGAAATTTTTGAATTTGATGATTTGCCGCCGTCAACATCCGCCACACCAATCGGCGATTTGGTGCCGCTTTCGACAACACCAACTGCGCCAATGGACACCGGAGAGACGACCCCGCAACCGCTGGCCATTGACGAGCGATCAGAGCGCATCGAACAACTGGAGAAGCAGCTCAAGGACCGAGATGACACCATCAAATTTCTGCGCGAGCAGGTGCGAAACCGAGAGGCGCTGATCACTGATCTGCGCCGCCAGCTGGACCAACAAATGGCACCACCGATGGGACCACCAACGAGCAGCAAAAGTGAGTGAAATTCATTTTCATAAAATTGATCATTATGCCGATCAAATGGAGGCCCTTTTCGAAACGGAATGGGCGAAAACAATTTGCCAAACAATGGCACATTTGGGGAAAATCCAAATTTTCACCAAAGTAATTGGTTTTCATTTTTGTAAAAATAAGTTTTTTTAATTTAAGGCCCAGCCATTGTCTCCAGGTGATTTGGATGGACTGGAGACGGCAGTTTACCAGTTCAAGGCATTTCTCGACGAACAACCAATGGTGCGAACGCTTCTTTCAAAAAAGACAAAAGCCCATTTGCTGCTTCACCACTTTGTTCCGTTTGCGCGCCAACACGGATTTTTGGGCCTTTTGGATGAGCAGGGTGGGACCATTTCATTTTTGGGGGTTCAATTTTAAAAGTTGTGATTTTTCAGGAGATGAGGCACTGCATTCCGTGTGGCGGCGACTTGAGCAACTTTGGAAGACGATGCCGGACTCTGAACAAATGCGACAACAGCTGGAGCATCATTTCGTCTCGAATTGGCTGCTGGACACCGGCAGACTCGACGAATTGAAGCTGGTGAGTTGATGGAAGGGGATTTAAAATTTTAATCCAACTAATTAAGCGGGAGGAAGAACAACGGGAGCAAGCGGAGGAAGACAAAACGAATGAAGAAAATGATCAAGACGCCGACATCGATATCGTTGACTGATCGAGGATAGATGGTTATTTTTCATTACACATGACAAATAAAAATGTTTAAAAATTTGTAATCAATTTTAAATCATTTTGGTCACTTTTCCTTTTATTTATTCATTAAATCATCGAAATACAGCTATAGCATGCACTGGGAATCGAACCTGGGACCCACCCCTTTGGTGACCTTCTCACAGACCACTGAGACAGGTATTTAAATCTTTTTTGGTATTGGAGCTCATTTCTGGGATGGTGTGTTAATAAATAAGCTATAAATAATACTTAAAACGAATACATGCATTTGAACCGTTGTTTAATTATGAATATTGATTTTTTTTAATCTGGGTTCATCGAAAATACCGGAATCGGGTTCTCCGACACTGAAAACCCTAAAAGAACTTTTTTTTTTGAAAAAAGTTCGGGTACTATGTATCGTTAGTATTACCGATTGCTATTACTCTCTCTGTTCCTTCTTGGGTGTTGTCTGACTTCTTCACTTTAATCGTTGATGTGCATCTGTGTATGCGTTCATCCCTTCCTCTCCTCTCCCTTTTACGCGTTCATCCCTCTTTCCCCCTCCCCCTTTTGCCCTCTCCCTTCACCGCCTGTTCAGTCGCTTGGCTCTGTTTGTTGATGCGATTCCTCCTTCTCCTCCCTCCTCTGTGTTCCTCTTGCGTCTTTAGTCGCCCCTCCTTCGGTTTGAAGGTCAGGCAAACTGAAGAAAGGCAATGAATTGAATGAATGAACAGTCATCAGTCATCATTCTCCGTCAACGGCGGACAACCCCCGACGCTGTTTTGTCCATCGCGTCAACCTCTTCCCTTTGGTCTGTGTCCTTCCTTCCTTTCTTATGTTGGCGCTTTGCGCTTTGGTCCTTCCCATTTACCCATCCGTCAAATCCTTTCATTTCGATGTCTTTTTGCTTGCTCAATTCCACATTACCCCCCCCCCCCCCCCCCTCCTTACACCCATCGATTCATATCCTTAATTTCTTCTAACATTATCAACTAACTCATCAAAACCATTTACATAATTTTTTCTACGAAAATTGCCGAGTTGGCATATCTTCAACAAAAAGGGATGTTTTCTAACTGGGTATGCGTCCGAGTCTCCATGATTCCATTCGAAAGGGAGGAGACTAGATCCATACTCAGTTAGGCAACATCCCTCGACACACGAAATTCATTACAATTAACTGAAAAATCAACTTAGGAACATCAAGATTTATATTTTCTCACATTACGAACCACCCATTCACTTTCATTGTTCCAAATTTTAAGCATTAAATGGCAATTTGGGCCAAAATCGATTTGAATAACAATTTCTGCTGTTTAAATCAACAACTTTATCAACTGGCGATGCATTTTCCATGTGCTGTCTGTTGTATCACAGTTTGATAAAGCTTCTGATTTGAACGCATTATAATGTGCAACAGAAAAACATTATTTAAAAAAAATTTGTATACTATATTATTATTATTCATATCAATTTTGAAAATGATGGTTTTTTGACCTTAATTGGGTGAATTTATAATATTGAATCGGTCTCGACTCGAGAAAAGCCAGCAGTCTCGGTTTTCGAGACTGGAGACCAAGATTTTTTTACACCCCAAATTATTAGCTTTTGATAAACTTAAATTATATATATTTTGCTTTTTTTTCATTTTTCACATGATCGTAACACAGGCGCACGAATTCGGCAGGGAAAATTCAATTTGCGAATAGAAAGAAAACTTACAAAATTTCAGACCGGGACAGTTTAGTCTGGCCGGTTTAGTCAGGGAAGCTGTTTCGGTCTACCTCAGTTGGGCCCCGGCACGGTTGGGCCCCAGCATGTTTTTGGACTATAACTTTTTTCTTTGTCAACCAAATCTAACAATATTGGTATCATTCGAGCGTTCTTCAGATGCTCTAATAGCCTGCAAAATTCCAAAAAATTTCGTCAATTTTGAACGAATTTATGGCCAAAAAGTTGGAAAATTTAGTTTTTTTGAATTCTTCAGGCCATAACTTTTTTGAACCTCAACGAAATTTTTCAGAATTTTGTAGACTAATAGAGGATTTCTTAGGGCTTTCGAATGATACCAACAATTTTGGATTTGGTTGACAAAGAAAAAAGTTATAGCCAAAAAACCGCTGGGGCCCAAACGTGCCGGGGCCCAACTGAGCGGTTCCGAGCTGTTTTTGTCCCACATAGATTCTACTCTAATTTTCTTTCGAAAATGTTTAAATTTAATGTCAAAACATATTTACGAAAACACTAATGAGAAAATTGATACTGTTATCGGGATTAAAATTACATTAAAATGGTAATTTTGATCATTTTGCGAGCCTGGTTAATGTTGATGGCATTGTAACCCTGTAATAGTCGAAGAATTCTCGCATCGGCGGCACGATACACTCGAGCGCCTTTGGAGGAGGGACTTCACCAGCGACGCATCTCGCATCAATTAAATCAATTCATTTTTTGCTGTTTCTGATCACCTCTCAGCCCAAGTGAAGCAACGTCGAGAAGACTTTCAAAATTATAGGGACGAGGCGTGAACAGCCATTTGGCCAATGCTTGGCCATCCTACGCATTTGCACTTTCATCATGCGAAAATTGGGGAAAATGCCGTCATAGAAATCGATATGTTAAAGGGATGGACGGTCGTTGAGCATTGACGGGCCAACTCTGAATGCCGTGACTTTTTTTAGGCAAAGCATTTTGAGGGATTGGCAACGTTTTTCCATCGGAATTGACAATTCGATTTTATTGGCGCCATTCATTCCAATTTGCGTCGAATTTCCATTTTGTCCAATGTCCATTTGGACGTTTTGAAGTGTTCGTCAAAGAAATAGTCAAATTGTTGGCTGATAAGCGAAATGCCAAGACCAAGCTGAGAACGTGGAAGCAAATCGAAAACATTGAGCCAACTGTTGGCAGAGATATTTTGTGAAATTTAATGGTTTTTGTTTTTTCAATTTACGATCAAGCCTGTCCCTGAGTTTGAAAAACGCCGGTTTAATATTTTATGTATTGGATACTGTATTTTAAAAATTTACTAAAAATTTAAAAATAGCGTTGATTTTATTTATGGCGAATCGTACTGATGTTTTAAAAACAACATCTTAAATGTAAAGAGAAAATGTTGGTTTGCCTTTTTCTAAGAGCATACGCCTTGCGCTCCGGGTTGAGTTTTCAAAAAATTTCCCAGGTCCTGTCTCTTCAAAATCAGATTAAACCGGGGTTTTTCCAAAATTCGTCGGGCCGGTAAAAACCAGGTGCGCCCGCTCGGCTCTTGTCTCTAATTAATTTGGAAACCCAAAAAGTGATTATATGTATAAAAATATTTAATTTTATTTTTTTAGTGTTTTGATAATTGTTTTGTGCGTCTGTTATTTTTGCTATTGTTGATTTGATTCTGTGATGGAATTGGATTTCTTAAGGTATCCAAATACAACGGCTTTGAAGATGTAAACAAAATGAGCTTTCATTTAAGGCAAGCGCAGTTTCAGCTTCTCGACAACAATGAGAAATTCAATGTGGAATCTCTTGACAAAGTGAGTTTTTTTAAATTGTATTTCTGTTCTTCGGATTCATTGACTAGCCATTTTTTTATTGTTGCCTTCGTATTTCGATTGTTTTAATGCGCAAATAAAAGTCCTTTATTGGTTAGGCATTGACGAGGCAACTAATGACATTTTCTAAGGTCGTCACCCTTATGAACCGTTCGACTGGCGAAGCACAGAAAGCAGCTTCTGACATTTTGGCCCGCTTCAAAGAAAGTGCAGATTCTTGGACAAAAGTTGACACAATTTTGGAATTCAGGTTAAGTTTCTTATTTTTATTATACCATTCATTATTATAATCGTTTGGTCCCCATTGAATTTTTAGTTCCCACCAACAAAATATTACAAAAAGCTTCAAATCGTCCATTTTGATAAAAGCAAGCTGTAAATACTCCGTTAAAGGCAATCCTGAAGAATGGGTTCCCTAATTTTTAAATTTTGGGCTCAAAACCAGTTTTTAGGGGTTTTCGAGGCTGCTGATTACGAATCTTTACTCGGATTAGCCCAATTCCGAACCCCAGACCCGAATTCGAACAGAAAATTGAGTTTTTTTTTCAAGAATTGGTTTTTTGGGGTAAAAGCTTGTAATTTTTTAACAACTATTTATTTTGATATAAAACAATGCCTCGATTGTTAATTGTGTTAAAATGCGCAATTTGCGCCAAAATTTTACCGGTTTTAACGTATCTTTTGGGGAAAAAAATGCAACTTTAGGTTCGAATTCAGGTCCGGGGTTCGGAAACTTACTCTTTGTCCCTACTGTCAGTTTTTAATTTTTGTGCCATTAAACCCTAAATTTTACTTTGTTTTTTCTTCAGTGACTTGCTCGAGACGAAATACTTTGGTTTGCAAATTTTGGAGCATCTGATCCAAACACGATGGAAAGCTTTGCCAAGGGATCAATGCGAAGGGATCAAAGGTTACATTGTCAACATGATTTTGGACATCAGTGCGGACCCTGAAAAAAGTGAACGAATGAAACTGTTGCTTCAGAAGCTTAACCTCGTCTTGGTGCAGGTCGTTATTTTGCGCTTTTTCGCAGTTTGGCATTAATGGGTCCTTCAGATCGTGAAACATGAGTGGCCACGTCTTTGGCCAACATTCATCAGTGACATTGTTGGGTCCAGTCGAAATGGACAGTCCCTGTGCATGAACAACATGGCCATTCTTCGTCTGCTCAGCGAAGAAGTCTTTGACTTTGGGACCGGCCTTACCTCGTCGAGGGCTATACAGTTGAAGCAGCAATTTTGTGGGCAGTTTGAAGAAGTGTACCGACTTTGTTATGAGATTTTGGTGCGAATTTTTCACACCCTTAATTTTGCCTTAATTTTTGTTTAGGAGAATTCTGACAATGCTCAGCTCGTATATGCTACTCTGTACACATTGCATGGTTTTTTGGATTGGATCCCTGTTGGATATGTGTTTGAAAACAACCTAATTGATCTCATCATTAAAGTGACCACACTGATTATTCCGCAATAATTGCGCTGATTGCCTTTCAGTTTTTGCCATTTCCTGCCTTTCGTTCGATCGCTGTTCAGTGTTTGGTTGAGGTGTCGTCCATCAGCATCGATGACAATCCGCAATACGGCGGCAAATTGGTCTTTTTGCTCAGGAAGGTCATCGAAATCATATCGGAACAACTTCCACTTTCCTTTGACATTGCCACTTCCTACGCAAATGGAACTAACGAGGACCAAAAATTTGTGTCAAATTTCGCCCAATTGCTTAGCACTTTCTTCAAAGAACATTCTGCATTGGTCGAAATAACCTTTCCTCATCCGGACGAAGAACAAAAAGCTGTCAAGCAAGCACATTTGATGGCGTTGAAGTATTTGTTGAAGATCAGCAGCGAAGTCGAAGACATCGAAGTGTTCAAAGTCTGTCTTTTCTTTATGGAACCCTTATTACATTCTCCAATTACTCAGATTTGTTTGGATTATTGGAATTGGCTTTGCATGGAACTGTTTCGAGAATCGCCATTTGAACAATCTGAACATTCGATCATCGACGCTCTGAAGCGCTACAACCGGCAAGAATCACCCAAGCGGAAGCTGTACATCGAAGTGCTCTCTGAACTTCGCCTGCTGATGATTAGCAGGATGGCCAAACCCGAAGAAGTCATTGTCGTTGTCAACGAGAACAATGAGGCAGTCAGGGAACTTGTGAAGGACACGGACTCTGTGGTGCTCTACAAAACGATGCGGGAAACACTTGGTTTCTTGGCGTTTTATTTAGGCAAATTTCACAGTTTGATTTTAGTGTTGCTGACCCATTTGGACTACCGAGACACTGAGTTGAAAATGACGGAAAAACTTCAAAATCAAGTTAATGGCAGTGAGTGGTCCTGGAAGAATTTGAACACGGTTTGTTGGTGTTTATTTCCATTTCAAAAGTGATTTAAGCTGTGCTGGGCAATCGGCTCAATTAGCGGTGCGATGCATGAAGACGACGAGAAGCGATTTTTGGTCACAGTCATTCGCGGTGAGTGAAAGGGTCGGGCACCAAATATATACATATATATTTAATTTTTTGTAGATTTGCTTGGTTTATGTGAACAAAAGCGTGGCAAAGACAACAAAGCGGTGATTGCCTCCAACATAATGTACGTCGTGGGCCAATACCCGCGTTTCCTTCGCTGTCATTGGAAGTTCCTGAAAACTGTGATCAACAAACTGTTTGAATTCATGCACGAGTCGCACGAAGGTGTCCAGGACATGGCCTGTGACACATTCATCAAGATTGTCATCAAGTGCAAATCGCATTTTATCTCGGTATTTTAATTTGTTTATAATTTTACGACAAAATTGAATCTTTAGATTCAAGGCGGTGAAACAATGCCATTTATTGACGAAATTCTGCAGAATTTGAACAGCATTATCTGCGATTTGTCTCACCCACAAGTTCACGTGTTCTATGAAGCGGTTGGGCACATAATTTACGCTTGTACGAGTCGCGAGGTTCAAGAGGACCTCATCGACCGCTTGATGACTTTGCCCAATTCCATCTGGAGCGAAGCAATTGATCATGCCAGTCGGGTATGTTCGTTAATCACTCGTTTTCAGATCCGTATCAAACAATAAGGCTCATAATCGGGAGTTTTCTCTTTCATTCATCCTTTCGGACAATTATAAAATGGGTTATGCACTAAAAACTGGTTTTATGCCGAATCCGAATTGGTCATCGTCCTTTTATACCTCCTGGCATATAAGTATATGTGCTCGAAAAAAAGTCGTCGGTTTTTACTGTGCTTTTTCTGCATGCGGACCTGTTCACATTTGTCAGTGTTTTGGACATTTTTTAGGATGTGAACATCCTTTCTGACCAAGACGTGCTACGAAACTTAGCACACATTTTGAAAACTAATGTGGCCGCCTGCAAATCAATTGGAGCTCCATTCTTCAGCCAGGTCTTTAGTTGGTTAAATTCCTATTTTTGGAGGTCATGGTTCGAATCCAACATGAAAATAAATAAATTTTAATTAATATATAATATAATTAAACAATTTAAAAAACAATTTTTTATACTAAAAAATGTATGACAAGTTTTAATTAATGAAAATAAGTAAAAAACAATCAAATGTAAAGGTTGGAGAATTAATAAAAAGTGAGCAAAGCTGGAAATGGGCCCTTTGGCCAAATTTTCGATTTTTGAGGCCCCATAACTTTTTTGATTTTCGCTATAGGCATGTAAAATTAAAAATTCACAATAGAAGTCGACTCTGCTCTATCGAATGGTACCAAATTTATAGCCATTTTCCGAGTTACAGTTCGCGAGGTTCTTGTTAGCAAAATTTATTTATTTTTTAAAAAGCAAAGCATTTGGATTTTCATTTGTGGAATAAAACAAATATATAATAAATTTTTATGTATTTTTTTATTTCCAATTAAATCTTTTCCCTCGTCTGATTTCAGCTAAAACGAATTTTGAATGACATGTTGAGCGTGTACCAAGTGATTTCCGGAAACCTGAACAAAGCTGTGAACGAGCAGGGCGAACAGGCGCTGAAATGGCCGTTGGTGAAGCAAATGCGAATTGTGAAGAAGGAGATTCTGACCCTTCTGTCCACTTGGATTTCGCGTGCTTTTGAGCCCCGTGTCGCTATTCCGGTAAAATCCAAGCGAATTGTTTTAATCTTTTTGTCTTCTTTGAGGAGCCTTTGTTCGTGCCAGTTCAGCTGGTCATCGAGAATGTGATTAAGCCTCTGTTCAGCACCGTTCTCGTCGATTATGAAATGAATATTCCGCAAGCGCGAGAACCGAAAGTGCTTTCCCTCCTTTCGATTACCATTGTGTCTCTGAAGGTTTCACACCGTCATTTTGAATTTGCAATTGTTTGTCTCTTGAAGGAGGACGCGTCGGCACAAGTCCCCGCTATTCTCGACGCGGTGTTCACGTGCACTCTCGAAATGATCAACAAGGATATGGAAGCCTTCCCGGAACACCGCACGAATTTCTTCCAACTGCTGAAGGCCATCAACCAACACTGCTTCGACGTGCTGATCACTCTTCCCGACGAAGTTTTTGGCCTGCTCATCCAAGCCATCGTTTGGGCAGTGAAACACACAATGAGAAATGTTGCGGAAAATGGCAAGAAAATTTTCACCATGAATGAGTGTTTTAATTTACGATGATTTTCTTCAGGAGTTGACATTCTCCGCGAGCTTTTGACCAAAGTCTCAACAATGACGGACAAAGCGCAGGCACAAGCATTTTACAAAAAGCACTTTATGGTGATCATGGAACATGTCCTTGGCGTTGTCACCGATTACAACCAAGTGAACTTTGTTGGTGAGTGTTGCACATTTGTAATGTTTTGCAATTTTGAGAAAATAGTATAACTGTTAATCACTGAAGTTTTGGAAAGACCGAAACGTCGTTATTTTATCCATTCTCAACCATTAAGGGCTGACGAATCTGGCTGAAAGCGTTTGTCTGTTATTCCAAGCAGCAGAAACAATCATTGAAGTGCCACTGAATCCGACAAATCCCAGCCAACCGAACATGGAATTTGTTTACGAGGCTATTGCCACTTTATTCACCACTCATTTCAAAAATTTGACAGAGTGAGGATGATGAACCAAACGAATTCAAATATATTCTGAGTTTAGGCCGCAAATTCGAGTCACAGTCAAAGGGTTCTTCAGCTTTAACCGCACAGTTACAAAGATGCGTGAACACATCCGAGACTTCCTCGTCCAGATCAGGGTTTCTCTCTCCGAAATTGAAAAAAATGATTTTCGATTTTGTCTTTAGGAAGAAGCCGGCGACGACACTGTGGACCTTTTCTTGGAAGAGAAAGAGGCTGAGATCCAGCGCATTCAATCGTTAAAACAAGCGATTCCCGGGGTTAGAAATCCGAACGAATTGTTGGAGGAGGACATGGTCTGACAATGCGTCCGTCGGATGGGCTCGTCCCTCCCTTCCCCGCTTTTGTTTGTCCCATTTGTCCATCCTGACATTAAACGATCGTTCGTATTTTTTCTCTGCGCCCATTTGAATTCCTTTCGTCTGTTTTTGCTCTCCTTTTCATGTTTTATGTCCGTTCTGCTGAGCTTTTCCCTGCTTCTTCTAATGGAGTTTGTTTCTTTGCTTCTGACTGTCTCTGCTCGTCTGTTTTGGTGAGAGATTTTTTTGATTGTTTCTGAGTGTGTTCCTCCATCCGTTTTGCTTTATGAATTCGACCATTGTCGACCCTCCATTATTCACAGTCTGTCATCTCTTTTTTAAATATTTTTTGTCTGAATTATGGTACTGTCCAATTTCAAAGTGACATTTGTGGTCTATTTTTATTTATCGTTTGTTAAATGACTGCTTTTTACCGTATAAATTTGAGTGATTGTTGTTGGAAGGAAAGTGCAAGAAGTGTCCCCGGTGGAGTGAGGTCATCTCCCCTTAGATTCTTGCTAATTACTCGTGGAGAGTGCCGCCCCAAAATAAGCGGGTCATTTCCTCCAATTTGCGGGGCTGGGGAGGGCGAGAATGTCCAGTGTCTTCTCGCCCTTCGGTCACAATCCGTCCCCCAATGGCTTTCCTCGCTCTTCGTCCCCTTCTGCTGCTGTGCCTTTGCCTCTTCGCTTCCGTTGGCGTTCTGTTCGCCCAATTTCCCTTCCGCCACTTCAGTCCCGACCATCGCTCGCCTTTTGCGCTTGGCGTTGAGAATGGGTCGGTCGTGCTGCGCTTGCTCCGTTTGTTTCATTCCGTTCCGTTCTTCAGTCTGTCCTCCTTCCCTTTTGGCCACCGTTTTTCCCCTCCGTCCGTCCCCTCTTTTTCGGGTCCGTTTTTCCTTGTCCTTTTCCCTTCCCTTTGCCTTTTAGTGCCCTTTGGCTTTGCCTCCTCCGTTCGTCCCAACTTCGCTTCCTTTGCTTTTCGTCGTCCCTTTTTCCCCTCTTCCGTCGCCGCCCCTTTCCCTTCGCATTTCGTCGCCAATAATTTTCTGCGCGATTCTCTCTTCGATCGCGACAATTTCCAAGTGAATTACATTTATTAATTACCCCCCCCCCCCATTTTTGGCTTTTATTTTCCTAAAAAGGCACGTGGCTGCGGATGGGAGCCGAGCCAAGCGACTTGCGTCGATTTGCTGGGCATTTGTAAGGGCGGCTGTGCCGACTTTTCGCTTGGCGGTGCGCTGTTGCGCGACTGTCGCTGTGTGCCGTTGGGATACGGCGCTTTGCTAATGGGCGGATGAAGGAAAGGCAATTAATTGCCAACGAATGGCGATTATTGTTGACCAATCCGACAAATCCTCCTCATGTCATTGCGAGTGTTTATGTTCCAATGGCCCGTTGTAAAAGTGATAAAATACAAAAGGATTAACTAATGAATTGACTAATTAATTGATGAGTGCGTTGATTCATTCCCCCGGGCATTCCTTTCTTTCCATTTCGCATTCCCTTCATTCTCTTCCCAATTTCTTAGTGTTTTCCTCCGTTCGATCCGTTTCCTTCGCCGCTTTTCGTTCGTTTCTCCGTCGTCCTTCTGCAAATTGTTCCATCACTTTCACTCATTTTTCAGGAATGGACCGAATTTTAGGAAGAGAAGCAGAAAAAATGTCATATGACTCAACTACGCTAATGTGATGATGTTTTTTTTCATTTTTAGATTATTGATTACGGGTTTCGCTAATTACGGCGTTTTTTAACCCCACGTAATTACGGTTTTCCGTAATTGAAAGTAAAGTCCAGTACGTCCAGCCCTGCTTCCATTGCTTTTCCCCCTTCACATTACCTTTTGCCCTCCCAAAGACTCCTTTTCCCAGTTTTCCCAATGGCATTTCCGTTTGAATGTACGCCCCCGCCGCATTCGGCACATTCTCGTCACCGTATCCGGGGGTTCTACCGTACCCCGGGAACATTCTTCCATACACAGGCTCATTGCTGTATCCTTCAAAAGATCTTTTCAAATTCCCTTTACAATATATAAATAATTTGATGCACGTTACCGTATATTCCGTTGGCATAAGGTCGAGGATTACTATACGCCCCATTGTTGTACAGTTGCTGATTATCATATGCTATTTCACTAACTATCGGTGGAGTGCCGTGTGCGTTGCCGTATAACTGTTGATTACCGTATCCGGCGACTGTGCCGTAACCAAAAGGCGAAAAATTGGCGTCGTTTTGAACGGGATATTGTTGTCCGACAAAAGGTGGAGGGATTTGTAGAGAATTCTCTTTGGCGGAGCACGGAACGCACAAAAACGAAGGGAATTGAGGGGAAATGGGAAAAGCATTGGCAATGGGCGGCGGATAAGGCGGAGAGAAAGCGGGCGAAGCAGCGGGGGACGACGAATAGGGATCACTTTGAGAAGAGAGGGGCAGCAGCGGGAGGAGGACGAGCAGAAAGAGCATTTGGCACGGCGGAATGAATGGCCGGAGGGGCGAAGCGCACTTTAAAAGCACCGGCGGGGAAGCCGAATGGGAGGGAATTTGACGCGGAACGTTGACAAAGGGAATTATCTGTCGGATGGACGGACAAATGGGCGACCAAAAAAGGAGACAAAAGCAAATGGTAGCTAAAATACCATAATAATCCAAAACTTTTTTGGTGCTAATCACTATGGCAACCAATCGCAATTCCCCGCCCCAAATTCCAATTTTGGCATCATTTCCCTTCTCTGCTGATGGCCTCCGTCGTTCCTCAAATTGCTGCGCCGTCGCTGCATTTGCCTTTCCAAGTTCTGCTCCATCTTCATGCTCACCTGACTCCGTTCGCCATAATTGGCCAAATTGGCTGTTTTCTGCTCAAGGTTGCCCACCATTCCCATTTAGTCCCTCGCCTTTACCCCCCCCCCCCCATATTTCTCATTTTCCTTTCATTACGCCTCTCCTTCGTTGGTCAGTTCCGTCTTCTCTACCCGACTTATCGTGCCACTCTTCTCGCGTTGCATTTCGTTTCGGTGCTCGTCCAAATTGTGCGTCCTTTTCTCGGCTTTCATGGCAACTTAAAAGGCCGGGTTTGTTGTCCTAAAGCGACAATCGGAGCATTTCACTCGCTGCTTTTCCTCGGCAGATCCCTTCTCTGTCCGGCTTTTGGATTCTGTCAGCCCTCCATCTGCCCTCTCTTCTCTTTCTTGGCCTTAACTCCGACATTCGTCCGCTCCCTTTGGAACAATTTTTCTTTTCCATCGATTGCGCCTTTTCTTCAGTCGAAGTTTTTATAAAAATTCGCTAATAAAGAACGAGAAAAAGAGCGATTTCAGCTGCTAATTGCGACAGTATTAATACGACGATTGGCCAACAAACAAATGGAAATGATCAGCAAAATGATGGCGGAAGAGACAAAGAAAGAGGGGACGAACGGATGAATGGATGATAAGGAAGAGTCAGAAATGGAGACAAGGACGAATTAAGGACAAACGAACTAAGGACGGAAAGGCAATCGCAAAATTAAGGACAAACGAATTAAGGACGGAAATACCATCGCAAAATGGAAGGACAAATGACCGAAATCGAACATTTAATAAACGATGACAAAGAGACAAATGAATAAATAAAATGGCATTTGCTTAATGAAGCTTCCTTCACTTTACTTTGTCCAATCGCTTTGCCATTTTTCTCTTGCTTTTTGCAACTCTCTCCCCCATTTTCCTTGGCCATCGTCCGTATTCTGTCCATCACCAGCACAGATGTGTTTGTTTGTCCGTGGCCAACTGACGGGGTTGGATCACTTTGATCATTCCCAGCAGTGGCCCCTCTCTTAGACGATGGCCCTCACTCTCCCCCTTCCCTCCCCTCTCTCCCTTCGATGATGGTCCCTTCCTTTCCCCTCCCCCCGATAAATCTTTTCTCTCTCATCGCCTGCCGGGTCATTCCTTCGTCCAATTCTTCCTCAACTCCCTTTTCCATTTCTCATGAGTTTTCGCTTAAATCGCCGCCGCTCTTCGGGCACCGGAAGCAATTTGCTCTCCCGCCGGTGCAGCATGTCACAGCGCGACTTTGAACAGTTGGCAAAGGTCAGCAGGGCAAAATGCCCGGGGGCGAATTCGTTGTGTTTTTGGCAGAGGCGACAACGTCTGTCCGATTGGCTTCTCCTTCCGCTTGCGCTGTTCTCCCCTCCGCTTGTTCTTTTCCTCCATTCCCATTTGACCGTGCCTTTTCATCGTCAGGTGCCCTCTCCTCCTCCGTTTATCTCTCATTTCCCCCTTTTTTTGTCCATTTAGACCCTTTTTGAACATTTTTTGGCCCAAATTTGCTCCCCCGTCCCTCCAATTGTCGTCATTTTAATCTCACAAATCCAATTGTTCTTTCTTTGGTTTCTTCCGTCGAAAGATGTCCAAGTGAATACCGAAGAAGGTCATCCGATGCTCAAACATTAAGCAAACAATTCACAACCGTTGCTTTTGCAGGTGAATCCTTCAGCACGCGCTTCACCTGTTTCGAGTCTTCCCTTCTCATTTGTTTGTTCTATTTTCTTGGCGTTTTACTCGGCTTTTTCCCAGGCAATTTGGTCTGTTTTTTTAAAATTTGAACTCGGTTGGTTTGTTTGGGGCGGCTTTTTGCCAATTTGGACCTTTCGGCAGATATTCGCCCATTGGGTCGGTCTGATGTTCTGGCTAAGTCTGCTCTCACTGTTCGTCCCCCTTCTGCTGCTTCTGCTCCCTCCCCGCCTCTCCTCGTCCGTCTCCCCGCCTTCCCCCGCCGGCGACGACTTTTCCGTCTCTGCCGCCCTTTCTGTCTCTTCCGAAGCCCTTCCGCCGGGCTCTCCCGCCCCATCTCTCATCTCCCAACTTTTCTACGGAGTCCATCTTCAGCCCGTTCTGCTGAACGTGGACCTCAAGGCGTTCCTCACCGTCCGCGTGTCCCTTTCCCTTTGGGCGCTGTTTCTCATTTCCGCCCAATTCGTCCACCACCAATTCGTGCTGACTCTCTCCGTGCCCACTTTCTCTCCCTCTCTTCTCACCACCTCCGCCCTTCAGTTTTTCTATATCTTTCGTCGCCAATGGTTCGAACATTTGCTAATCGATGGTTCGGACAACAAAAACGACAGGGCCGGCTTTTACCGCCTTTTTTCCGTGTTGGTTTTTCTGCCCACCCTTTATTTGGTCCCAATTAGCATCGGAACACTTTCAACGGTAAGCCGATCGATTAAACATTTTGATTGAGTTGGGTTATTACTCTTTTTAAGGATGTTTCGCAACGGCCGACAATAATTTACGTGGGACTCTTTCTGATCGGTCTTTTCTTCCAATGTCTTAACACGGCGATTGACTTGCAAAGGCACAAATTCCGAAGCTCAAACGGCGACATGAAAATTGGCGGGAAAGATCCCTTTTATATTTGCACACGTTTCCGTAAGAAAAGCGGCGAAAGCGCAGTTTCACTGCTTTTGGGTAAGTTGACCAAGGGGAAACTTCCAAAAGCGCTAATAGTCAAATTTAATTTCGAATGTTTCGCTTAATTAACGGGGGAGGGGACAAATGCGGGAACATTTATTGCGTTTTGCCAAATGCGAGCAGTGAGTGAGTGATTAATTGCGTTGCCTTCGAAGGCAGCGGCTACTGGGCGATGGCCAGGCACCCCAACTACACGGCCGAGTGGCTGTCTTTCCTCGCGTGGACTTTGCCATGGACACGGCCAATGGCATTCCTCCCTTTGGCCTTTCTGCTGGCACTTTTTTGGGTCCGAATCAAAAGGGACGAATTGCGCTGCTTCGCTTTGTACGGCCAATTGTGGGCTCAGCACTGCGCCCGCGTCCCTTTCATTCTCTTCCCCGGCTTTTAATCGTCGCAAATCCAAAAATTGTGAATTTATTGCTTCAAATATTTGTATAAAGCAGAGAAAATATTTCATGAGAATTGTACAAAATATTATGACTAACCAAACTTTGGACTATGAGATCGTTTTGCTAATTGTCTGAGTCACAAATCAGTGAATTGGCCAATAATTCACCCATTTTTACGTACTCCTTGGCCTTAAGCTTCACCGGTTTTTCAAATTGTGGGGCCATTTTCGTTCACTGAGACGCATTCCATGAAGAATTGGTGCAGGAGAGAGTCTTCGTAAGTGGGGGGAGGCGAATTGCCCGTCGGGGGGCTTTGACGATAAAACGGCGGGGGGACGGCGGACGGTTCGGGCGGCGGAGGTTCGCCCCGCGCTTCCTTCGCCGCAATGGCTCTCTTGCGGACGTCCCTTGCTTCTGCAATTCGTTCAAATGCCTTTCCGCCACCATTCCTTTACAATACTTTGAATGGCTTTGAAATTGCGCTCGCGGAGTCGTGCCGTTAGCCTTTGGATGATCCGTCGGGTTCGTCTGATTTCGATCACTTTGTCCAGCTCCCATTGCTTACATTTGTTGATTCCGATCAGCATGGCCACGACCATTCCGACGCAAAAAGCGATCGTCGGAAGAATTATTTGGGTGACAACAGCCGAAGACGGCGTAAAAAACTTTTCGTCAGTTCGAAGCATTTCAGAATCAACTTATTAACGCACAAGTGCTTAATGTGAGTAAAAAGAAAAGAAAGAAAATAAACACAAAAAGGAAATTAATTTGGGGACATTTTCCGGGCACAGGTGATGAGATATTTGTTGATAAATTGAATTGCCAAATGATTGGCATTGTGAATTTATTGTTTGTTCCCAATGCCACACTTCTCCTCGCCCCCTTTTTCATGTTTTCCTTTTTTCTTACTTTTCCATCACTTTCCCCATTAAAGAAAAGCTTCTCTTCTATGGCTTCTCCTTTTTCGAATGCGATTGTTGGTGGCGACAATGTTTTTGAGATTAATGACTTTACTGTGGTCACCGAATTTGAGGTTCTCACTCTCACATTGGAAAACGCCATTCAAGAAATGAAGACAGAAGCGGAATTGCAGGGCATTGAGGTGTGGCAATGTTTTTATTTGATTGTCCCAAAACGATAATTTTCTCCAGCAGAATGAAAACTCTTCGAAAAAAGGGATTTTGTCCAGGAAATTCGCCTTCCAAAACTACGAACTCCAAATTGATTATTATAGACAGAGTGACAACAGTTCAGTTGGTTTATTTCGCACTGATTGAGTTAAATTGAGTGGCGTCAATTTAGACATGGCAAAAGTGGCGGAAGATTTTGCGGAAAAGCATTCCTACCTCAACGAGTCGGCCTTGGCCCTGAATAATTCCAACTTCGATTTCTTCGAAGAAATGGTCGTTTCAAAACAGGTATCTTTTGAAATTTGACTGATCAGTTGCCTGGGTTTTTGTTTTTCAGTACGGCATTCTGTCAGACTTCTTTTTGCTTTATACAATTGGCCCTAACAATTTTATGACGGAGAGTACGATGAATATTATCCAATCGGTCGTCAATTTAGCTTCACTAAACACCGATTGGTGCGTTTTCAATTTCTCTTTTCACTTCCTTTTATATATTTTTAGTGATTTCCCAATTTTGTTTCAATTTGCGCGGGGCGCGTCAGTCGGAGTTCTCCAAAACCGCAATTTTATGACAAATTTCGAAGGGGCGGTGCTCAACAATTGCCTACCAAGTCAAAAATATTTGGACGGAGTCATAAAAATGTTCAAAGAAAAAATCGTACGTTTTGCTGCGATTCCCTCAAATAAATTATTTTTTAAAGAATGCCCTTTTTGGAATCGACGAACGAATCAAGACTTCGCTTCAACACGATTTTCACACCAAATTGGGCCCATCCTCTGAAAATCGTTCGACTTCCGCGGGAAGTTCGTCGTCCGAACTCCGTCGGCAACGCAATGCTTCGTCAGGGTGCCGTTGCCCCCACAAATACCCTTTCCAACCGATTGGCCTTTCGTTGGTTCAGCGGCTCACAATGGCCGCTGTTTGGATTGACATTGACCAACATTTACTGGTCGAGACGGAGAATTTCACGAACATCGACCCGGAAAGCGCCCAGCGGTGGAAATGTTCGGTGCAATTTGACGACGAATTCAGTTTTGAACAGAGTGAGTGTCCAATTGGAACTACGAGAATATTACCCGGGTGGGAATTCCAAACAAAAAAGGAAAAGATTAAAAGTTCCCCAATTGTTATTTTATGGCAAATCAGTTTTTAAAATATTCTTAGGATTCCCCTCCAAAATGTCTGAATTCAGCTTATCTCTTCACCCGTCTCTTTGAATTGGCCGAGGAAGAGTTCGCCGAGTGTTCCGTCCGGTCTCAGCTTCTCCCCTCTTCCGACTCTTCGTCGTCCCTCGGCACAACCGCCCTCGGCCCTCTCATTAGCAAACCGATGGTCCGCAACATAAATTTCGTTGAGGAGTCACCATTAAATTCCGAAGTAAGGAAAACCCAAAAATATAGGAATCATTTTCAATTTCACAAAATTTTTGCCCTTCCGTGGGGAAGGGTATTTCGAATTTAGCAAGGGGTCAAACTTTTAAGCCACAATTCTTTGACCCTTTTGTCCGCGTAAGGACGAGAACGAATCCTTATAAAATTGTTTTTAGAGTGATTTGTCCGATTGTGTCAGTTTCATCCTAAAAGAAAGTCGCAATGACAACGAGGGACCAAAGACCGAGGAACAATTCACTGGAGCACAGCAACGAATGTTTGTGCGTTTTTCGTCGTTTTTCCGCTTGTGCCGTTCACATTCATTTAATTCAGCAAAAGTTTTCCAATTTGAAGTCGGTCCCTTCCAATTCCTTCGTCCGACGACTCGCCGTTTGCTTAGTCGAGAAAATAGACGGAAATTTTGTCGATTTTTGTCGTTTATGGACCAAATTTCTACAAATTTTGCGTCATCATTGGGAGTACAATTTGAACTTGCCAAAGTCAGTCTCGCCGATTTCTCCTTTATTTACTTTGCTTTTGAGTTGTCAGTTTTGGCACTGATGAAAGGCCTCAATTGTCATGCTGTCTCCTGCACCAAAAACTCCAAATGATTAATTATTGCATTTCGGTGAAGAAACGAAAGCACAAAGAAATGGAAGCGAACGAAACGGAGAATTTGGGCGGAAGTGTCAAAGATTTGCCAGCAAATCGAAACACTGCGGGTAAATTCGGTGAGATTAGTGGGAAAACCGACCGAAGACAGACCGATTTTTAATTGCATATTTTAAATTGGGAGTGAATTTACATTATCATTTTGGTTCGTTGAAATTACTCTCTTAAGACGACGAGTTTTTCGATGCGATTGAATCATTCGATCAATTTGACGTCGCCACTTCGTCGGAGTGCCCTCGGGGGAGAAGCCATGCGCTCGATTCGAATAAATGTTTAAAGAGAAACCCAAACCAACGAATTTTTGTTCCTTTTACTCAGGTGGCCATTAATTGTAAGTAAATTCGCTGAATATTACCGCAAAAGCCCTTTAGGAGGAGGGCCCAATGACGGAAGACCAAATTGAGCAGAGAGAGTCCTTTCTGTGCAATTTGGAGGACGCCAATTTGAGGACGAAGGCGCAGTCCGAGCTGTTGTTGTCCGACATGCAAGCATTCAAAGTAAGCCGAGTTTTTGTCTAAGTTTTTGGTTTTGTTTAAGGCCGCAAATCCGGGCTGTGAATTGGTGGATTTTTTGAGATGGCATTCGCCAAGGGATCTGACGGAAGGTGAGGGGGAGGGGAGGAGGGGATATTTGACAATGACGGATCAGACCGTTTAAGAAGGCGAACTCTCTGATCGGATGAAAATTGCTGGGAATTTTTGGCAAGAGACTTGGGACTCGGCCCGTGCCATTCCCGCGACGCAGCAGCAACGCCTCTTCAACGAGACGCGAGAAGTTGAGCAAGTACAGACAAACATTTGAAGGGTTTCGCACCCAATCGAATTACTTTTTAGATTCTTCAATATTTCGCGAACATTTGTATCAAAGAACTCGTTGAACTTCTCCTTCCAATTGTCTCTGTGCATATGGCCGAGATTTTACTCACAAATGGTACAATTTTACTCGTAAAGAACCGAAATAACATATTTTAGCAGTTTTTCGCTAAAAAATAACCATTTATGCATTTCCCCAAATTTAGCCGCCGAATGTTGGGATTTGGTTGAACCGAAATTTGAAAAACTGTTTAACGACCTTAATGTGGCAACCAAAACCGGTGATATGGACGCGTATTTTGTATGTTAAATTAAATGGTTATTCACTATACTATTTAAGGGTTCTTATCAAACCCTCTCTTTAATTGAAAAAATAAATGCTAATTACCAGGATGTTAGCCACTCATTGCACACGGTCGAGGAAATTCTTATCAAATATTCGACCATCATCAATTTGATATTGGGACAGGTAAGGCAAGGAGTAAATAATGAAATTTTATATGCGTACCTTAAAAACAGTGTAAAGTTCAAGTCTCCCAACAGCTATCAAAAGTTATGCAATTTATGAAATCGGATGGAATTAATTCGGGGGAGGGCGAGCTTAAATGTTTTTGTTATTAATTCAATAATGGACTTCAAAAATGTGCACCAATTCAATTCGCATTTAAGCACAATTTTAAGGCCCATTCTGCGGATTTGCTCAAACACATCGAACTTAATGTGCTGAAAAAGTTTGTCGCTAATCTGTGCCATCCATCGAATGTTTTGTTGGACGAATTGTCTCCTCCAAATGTCCAATTTTCTTGCGAAATCCCCGATGCTCCGTACGGTCCCATTTTTGGTGTGTTGCGCAATTTCTTTATGACGGATGAAGACGATAAACGTGCGGAAGAAGAGAAGGAATGGCCGAAGCCGACGCGGTGTTTCTGATTCTCAGATGGTTTAACTGACTCGCTTTTAGAAAGCAAATGATTCTGCGCAGTTTCCTGCCCCATCCCGGGAGCGGGTCGAGAGCAATGCCCCAGCGAATGTTCGACTATTTCAATTAACATTTGAAATTCAGTTTTCTTTCAGGTACGTGTCTTATCGCGAGGGCGAATTCGTCTTTTGCGGGTCCTTCACATCAGACATTACATTTATTTGATGTATGCTGTACATTTCCATATTTTATTAAAAAGTATATAAAATTATACAATAAACGATTAGGGAACCAAAAGAATTTTTAATCAAACATCAATTAATGGTAAATAAGCTCTTGCCCCGGCTAAGTTCGTCTCGGATTATTGTCTTTGTGTTATTACTACTGAATGTGTATTAATTTTGCAACAGTAAATGAATGCATTATTTCTTAGGGATTAATTCCGGTGGATTAGTGCCGTTTTTCTCTCCCTTCTCTCAATCGATCCCTTTCCTTTCCTTCGTTCTATGATGACGAATGGTTCGCCTAAGCACTTGGCCCAATCTTTGGAAAAGGCGGGCCAAACATTAAACCCATTGGGAGGGCGTGGAGCGATCGATCCCTCCCCTTTCCAATCGTTCGTTCAATCACTTTCTCCTCCCACTCATTTGTCAATATCCACTGAGCCGTCCTCATTCCCTTCCCCGCTTTTCGTCGTGTGGTCATTTGGTGGCCATTCACCAAATTCCCAACGGCCAATGCTTTAGAATTGTCAACAATTCAGCGATCACTTTAATCCGGAATGGCAGCCTTTCAATCCGTGTGTTTTTTCTGCTTCTATTTTCTCACTGCGCCGTCTGTTTAGGAGTTGATAATGAACAGAAGGGAAATGGACGCGGCACTGCTGACAATCACCATCGCATCACTTGCTGTGGCACTGATTGCCCTCGCTATTATCATTTGCTGGACCCGACTCCGTCGCCTAAGAAAGAGGCGCCACAAAGGGAAAGCCAAAAACAGCCAATGCCAAAGGAATGTGCCAGAGACGACTGAGCTTGAATGGATCGATGCCGCAAATTCTGATTTGATCTCATCCACCATCAAAGTGAATTCGTTGAACAATCCATCACATCCCAACGATTAAACTCATAAAATAACGTTGCCGTTGTCTCAACAATAACAAATTTATGACCCAATACGATTAACAAGATTTGATCGTCCATGGCCTTCTCCAAAAATTAGGGAATTGTCCGGTCAATCAGTCCCCCTCACACCGCCTCCTCCTTTCCGCGCTTCTCAGGCTTTCCTCCGCGAATACGTCCGGTGCGACGTGCGGCGATCAGTCCGACCTTTCGGCCTGCACTCGTTCCTCGTTTGACCGTTGACGGGTGGCCGATGTGCTGGTGGTTTCCTCCTCCGTGAGGATGTTCGACCGGGTTCATTGCCACACCACGAACTTTGGGCCAACAGTTGCGTTTGACCTTATATTTGTGGTAGGCTCGGCCTGCCTTCAAAAGCGGTTTGTCCGTGCGACCACCGCCAGCAACAATGCCTTAAATGAACCATTTGAAAAGTCAATGTTTTTGAAAATAAAAACCAAGAGGACATACATCCGATGAATTCGAATCCCTAACAATATTTTAGAAGTCACAAATCTAAATTCTATTCAAGTCCGAACTGGGAATTCGGAATTGGTTTATTCGTGGACGTTGACCAAAATCACTAGACAACTAGAGCCAAAAACCCAAGCTCAGGTACATAATATTCTATAGTAAAACTTACCAATCATTGCACGGTTGGCGGATGGAACGACCTTCTTGGCACCAGATGGAAGACGAATTCGCGTGCGCTTCGTGTCGGGGTTATGTGCGACGATAATGGCATAATTACCTTTATGATAAAGATAATGAATAAATTAACATTCGGATGTACATAAGGGACAAAAGGGAAGGTGCACAATAACAACCTGAAGTCCTTGCCAAACGTCCACGGTCACCGGCCTTCTCCTCCAAATTGCAGACGGTCGTACCTTCCGGAAGTTCTCCAATAGGCATAACATTTCCAATTTGGACTTGTGCTAAAAATATAAATTGTTGAGTTAATATCAAAAGCATGGCTGGACGCATAAAATACCAAGGGACATTTAAAACTGGACAGACCCTAGTATAAACCAAAGTCTCAATTCCAGCTTACGCGTCTAATCAGTGACTTTGCTCAGTTTCTTAGGCTATGATAAGAGCAATACTTGCATTAAGAAAAACGCAATGAGAAACCCGAAATTCATCATTTTTTGCGTATATTCAATAATTTTTTGTCTGTTGTATTTTCTCAGATTTTACTATATAAAAACTTCTGTAGACTTTAAGCTTCGATTGATACCAAGAATATATGAGTAAGAAAACGTTATCACCTAAGAAACTAAGGATGGTAACTGATTGGACGCGTAAACTTGAATAGAGCCAAACCAAAGTATTGGAAATAATTATCAATCGAAAAGTGGAAACGAACCTTTCTTGCCGCAGTAAATAAACTGTCCAGTGTGCAATCCCTCCGCCGCAATCATCGTCTCTTTCTTCACCCGATATTTGTATGGATCGCGGAATTGTACAATGGCCAATGGCGCCCCTCGGCCGGGGTCGTGGAGTATGTCTTTTACAATGCCTCGGATGAAGCCATGACGCTCGGAGTAATCCACTGGGCGCAATTTAGCCGGGCCCTTGCGATGTTTGCTGTGCGATTTGAAAATCCCACCCCGTCCTTTGCGTTGAGCTCGGATACGACGTCCCATTTATTTGTAATCAAAAGAAACTGAATCTATGAATAACATTAAAGAAAATTAACTTGACTAAAACATTGTTTCCCAATTTTTAAGGCCGAAGGACCATTCAGAAAGACAAAGATAGGGAGCAAAATTTCAATTAGGAAAATAAAACTTATTTATTAAAGCGAAAATTACTGTTCGATGAGAAAGTTAGAGAAAGTTAAAAGGGGATAGAAACAAAGACATAAGCAAAGGAAGGGAAAGAAAGGCAATGACAGAGAGACAGAGAGACACGGACAAATGAACAAATGTGAACAGAACATTGTGCTGTGTGTGATGTGCAGCATAATGCGAATGCGACGAAAGAGAAGCAAAAGAATTGATGAGTTGTGAAAGAAGACACGAAGCAAAAAGCTTTTTTATTTGCATTTTCTTAATATTTTTTTTATTAATGCGCAATACAGACATTTAAGATTTTATAAAACTTGGTAAAACTCTTATTAATTGCCGTTAAAGATTGATTTGAAGAATGGCTGCCATGAATCCTGAATAGTGAGTAACTCAGAAAGCATACATTTTGCTTTATTTGTCACTTTCTCCAGTGACTATCTCTTCAAATTGCTGTTGATCGGCGATTCTGGTGTTGGCAAGTCGTGTCTGTTGCTTAGGTTTGCGGATGACACCTACACAGAGTCGTACATTTCGACCATCGGCGTTGATTTCGTATCCAAAATAATAATTAAATCGTGCTAATAAATTCATTTAGAAAATTCGCACCATTGAGCTTGAGGGGAAGACCATTAAACTTCAGATTGTGGGTGACCCATATACATTAAGCATTCATTATTTATTTTAGTGGGACACCGCCGGACAGGTGGGCCTTTGGTTCCATATAGCGCGTAGCAAAAAAAAAAAAAGAATAAAAACTATTTCTATTGTCCAATCCGTTATATTTACGACCATTTGTTTTTACAAAATAGGAACGCTTCCGCACGATTACATCCAGTTATTATCGCGGAGCACACGGAATCATTGTTGTTTACGACATTACAGACCAGGTCCACAGTGTTTATACTTGTTTTATTTGTTCTTCATTCTCAGGACTCCTTCAACAATGTCAAGCAATGGCTCCAGGAAATCGACCGATACGCATCGGAGAGTGTGAATAAACTTCTTGTCGGGAATAAATGCGATTTGACCACCAAACGTGCGATAGAGACGAATGTTGCCAAGGTTCAAAATTTCACAGGGTTTTCGTTTTAATCTTTTGAATTGAACTTACTTTCTCTCTTATTCGGCTTTTGAATTATTTAGAATTAATGGTCCTCTCAGATCTGTCATTCGAAAACCTTTCTCTATATTTGCTACAAAAGCTTTACACTTTTGCAGGAGTATGCCGACCAATTGAACATTCCATTCCTTGAGACTTCTGCCAAAAACTCCACTAATGTTGAACAGGTCAGTCAGCGCTTCCTTAATAACTAATTTTTTAAATTAAATTGTTGGTTATTTACCATGTGATTCTCCCTTGAATTACATATCCAAAACGGTTGTGTTGTGTTTTTTTCTGTTTATAGCACATTTCCCCCACACTTGCAAAATTGGGAGGTGTGCAACAGTGTAAGTTCTTTGATCCATTTTTCAAATTCGTTGTCGGGCAATGCCAAAAAAAACAATTTACTGGAGCAGGAATGTTATGTAATAAATAAAAACCCGAAAATTTTTTTCTAAACCCCAACAAAAATCAGCCCGTTTTTAAGGTTAAAAAGCCTTATCAAAGAGTTGCACAGCTGTAAACAAATTGCAATGAAAACAATGATTGTGAGCATTTGTCTATGAAAAAATAAATTGTATTTGTGCCAATTCTCTTTCTTTTTGGGAAATTACTTATTTAATACTAGTAAGTGTTTCTGTTTTTAAATCTATTTTAAAATTTGGGCCAAATTTCGCGGTTTAAGAAGATCAATTATGGGTCGGCAGTGCCGATAGCGTCGCCGCCGGGGGAAAATAGAGCAAATCCCGGGGTTTTCAGCTTTGTATTGGAGCACTGTCATTAAAAAATCGTTGGCTCTTTTAAAAAAACCCAATTTAGGCGTTCATCACAATGGCCACTGAAATCAAAAATCGCATGGGCCCTCTTCAACAGGCCGGTGGCAATGCGTCCGCCGTGCGCATTGGTCCGTCTCAGCCGGTGCAGGACAAAAAAGCGGGCGGATGTTGCTGAGTGAGCCAACGGAGGACAGCGCAGGGTGGACAAAACAAAGTTGTGAGAATGTGCGTGAAAGTGATTTAATTTCCGGCGGACGAATGTTTGTGCGGCGTTCGTTCCCCCCCCCCCCCCATTTCGTCTCTTTTCTTTCGTCCATTTGTATGCCTATGCATCAATTATCAATGGATGATAATCAGTGGGAACTTTTGACAAATGCTTTTTGTATTGGTTTATAAATAAAAGTTTAATGATTATGGCTAACAATAAGCACAAAGTCACTCCAATATTAAAAAATAGCTTTTGTTTAAATTCAAAAGAGTTTTGGATTCATTCTCAACTAACTAAAAATACATTAATACTTTCCGCACACGGAATGGCATTTTAAAATTAAATTTTAACCCACTGATGGAAACGTATAAATACAATTTATTCAACGAACTTTGATTATTAGCGTTATTTTGTATAATTAGAATTAATTAACCGGGATGGTAATTGACATAGTGAGTGGCTCTGCTGAGTGATTGTAAATGGATAAATGAGAAACAAACAAAAAAAAGGAGAGGAAGTTGGACAGAAGCAGCAAAGAGGAAGAAAAGGAGAAGAAATAGAAAACAAAAGAATGAAAGGGCAAGAAAGAGAGGAAAATGGGGGAGAGAGGTGAATAGCGAACATTGTGCTAAAAAGGGAGGGCAAATCACCGGTGGAGCAAAAAGAGGGGAAAATGAAAGTAAAAAACGAAAGGGGGAATGCCCCTAAGGGTGGAAAATTATAAGTGCGTTTTGTCGGTCGGTGGGTCATCCCGTTCCATCATGTGCAGCGGTGCCGCTTCGCTACGCGTTGAAGTGCTGCGTGGTGGGCCACTGCGATGCCGTGCCCCCAGGCGTTGCGGCGGCCCCGCCTTGGGCAGCGGCCGCTGCGGCTGCCGGTCCGTACTGCAGCATGTTCCTCAGCAGCAAATTGCTCCCCATTATTCCACCCATTGCTTCTTGCACCGCTTGGCCCTGCTGTTGCTGGAACTGCCTGTTGAGGTTGTTCAGAGCAGCCGCAACAGCTGCTTGTGAGCTTGTCAGATTGAGCGAAGCGACGGGGCCGAGGGGGGCGGCCAACGACCCCAAGGCGCTGTCCGCCGCTTCCTTTTTGGTAGGCACCGGAAAGGGCAGTGCCGTCGACTGCTGCTGCTGCTTGTGCTGCATTTGCACTTCGGCCTCCGCCCGCGCTTTCATTGCGTGCGATTTCATATGCGCGTTCAGAGATTTGACCTTTTCAAATCTGAAATTTGGGGGGGGGGGGAAATTGTGGGGGAAAACGGACAAAGAAAAGCGACCTCTTCTCACAAAGGCGACAATGGAAGAAACCATCGGCCGAAGGCTGTGCACCTTTTTTCGCGTTCGCTACGCTTCGAATCTGAAATGGCCCACCATTTGTTGCTAATATTCGCTAATGACTTTGTGGTGGTGGTTGTGGTGGTGTCCCCCTCCGTATTCGTTGTGGTGCTGCTGCGTCCCTTCTGTTCTGTCCGTCGTCCCCATTTCTCCTCCGGCGTTTGTTGTTCCGTTCTGTGCCCCCTGCAAATGGTCGTTGTTTGCCGTCGAAGTTGACGAGGAGGACGGCGAAGGAAAGATTTCCCCATGCAGCCAAGGATAAGCGGAATTGAACAGTGCCGATGAAGTGTTGGGCAGGAGGGAAGAAGCGGACGACGGATGGGCGGCGAAGTCCCCCGGGGGGAGAGCGCCCCGAGACAACGAGTGCTTACGACCCAGGCCGGCGGGAGAACATTCCATGGACAGGTGGCCCAGCAGGGACGGGTTGGTGATGTCGGACTCCGTCTCGGAGAATTCCTCGCCCTCCTCCTCCTCCGAAGTGCCTCCATTCTGTTGGCTTTCCGAATGGGAAAGCTGTCGGCATGCGATTGAGGCGTAATCGAGCTGAAAACGTTGGAAGTCACTCATTTGGCTTGCCCCCCCCCTTTTCACCTGTTGTTCCAGCAGTTGCCGCTTCTTGCGCAAATTTCTCAGCTTTCGGTAGTCGTCGGGGCATGCCTTTTTCCACGTGTAGTAAAAAGAAACGCATTCGCGCACACTGCGATTGCCAAGCTGTGGAGGGGAGGAGGGAAACGTCGCCGGATTCACTCAGCGAATTCCCCCCCCCTCCCCCCCCCCCTTTTTGGTGCTATAAAAAGCCCACTCTTTGGCAATGCCTTTCATTTTACGATTGCCCCCGTCTTTTAGTCCCAATTCTTAGACATTCACTTCACTTCGCCTCCCACCACACCTCAGTCGCCACTTGCTGGAAGTCCTTCTCGCTTTTGTAGATGGCATCCTGAATGGCCGTTTCTTCCTCAGTTCGTCTTTTGCTCCCACCCCCCTTTTTCACACTTGGAAAGTGTTGATTTCCTCGGGGCTCCAGTCGTCCACGTCCACGTACGAGTTCTTGAAGATGTTCGGGTACTGCTCCCAGTCGAGCGTGTCACAGCGCAGCAAATCCATCACCGCCGCCTGAAGGTTCCCTTGGTTCTCCGCCAGAACGTTCAGTGCCAATTCTTTGTTTCTGCCCGGTTTCGGCACTGCCACTGAACATGCCAATGTTTCGTAGGCGGCAACTGTGAAACGAAACGCGAAATGATGGGTGAGTAATCGGGCATCCTCCGCCACTTACGCGCCGTTTCGGGAATGTGTTCGACTGCCCGACTCTCGAACATCGGCTGGTCTCTGTCTGCGATCGCTTCTCTCTCCTGCGCGGAGATCGCTCTCTCGGACCACTTCTTCACCTTCGCCTGGTAGCCCTTGCCAAGGTTGATGTGCCTGGGCTTTTTCTTTGCATTTTCTTCAATTGAATACAAATTACGGAATGGCCGCGCTTTCTAGTGCCACTTCTTCGCTGCCGACGGCTTCTTCCCCCTTGGCCTCCTCCATGGACACCGTGGACATTTTGCGGATGAAATCATCGTTGGCCAACGAAGTTTTGTTGCGGATGCTCATTCGGATGATGGATGCCTTGTGAGTTCTTCCGGAAGTGGTCGACTGTTTGCGCAACTGTTCGAGTTCGGCCGCGAAGGGCAACTGAAAGGGCACTGTTGCCGAAAAGGACGACACCCGCGGGCGGTGCCACCCCCCCCCCCCCTCCCCACTGACTCCGCTGCTGCATGGCCCATCCCCGGCGGAAAAGAGGAAGCCGTTCTTCCTTTGGGGTCTGCCGCTAATGGCGCCGCCCGCCAGAGGCGTCCTCCTTTCGGCGCCCGACTCTTCCTCCGCCTCCATGCCATTCTGTTGTTCAATAAATGTGACGACAGGGAGCGGAAGCTTGCCGCCGTTTTCTTTCCGCGCGATGTTCCTCCGCTCGTCCTCCTCTTCCTCCGCCACCGCTTCGTCTGTCATCGTAATTTCCCCAGTCTCAAAATGATCGGTCGTTTCGCTGATGCTGCACGGTTTGGACAGATCAAATGGGGAGAATTTGCTGTCTAAAGGAGAGAAAAAATGGACAATTTCGATTTGAAAAAGAATTTGATGAGCTGAATTGGCGGGGGTAATGGCAGAAGGTAAAAGAGCAAAAGGCGAAAGATTTAAAAAGGGACGGAGGGAAAGGGGTAAAACGGGGGGGGGGAAGGATCTGCTGACTTAAGCAACAGCAGTAAGCCACCACCATGAAGCGCCTAAACTTAGCAGAAAAGGAAGGGATTGATCGGATGAGTCAGAAAAGCATTGGGAGGGAAAGAAAGACTGAATGAAGCCAAAGAAAAAAGAAAGAATACAAAGAAAAGAGCCGCAGGAGAGAGACAAAGCAAAATCCGTTGGGGGGGGGGGGGGGAAGGTGAAAAAAGAGCAAAGTGAAGCAAATGAAGGAAAGGAAGCGAAGGGATGAAAAGCAAATTAATTGCAAAATGAATGAATTAGGAGGCATTTGATACGGAAATATAAAACATATTTATTAGCTAATGAATTGGATTTGGAAACGAATTGGACGAACGAATAAAGCGGGAGAAAAGGGAGGAGATAGGGGGCGAGGGAGAAGGTGGTGGGGAAAGGGGAGGGGAAGGGAGGGAAAGGGAAAAAGGGGAAGGGAGGGAAAGGGAAAAAGGGGAAGGAAGGGAAAAGGGGGGATACAATTTTGCATATGAAGCTAAGCTTAACGCAAAAAGAGACTGCTGCTGAAGCAATCTGCAGCAATATTCACACAAAGTGCGGCGGGTCGGCTGTTGAAGTCGGCTGTTTTCCTTTTCTTCACCGCCCGCCGTTTTCCGCCGTCGTCTGCCGCCCTCCCCCCCCCCCCCCCCCTCCCGCTGCCCCCCCCCCTTTTCCCCCGCCCCATTCCCAACTCAGACAAATCCCTCAATACTCTCTCACCGTCTCTAACATGCGTTCTGTTTTTTTCTGCCCGTCACGGGTTGCGGGAACAGCAGAAAATGGGGGGGGGGGGGTAAAAAGTGAAAGAAAATGGAAAAGTGCGAGGGGGGGGGGGGGGGGGGCAAAAAGAACGACGACCCGCCGGAGGGGCACCTTCACTCACTCATCACTCTCTCAAGAGTGCAGCCAGCCAATGCATTTCGTCTCCTCCTCCTCCGGCCTTCCCCCCCCCCCCCCTCCATCCCCTTTTTCTCTCTCCCGTTCCTCTCTCCTGGTTCTTTTTCTCTCGCTTCCCTTGCTCTCTCTTTTATTCTCTCCCCTTTCTGCCTATTTTTCCTTTTCATTTTTTCTCTCTCCTTTTCTCTCTCTCCCGTCCCTCTCCCATTCACTTTTTTTTTCTCCGTTTTGTCTCCTTTTTCTCTCTCCCTTTTGCCTTTTTTCCCTCTCCCGTTCAGTTCTCTCTCTCTCTCTCTCCTTCTTCCGTTCACTTTTTTCTCTCTCACTTTTGTCTTCTTTTTTCCCTCTCCCGTTCACTTTTCTCTCTCTCTCTCTCCCTCTCCCGTTCACTTTTTTCTCTCTCACTTTTGTCTTCTTTTTTCCCTCTCCCGTTTACTTTTCTCTCTCTCTCTCTCTCTCTCTCCCTCTCCCGTTCACTTTTTTCTCTCTCACTTTTGTCTTCTTTTTTCCCTCTCCCGTTCACTTTTCTATCTCTCTATCCTTCCTCTTTGTTTGTTCTCCTCCCTCTCTCTCCCCTTATTTTCTCCCTCTCTCCTTTCCTTGTCGTCTCTCCTCGCCTTCTTTTTATGCCTTTTTTCTTCTTTTCTCTTTTTCTCTCCTCCCTTACTTTATGCCATCTCTTCAAAGTTTTATTTCTCTGTTTTATGATAAAAATTATTGGCTGGTGTTATATTTGTGGACAGACATGTGGCAAAAATAAACAAAAAAAAAGAAAACTAAGGAAAAGTAAAGGTAGAGAGAAAAGAAAAAAGCGAGAGAGAGGGAGAGAAAGAAAGAACGTTGTAAATCTGCAACGAAAACGACGTGAAATTTGGAGGAAGCGAAGGTGAAAACGGTGGAGGTGAAGAAAAGGAACGGGGGAAGGGCGGGGGAAAGAAAGAAAGAAAGAAAGGCTTTAAATCATTAATTTTATTTATTTACACCCAGGACTTCCATTGTCCATATCCCTTGTCTTTGTGCTCTTTCCTTCGCTTACCCTCCTGCACGATTCGGTGGAACAGCCCCGAACCATTTCGCATCGGCGAAAGAATCGGCGGCGGAGTGTACGGCTTCACGGCCGACGGATTCAATAGGAGGGGAACATCAGCTGAGTGGCAAGGAGAACGAAGTTGTGAATTGAAACGACGCAGAGAAGCGGGGCCAAAATGAAGAGAGTTGCAAAGAGAAGTGGGAGGAAGTGCGGTGGACTGAAACGGAAAGTGAACGAGGGGAAAAGGGACGGCGGGTCGAGACCGGGAGAGGAGGAAGGAACGGTTCGAGACTGGAAAAAGGGAAGGGGTCGAGACCGTGGTGGTCGAGACTGAAAAAGAGGGTCGAGACCGGGGAGGCGGGAGGAAGAGGGTCGAAAATGAATAAAAAAGGATAACCTGCACCACCCGCTCGTCCCCCTCCCTTTTTTAATCCCCTCTCTATTTCGCTTCTCTCACTTTTGTTCGCCTCTGTTCCTCCCATTTTGAACTGATCGAAATGTCTGTCGAATGCGCGACATTGGCGTGAAAATGTGACTGTTGTTGATTAGGCAGGTCATAATTATAAATTGCCGAGGATGAAGTGGGACAAAAGATGGCACTGCTCAGGGAACGCGTGCGTTCCAACGGATGGTCCGTTTGCGGGAGCGGAGAGGACTGATGTTGGAAGGGCAAAACGCCGTTGGAGAAGTGCAAAGAAGCGGACGGTTGGAGGTGTCGACAATTACTGGAAGGGTGGGGCGATAAATTTGCGGAAGGAACGAAATGAAATGAGTGGCGACCCTCGGGGGGGGGGGGGGGGCGTCACTTCCATCTGTGCCGCCGACCAACCAACTCACAAATGTAAGGCGGGCATTGACTCTTTCCTAAGCGGCGTCGCTTCTGCTGCCAATGGCCATGTGACGTCGTGCCATTGTTGTCTGTGGGGGTATTGGTGCCATTGGGCTGGACCATTGTGCCGCTTTCTGCGGATGTTGGTCAATTGTGGATGAGTAAATGTTGTGGGAGTGGCTTCTTTGGCAAAACTCCGGCCCCAAATTGTTGTTTGTATTGTTGGCGTAATCGGCCATTGCATTGGGTGAAGCAATAAATTGGGCTGATGGGAGGGGGAGGGGGAAAGGGTTGGAGTTGGGCTGGAGGTGGGCGAAGTGTTGGCGAGCAGCGGCGGCGGGGGAAATGTGCTGCTGCTGGTGATGTAAGCTGAAGAAAGGGCCGACAGAAGGGCACAGGAAGCTGAAGGAGGGGGGGGGGGAATCACTGAATGTCCATGCAGAGAAAGAAGTGGGATGTTAATGGTCATTTTGGCATATTCGAAAGTCACTTCAGGGACTAAGAGAGGCTGGCAACAAAATTGGCACATTTGCTGGTGGATGCCAACTGCTGAGGAAGGGGGCGCGGGAGGGGGAGAGGGGAAAGGGGCGAGGAAGAAGAGTGACGACGACGTTCGGCCGAGCCGGGCCGCCCTCCCCCCTATTCTGCTGGTGATGGTGACACACCTTTTTACGCACTCCCCCTCCAATCTTAGCGTATTATCAATAGTTGAAGAATGGGGTGGGATGGGCCAAACAATGTTTTAATGGAGAGCAAGAAAAAAGAGAGAGAGAAGGCGAAAGAGAGAGAGAGAGAAGAGTGGAGAAAGAAAGATGTGAGAGAGAGAAAGAGAGAGAGAAAGAAAGATGTGAGAGAGAGAAAGAGAGAGGAGATGGGAAAAGAATAAGATAAGAGAGATGGGAGGGCGGAGAAAAGGAGAAGGGAACTTTTGAGTGGCCACTGATTCAGCACCACCATCAAGTAGATCAATTCGAACAGAGATCAAGTTGAGCGGAAGAATTAAAAGGAAGGGGAGTGGTGCAGCAGAGAACAGCGACACAATGATCAATCAGTACGGCAGAGGAACGTCCCGAAGAGAGAGAGAGGGGGGAGAGAGAGAATGGAGGCGGACGAACACAGTCCCCTCCCCCTCTCCTCCCCTCCCCCTCTCCTTCCCTCCCCTCCCCCTTCCCTCCCTTCAGCACTTAGTAAATTTTAATTCTACAAATTTCTCCCTTAATTAACCCTTCAAATTCACCTCTCTCTTGTTACAACCGTCTTTTCACTTTGTTCCCTCTTCGTCTGCTGCTGCCGTTCGTTTGTCCTCTGTTGTGTGTGAGATTCAAAAAAATCGTCCAATTGCATCGGCACAATGCCATCGAAGTCGTCGTTGCCTTCCATCGGTAATTCCGAAAGTATCGCTGGACAATTGATGCTGTTATTATCGCTGATTTTGTTGTGATGGTGAGCAATGTTAGGATTTGTTGTGCAAAGTTCGGAAGTGAAACTGTCAAAGTCCATTTTTGGGTGCCAATGGAAGGGAATTGTCAGCAGATGGACGCCTTCTTAAGGAACAATCAAAAAGGATAATTGTGAAAAAGAACAGCTGATTATTGACGACTTCCGAAAGGGATTAACGGGGGGGGGGGTTCTTCTCGAGGGACTTTTTGGAGAATCTTCACCGGGTGGTCATTGGGAGATGTAAGGAGGGGGGGGGGGGGGGGGGGGGTGGCAGGGATGGGTGGCGAAAGGGGCAGGGAGACATAGGCGAGCGAAAGACATGGGGGGATGGGCGGTGGGAGAATTGTTGCTCCCCCCCCCCCCCCCCTTCTGCTGCTGTTGGTGGTCGCTCGTAACGCCAACAACGACTAATTGAGCAGAGGGGGCGGGGGGGGGGCGAGCGCAAAGGCAAAACAATCAACAAAATCCCCTTCTCCTCCTCCTTCTCTCGCTGATCATCCCTTTCTCGCGCATTGTCCCCCCCCCCCCCCCCCCCCCTCCGTTCAGTTCATTCAACCGGTATCAAACGCAATCGGTGGGAGGGAGGCGGGTGGGGGATGACGACTAAAGGGGATGAACGACTGCTGAATTGTTCTGCTGTGTACTCCTCCCCCCCCCTTTTTTTCACTTTTGTTTTCTCTCCAACTTTTCCTCCTTTTGTTCCTCCCTTTTTCCTCCTTTCCCTTCCATTTTCTCCTCCTTTTCTTTACTGATAAGGAATGTCTGTCTAACATATGTAATCTTCCGCCCCCTCCCCCCTCTACTGATTGGGGACGGTCAGGTCAAATACCCATTGGTTTTTTTCGCTCTATTTGCGATGGGTCCGTTCCCTCCAACTGCCAAATGGGCCAATGCCGAATCATTTTGATCGATAAAATGGGACAGGTTGTGTAAACGGAAAGAATAAAAGTGGCAGGGGATGATAAATTTGAAATCAACAAAATGGGAAATCGGAGAAAAGAGGGAAAATGGGGGGGGGGGGGGAGAGGGGACGAAAGTGTGAGCGATCGGCGCAAAGTTTCCCTTCCCTTTCGAATGACCCTTTTTATGCGGAGATTATGGCCAAATGGTGTTGAGAGAGTGCCAAAGTGAGATTGGCCAAGGGATTAGATGAAACACCGGAAACTGTAGAGAAACTCCTACCGTTTGTCGTCAAATACGAATGGAATATGACGGGGAGGAGAGGAGAGGAGAGAAAGAGGGGGGGGGAGGGGGGGGGAGAGACAGAAAAGGGGGGAGAGAGAGAGAGGGTGAGAGAGATATAGGCAGAGAAATAGAGAGTGAACGGGTGAAGGGCAGAGAGGGGGGAGAAGGAGATAGAGAGAGAGGTGGGAGGGGGGGGGGGGGAGTGTTGCCGTGGCAGAGACTGCGCAGTTCGTTTCGTCCTTTGACTGTTCGGCACGGCCCGTGGGCATTTCTCCAGCCACGGCAATCATTCCCTTTCGGCGTGTTCCTTTCAAATGCTCCCCCTTTCAGTTGTGTTTGTTCTGTCCCCCGCGGCACTCTGTCAAATGCCGCACCAACCGACGACGAATTCTTTGGTCCATTGGGGGGGGGGGGAAAGGGAGAAAAGACAACACACACAAACAGAGAGATGGGATGAAAGAGCGTGACGAGAAAGGAGAGGAAGCAAAGGGAAAAGCAGCGAAAGAGAAAGGCTTAACGGCCGACCAACCCACGCCTTTCATTATCCCCCCATTCTCTCCAACAACCCAACCAACATTTATTCTTTCTATATTAGGAAGCAGTCAATTAAGTAAGCCCCACGCTCGCTCTCCACAATGAAAAATAATATGGGGAAAATAAAGCAACAAAGAAAGTGATTGGCATGGCATTCGCCTGCCGAAAGGACGCCGAAAAGGGACGAAAAGCAACCAAAGGGAAACATTTAGCTTATTTTGGTCGATTTATGAACAAAAGTTTATTACTTTTAATTGTTTCTCAGAACAGAAACTGACAAAAAAAAAACACCGATCAAAAGTCTTTTATTCGTTATAAAACACTTTTAGTCGCATCGACGGAAATGAATCTTAAGAATCGACGACGTAACTTATCAAATGCTCAGATGCAACCACAACCCGACGATGTGTCCGTGCCCTTGTCTAATTTACAAAGGGATTTGCAATTTGAAGTTAAGGTTTTCAAAAGTGATCAAATGAAAGTTTAAATGTCGTTGCTGCAAAGAGCGCCTTCAAATTGCAAATGCTTGGGTAAATTAGTCAAGGTCCATGCCATCGTCATCCTCAGGTCCCGACGACTTAGCTTCGTTGCCCGTGTCCTTCTTTTTCTTGCTTTGAGCAGCCACCGATTGGGCTGTGTCGGTCTCTTCGGCGTCAGTTTCTTTTTTGATTGCCCTCTCAACTGAAAAGGGAAACGGACAATTTTTGAGTTGAAAATATTTGCTTAAAAAGAATTTTCAAAAATACGGAATAAAAAAGGATGAATTCACTGCATTCATTGCCCTTACCTTCTGCCTTTTTCGGACTTTCTTGTTCTGTCAGCTTTGCAGCAAATTGTTGCAAGTCGCCCTTTTTAGCGGCTTCAACCACTTCACCTTTGAAGCCGAACTGCTCCAAGGCGTCGCTTAATTGTCCCAGCTGAAGGGCGTGTCCAAAAAAATCAGCAGATTGCTAAAACAAATTTTTTTATTGTTATTATTACAAATCACAGACTTGGAACTGAGGATTTCCCACTGTCTGAGCCAATTCGGAGTCGGCATTTTGCATGGGCATTTGGTCGGGCAAAAGTTGCTTCAATTCTTCTTTGTTTTTGGTGACAATCTGTGAAATGAATTCAATTCAAAACTCAGTGATTTGCTTTTGGCACTTTCAAGTGAGTCCGTTGTGTTCCCCCCCCCCCCTCTCTCTCCCTGGAAAATGGTAACTTTTGTCAGAGTCACCTCTTGCGTGTTAGCACGTGTCAAAAAAGTGGACAAATCGATGGAAGGGGTTTTCGTTTTGCCAGTGGTCCCAGAATTGACTGTGGCCGCTTTGATGATTTGGTCGAGCAATTGCGGAGTGATCGGCCCGACTCCTTTCGCATTCTGTTGGTTTCCACTTTTGCCTTTGTTCTGCTGCTGTCCGTCCTGGCCAATGACTGACGAAATGGGACCAATTGTCGAAGGTATTCCACCGGCGCCACTGCCACCGCCAGCCCTGCCAATTTTACAATGTTTTGATGACTGACCCGAAATAAGACACGATTACTTGGCAGTTGAGGCAATTTGTCCCAAGTTGGCAAGTTCGGCTGAGCTTACATTAGCACCACCGTTCATCAACGAGAACAGACGCATCAGTTCTTTTTTAGGCATTGCATTAGTGTTTTTTTGCAAGTAAACATACGGTTTTGGTCCATGTTTCCGAGTGCCCCAATATCATCCAAATTTCCCCCGATGGCATTGCTCATCGCGGCATAGCGTTGTTCCATTGTACCAGCGGTTCGGTCGGTCGGCGTTCGTCCCGCACCAACCGCAGCCGAAGCGATAGAAGCGGCAGTTGCAGGAGAAGGACGGATTGGGGGCGCATTGCTCAGAAATTCGTTCATCTGAAAAGGAATGAGTGGGGGGGGGGAGAAATGCCAAAGGGAATTGAGGGGTTGGGAACCGAACCTTTCGACAGATTTCGTCGTCTTTCTTCCCATCGTCCTGTTCCTGCAGCCAAAAAAGGTGACGCTCTTCACTGTTTTTGAACTTCAGCATAAAAACTCGCGCGCTTTTACACTCGTTAATGCGCTTGAATTCCGTCTCACCAGGAAAGATAATCAAGTCCTAAATTCAGAATTGAACAGTTTTAGGCAAATCCATGAAACTTTTCGAGAATGCTAATCACGTAATGTTTATTTTGCTAATTCATTTTCTTTTTCTAGATCGAATTCAAAGAAAATTTGAAAACAAATTATTGAGTTTTTCCATTTTGTTTTTGTACCACTTTTGGTAAAATATTTAAAAATGCGAAGAAGATGCTAAAAGCCCGAAATAGTTTTAGGTGTCAAATAAAAAAAAATTACTAGATGCAGGCCCGTATGCAGAAATTTTTTACCATAAAAGAAAGACACGACCATAAAATATTTTGGCAAGTTTAATACAACTTAACTTTTTCTTGAAGCACCCAAATGAAGCATTCTTAGTATTATTCGATAGCACTAGGCGTCCTTTATTAGTATGCAAAATTTCAAAAAATTTTGTTTGGTTTCAAAAAAGCTATAGCTAGAAAACTAAAAAAAAAAACTGGTTTTAGAAGTATCTTTGGTCATAACTTTTTTGAAACCAAACGAAATTTTTTGAAATTTTGCAGACTAGTAGAGGACTCTAGGGCTGTCGAATAATACTAAGAATGTTTCATTGGATGTTTCAAAAAAAAATTTATGATACATTAAAGTTGCCAAAATATTTTATGGTCGTGTGAATTGCAATAAAGCCAAAAAAAATTTCGAGAGGAACACCCGAAGAACTCTTTTTTCCGGCCTAAATTTGGAGAAATATGCAAAAATTGGGATCCTGGGGTTCCGTTAGGCGCCGCAGGGAAAATCCGAAAAAGTTTGAGTAAAATTTATTTATATTGAGAATTGAGTAAAAATTTTAAAGTTGCCCATTTTTGTGGAGAAAATTTTAATGCAAAATACAGGCAAAACCCTTAGTAAGTCCCAGCCACTTTGAAATGTTAAACTCACAAGTTCAGTCTCGTTCCTTTTTCGATTCAGCCAACACAAGTGAAGAAGTTGGTCATCCTGTGAGTGTTTGATGTAAATCAGGCCCGGGTCGGGGTTGGCCACAGCCCTGCGCTTATCCGCAGAAGAACCCAATTCGATCAAAGTGCGGCCAGCCTAAACCAAATGATAAAAGGGTAATTAACAGTTGGCATGGAATGGGAAAATACCAAGCAAGAACTGTAGAACAACAAACCTTAAACTCAAACAAATGACCAGCAGCAATGCCAGTAGTTGGCTGGCCACGAGAGTTTGCGAACATAACACTCATTTATTATACTCCTTTTAAATATTTGTCTTATGAAAGTTTGAATACATATTAGAAAATACATAGGCATTAAACCGGTTGAAAACAAAAAAGAACCGATGATTTTTTAAAATGACATCCCTATGAATATAATTTTTTTCGAAATACATATCCTTCCAAAATTTTATTTTGTTTTTCTATCTAATTTAATAAGTTTTAAACTCTTTAAAAAAACGATTTTTCTCTATGATTCTCATCAAAAAAGACACTTTTTTAAAAATGTATTTCTCTCTATTTAAAATTGTTCAGAGCATTTTACAAATGGATTCACAAATAATTCGAAAATTATTCGAATCAATCATATCAAAGAATAACGTATTTTACAAATCTCAACAAAAGGATGAAGATGACTTAGATAATGCACAAAAGACTTCAATTTTATGTGACTTATATCAAAATAAACCAAATATTTTTCTCGAGCGCTACCATCAATACATAAAACGTGGTACGGTATTTTTTTTGTTTACTATAAATACATAAACAGTCTCTAATTAGAGTTCATCTCATTATTCCATGACAAAGGATGCGACGAATTCTATTTGAATCTGATTAAATCACAAACTCAAGAGGGACCAAGTCATAGCCAACTTGTAAAAAATTTTCGTTATTTGGCTTTGCAAGAATTACATCGCGAGGGTTCGTATTTCTCAAACGAAAAAATGCGCGAACGAGAGCCTTATTTATTTGAAATTATGGTCGAGCGCTATATGAATGATAATGGTATCGTTTTTCATTTTCTGGTTTTTGATCCTCCAATAAATAAGGTTATAAATAATAAATTTCCCGTTTTAAGAAAGACACCAGCTCCGACCTACCATCGAAATTTCAAAAAATGGGGATGAATTTTCAAAGTTGCTTGCACAGTTTGATATTACTCAAAGAGTGTCGGATCGAAGACGACGTTATTTGGAAGAGTTTCAGACGCAATTGGACAGTGTGAGTAAATGGGTTAAAAGAAGATAAATTTGATGCCTCCAGTCAGAAGGAACAAACAAATTTTGGAACCATGTTGAGAATCGAACTGTTGAGGCAGACGAAGAGGAAAAGAAAATAGGAGCCGATTTCACAATGGAATTTGACAGTTCGGACGAGGAGGGGAGGGAAACTGAACAAAGCCGAATTATGAGTGAGAGAAGCAGACACAGACACTGTGCAAGAGACGACGATACAGTCGCAATGAGACTGGTTTAGAGGTGGGGGAGGGGAGGAGGAGAGGCGGGTGTTGGAAGTGTCCATTTCCGTGGAACTTATTTTTCGCACCACAAAGTCAAGGATTTTTGAAAATATAAATTGCATATAGGCTCGGGAAAGTTTGGGTACTAAAAGCTTCAGGCCAAGCTGATTATTATTATCGCGAAAATTCAGAAATTAGAGGAAAGAAGAAAGGTAGAAATTATATAATCTTTAGACCGAAACGCTGCATTGAAGCTAAAAACGGAAGACGAAAAAGCGAGCGAAGCTTTGCATTCTTTGCACCTTACCCAGAAAAAGGAAGTTGGGACTGAAGGCGGGGAGGATGAATGGTCAAGCGGAGATGAGTTTGATTCTGAACCCACCGGCCTTTTGCGCGACCAATTGTACAACGAATTTGTTTCATTGATGGAACAGCGTTTCCTGGACGGAAAGGACGTCCAATTTTTTGATTATTCTGAAATTGACGCAGGGCATGGTCTTCATGGCGGATACAAAGAAGACAGAATTTATGAACAAGACATGGAAGATGCATATTTTGACTCTTAAGAGCCCAATTCTTAGCAATTTGTGTTGCTTTGGCTATTTAGTTTTTTCGAAAAATGTGCGATTCCTTTTAGAATCTCATGCATTTAGGTATTTTAAAATAAT